>OZ034800.1:98983227-100183227 GCA_964028335.1 Altica lythri | reverse complement strand
TATAAATTTTTAAAATTAAACGGTTCAGTGATTTTATAAAAATCATCGTTAAAAAGTCAAATTAGCTTCCATAATATTAATTCCTCAGGTGTTCAGACTAATAAAGCGGATGTATATCCTGTTTATAATTTTGTTGTAGACTGAATTAATTTTAAACCATCCCTGCGTTATATCTTCTGTAAAATATTTTTGATTTAACAATACTAATAAATTCATTTTAGTATTTTTTATTTTATTTATTTAGTCGACGAAATAAAGCAATGTACCGTTGAAATTTATGTAGTAATATGGATTAAAATGCAATTTTTTCATTCAATTCGTCAAAGCATCAGAAAATTTTGTACATTAGAATATCGAAAGCGATTTCTGGAATACAAGGTGCCCAGGAAATTTACATTTTTACCTCGTGTCCAGGAGTTTTCTGTAAATTCGTCATGAAACTACGACTTAACGTCAATTTTTTTCTGCATTGAAATGGTTTAAATTCTATATTTTTTCCAGAGCGTTAGGAAACTTTCTGACGATATCTGATCATGTAATATAAACTTAAGAATAGGTTTCCTGTACACCAGCTACTCCGGAGATGACAAACGATATCATATTCGTTCTCAATGACTCCAAAAATTCCTAATTTTTAATAATATCATGACGAATTTACCGAAAACTCAAAGAGATAACGTATAAGAAGTAGGTTTACTTTGTACCAAGTTCTCCGGAGAACACAGTCGATATGATATTCGTTTATGTATATAGCTACTCGCAGTATTTAGTCAAATAAATATAGTTTAAAAAAACTAAAAAACACGCTTTTATAAAGCATGTTTCTGAAAAACATAGAACTAAAAAGTTAAAAATAATTTTCAAAATAAAATTAAAACAAAAATAAATGAAAAATACTAGTATTATTGTGAAAAAAGCGTGGGCGCTGCATACCATATTTTTCGAATGTCAAGCGCCCACGCTTTTTTCACAATAATCCTAGTATTTTTCATTTATTTTTGTTTTAATTTTATTTTGAAAATTATTTTTAACTTTTTAGTTCGATGTTTTTCAGAAACATGCTTTATAAAAGCGTGTTTTTTAGTTTTTTTAAACTATATTTATTTTTTACTTTTTATCCAATTTATTTTATTTCAATAGATTCGTTAATTTGCTGTGACGATTACAAGACCCTCACTCAATCATTATTCGTTTATTTAGTTGGAAATGCTTTGAAAGCGTGTTTTTTTGATTTCTCAAATTATATTTATTGTATTCATATTGTTGATGATTAAACATATTGTTTCAATCACTTGGAAAAAAAAATTATTATTGTGAAATCTAAAAAATTGTTAGATTAATTCTAAGACAATTTCATTCATATTGTTTATAATTAAACGTATTGTTTTCAGAACTTGGAAAAAAAAAATACTATTGTGAAATCTAAAGAATTGTTAGATTAATTCTAAGACAATTTCATTCATATCGTTTATAATTAAACGTATTGTTTATTACCCACTCCCGGCACGGGGAGGTAGTGACTAAAAATAACGATATGGGACTCACCCGAGGCAGCAGCCGCGGAGTGGAGAGTTACAAACAAACAAACAAACATACATACATACATACAGGTGAAGTTAATTAATAATAATAATAAAAAGCGTGTTAAAAACGATAACTTTTCGAGATATTCACAAAATAGTGTTTATTTCGAAAACTGTCAATGTGACAGCTGTCATAATTTGACAGTTGATGTAAAATTTAATTCCAAACGAAAAAGTATTCTTGTGTTTTTTCAAAAAAACGATAACTTTTCGAGATATTCACAAAATAGTGTTTATTTTAAAAACTGTCAATATGACAGCTGTCATTATTTGACAGTTGATGTAAAATTTAATTCCAAACGAAAAAGTATTCTTGTCTTTTTTCAAAAAAACGATAACTTTTCGAGATATTCACAAAATAGTGTTTATTTCGAAAACTGTCAATATGACAGCTGTCATAATTTGACAGTTGATGTAAAAATTAATTCTAAACAAAAAAGTATTCTTGTGTTTTTTCAAAAAAACGATAACTTTTCGAGATATAATTATATAACGGAGTGGAGAGTTACAAACAAACAAACATACCTACATACATACATACAGGTGAAGTTAATAAAAGCGTGTTAATAAATAAATAAATGCCCAAAAAGGAACTAATAAAGATAATTTAAGATCATTTTAAAATTATTTAAGGAAGTTTCAGAAATACTTTTTTTTATAAAACTAAGATAACACCACGAAAACATCTTAAATTTCTTAGTTGCACATACCTTAAAAATTTGATTGACAAAAAAATTCAATAAATTGAAATTGAGTCGGGTTCAAAACAAATATAACTGAATTACTCTTTCAAGCAGGGATTTCCAAAGTTTTTTGGCCCACGGTTGCACTTTGGAAACCCCTGCTTTAGAGTATACAATCTCGTTAGAGGCGAAAGATACATGTATCTTCTCATAAGTTTCCGTAACTTACATCTTGGAACTTCAATTACAAGAAAATTTTATGTATGTATTCTAATTGGACTTACTAAACACATTAAGATATGAAAAATATAAAATTAAAATTATTATTACGATACTTTTGTAAATTATTGACTTGTGTTGACCTTTGTATTTAAACAGACAACAAAAATATAATCAATATTATATTTGTGTTTACGCCACTAAAATTTTCTAGTCAAAAGTATGATAATAGGTATATAATGAAGTATTAATTATAAATGAGTATTTACGGGAGACTTGTAATATCTTTCCCTTTCAAACATTCATCTGTCGATAAATTGAAACCGTTTAGCCCCGTTTTTGTAAATATATTAACTGCTTAGAAAAATGCATTACTGATAAGAAAGTTATTGACCTTGTTATTTAAATAACAATATTTTATATTAATATTTTTTCTGAAGTATGAACTAAGAACTGTTATGATATAAGTCAGTTGAGTGAACATAACATTGAATTTCAAACATGTAGTTTAACATAAAGTTATGTTATCCAAGTTTTTTGACGGTAATGTAGATGTTAATGTATTTTTTAATGTATAATAATGAATAACGTAATAAACTTAATAAGCAGTGAAATCATTAAGTTTCTTACTACAGATTGAATAAACAGTGAAATATGTATATTTTGAGTTCTGTGATTTTTAACAAGAGTAAATGTAAACATCCAATAAAAATAATTGTATTTCGATAATATTATCATAAAAGTATTATTAATTGATTTCATATTATATATTTTTTGATGGTTTGTTACAAGGCATTTTTCTCAAACATTCTATATTTTTTCATAAGTAAAAATTTAGTTTGTATGAGTTAAATGGATGAAAGGTTGCAGCAATTACTTTTTGATTTTTTTTACTAAATATTTATAAAAAATACTACAAATATAATTTTTATTATATATTATTATGTCAATATTCTGATTCCGAAGTACAATGTAAATAGTTTTTATTGTGGAATCAATTAAAACGGTTCGAAAAGTAAGGCGACTCAGATTTAAATTCCTAAAGTATCTTTGTCACATTAATATCAAGCGGTTTCTACTGACTAATACTTATAGTACTAGCCTAAAAAAATCTACATATAATGGACACTAATTTGAGATTGAATACAATTGAAACAGGTAGCCACAAAACTTATAAATATAAATAATAAATAGTTGTTCATAGGTCAATTGTATGTATTGTTTTTATTTACATCGAATTCTAGATTTTTGTTAATCTATTACATTCTGATATTTTTCGGTGTTGTAATATTATAGCACTCTTCTATTCACAGTTATTTTTATTCTTTGTTGCTATATGATTTCATTATATAACCGTAATTCAACTTATCTTTAGTTTGGTGATGCGTTTAAAAATAAATTGTAATAAATCCCTAATATTTTTTAATAAGATAATATCATACGAAAAATTCTTTTGCATTTAAAAAATATTAAATCTGAAAAATAATTTCAAGAAAAGCAATTTTTGTTGCTATGATACTAATATAAAGAGCAACTGATGCGGTTTGCTCATTTCGGAATAAAAAAAAAGTGTGAGGTGTCAAGGGACACCCGGATGGAACGAAGTTCCTTTCGATTAATTAGTGAAGGAATTAGTAATTTGTAAACACAACAGAGTGTTTATACATACATAAGCATTTATTATTGTCTGTATAAAATCTCTACTTACCTAACAGTTCGTTTCTTTTAACAAAAGTGTCCATTTATACAATACCAGAGCTTTAGATAACACATCTTTTTAGAATTACTTTTTATAATTTAAAACAGGAATTAACAATTCAATACAAAATTTTAAAATTAAAATATTTGACAGTAACTGACAGTTAAGGTAATTTGACGTAGGTAGGTACCTAAATAGTCAAGTTACGAACTATTTTTAAAATGTTTATGAATTTATTAATTTATAAAAACAGGATAAAATAAAATGTAATACTATTATAGTTAATTATTATTTTTTCTATAGTATTTTCTTTTTAATGTACATTTTCTTTTAATTTAAAATAGTGTCTTTTTAATTGTAATATATCTATCTATGAGAGAGAGGGAGAGAGAGTTATTTATTTTTTGGTCTGTGAGAGAGAGAAACATGCGTGTGTCGTGTCATAGTGTCGTGACAACTTTTGGTATGAATTTTTTTTGGCTAGCTCCTAGCGTCAGTCGTAACTGTTCGTAACGCGCGAAAGGGAACTTCGTTCCAAAAAATGTAATAAACAGTTTAGAAATTCTGATACTTATTCGTTTAATCGTTTTCTACTTTTCAAGGCTCTCAATTTTGGGGTAGTACCGAATTCCTAACTATGGTCAGATCATTACGATCGACCCCCAGCTGAGCTACCGGTCTCAGACCCTTTCCGTTAATCGTATGTCCGAATTCCTAACTGCAATATTGTATATTATTGCATTCTGAATTTGATAAATCTAAAATAGTCTTCAAAATTTTAAAAACGAAATGTGTTTTGGAAAATTTTACATTATTTTTTTTATACGATTAAATTTGAGTCGTAAAAGTATCGCGCGTTAAAATCTTGAAGTGAACGTTTTTTGTGAAGATAAATTGTATAGTAGAAGGTAAACTGTTTGAAGTATTTTTTTTCTAATTTTGTGTGATTAATAAAATTAAAAAAAGTTCAAAATTGCCATTATATATTTATTTTTGTAATTTTTGTCTAACTTTGTGTGATTAATAAAATTAAAGAAATTTCAAAATTGCAAATATATATTTATTTTCATTAATTTGATAAAATATGTACATACATACATGTCAAAATATACAGGGGTCGGCACTCGAAGTGTTACCAACTTCTCGTTGCTATAGCAACCAAAGTGTTGATTACAGCGTGCTCATTTTTTTAAAATTGACAGTCAAATATCTTGTTTACAAGCTTACGAAAGCATATCAATTTATTCTTGAGTTATAAAAAGTTATTTACAGGGAAGTTAAACGCAACAGTGTTATTGCTTTGTATTTAGCTGGTAAATTACAACCAGCCATTGTTAAGGAGCTGCAACATTTACGGGTGAAGAAAATGTTTGTGTATCGGACCATTAAGCGTTACAATGATTCTGGTAGCATTAAAATACGTCATGAAGGTAGAAATAACAAAACAGCAACATCTTCAAAAATGGTTCGAAAGGTGAAGGCCCGAATTCAACGAAATCAGCGACAAAATGCAGTTCAATTAGCAAAAAAACTTAATGTGTCTGCTCGTAGCATGGGACGCATATTAAAAAATGGACTACGATTGAAGCCCTATAAAATACAAAAAGTACAAGATTTAACACCTGCACAGAGGCCAGTTCGTTTAGCAAGAGCCGAAGTGTTAAAACGCTTGCACATTGGTGGCGAAGTTAAAAATTTGGTCTTTTCCGATGAAAAAATTTTTACGGTTCAGCAGTATGTAAACAAACAAAACGATCATGTGTGGTTAGAAAGCAAGTCAACGCATAATTTAGATCAGCGGATTACTCTGCGAAAGCAAGCACCTGCAGCAGTAATGGTTTGGGCCTCTGTAACTGCTACAGGACGTTTACCACTCGTTTTCATTGAGCAGGGCCTAAAGGTGAATCAAAAAACTTAACGTGAAAACATTTTAAACGATACTCTGTTGCCTTGGGCACGTGAACAGTTCGGGGGGAACCATTGGACTTTTCAACAAGACTCGGCACTATCCCATAAAGCGCGTGAAACGCAACGTTTTCTACAAGAGAAAGTTCCTAGCTTCATTTCTTTACAACATTGGCCACTATATTCCCCGGATTTAAATCCAATGGATTTTTCTGTATGGTCCATTCTGGAGGCCAAAGTGTCAACAAAAAAATATGAGACAGTCGACGCGTTGAAGATTGCTCTTTGCCGACAATGGAGTAAAATACCATCCGATCACATTCGTGCAGCCTGTAAAACCTTCCCGGACAGACTCGATGCTGTCATCCGCGCTAAAGGGGGCTATATCGAACAATAACGTTGTTTTTTTTAAATGCGTAATGTTTTTAATATATACTGAAGTTTTTAAACGAATAAAATCACAATTGACAAAATTACAGCATTTTTATTTAGTAACACTTCGAGTGCCGACCCCTGTATATAAAAAATAGTTAAAATAAATATATAAATAAATACAATCCCATTAAGAAATCTAAAGTAGTCGCCAAGATCAGGAGAAGATGTTGAGTTAGGAATTCGGACATAGGATTACCGAATTACTTACTAATCCCCAAATTTTATGACCTCGGTTAGGAATTCGTATATCCCGCAATTTTGCAGCCTTGACCCTTGCGACACAAACAATTAAATATTGCTAGAATATTATTATAATAAAAAAAATGATAAGAAATAAAATTTAATCATTTGATAATAGTCCGTGTAAAACAAAAATGATCACTGGAACATACAGGGTGTCCAGGAACTTAATGCCAAAAATTCGGGAGCAAATAGAAGAGGTCAAAATAATGTTAGAAGTTCAAATAAATTTTTGTCATACGAGCCTTCGTTTCCGAGTTATAGACCTCTAAAGTTTTTGGTTCTTATTTTCTTACCATTGTATTGTGAAGTATTAAAATTTATAGGCAACTACAATGGCCTAACATGTACGTAATTGTTTTACTGCGTTTAAATACTATCTTAAGGAATTTTTAATTATAAGTTGTGACAATTATTGATAGTTCTCTTCAGAATGTCTGTCTTTACAAAATATGGCGATCAGATCTAAAAGTTCAAATTTCTCCTAAACCCTTAATTTTATCGAGTTCAAACAAGAGTACATTTTCATTAGTAAATGGATTGGAAAATTTATTTTTGAAATTTAAATATTATTCAGATGGTCCCTATTAAAATTACGGATTATTAACCAATGGGCACAAGCCGTCTCTGCTTATCTGTACGTAATGTAGATTCATTTATACCGTCAAACACAGGACATGGATGTATGCAATCCGTCACTGGAATTTTATAGTATTCCAATGTATAGTTTAGAAATTATGACAAAACAAAGGTTTTTATTTCGAAACTAGAGGTCTATAACTCGGATACGAAGGCTCGTATGACAAAAATTTATTTGAACTTCTAACATTATTTTGACCTCTTCTATTTGCTCCCGAATTTTTGGCATTAAGTTCCTGGACACCCTGTATAGAGACATCCAAAATATGTTCTCTTTGATAACAAATACAAATTTATTTCCGTCACATATTCAAGAAAAGACTCATTATAATAAAATTTTTATTATTATGATTATTAATAAATAATTTACTATTAAGTTTACGAATTTATAACATGCTTGCTTACTTATGCTTATAAAGTAGAGTAGTTCCTAAGATCTAAGCTCAGATTCGACTATAATCTTTCGTGTGTTTACGTGTTTTTGTTGTAATATTCAAACATGGAATAACAAATTTATAATTTATAGAAAATGTTTAGAAAATAATAATAGTATATTCTGTAACAAGGTTAGAATGAAAATTCGATACGAGTGGAGAATTCCGAACGCGAGCGTAGCGAGCGAGAGAACCACGAGTTATCGAATTTTCATTCTAACCGTGTAACAGACTGGATTTTCTGCACGACCATGTAATAATTCTGTTTATTTAAATTGAAATATGCAGCAAAACAATTAGAACGTCGCACTGACAAACTGGGTGACAGTTTTAAAATTCGCAGGGCAATCTATGTTTTTTGTTGAGCAATTACAGAATGTTATTCCGTCACTAGTTATAGAATGGAAATACATGCAAAACACATACGAAGCAAGTGTTTCAGAATAAATATTCTATCTCAAGAGTGAGAATGAACACTTTCTATTATTAAAAATGAAGTCGGAATTATTACATTCATTAATGGTCGTGGAGAAATTATTTTCCAGTATTGCTATATTTTCCTAGATGATTATTTTAAATTCTTTCGGAAATTCAAAGAACCTATTTCAATTCACTTTAACGAAAACTAAATATTTTTTTTTGTATAAAATTAGGTTGTCACAATTAAATTGATTATTTCCTTCGATTCAAATTAACCAATAGAATGTCATAATTTTTTGAAATCGGACCAATCAGAATCAAATATCAGCGACTATTGCACTAGAACAATATCAGCGACTATTGCACTAGAGAAATAGTCACGTCAAATATAAATGTCAAAAGATTTGTCTTCTCAGGAAATAATCTTCCTAAATATAACGCGACCTTGATTAATAGTCTGCTATTTTTGTTGTTGCTAAATTTCTCGAATATTTTACAATTTGTTTCGACATAATTTGACATTAATAATCAAAGATTAAAGCCCTCGAGCTAAAGCTCTCGGGCTTTAATCAGATTATTAATGACAAATTATGTCTCAACAAATTGATATTAAAATATTTTCAAAATCTAGATACCACAAAAATAGCCGACTATAATCAACGTCTTGTTATATTACCCTTGATAAATGCATTTTAAGAAAGATGAATTTTTTTCGTTGTTTTTGATTGATTTACAATTAGTAGCAAGAAAAAATTTGTTTGTCAGAAAAGCACCTTCAAAATACTCTAAAAATGTCAATAATATAATAATAATTTTATAATAAATTCTGGTAGCTTACAGTTGATATTTAACTGTTTTGGTAGTAAACTAATATAAATTCTTAGCTTGGATCTTAGTTTGTACATTTATCTATTGAACTAGACTGCGTCAATTTTGGATTAGGAAATTTTTTTTCAGATTTAAATGGAAGCATTTCCCAAAAATGGAAACGGCTTCGCAAATGCTGTGCATCACTCAGAGGCAATATTGCCAACAATTCCGAAACATCTAAAAGTACACTACTGGAATCGACTACCCCACATATTCTAGTCAGTACACCTCATACCACTTCGTCGTTACGTATACCAAATACCACAAAGAAGAGTAGCGTTCAAGATGTACTTAGAGCTAAGTTAAATCAAATTCATGTAGGTAAGTTTTTTTCAATTACTAATTTAATTATATATAAAAAAAATATTACGTAGAACGAGTAGAAACAGTCAAAGTAGACTTTTCGTGTATAATTATTTCCTATCAAAGAATACAACGTGTAAAAGAAAAAATCAAAAAATTTAAGAACCGATCAAAAATATAAATAATAGTAAAGTGCAGTAGTAGAGTTAAATTAAAATGTCTATAATAGTAAAATTGATTAAGGCTAAGATATCTGTGGCAAAAACCACCATAGGTCCCACGAAAAGTTAAAATGTTATTAAGTTTAAGTACATAATTTGATTTTTTTGTTTATTGAAAGGTATGCAAAAAAGTTGTTGGGTGAGAAAACAAAATTCAACCATTGAAATGAAAAAGAAAACAAATGGAGTCTACCAAGATTACTAAAAAGATAGACAGGATATGATAAATAAAATATTTACTCGGTTGTAGATTTGCAGGGTTGTATCGTATTAGTTATATACATACTTACAAAATTAATTATTTATATAAAATGTATATCTGGCATGGTTCTTTAGATGGTTAATAAACTGTTAATTTAAATCATCCAAAAGTAATACTACAGAATGTGCATGTTGGTTATAGATTTGACAAAGATGTAAATACTTTTCTTCTATGAAAACTGTATTTAAATAATATATGATATGATTTTTTACGGGATAAAAGCTGTAATCATTAGAATCATCAAACTATGCAAACACATATACCTATACTTAGATTCATTAATCGCCATAACATGAATTTAATTATCAGAACAGTCATTCAATCCTTCAATAGACAACTAATAACGTCAATGTACTACTTACTGTACTGTTATTTTTTATTTCATATCATATTTTTTACATCATAATGGTTAATGCTCGTTAACTAATGTAATTTGCAGTGAGGGCCTTGTTGAAATATTTTTCGGTTTCTACTTTATATTTAAATAACCACAATTTATAGAAAGAACTTTTTCTAGTAGAAAGTTTTTTTATAGGTTTAAATTCCATTACAAAATTCCATCCGGAATGACAATTATTACAAATATGCAAAAATTGATAGAAAACGAGAAAACTAAAGGAAAAATCGAAAAAAAGCTGAAAATTTTTTACATATTTTCAGATATAAAGAAAATCCGTTTTGAAAATTCGCTGTATTCAAGAAAATTTGATCCTAACGATAAAAATACTAAAAAGATAGGCGAAAAAATGAGACAGTAACTTGGAAATTGGATTTAAATTTTTGGACGAAAGTGACCCTTTCTTAAAAGAAAACAGTATTTAGAAATTGTCCGCGATTTTCAGTAAATAAAAATTAAACTTTTTAATTTTTAGAATTTAGAAATCCATTGATTCAGTATAGAAAGAAAGCTACCATTGTAAATTTTTAAAAAATGCCTATTTTGCGAAATTTTCACGAAATCTAAATTAATTTTTTTAAGCATTTTGTTGCATTTCAAGATGGAAAATAACTTGTCTTCTTTTTTAGAAAGTTTTTTATATTTTCGCCGTGTTCTGTGTCTCTGTGTCATTCCGTGGAATTTGTAATCGAATTTAAACCTATTTCCCGACTACCTATAGCTCTGAAATTTTCAGGATAGCTAAGAACTGGATGACAATACATGTTTCAAGTGTGTTTAGGCATATACATAGATTTCGAAATTTATACCGAATTGATATTAAACATGATCTAAGTTGTGTATAGATAATATTATTTTGAAAGTTATTAAATAAATCGTTCGTAGCGTAGTTGGTTAGGCTGCTGATCAGTCCACTTGTGACAGTTCTGTTATGTTATCATAATGGGATCGATTACGCGACAGAGAAGTTTTTTTTTCTTTTTTTTTTGTTCTTACATGTGAAAACAGTAATTATTATTTTAACTGGTAATAAAATAAACTGTTTTAGAAAGTTTTTAGATACAACTACCCTTGATTTTGTTAACAAGGAAACAATCTTCTCTATGATCAATCACAGCGTTGTATGACTTAATATTTTTGCAAAATCAGGGATGCTGTGCATTGTTAAGATGACACAAAATATGACCTATAAATCAGTAAAAAACTTTCTATTATAAAAAGTTCTTTTTGTAAATTGTGCTTATCTTATTCTCTCGAGCTCTTCATCATCTACCGTTTGTAGACGACAGAATTGTAGCAAAAGTATTTAAATAATTAATTAATTAAAATGTATTTAAAAATACTATCGAGATGACGGACGATAAAAGAACTATGGAAAGTCTTAAAAGAAACAATGATCAAAACAGCAAAAGAAACACCTGAAAAATAAAAACGGAAAATCAAACAAATTAGTGGAATGATGAAATAAAATCAGAAATAAAACTAAAAAAACAAAAATGGAAATCATATCTCAGAAACAAGAACAAGGAAAATTATGCCAAATATAAAGAGCAAAGAATAAAGTTAAAGAGTTAATAAAAAGGCCAAATAACAACAACAATAAAAGGATTTTGGAACAAAGATGGAGAATGACTGCAAAGGAAACGAAAAACTATTTTATCGGTTACTGAAAACCTTAAGAACTGAAAGACAAAATAGGAATAACATTATATCTGAGAAGTCAGATATAATGAACAGATGGAAAAACTATTTTGAAAGTATATTAAACACAAATAAAAGTAATCTTGAACCAAAAATAGAACGTATAGAAATAGAAGACTTAAAAGAACAAAATGAAATACAAAGGGTTATAGATTTGCTAAAACCAGGAAAGGACACAATGGGATAACATCAGAAATGGCTAAAAATCTAAGTAGACTTGGACTAGAAATACTAACAGACTTATTTAATAAATTATGGAATATAGGAAGGATACCAGAAGACTGGGAAATAGGAATATTGTTACCAATATACAAAAAAGGTCATAAGAGAGTATGTAAAAACTACAGGAGAATAACGATACTCAGCACAATAGCAAAGTTATATAAAAGAGTTCTTGAAGGAAGGCTAAATAGAAAAATTAAAAATCAGCTAAAAGAATCACAGAGTGGATTTAGAACAGGCAGAGGTATATATACAAGACCACATATTTACACTCAAACAACTAACAGAAAAGAATATCAACAGCATATATAAAATAAAAAGTTTCTACAACCAAACAAGAAATTACCTAAGAACAAGAAACCTACAATCAGAGGAATTTCTAACCAAAGACGGATTAAGACAGGGAGGAGTGTTAAGCCCAGTGATAAAAGAAATAAAAGAAAAAATTGCGTTATTATGTAAAAATTTTTTGTTATTTAAATTTTAAACACGAACCGAACTTTTGCCACAATCCGCTAAACCAATAAATAAATCAAATTCGAAATTTCATTTCGAATTTGCCAGCATGCAATAATTTTTGTGCAAAAAAACTCACCGAAAAAAGCTATCCTGCTCCTTCTGAACCTACCTGAAACAAAAAAATAAAAAAATTTTAGAATATCTTTTCTCCTTTATAATTTCGTATCCAATTTGAACATTGAGCATTTGAGAGGCCACTTTATTAAATTTGGAAAAGAAAACCAACAAGCGGAAATAAACTTGTCAAAAAGCAAATGAAATAATTAAAAGAAAATATGAAGATATTAAACGGTTAGACAGTTGGTAAAGAAAAAACTGCAGACTCTTTTAGAAGTCTTACAGCAGGGTGAGTGAAAGATACTGAAGAACCCAAAGACACTTCTAGAAGTACTTCTAACAAAACGGTGTGTAGTAGAAAAGTATTAAAATGTTAAAGAAGCAAGTGTAGAAGTGCAAAAACACTGAAGAAAAAACTAGTGTGGCAGTCAGTGGGACTGCCGGCAGAAGTTATACTTCTATGCACGCGCATGGATTCATAAATTTGTATGCGAATGATTTATCTAACTCATTAGATGATATTCGTGGTAAGCGACCCCAAAAACCTCCTAGTACCGTGTGCACACTCTTTTTGTATCGAATTTGCATAAAATTCTTGGAGACGAGGTCCGTCTTAAGCACCAGGTGTTTCGAACACCATCGCCATTATTATAATCGTATTAAGCGACTCAAAAAACCACCGAGTACCAAGTTTGCACTGATTTCGTACAGAATTTACATAAAACCCCAGGAGAAGAGGTAAATACCCTAGACACCAAGTGCCGCGGAGACTTTCTGAATCGTGATATTCGTGTTCAGCGACTCCAAAAACCCCGAGTATATAAATTGAACCAACGAGTTGTAAGTTTTCTCTCTATTGTCTGTTCGGAATGTACCTACTTTTCGAAAGCAGAAATGCAATTTCCATTTTGACATTATAAAATTTAGCGACACATTTCCTGATACTTTAACGAATCCAATGCAAAAAAACGCATTCCGATCCATCTTACGTTACAAAATTTTGAGGTTTTGGTGCTTTATTTCCTCGACTATTCGTAAAAACTCTGTTTATGTAGCCAACAACCTCAAAAGCATAGTGCAGGATATACTGCAACCATGTGACGGTATTTTAGACTACAATACAATAGTCATTACTGAATATTATTATTAATATTATTAATATAAAATACTAAACTTAATATTTTAACTTACGTGACAGAATTATAAAATAATCTGTCACATAATCATGTGGTCCGTCATTATGATATTCATACATTAGTTCAGACTGTTTTTTGTATAGTTGATTCAAATAGAAGTGTCATCAAGTGGGCTGGGTACGTGTGAGATCATCTTTAACTTTATTACTAGATTCAATGGAAACAGAACTTTAATTAGGGAATTATATGTCATCGCGATGTGTCAAAATGTTTATAGTTATATTGAGCATATGTAGCAATCTGATCACAAGCTGGCTAATATTGCGATTCAAATTTCACTAAATGTGGGTACTGAATTTTCCAGAGACTACTTGATGACACTTCTATTTGAATTAACTATATATCTATCCCTTTTCAATGTACTGAATGTTAAAACGGTATTCAAAGGACTTATAGTTATGACTAATAACATGTGATAAATATTTCATCTTTGTTTTTACCGATCAATATACCTTATAAGTGTGTCTGTCTCTCTTTTACTCACACCATTACATATTAATGATTTTTCCCATTTAACTGTACACAAATCTTTTCCACCGAGTGCATGAATAGAATTATAACTTCAAAAATTAAATTTTAACGAAGATTCCAAACACACTTCTAAAAGTCTAATAAGAATGTGAGTGATAAAACAAAATTTAAGAAGATTTATAAGACTCGCCAAAAAGCAGAAGAATTAGCTAAAAAAACTATGAAGACATTATACCACTAGAAAGTGATTCAACAACATGCTCTTCTAGAAGTCTCGTCAACAACTGGATGAGTGACAGAAAGATAGTGAAATGTTAAAAGAGCAAATGCATATAGGCATTGAAAATAACTTTGGAGACTTTGTATAAAGTTGATAAAGAAGTTAAGAATACGTTTGAAGACACTGAAATTCATGAAAATTAAAAATGTCCTCAGTACACAAACATTTCTATCAACCTAAAATCAAAGGTTTTGAATTGTTGCATCCTCTCGGTGATAAGTTTGGTCTGGAGACAACTACGATGACTATAAAAGCCACCGACAAACTTGGAATCACAAGGCGTGCAATAGAAAAGAATAACTTTGAAAGATTACTTCCGCAAGCATGAAATTACGCAGACGAACCAAAGTTGAAGACAGAATACAAACTGGATTTTGCCAGACCAGAGGATGCACGATGGACCAAACACATTTTGAGACCTAGATAGCATGAAAGAAGTGTGCATTGACCTCCGAGGAGATGGTTGGATAATATCAAGGAAATGGTAAAAGATAGCAAAAGACTCAACAGAATGGAAATATCAATGAGATGCTTACGTCCAGGAATGGACAGTTAAGGGCTGCTGAAAGAAAGAAGGAGAGTAACTTTGATAAATTACCTTTTTCTCCTTCCCTAATGCTGTCTCCTCCATAACCATAATTTCTAGTTTTCTCCATAGTTTCCACTCGCGTACACTTCCCGAAATTTTCCGGTTTACGTTCACTCCCGTTTCGTACGAATTTTCTTCTAGAATAATTTCCCAAATTTCCCTTACGCAAAGTTATACGATTTAAAAAAAAATCATATAACAGCGTATCCCACAGCCTTGTCCAGATATACCCAATAAATCTATAAATCCAAATAACTTATTGGATTCATATAAATATCGACTAAACCTGTCGTTACTGTATTTTGAGGAAATTAGTATAATTATCCCCGTGATTTTCCGGATTCAAAAAATTACAAATTTATAAGAAAAATTTCCCGAATTTTCCCGGCTTACGTTCACTCTCGTTTTGTACGAATTTTCTTTTAAAATAATTACCCAAATTTTTCCTACACCTTGTCCAGATATACCCAATAAATCTATAAATCCAAATAACTTATTGGATTCATATAAATATCGAATATACCTGTCTCTAAGGTATTGTGAGGTAATTGGTATAATTATTATTTTATCTATACTTATAATAAATCTGTAGAGAGGTCAATTCTGTACATGAAATAGGTATATTTCCAAAATAACTATCAGGGGGTGATTAGGGATCAATACTGATACCAAAAATGCAATCAGTAAAATTTTTGTCTGTCTGTATAACCGCTATAGAAACAAAAACTACTTGACGGATTTTAACGAAACTTGGTACAATTATTTTTCATACTCCTGTGCTGGTTATAGTATACTTTTCATCACGCTACAATTAATAGGAGCAGAGCAGTGAAGGGAAATGTTGGGAAAACGGGAGAAGTTACTCCATTTTTTAAGCTTTCGTCGCGTGTGCAACATTAATGGTTAAAGCTGTACAAAAATCATCTTATTTTTATAATTTGGAGGTTAACTGTGAACGGATTTTACAATATTTCAACCACAAGGGGAGTAGGGGGGGGCGTGAAAAAAAAATTAAATTTATAAGTCCTACAGGTTTAAAACTTTGCAAGATAGTTATTTTTATAATTTGGTGGTCAATTGTCAACGGATTTTACAAAATTTCATCACAGGGGGTTGCAGCGGCGTGAAAAATAAAGAAAATTAAAATCTATGAATCCTACAGGTTTGAAACTTTGCAAAATAGTTATTTTTATAATTTTGAGGTTAATTGTGAACGGATTTTAGAAAATTCCACCCACAAGGCATGCGGGGGAGTGAAAAATAATCTATACATATAATAAATCTGTACAAATGAAAATTCTGTACATTAAAGATATTTAAAAAATCATAAGCAGGGGGGGAGTGACTACATCGATATAGAACCCACAAATGTGGTTAGATTTTTTTTGTCTGTCTGAATGTTTGTGCGCGCATCGCATTAAAACTACTGATCCGATTCGAATGCTGTTTTCACAGATGTATTTGTCTTCTTTCAACTTCACATTTGGTATATAAAAATTTCTTCCCCAACCCCTTTAACGATGTCAAGGGTAAAATTTTTATACACGCCACGCGAACTACGTCGCGGGTACAGCTAGTCATATCATAATTTTAATTTTCGCGCGATTTTTTTCTTACGATAAATTCGATTTAGTAAACGCACTGAATTTACTTCACGTTTTTTATTTTTATAAACTTTTACCCGATTGCAAGTTATATTGCAAAAATATTTTCGAAACTCGCATTAAAAAACACTTTTCACTTCTACGTAGAAAGCTGGAAATAAAATTCAATTTTAATATAACAAAATTAAACTTATATAAACAAATAAAAATATTTACCAAAAAACAACCTTTAACTATTGGATTTTTTGTCGAGATATTTTAAATATCAAATCCTTCCTCGCTAATCTCGTTCTGAGACCTACTAACAAAAAACAAAATATTAAACATTAAAGGTATTTGATAGTTTGACAAAAATTAAAATTTAAATTCAACAAAAATCTACATACTTATTAGTTAGATGAAAATTTGCACAATTTCGTAATGAAAACACTCTTTTAGGGATCAATTTTTATCACAATGGAATTCGTCTTAAAATATTTTGCGGTGCAATGATTTTCTAAACCAATTATTCCTACGCGTCTATGCACCTCCCATCCCACTTTTTTTACCCTAGCAACATAGCAACCGCCGACGTCGAGAGTTTTTTGTTTTGAAACATTAAAAACAATGCTCGATTTTAACCATCTTTTTGTTTTAATTGTTAAAACACATGTTTCGGCCAAAGGGCAATCTTCCGGTAATTTCTAAAAAAAATTTTTTATATATAATTAAACAGAACAATATAAATGAGCCATTTTCCTGAGAATAGTACCGCAAACGTGTCACGAGAGGCAGCACTAGTAGTAGGGACAAACTTAAACTATTCACATGCCAAAACAGTGATATTTACGTAATATTAATTTATTATTTTAAAAAATAAATCTTATATAAAAAATTATTTTGTGATAGTACAATGCCAACAAAGCATTGCTGTTTTGCGAATTGTACGTCGGATAATCGATATCCGGAAGGAAACGTGTTTTTTATACCATTTATAAAACCTCATATTAATGAGGTAAGATGTAAGAAATGGATACATGCTTCGAGGAGAGTGGATTTAACAGTGCAAAAAATAAATAAATATTGATATGTATGCTCTAAACATTTTATTGGTGGAAAAGGTCCTACTGAGGAGAATCCAGATCCTGTTTCTGTAACTCCTTCTCTTCCGTTATTTATACAATCATTGACCCTAATGCATACCAATAAAATATTACTAAAATATTAAACACTAACTAACTATCTAACAGACAAACTGATCACTGAGTCCTCATTTAGGTACATATGTTTTCGAAATTATTTTTAAAATTAATTAAATGAATAAGAAATGAATACCTAGTAAATTTTTCACAGTTAATTACCATTGATTAGAATGAGATATTTCACTCGGAAATAATCTGAAATTCATAATTATTTTAAATTTCTTTTCTTACAGTTTGAATCTACCGCTACTGTTTTAGTAGAGTTTGTATACTAACCTGTCTATTAATTCACCATTTTCCAGATACTTTTAAATTACGGCATCTAAGCCAACGTTTTAATGTCACAACATTGTTATCTTTAACAGTTGCAAATTTTAGGTTTGCTCCACAAACATCTTCTTCAGTTAAAAACATCTTTTTTTAATTGTATTTTACCTTATGTTTATATGGGGATTTGACAGTGTTTGTCCCTACCGGACTACTAGCGCTGCTAGTGACTAATTTTTCGTACTTCTGGAAAATGGCTCAATAGTAAGACTTAGGCCGATCGCATACTTACAAGACATGTGTTCGCAACATGTCGTTTCATTGCCAACACAGCGGTTCTTATGGCAAGTCGTAAACCAAACAGAAACGCCGCGGACAGGATGAGACTTGTCGAAAACAACTTTTATACGACACTGCTTGCTCCAATTTCAAGCGTCATTTGTGTCCGACAGCTGCTTCCGAATGCACGTATATATGGTTCAATAATGGAATATAATCCAACATTTAATGTAAAATTTGTGCAAATCGTTGAAAATAAATATACTGCGATGAAGATTAGCTTTACTATATGGATGAACCCAATATTTTCGAGTATTTTTCTTCTTTCGCCTTCGCAATATTAGAACCGATAATATTGCCACATCATAATCAGACGACATAATGTAGAGTGTAGACTGATGTGCGAACTACGGAGTTTTGTTTCCTACATTGGTGCTCAACTGTGTTGAAGCGACATGTCGCAGACATGTTGCAAACATATGTCTTGTAAGTATGCGATCGGCCTTACTTATCAAATTAAAATTTTTCTACATACTAACAAACAGCTTTCAGTATGGAATTATCGAAATAAAATATAAAATAAGTAAAAAAAAATACATTGTGTGTTTTTATGTTTTGTTATCTTATATTTTATTTCAATAATTCCATACTGAAAGCGGTTTGTTAGTATGCAAAAAATTTTAATTTGATAGGTAAGTCTTACTAATTTATATTGTTCTGTTTAATTTTATATAAAAGATATGTATTTGACCGATTTCCAAGAATGTTTATTGTTTTTATTTTTTACATTTACGGTCAGGATACAATTCTCAAAATTAAATAGCAATTAGAAAATAAGAAATTAGATTCCAAAGAAAATTATATTCAATAAATTATTTTGTTACTAAAATTAGTATACCTATTATGTGAGAATTTTGTAATCGATTTAAAACTGATATCAACCCTAAAAAGAAATTTTTAAACTGAATTTTTTAATCGGTACTGCACAAATACTATAAAGTGATGAACACGTGGTTTGGTACGTGTATAGAGAAGACAGTAACCCTGGTCATGGGGCCCTTACAGGGTGCTATCAGCCGGAGCCAGCTGAACCCAGGTTTTTTAACGAGGTGTTACTCCTCGATCCCTCCACACTTCCTCACCTTTTGCGTAGTGAGGCCCCAGGCTTGGGACTGGTATAGCGGTGTTACTTAAATTTGTATATTATGTGGGAATTTTGTAATCGATTTAAAAATTATATCAACCCTAATAAGAAATTTTTAAACTGAATTTTATAAACAAATATTTATACAAAAATTAGCTGGCCCGGCGAACTTCGTACCGCCTAACAATAACAATTTTTTCCATTAATTTCACTGTTTTTCTTTTTGTTTTTGTCGATTTTATCATATTTTGTTGTCTATATCTAGGTTTTTAATTTTTTTTGTTTGTATTTTTCCAGTTTTGTCATTTTTTTAAAATTTTTTTCGGTTATTTTTATTTTACTTTAAGTTTGTCTCCCTATTTTGATTTTCTATATATGCGATTTTTTCTTCTATCATTCTCTATATTTTATTTTAGCTATTGCTATTCATATACACTCTTTTTTTTTTATCTTGCTTTCCTATTTTCTTTGTATATTATATTTATTTTGTATTTCTTTTTTATTTTATTTTAGTTTTTCGATTCTTTTTTTTCAATTTTGATAATTTTTTATTTTTTCTGATTTTTCCTTTTTTGTTTAATTTGTTATTATTTTTAACAATTTTATAAGCATTTTCAACAATTTTTAAAGATAATCACAAATTTTTTGCGATTTTCACGTTTTCCTGTTTTTAACAATTTTAATGTTTTTTTAGATTGTAACAAATTTCTTAAAATTCACGTTTTTAAAATTTCAATTTTTTAAGATTGTCATGAATTTCATACAGTTTTTAACAATTTTTACGTTCTTTTATGTTTTCTAACATTTTTTAATCACTTTTAAGAATTGTTTAAGATTGTCAAGAATTTTTTTACAATTTTTTAAGTTTTTTTAAGGATTTCTTTATGATTTACAATTTTTTTACGATTTTTAACTTTCCACGATTTTCATGCAAAATAATACGCAGCACAATGAAAAGGGAAAGATTCTTTCGCAGAAAACTGAAAAGTCAATTTGATTATGTTGCATTTATGTGTCACGTGGACGCAATTAGAGCATTAAAAAAAAATTAAATTTAAACACAGTGTCATCTATTGCATACTTACACAACCTAAAAATATAATTGTAAGAGGGAAATTGTATAACTCTCACCGTCCTCTATTGAAAACTTGTAAAACTTAACGTGAATTAAACCCTTAAAGTATAAAACGCACTGAAACAAAATACGCTTATTAATCGAGATAAAAACTTTTTAGTTAGAAGTTAGAAAAAATAACACATAATATCTACGAAATTGCATTGAAATCGGTTCACTAGTTTAGGAGTCCATCGCGGACAAACAACGTGACACGTAATTTATATAGGTACATTAAGAAAGATATGTTTTTAACAAACTTCTTTTCTGGAAATAACTAAGTTCTACTTTTCGAAAATTATATTTACTTTTCTTTTAATAAAATTTTTAATAATAATACCTAATCTCATTAACATAATACAACTATTATACTGATCTCTACTAAATATTTATATTGCCACGAGGTGGCGCGTCCGTTTGGAAATTCCGTGCTTCTTAATAATGGCACTATAGAGATACTTTTTTACTTTTTTGATATATAAAACTATTTAATGATGTATTTTTGAAATTTTCAGGTCTTAGAAAACGTCGTGCTCTCTCCGTCCAAGAATTTTTTCACAGTCCAAGTCAAGAAAAACCACCGACATTCTACGTTCCGGCTCCCGAGTCGACAACAGCTCAAAGCCGACGACCTCGTTCCCGCCAAAGAGCAATTAACTCATTAACATTTACTCCATCGCATAGCAAAGATTTCATTAGAAGTAATAGTGGAGAATGGGACACTTTACCGTATGAACCTCCCCCCGATTATAATCTTGAGGAAAAACCGCCTAATAGACGGTGGTCTGTCGTAACTTTTAGTAAATCCTCTGAAAAACCAAAATCAAAAATTGAAAACATCAACATTAAAATACCGAAGACAAAACTAAATAAGCAACTCGATCGGGCAAGATCACAGTCACCCAGCTGGAAGAAAGAACAAGCCAAATCAATTAGTGGTGAACAGACAAATAGACGAGTAGCGAACTCGAAAAGTCATTACGAACTTATAGGTGCTAGACAAAAAGCAGGAGGGCGCGACCGCATACGTGACCAACAGGTGAGTAATTGTTTTCAAAGGTTTATTTATTGTTGGTGACATGGGCGGAGGATTGATTAAGTATTTACAACTATTGAACCCTTTAATGTATTTGATTTGGTTTTTATAATGGCTGTCTTCATCTCAATAACATAAATTTGAAACATTTTGAAAACATATTCTATTAATGTCAATTACTCAATTGCTCCATTTTTTACTGTATTATATTTCACAAAAACTGCAAAAATGGTAACTAAATTAAATAGTTAGTTACTGCTGTTTATGCATCAAGCTTGCAATTACCATTTTCTGTTTTTAACACATTTTTATAAATTAGTAAAAATTGCGTTTCATAAATATTTATGATTTCATTAAATAAACCTACTTTACGAGTCTTGACAATATTATTTATTGGATTTATAAATTTAGAGTAAATTTAATGTAATTTCAATTTTTGTCGTTGGCACTAAAAATGCAAGGAATGTTTTTGTTGTGTTATAAAGCTTTTATAATAAATATTCGTTACCACAATAAGTTAAATACTATATAGTATGGATATAAAATATTAGTAGGTATGTATTCATAAACGGCCGATAGTGATGATAATGATTGAGAAAAAGGAAGAGAATCTGTTCAAAATCAATAAAAACATTGACAAGTTTAAGAGCTTATATCATAATATAATGAAATAACAAATGCCATTCTTATTTTTATTTTTGACAAGCAACCCATAATAAACTCGAAAAATGTTTTCTGTAAAATGATACCAGTAAATATAAACAAACAATAGCATTTGCCCGACAAGTCGTTTGTGCATATTTGTACAAACGTGCCAAATGTCAAAATTTCTGTACGACTATGACCCCACTTATGTATGTGTATTGTACCTTGTACCCACTATGTATGGGATGTAAATTCTACTACTGTGTGAATGTAAAAGTTTCCTGTTCTGTTGATAATTTACCGTAAGCGTAAGAGGTTTTAACTAGTCATTACATGTGAAAAACACTTTAGGTATCTTAGTTACAATTGAGCATCGTTTAATTAAACACTTAAGTAGTTTAAGCTATCAGGTAAAAAAAATTGGGTTCTCATTGTGTTTGCATTCTGAGAATTTAATAAATTTGTAATTGGGTTTAGATACGTGTGATTTGGTTAATTTTTTATGATGTAGAGGTCAGTGTACAGTTTTCAAGGTTACCATACCATGCAAATTACCAAACTTACCAATTCAATGTTTTATAAATAACCTTTTGACATTATAACAAATTAAAACGTATACTTATTTTGTAATTTGTTATCAGGTAATATGTATTAAGATATAATATTTTATTATAGGAACGTCTTACCTGTTAAATATATGAAATATGAATGTATAATTACATCTCCATTTGCTTGCTTTTATTACTCACCGTTCGTGATTGTTTGTGATCATTGAAAATATAAAACAATTTACGTGTTCCTTTTGATGTTTATATTTATTCTTTTTGGGACCTCTGACTAAAAGTAAGAAAAAAAACAGAATATTTTATTTTATCTTCTTATTTGCTTCTAAGTATAAAAAAGTCGTGATACTGAGACCGTAGTATGGTTCACTTTATAAACAATGAATTTAATCAAAAATTATAAGTTTAAAAATTCAGGTTTGTCATCCATTCATGTTGTTACTTTAAATATCTAAACCTCTTGAACTTAGTATCTTCAGTTTTTTGCGTACAAGGGCCATAAACAAATAAAATCTTTTTAGTAAGCCAACAATTTCGACAAATCCTCATATTTTGTGTGCCGCTTTTAATAACGAATAGATATCCACGCCGGTTTATTTCCTATAGTTTTCAATTTCCTTCTCCTAGAGGTGTTTTTTCCTTCCATTATTAATCTTAAAAACTGGTATTTTTCCCCATTGTGTATATAATAGATAGTTTTACATTTCTTAATGTTGGCCAAAAAGTTTATTTTTCGATACTGATTGTTGCAGAAAAGATTTTTATTTGGAGTGATACCCCAACAATCGCATCTTTGGTTCAGTGTATTTTATGTGGTGGAAATCCTTTCCATAATCTACAAAACAAGCATACATTTCCTGTTATTTATCGCAGCAAATTTAAAACAGTATACTAAGACTGAAAAAAGCATTCTCTGTGCCTAGACCCATACGGAACCCGTATTCTTCATCACTTATAATACTTTGTTGTTGATTTATCATTCTCAGTGCGTGATTATCACAAAGTTGGCGTTATTTTTCTTTGAGATAGGTATAAAAAAATGATGTTAGCCAATTTGGAGATATGATTTCTATACTTTGTTAAGACGACAAATACAGTAGGTATAAAAAAATTCAATAACTTTATGTACCTATAATAAATTATTATATCTTTTACTATAAACATGGTTAACTTGGTAATTTGCTATTCCAGTTTTGTTAGTTTTCCTTTTCTCACAACATCACGTAAACGAATAAATTTAAAGATGTTCAGAATGAATTGGTTCTTCTGTGAAATGGAAATTTTATCTCCGACGTAAAGAGAATTTTTTATTCGGTCAAATAACAGGTAGGTTTCTATGTAAGTGTTTGTTTTTGTTTTATAAGTCTTGTCGTGTACTCATGAATTTGACCCTTAGAAGTATGCAAATAGAAAAACTATGACTCATTCTAAACCATCATCAAACAATTTAATATACAATAAAGTTTATATTCCAACATTGACCACAAACCAAACCATGCTGCTGCGTGTAGAAAAAGAATTTATTTAAAAAAACAGGATCGTAATTATCAAGAATCTTTTATAAGCATGTTAATATTTAAATTGAATGTATGTACTATAGATGTATAGTCCGTCAAATGATAACAAATAAGGAAGTTTTATAATCGCTGTACTCTGCTATATTATCAAAATTTGTATTTACTAAGAATAAAGAGTTTTTTTAATAATACACTGACTTACTAAATGTGAAACAGAAAATCTTTTCTTCGGATACAAAAACAAAAAATGAAACACATCGCACCTAAGAAATATGCACATTTAGTATAGAGATAAATGCGATTGATAAAACAAAAAATATGAACAATATAAAAACCGAATTACTTGAAACAAGTAATTTTACTTATTTACACTTATGTATTGTTTGCATTGAAACTTTTATTCCAACCAGTCAGTTGTGTTCTATCACCATTTCTCTCTGGCATAGATCTATAGATCTTCAGCAGACGACTCCTACTACCCGATCCTTAACACCCCCTTGGAACAATGCCATTCCAAAAATTAACCTGTCCTTGAGCAAATACTCCAAACACAATACATCAAGCGATCTTCTAAGGCAGAACTTCTTAGAACTTATCCACAACTCAAAATTCGAAGAAGTCCTATACACTGATGCTTCTAAAAACAATAATGCTGTAGGCTGTTCAGTTACTCGCTCCCATATGAGCATTATATCAAATGTCTTATCACCTTTCTGTAGTGTTCACACTGGGGAATTATTTGCTATACTCCAAGCTTGCAATTCCATAAACCAAGACTTAAAAAATATTGCAATATGCACTGATTTGTTTGCTTCAATCAAATCCATCCAAAGCATCTACAGTTCTCACCCCTTAGTGCAGTCAATCCATGAACGTTGCCAACGGCTTTCATTGGTAGGAGTGACAATAACTCTACTCTGGGTTCCCTCACATGTTGGAATTGTTGGGAATGAACTGGCAGACCGTGTGGCAAAAGAAGCAGCAACGTCAAATCGTCCAGTAGAAAAAATTCAGTTAAGTAGAGACCTAAAAAACTATTTCAAAAACAAGATCTATTCGTCATGGCAAGCTCACTGGACCAGAATTCCTTCCAAGTTGTTTGAGGTCAGAAAAACTGTCAAACCGTTTCACCTTCCATTATTATCAAAAGGAGATAAAATAGCCATAAGAAGGCTAAGAATTGGTCATACAAATTTCACTCACAGCCACTTAATGATCTCAGGACCTCCTCCTATATGCCAGCATTGCAACAGCTCCATGTCTGTCAAGCACCTTCTCACCGAATGTCAGAAATTCTCCTCGAATAGAAGACAAATTGGACTCTCAAATAATATTACTGAAATCCTCAACTCACCAGATCAAATCAAGAAAGTGATTAAATATTTAATAGAAATTAGTATTTTATCCAAAATTTAAAATATTGTTCAAACTGTGTTTATTATTAATGTAATTTGTATTCTTTGTATTTAGTACTAATTGTACCTGTGCCAATGGCCGTAGATGCTGAGGCACATTAACTTTAATAAAAAAAAAACTTTTATTCTCTAGATATGCTTTTTAACAGATGGTTTTTAGATAAACATCTACACATGTGTGGTTGAAAGAAAGTTTAGCGACAATTTGCATTAATATTTATGAATTCCACCTGTCAATATTTCAATTATTATTGCATGATATACAATATGTTTTTAAAAACATTTCGTTAGCTAACAATACGATTAAAAATTCTTTTAAGGTTTTATGAGAATTTCTGTTGTAGTTATATCAATACAATGAAATACTGCCTATTGTAGTCGATTTTTTTATTGATAAAAGTATGCTAATGTATCGATAAAATTGTGAATACCAACTTTTGTTGGAATATACATGTGATATACCTTTTGTTTATGTAGATAATCTTTATGTAGAAACTTCAGGTTAGCAAAATATTTATCATATTATCAAAGTTCATGAACCTCACCGAGTATGTCCAAGATTGTAATTTTGGTGAATGACGTATGTGTAAATTTATTTTGTATATGACATTTTAATATGTTGTTTTTTATCATTTCGGCAGCAAATTTGAAGCAATTATTAATTGTAAATCTTTAATAATTTGTTAGTGACAGTAAAATAAGCTGTCGTTAAACTTCGGCTTAGAGTTTCAAAATTTTTTAATTTTATTTTATACTGACATCTTTTGAGGCTAACCCCAATATAGTATATTGTAATAAAAGTGTTACAATGACAGGTTTCGTAGTACGAGTTCAGTTTGTGAAACAAACCGCGAAGCGGTGAGTTTCGCAAAGAACGAGTACTACAAGCCGTCATTGTAATTCGCAAAGAACGAATACTACAAGCCGTCATTGTAATTCGAGTGTTACATACTATTTTTTATCCGCTGGGTGCGAAGGATAGGGTGGGAGAACCACGAATCGATCGCAGTCGCAGCGCTCACCATGGCTAAAAAAAGAACTTACGGCGGACGATTAATCACTTTTTACTAAGGATTTTACATGGATTTCACTTATCCATGCGTCGATTTAAAAAGTTTCGTCACGAAACCTGCTGTACAGTCAACTGCAACAACAATGGAAAAAATAGTGATCAGAAATTCTATAAATTTCCACAAAAGTTGGAAACGAGAACAACGTGTGAAGTAGTGGATAATCGCTATCAAGAGGAAAAAGCTAATAAGCTAACTTAAAAAGCAACATTTTAAATATTTGCTATATTTATTAGATACCTATATTGTAGGAAGCATCACGTTTTATTTTTACGTCTTGCACATGTTAAGCCAAAACTAATTCTTTACCTTTGTTGGTTGTTTGAGGTTGGAAAGTTATGTCGTGAGTGATTGTTCGAAAAACAGTTTTAATTATTAATTTGGCCATGTTTAACTGAAAATACACAAAACGTCTGCATTATTAAGGGCATTATAATCATATTATTATCATCTATTATGCGATAATCGATTACATTTTTTTTTTTTAATTACTTCACGTGAAGTCCGCCGTGATAAAGCCCATCTATACAACCTAAAATTTAATGATTTTGACATTTTAGACGGAAAATAAAAAAAATAAATATTATTATCGACGCTATAGATTTACATGATCAATACATTTGGGTAGAAAACTAATAAATTACGATGTTTCATTGGAAATAATTATTTGCTTACTTACTTTTCGTAATGACAGTTAGCCATTTGATATTTCAAAGTCCGCCGTAATTGTAAACGCAAGGTGCCGCTGACATCGCGCACCCAGCGGATAATGAACTTTTAAAAGTATAAAAAAATAAATAAAATGAGAGTTTTTCGAAATATTTATTTATGTTGGCAATCTTGACACTTTTGACACTTGTCAGTTTTAATGATTTTAAATTTGAAAGTTTGTCAAATTTGTATAAAATACTAGCTGTACCCGGCGCTCATTGCTACGCCAACAACTAAAATAAATTTAAGAAAAATAAAAGAGAAGAAGAGATAGAGAAGGAAAAAAGTTTATAGTTTTGTTTTACTTATCGCACCAAAAATATATTTTTCGAACATATATTTATATGAAATCGTATGGATATCTATTAATCAGTATTGAATTTGATACATGGAAGCGCCATCTGGTGGTAACTTCCATTAATACGAATATCATATTCATCTTACCCATTAAAAATACATCATCACACTGATTTTTATGACAATTGGTTGTTCAGGGCAGAAGCTGCTACTCTGCAGCGCCACCTGGTGGCGAGTGGCATCAATGAGCATATCATACAAACCTTCTCCGTGGCAAAAAAAACATATAAATACATATTTTCATGACAATCAGTTGAACGGGACAGAAGTTGCTGCTCTGCAGCGCCAGCTGGTGGCGAGTGGCATCAATGAGCATATCATAAGAACCTTCCCCGTGGAAAAATACATATACATACCAATTTTCATGACAATCGGTTGAACGGGACAGAAGTTGCTACTCTGCAGCGCCACCTGGTGGCGAGTGGCATCAATAAGCATATCATACAAACCTTCTCCGTGAAAAACTACATATACATACCAATTTTCATAATAATCGGTCCAGTAGTTTTTGAGTTCATTGAGTACATACAGACATACATACATACAGACATACATACATACATACATACAGACAAACATTCATTTTTATATATATAGATTCCGAATTTAGCAATAACGCTGATAATGTAGTTAATAATTTACTACAACATACTTCTTGATTTACTACCTGAACTCTTTCGTTGAAAATCAGTGCAGTGCAACCAATTGTGTAAAACAAAAAGTTACCAAAAACAGTGTTACAATGAATCTATTTCGATACTGTTTTTAGTTTCGAAATAGAAACTTTGTGAACGTGAATTATAAAAAATAGTTTTTCTGTTATATACTTCAATCAAATTTTGAATGAAACAAAAAAAATTTCATTTTTAGAAAATTCTTTATAAATAAATGATCATAAAATAATATTGTTGAAACGACCTTTATTGTTCAGGGTTTACTTAATAGATGCTAGGTAATGAATATATAAATTTTCCTTATAAAAAGAATAACCAGTGACCAGGAATTCTAGTTGTATCAAAATAGCAATGTTATATAACAAGTTTTAAACAAATATAAACAGATTTTTTTATGTTAAATAGTTCTGAGAGAAAGATATTACCTATACTTACAAATGAGTCATTTGGTGTCGTCAAATATGCTTAATTGGTCTAATATAATAATACATAATTACTATGGTAATAAGTAACTAAATGATACAAGTCGGTCATTATTTAACACATCTGCTACTGAATCTATTTATTCTGTACAGAGTTGAATTAAGCACAATTTTTTTAAATGATCCACTGGTTTATTACACAAAAACAAAAAAATAATTTTGTTTTACATAAAAAAATCGTTTTCACGCATCTCAAAGTATCTAGGAATTACCTAATACAATCTATATAATCTATATATATAAATAAGCACAATTTACAAAAAGAACTTTTTATAATAGAAAGTTTTTTACTGATTTATAGGTCATATTTTGTGTCATCTCAACAATGCACAGCATCCCTGACATTGTAAAAATATTAAGTCATACAACGCTGTGATTGATCATAGAGAAGATTGTTTCCTTGTTAACAAAATCAAGGGTAGTTGTATCTAAAAACTTTCTAAAACAGTTTATTTTATTACCAGTTAAAATAATAATTACTGTTTTCACATGTAAGAACAAAACAAAAAAGAAAAAAAAAACTTCTCTGTCGCGTAATCGATCCCATTATGATAACATAACAGAACTGTCACAAGTGGACTGATCCGCCGCCTAACCAACTACGCTACGAACGATTTATTTAATAACTTTCAAAATAATATTATCTATACACAACTTAGATCATGTTTAATATCAATTCGGTATAAATTTCGAAATCTATGTATATGCCTAAACACACTTGAAACATGCATTGTCATCCAGTTCTTAGCTATCCTGAAAATTTCAGAGCTCTAGGTAGTGGGGAAATAGGTTTAAATTCGATTACAAATTCCACGGAATGACACAGAGACACAGAACACGGCGAAAATATAAAAAACTTTCTAAAAAGGATGTGTTTTTATGTACGAAATCAATGAACTCAAAAACTACTGGACCGATTATTATGAAAATTGGTATATATATGTATTTTTCCACGGAGAAGGTTTATATGATATGCTCATTGATGCCACTTGCCACCAGGTGGCGCTGCAAAGTAGCAACTTCTGCCCCGTTCAACCGATTGTCATGAAAATTGGTATGTATATGTATTTCTTCACGGAAAAAACGAATATGCTATGCACATTGATGTAACTCGCCACCAGGTGGCGCAGCAGAGTGGCAACTTCTACCCCGTTCAACCGATTGTCATGAAAATTGGTATGCATATGTATTTTTCCACGAAGAAGGTTTGTATGATATGCTCCTTGATGCCACTCGCCACCAGGTGGCGCAGCAGAGTAATAACTTTTGCCCTGTTCAACCGATTGTCATAAAAATCAGTAGGATGCTGCATTTTTAATGGTTAATATGAATGTGATATTCGTATTAATGGAAATTACCACCAGATGGCGCTTCCATTAAACAAGCAACCACTACTCATTTGATTACTTTATATCACGCCACCGTAAGGTGGCGCAGTTAATATCACATATATTTAAACGAGCAATCCTTATTTATCTATCTATCTATATATATAAAAAATCTATCTATCTATATAATATAAAAAAGGATATTTGTATGTATGAAATCGATAGACTCAGAAACTATTTGACCGACTAATATTAAAATTGGTATGTACATGTATTTTTTCACGGAGAAACTTTATATGCTATGCCCATTGATGTAACTCGCTACCAGGCGGCGCTGTAAAGTATTGACTTTAACCGATTGTCATAAAAATTAGTATGATGATGTATTTTTAATGGGTAAGATGAATATGATATTCGTATTAATGGAAGTTACTACCAGATGGCGCCTCCATTAAACGAGCAACCACTACTTATTTGATTACTTTATATCACGCCACCGTAAGGTGGCGCAGTTAATATCACATATATTTAAACGAGCAATCCTTACTTAAGTATTGTGACGCCACCGGAAGGTGGCGCAGTTAATATCACTTATATTTAAACGAGAAATTCTTACTAAATTAAGTATTGTTATGCATCTTATATATTTTATCGACTAACTACAAAATAAAACGAAAAAAAAAGTATAAACCTGATAACTAACGAGAAAATATGATGAAAACGATAAAATTAAAATAAATTGAAAAAACGAAAAATGGAAGAATGACATAAATGATTTGCGGTACGAAGTCCGCCGGGTCAGCTAGTATTATATAAAATAATAAATCCTCTACTATTTTAGCAACAAGTCGAAAGGGAGGTTCATAGGGGAGAATATACATGGATAAAATATTAAAATATTATTTAGATTTAGCTATCAATTTTAAAAACTATTTAAACTATATTGAAAATCGAACCGTCGTCTGTGAAAAATTGGTTTTTGGTGAGCCCGTTTTACAAAATCTTTCATTCAAAAAATAATACATTTCAAGATATATATTTTTCTTTAAATCTGTTTACGTTATTGGACTAATAATGCTTTAAATTTTTTTAAAGATGTTTAACTGTTTTTCTATAATTTTATTTGCTTGTTGGTTTTTCTCTTATGATGTAATTTTTCCATATAAAGTCAGGACAAGTTGTAGAGTATAATAAAAAGGAATAACTACAGTATTCTCGCAATAAAGATACTTGTTCTTGTAGTTTGCGATGTTTATCACTTTTCAACAAAGCAAATACTCGAAGTAGCCGTTATGATTTGGTGTCAACATAAGAATGCTATGTAAATTATGTAAATAAAATCTGCCCCCGCTTTTATCTACCTACTAATATGTAAATATTTCATTTTATACTGATAATGATTAAAATATTGTATAAAATAAGATGTGTATTGTTTTCTGTGATTAAAAAGTTTTTTGGTAATTACTTGTTGCTAATTACATTTAAGTAGCCTAAATCCACCTATTAAAAAAAAAATTTACTATAAAATATTAGCAATATTAGCATATTTTGATGTCAAGATTCCATCACTGCTCTTTGTCTTATTCTTAATGAAATATCTTGTATGTATATAAATTACAGTATTCGTTAAATTCGATTAATTTGAGAGCTAAAAACTAATCAACCACGTAAACCGCTGAGAATTTATATACTTTTAGCTATTACATTATACTTTTTATTGCAATTAGTTAGGTTTTCTTGAAATCAACATGTTTTTATGAAAAAGGTCCGCTTAGGTTAAATACCGCTATCTCTTGCTATTGCTGACAAAATAAATAAAGAAAATTAATTACCAATGTTTTTATAAGTCAATACTTGAGGATCAGTATCATGTAGAAATACCACAACAGAAATTGAGAAACAAAATCTAATGAAATGATCTAACCTGATCAGAACTCCTGCAATATAAACATTTCCGAAATGAAACCAATAATTATAACATTGTTTTCTTTTACAATACGTGAGTGAGTAAACTTTATTATGAAATTCATTATTCTTTGTCTGCTAATCGTGTTTTAATTCCTTTCAATATCGGTTATTTTTATTATTCACAGCATGTTTTGATTTTATTTCTAACACTTTCATTCCAATTATCTGAATCTAAAACATGCTGTTTCAATTGCTGTGATTAAGATATTTTGCACACATTCCTTATTTATTTTTCACAGCAATGAGATAAGCATATTTCTTAATATTATAACCAAAGTATTTGTGCAAAAAATTACCACAACCTAATAATTTAGTTAAAATTTCAGATTCAACTTTATTAATATAATCCAAGTCATTGTCTAACTTTTCTTCTGATAAAGTACCAACAGAATCATTGTTAATAAAGAATGTTTTACTTTTACAAAAACTTGGCAAGTCTTTTAATTCAATGGTAACTCCATTTTTTACACTTTCGATAGTTCTTTGCATGTCGTTTTCAAAATTGCTTGCTTTGTTCGCTTTTTTATAAAGTTTGTTACCAAACAAAGACCCTAGAATTTTTAATTATCGTCTTTTTCTTGTTAAAATTTATTGGAGTGTTTATTTATTTAATCTCTCTCTACATACACTAGACAAATAGTAATTACATGTAAAGGTAAAAACAAGGTAAAAATAATAAAATACAAACACCAAAGCATTAAATAGTCAGAAAAAATAATAATAAGCACAATTTACAAAAAGAACTTTTTATAATAGAAAGTTTTTTACTGATTTATAGGTCATATTTTGTGTCATCTCAACAATGCACAGCATCCCTGATTTTGCAAAAATATTAAGTCATACAACGCTGTGATTGATCATAGAGAAGATTGTTTCCTTGTTAACAAAATCAAGGGTAGTTGTATCTAAAAACTTTCTAAAACAGTTTATTTTATTACCAGTTAAAATAATAATTACTGTTTTCACATGTAAGAATAAAAAAAAAGAAAAAAAAACTTCTCTGTCGCGTAATCGATCCCATTATGATAACATAACAAAACTGTCACAAGTGGATTGATCCGCCGCCTAACCAACTACGCTACGAACGATTTATTTAATAACTTTCAAAATAATATTATCTATACACAACTTAGATCATGTTTAATATCAATTCGGTATAAATTTCGAAATCTATGTATATGCCTAAACACACTTGAAACATGCATTGTCATCCAGTTCTTAGCTATCCTGAAAATTTCAGAGCTCTAGGTAGTCGGGAAATAGGTTTAAATTCGATTACAAATTCCACGGAATGACACAGAGACACAGAACACGGCGAAAATATAAAAAACTTTCTAAAAATAGAAACAAATTTGTAAAGAATATACATAAGTTATACATTTGAGCTAAATGCCCTGACGTAGCAAGTTGAGTATTGCTGTACGATTTGTATTGAAAAAATCAAAAGATTCTTCACTGCTTAGTATATTATTACAACAAGACAGCATATTGTTAATGGGTGAGGTATTATTAGTTGTTACATAAAAAATCTCTCTGTTTAAAATTCGAAGTTTTATCTTTGGAATTTTGAAGTTCACATATTGCAATAAATCGCAGTTCTTATATTTAATATTATTTAAAATGTAATAGATATACAATGCCGATGGCTGTTTTCTTCTAATGTTTAAGGTAACAAAATCAAAAGTTTTAAGCATAGACATGTAAGACACCATGCAAGGATATGCGTTGTTCTTCCTTACATATAGATATCTAAGGAATCGCTTTTGAATTCTCTCTATGAGGTCAATATTTATTTCAGCTGTTGGTGACCATATAACAGACGCATACTCTACATGCGGTCTTACCAGTGCATTGTACAATCTTATAATAGTATTAATATGGAAGTTCTTACTGTTACGTATTACAAATCCCAATGCTTTAAAGGCTTCATTGGTTATGTAGTTATAATGACTGTTAAACTTTAAATTCATCTGGAAATTAACGCCAAGATCCTTTACCTCACTTTTTCTTTCAATTACAATACTATTGATATTATAATCTTCAATAAAGTAATTCACTTTGCGAGTAAATGTTACAACATTACATTTTTTGATATTGAGAGGCATCTCGTTCTCGGTAAACCAATCTACGACTGAGTTTAGATCTCTTTGCAACATTGTACAGTCATATTTATTTGTTATTTTTTTTATTATTTTAAAGTCATCTGCATAAATCATACCTGTGGAAGTTTTTAAACAGCTGGGAAGATCGTTTATGAATAAAATGAAAAGGAGAGGGCCTAGGTTGCTCCCATGGGGTACTCCAGAAGTAGCAGTGTACTGTTCAGATCTAGATCTTCCCACTTTAACTGTCTGTTTTCTACCTACTAGATATGATTTTATAAGATTAAGTGCGCTCTGTAAGAAATTGTAATCTATAAGTATACTCAACAATCTCCAATGGCTTACCTTATCGAACGCCTTGGCACAATCTGTGTATATGACATCCAACTGTTCCTTACTTTCTATAGCATGTGACGCATGCTCTGTAAATATAGTAAGGTTTGTAATTGTTGACCTATCATTAACAAATCCATGTTAGTTTGTTGTTATTTTATTTTTAATATGTGCGTATATATCTTCGTATAGAATGGTTTCAAAAATTTTTGATAATGTATTTAAGAGGCTTATAGGACTATAATTTTCTATATCATCTCTCTTGCCGCTTTTATGAATAGGTGATACTATAGCTGTTTTCCATTCATTTGGGAAACATTCCTGTTTAATTGATAAATTAAAAATATGTACCAGAGGCTTTACCAGCCAGTCTACACACCCCTTATAAATATATGATGGGATTTCATCTATTCCTGTTGATTTTTTAGATTTTAAATTTTTAATACTTTTTCTAACATCTATATCACTTATTTCTGAAAAGTAAAAGTTACCATAACTATTATTTAGTTGGTCAAAATCGGAAGAGTTAGCTGCCCCATACACAGAGCCAAAGAAACTAGCAAATGCATTTGCAATATTAGTGGGCGTAGTAAAATTTTGATCACCAAGTCTCATATGATTTGGCATTCCAGTCTGGTTCTTTTTAGATTTAATAAAAGACCAAAAACTACAAGGATCCTCATAAATATTGTAACGGGATAACCGTAAAGGAAGGGACCTTAATTTGAAAGATTGTTGTTGACAGTTGATTTTTAGAAGTTTGTAAAAAAATCAACTGACCATTTTAAATAATGTTTCTAGAAAATTCTAGAAACTTCTAAACACACTGACTAGATTAAATAATGTTGTATATAAGGGGATGCATGGGCAGTTAACGTCAGTTCGAGTCAAGTGTTCAGAAGAGTTCATTGTATTGTCAAGTAGTTAGACGTTACCCAGCAGAGTTCAGTGTATCTTAACAATTTTGTAAATAAATTGTGTAAAAAGCCCCCATACGTGTTTCAATATTATTTTCGAGTGATTTTTTATATCGATTATACTCTAATGTTCTTTGGGTCTTAATAGCTCGTCTCAGAGCTATAAAATCGTATCGTTCATCTTTACTAGCATTACCTCGATTTATCTTATGATGCAAGCGATTTTTTCTTGCTATTTTTTTAATCAGTTCCCATGAAAACCAGGCTGGAAAATTTGCACGGTTTATAAAATTTTTCACTGGTACTCTTGGAATAGATGCATCTAGACATCTGTATAAGTTATTATATAGCATACCTACAGCAACATTGATATTTTTGGTTTCAAGTAGATCCGCCCAGTTACACTGTTTTAACATTTGATACAGCAAGTGAAAGTTACCTTTTGAATAGTTGTAAGTGTATCTTTTTTTAATTTTAATTTCATTTTTTAATTCTTCAAAACTAACCTCTATTGCCAAGGAGGGATGATAAGGGTCTTCTCTTATTAATGGATTGTCCGATCCCCTAACAACAGATACTGTCATGTTAGAAATTACTAAATCTAAAAACCTATTCATAAAATTTGGTATTTTATTAAGTTGGTTAAGATCATGTACAGATAAAAATTGTTCCATCAAGGCATTTCTATCACAGGTCGGTCCCTGATATTGTTTGAAATTTGGCAAATATATTAAAATAACTCTCATATTCATCAAGACTAGCATTGTGTTACAGCTGATATCTAATTTGATTCTTATATTGATTAAGCAATGTAAAGTTTTACGTTTGAACTACACTTATGGTTATTATCATTTTTTAAATTATTTTTTTTTAATGTTTATAAATTAAAAGAATTATATAACTAATCGACATTTCGCCTTGTCAAATATTTTTTGGATTTAAGATTATTTTGTTAAATCGGCACGAACCTTTTTAATATTCTTGTGTTGTACCGGAATCATTTCCGTCATAAAAAACCGTAATCATTCATTAGTATGTCGGTATATTAACAATAAGGAAACAAATTATTATAAATTTCTTTTTGATATTACAATGGAAAAAATTAAAAAAGAATTTTGTTTGTCACGCATTAGTTTTGTATTTTTAATCCGATAGGAAGATATTAATGTATGATTAATTAAAAAAATATTTAATTGAAATATCAATTTTAGAATTCCATAGAGGAATTAGAAGAACCTGAGGAAGAAGAAAGCAAATTTTGCACATTACCTAGGGGAGGAAACACATTTACTATAAGACAGGTAGTTTTCCATAAAGGATTAGATTTTAAACCACTAGGATTTAGTATAGTAGGCGGTAGAGACTCACCAAAAGGCAGCATGGGCATTTACGTTAAGACAATTTTTCCTAATGGACAGGCAGCTGATAGTGGAACCCTAAAGGAAGGTTTGTATTTATTATTACATTTATTAAGAAATATCAATATTGTTAAATTGACGCATTTTTTAATTTAAATAGTTGTAGACTGTAGATTATTATCAGGTTAGGATTTAAGTTTGTAACCTGATCTGGCTCTAAATTTTCCACTGTCCACTAGGCCCGTTTTAAAGAATTGATACTTTTGCGAACAGTATCCTGTGATAATTTCTAGAATTATACTGAGTTCATTAATTTAGGGTAGTGAATCATTAACCTGTTTGCTCGTCTTTTTCCATTGTTTTTTTTTTCTCATTTTTAAACTACATCCATAATGCAGAGTATTGAGTTGCCATAGAAAGATAAGCACCTTCTTCTGCGATACTATCAACAATCTTATTTTCGACAATCTCTTTATGTCCTGATATCCACGGCAAAGTTTTTTTTGTTATGTTTAGCTAGCTGCTTAAAAAACTGTTTGCTGTTTTAAGCTGTTTTGGACTTGAACGTGGTGAATTTAAGAGCCTTCAAAGCAGCTTAAAAATATAACGATTAATGTAAGATTATTTTGCAGGTGACGAAATTTTGGCAGTAAATAGCAAACCACTTCATGGCTGTTCTCATAAAGAAGCCATAAATGTTTTCAAACAAATCCGTCAAGGTTCAGTTCTTTTACATATAGGTCGCAGGATCACAAAAAAACACAGAGATAAGAATCACTGATGTTGTCAATTACTTTTACAATAGTTATTTTATTTCAATATTAAAATATCGTAATCAGCAAATATTTTACCGCTATTTAACAAATGTAGCGCCCTACATATTTGTTCAGGAAACTAGTATATTATTCGCGACTTTACTAATGCTGTAAAGTTTTACTTCTACTTGTTGTAATGTCTTCTAATTATTGATTTACTTTAATATATTCATTTACTTTAATATACTTATTCACTGAAATAAAAAAATATTTTTATTTCAGTGAATAAGTGGAAAATCGTATGCGTTCAGAAATGGTTATAAAACCGTTATAAATTTATAAATATAAACAGTTTTGTTCTGTCCAACTCTGTAAATCCGATCTTGTGCATGACTTTCCAACTTTGGATTCCAATGCAAATCCAACAGTATTAAATGGTTTGCACCAACCAGATTTAGTCCAACACCACCTACATTGAGAGAGAGAAGAAAAATTCTCAATGGACTGTTGGGATCGTTGAAACTGTAATTAAAAATATTCTCGTTCTCTTTCGTACATGTACTTTTCCATCTAGTTGATCACAATATATATTTTCGTTCTGCAAATGATGAGCTAACAATCCCAAAGATGTAAGCCATTTAACTACTTTATCATTAGAGTCAGTAATAATTTTTTCTGTTAACAATTTAATTACTCCGTTCAATTTACTACTAACATACGTTTTTGAAAATACTGGATTGGACGGATTAAGAATATCTTTTACAACCTCTTGTAGTTTAGCTTCATCACCAATTTCACATGCTTTCTGTTCAAGATTCTTTCCATCAAGTGTCAAACTAGAAAAAAAGAAATATTAATGACAACAAAGAACAATCTTTCAAAACGACGGGTTCTTACTTATTTAACTGATCCAAAAGGTCAGGAGCTTGGGAATAATCTGAATCTGGTTCTGTATCGTCCTCTTCTAAACTTTTTCATTTTCTAACATTGAAGTTATTAAAAACGGATGGCAGCATATCTGTCTTAATCGAAAAAGAAGAACCAATATATCATCTTGCTCCACCACCTTTTTAACTTTATTTACTTTTAATAACATGTTTCTCATACGAAAAAATTCTTCCTTAGCAATAGGATTAATGTTCACATTAAAATCAGCGCTGTCCTGATTTTTTTCTGCACGTTGATATAAATATTGTACAAATAATGTTCCAGTGAAAATTAATATTCGGTTATATAAATCTCTTTCTTCCTTAGTGAGGTTTACTTCTATAAGCTCCAATTTTCGTTCTGGTAAACTATTTAATGTAACTTTTATTAAATCTGATTTTGTTCTATGTACCTTAATAGCAGATGTAACCCAAAACGTATAAATTATGGAATAAAAATAAGTTCCGAAACGCAGTAAGTTTTATTACTTTGAAATATTGCGAATAATACACAACAAAAACTTTAGAAGTAAAATTAACTCAAGCGAGGATTAAAATATGTTGTGGTCCTCCCATCTAGATTCTAAATTTCAATTAAATCGAATAAAAGTTGAAAGAGGTCAACTACGTCCAAAAACATGAGTAAAGAATTTATGATTTAATATATCAGAAACATGGCAACAAATATGTCATCAAGATAATGTAAGTGAAAACTGCAATATTACTAAAGAACCTCGAAAGAAATCAAGTTATTTGAGAAATTAATATTTTAATTTAGGTACGATAAAATGCAATCAGCTCTCACTATAGTATTTTACGTTACAAGGTTGGTAGGTGACTTATTACAGTACGAGTTAGTTAACGGACGAGGCGACGTAGGAGCCAAGTCCGGAAATAAAAACGAGTACTGTAATAACACCTAACGACCATGTATCGTATTATATTTTATTTCATCCTGTTTTTATAAATTAATAAATTCATAAAAATTTTAACAGTAGCTCGTAACTTGACTAAAAATAGTTCGTAACTTGATTAGTTAGGTCAAATTACCTTGAAAGCCATCTGTCACTGTCAAATAATTTTTGTATTATTAAGATTTAATTGTTAATATAAAATTGAATAACATTGACTTCTTTTTAAATATGGATGTAAAAGTAAGTAATTAATTATTTTATTTTTATTTTATAGTCATTATAGTATTTTTAAATGTCAAAAATTAAAAGTAATTGGCTTCCCTTAAGCAATCAGAGCAGCGTTGCTAGGCAACACATTACAGTACCTGATACCGTAATGTTTAACTTACCGGCGCCAAATTGATTATAGGGAAGTGTATTTACTGGACAGGATGAAATAAAAAAACTTACCAAATCTAGATGTTCGGAACCGACCACACTTTCGTCGCTAACCAATCGGTTTCAAACTGTAATATCGTCAAATGGGGAAAATCTCAAAAAATTTAAAAGTGGAAACATATCTGAATTTTGCCCTGGTGTACCAGTCAGTGCCCATCGAGATTTTACCGCCAATTTACGTACACCCTGAAACATTTTTGATTTATATAGTTTCTAATCTGATGGGCGTCATCTGATATAATTCTTCTCCACTTTATTCTAAACAGAGAAGAGTTTTTTTTTTTTCGGCTTCAAACCTTACTATATCACAAGTTGTTATAACTAAGCCGTATTGATCTAATCGGCTGGCTTTCGTTTCTCGTTTTGGACTGTGAAAACAATAAACTGATGTTATGTTTTGTTCAAATCTCCGTTCTACTTCGCCATACCAGTGGTGCATTAAATTAGCGGGACAAATTAGTAAAGTTCCCCCACCTGGTCTACTACCATTCTCCTTTTCCATGTCGATTTCTGCTTCGATATTGTCAAAATAACCTCTTTTAATTTTATTGATTTTAAAATCAATGACAACATGGTTAATGTTTTCTTAAGACCCATGTCGTCTACTTAAATGCCTCCAGATGTTTTTTTTTCTTTTTTCCTCCAGATTAACCAAGATTAACCAAGTACGCTCTTTCGATGAGGCATTAACTTGACTTTTAATCCTCTTAGTGATTCAGTCAGATCTGTATGTTTTGGTTTAGTAGTCATAGACGAATATACTCTATCTATCATTACTGTCTTTTGGGCATTATAATTTGTTGTTTTTGCTTTCGACACTAATGCGATGATAAGTTATTTTTTACGGCACAAGATGTTGATCCAGGGAAGGAAAATTGGCGGCAAAATCTCGATGGACACTGACTGGTACACCAATGCAAAATAAAACATTAGATATTTTTGCACTTTTAAAATTTTTAACATTTTCCCCATTTGACGATATTACAGTTTGGAATTATTCTATTTCTGAACGCATTCGATTTTCATCGAAATAAAAATATTTTTCATATCACATGCATTGAAACAGCTTGTTTTGATCCTTGTTTTGTCAAGACAATTTCAGACCAATGCAACTGTCAGTCAAACTGACAGTTTTTCTGCCCTAGAGGAGAAACAACGTTATTTCTGCCCGAGATATTCATTTATTTATTTATTATTTATGTATTTATTTCAAGTCTGTCAGAATCGCTTTTGTAATGAACAATAGCGAATAAAATCATAATCGTCTAACAGCTGTCGTCAAATCGTTGTCAAGATATTAATACGCTATTTGTCTGAAATAGTCTTACTTCAACTGGCTACAGAGAGCAAAACTCGCTGTTTCAATGCATGTGATATGAAAAATATAGTGTGTGGCACGGGATGAAACAAAGACGATTTCTGACCGGGCGAAGACAGCCCTCGCTTCGCTCGGGCAATCAACTCTCGCCTTAGTCAGAAATCTTCTTGTTTCACACCTTGCCACACAATATACTATTTTTATATGAGTATATTAAAGTAAATGATTAATTAAAAGACATTTTATTTTATTATTTGATGTACAACTTACATACAGCCTCAGACATACTATTTTCCCTCCTGGATCAACATCTTGTGCCGTAAAAAATAACTCATCATCGCATTAGTGTCGAAGGTAGAAACAACAAATTATAATGCTCAAAAGGCGGTAATAATAGATAGAGTATATTCGTCTATGACTACTAAACTAAAACATACAGATCTGACTGAATCACCAAGAGGATTAAAAGTCAAGTTAATGCCTCATCGAAAGAGCGCACTTGGTTAATCTGGAGGAAAACAGGGAAAAAACATCTGGAGGCATTTAAGTAGACGACCTGGGTCTTAGGAAAACATTAACCATGTTGTCGTTGATTTTAAAATCAATGAAATTGAAAGAGGTTATTTTGACAATATCGAAGCAGAAATTGACAAGGAAAATGAGAAGCGTAGTAGAACACGTGGGGGAACTTTAGTAATTTGTACCGCTACTTTACTACAACAGTGGTCTGGCGAATTCGAACTTAGAGTTAAACAAAACAGAACATCAGTTTATTCCTACCACGGTCGAAAACGAGAAAGGAAAGCCAGCCGGTTAGCTCAATATGGCTTAGTTATAACAACTTATAATATAAAAAGAATAGAAGGAAAAAAAGGTGCTGTTTTTAATATAATGTGGAGAAGAATCATATTAGATTAGGCCCATCAGATTAGAAACTATAAAACCAAAAAAATCTGTGGCTGTATGTAAATTGCAACTTCTTATTGTGTTTCAGCTTCATTTATCCTAGTATTTGAGTAAATTGTGCGATTGCTAAATTTCATTTTTATTACAACATTTATAGTTTGCTCTTCGAATCTTATTTTTTTTTCTAAGGATTTCTTTTTTGTATTGACACGTTAAAAATATGAGATGATATCGATGACTTGTTTATGGTTAATTTTAATATTTTCTTATATAACTAGAAATTTATATAGCAGGTATGTTAATTGAAATAAAATAATCGTGAGTATTGTGTCGCAACAACTGCCTTTTGTTATTGTTAATGTGTACCAAAGATATAAACGTTATCAGTAAATGTATGCTTTTACATAATTTCACTGAAGTAACGATGTTAAATATAATTGGTTGTTTTATATTCATATTGTTAAGTTCATTTTACAATATTCAGTGAACTGTAATTTTTATTTGTACTTTTGAAAGTAAACTAACTTTAATGTATTTAACTGTAGGGTATCATCTATTTGTGCATGTATTACTTAGTTAAAATGTAATGATAATGTTATCTGGTTACTTGTAAATGTTTTGTGATAATATGTATTTTTATTATACATTTGTGTTTTTATCGTAGTTATACCTTTATATTTTATAATAGAAATATTTGTACTGATCTATGTTCGTTTTTTTACAAATTGTTAAATTATACCTTTACTAATATTAGTCAAAAGCGAAAATGTAACAGGAACTTTTTAGTATCACAAAAATGACCATGCAATTCTCATTAGTCCTGCTTTTTGTATTGATCTCTCCTCAGATCATTCACCTGTTCTATTTACGCTATGTACAGAAATACTCTTAAATCCGTCAGCGCCAAGGTTAGGTAGCAAACATACAAACTGGGATAACTTCAGAATACTGATACAAGACAACCTTAACACTTTGGTACCACTTAAAACGGACACTGACATAGATAATGCAGTCGAGTACTTAAATTAAACAATTCAAAACTCTATATGGAAATCCACCCCTGCCCAAAATAGATGTACAAAGGTGCAAGAATTGCCTAACCTGATCAAAGAAAAAATTGCAGAAAAACGAAGACTGCGAAAACTTTGGCAAGTAACACGTTCTCCGGATAATAAAACCAGATTAAACCAAATCACCAGACAATTGAAAGGGCTCCTAAATAATCACAAAAATGCCAATATTGAAAGGTATCTCCAAAATCTTACAGCAACGGAAGCAACTGAATACTCGCTATGGAAGGCAGTCAAAAAACTAAACAAGGGACAACAGCATAATCCTCCAATAAGAACAGTGAACGGAACATGGGCGAAAAGTAATAAAGAAAAAGCCGAAGCGTTTGCAGAACATCTAATCAACGTCTTTCAACCTAATCCTGCCGATATCAACCTCAACGTGGAAAACGAAGTTAACGAGTATCTTAATACACCCTACCAACTCGATCTGCCCCCTAAAAACTTTACAGTTAAAGAAGTGCAAGAGATAATAAACAATAATTTAAACCCAAAAAAATCTCCTGGCTATGATTTGATCAGTGGTAAAATACTCAAAAAGCTTCCAAGAAAAGGCATATTATTCCTTACACAGCTGTTTAATGCAGTCTTAAGAACTGGACACTTCCCATTACAATGGAAAGTTGGTCAAATTATAGTAATACAGAAACCAGGCAAACCCATCAATGACGTGAAATCCTATAGACCGATAAGCCTGCTTCCAATTGTATCCAAAATTCTGGAAAAACTCTTATTAGCCAGATTAGAGCCAATACTAATACAACAACAAGTCATACCAAACCATCAATTTGGATTTCGTCCACAACACGCAACAACAGAGCAGATTCATCGGGTTTGTAACCACATTTACCAATCACTCGAAGAAAAAAAGTACTGCTCGGCCGTCTTTCTGGACATATCGCAGGCCTTCGATAGGGTCTGGCACCAAGGTTTACTATATAAAGTGCGTAAAATAATTCCACATACATATTCCCTTATCCTTTGTTCCTACCTTCAAAATAGGCATTACCTTGTGAAATACCACGATGCGCTAACTTCTCTCTATCCAATCGATGCTGGAGTTCCACAAGGCAGCGTACTCGGTCCGGTATTGTATCTTGTGTTTACAGCAGATTTACCTACACAAAACAATATAGTTACCGCAACGTATGCTGATGATACGGCACTGTTATCCTCTCACGAAGATCCAAACATGGCATCTACATTACTTCAAACCAATCTTAACAAAATCCAAAGATGGTTAAAAATCTGGCGTATTCGTGTCAACGAAACTAAATCCGTCCATGTGACGTTTACCAACCGTCGTGAAACCTGTCCACCGGTAGTTTTAAATGGACATCAGCTAATACAAAAAGAGGAAGCCAAATACTTAGGTATGCACCTGGACCGAAAACTGCTGTGGAGAACACACATCTTCATGAAGAGAAAACAACTAGGCATCAGACTTAGCCAACTATATTGGATGATTGGACGAAAATCAAAGCTATCGTTAGAAAGAAAAATCCTCATATACAAGACAATTATGAAGCCCATATGGAGCTACGGTATACAGCTGTGGGGGACCGCATCACTATCAAATATTGAAATACTGGAACGATATTAGTCCAAAGTCCTTAGGAATCATTACCGATGCCCCATGGTACGTCTCAAACAAAATTATATCTAGAGATCTCCATATAAACTCCGTTAAAGAAGAAATCTCCAAGTTTTCCAAAAGTTACGCCGCCAAGATTCAACATCACCCAAACAATCTAGCTAAACATCTAATGGAAATTACACCCATCAGAAGAAGACTGAAGAAAATTTCTCCATACGATCTACCAAACCGATTTTAGCAAAAAGAAGTCTCTATCCCAGCAGCCATGTCAAAGTTTATACATATATAGACTATTTATAATAGGAAATTGCTACTGAGCAATTTTCCTCCATGTCAATTTAGCATTAAAACACACAATTTACTTATTGTAACGTATGTTTTACAGATTGTAAATAAAATTGGGAAATTAAAAAAAAAAGTCCTGCTTTTTGAGATATGGGAGAGGTGTAAAGTATCAGTAAAAAGTGATTCTAGCGCTAATTCCACACCACTATGCGCTGTGCAACACGAAAACCATATTTTCTTATAATTTTTCCACAAAATAAAACAATCAATAGTTTTAAAACAATTTATTTAGCTTAAATATAAACATTTTATGTCACATGGAAATAATATCAACATATTATTCTTTTGTTATATGTTGAAGAAATAAATTCAACTAGTTAGTAGATATAATTTATGTTAAATTTAACTAAACACAAATCATATCATACGCAGGCAACTATTAGCAACATATCCAACATTTATTTTTTTTGCTAGAACTAATTATATTTATTTTATACAGAAGATATACACTCATTAAAAAGTTTTGTAATTAGTAATAGTAACACTTCTTTTCATAATTTTGTTTTTTAATAATAATCTTAATATATATATATTTCTTGTGTTCGTGTGTATGTTACTAAACTCCTTCTAAACAGCTGGACCGAATTTCATAATTTTTTTTGTATATATTTAAATGGATTCGAGAATGGTTTAGATTTACTATTTGGTCCACTATAAAATGTTTTTTAATAATGTTTTTACTTTTTTGTATATTTTGACGGTAAAGTGACAATATCCCCTAAGTGACATTTATTGTTTAGTTCTACGAATTTCTAAAAGATGACAGTTTAAGTTAATTGAAGTATGTAACTCTATAAACCTTTGACATCTAGGTTAGATAGACACCCGGTAGATGGCAATGTATTTTGATTTTTAGATTATTGAACAGCTACGTTGTGAAAACCCAATAGGGAATGTTGAATTTATAAATTTAAAAATAAATAAATAAACGAAAAACTAAAAGAAAAGGGAAAATACTAAAAAAATAAAGCCAAAAAATATCTTTCTAAAATAAATGATATAACGCCACCGTAAGGTGGCGTAGTTAATATCTCATATATTTAAACAAGCAATTTTTACTAAATCAAATAGTATGACGCCACCGTAAACCGTAAGGTGGCGCAGTTATTATCTCACATATTTAAACGAGAAATTCTTATTAAATTAAGTACTATGAAGCCACCGTAAGGTGGCGCAGTGGATATCTAATATATTTAATCGATAAATTATAAAATACAACGAAAAAATAGTATAAACCTGATAACGAGAAAATATGATAAAATAAAAAAAATCATTGAAATCAAAATAGTAAAAATTCGAAAAAAAGAAAGATGGTCACGACAGTGTTATGCGGTATGAAGTCCGCCGGGACAGCTAGTTAGTTTATAAATTTTTATTCTAAATCTCATTTTCGATGTCAGTCTGTATATCGTTAATTAATCATTTGTAGATACAGATAGTAAATACCCTAAAACGAGGACATGAAGAGGGTCAATGTTCCGGGAATATTCGATTTGATTTTCTTTATTGTTTGAGGCAAAAAGTAATCGACCCTGTAAAACTTTTCCAGGAGAGTGAATATACACTTGGGTGCAAAAAGATCGACTAGCTATATATTGCCAATTTTTGTCCCCTTTTTAAGTCTAAGAAACATGAAAATAAAATATATGTGAACACAATATCTTTATTATTGAGCTTTAAAAAATCACTGATTTGCCATTAAAAGAAAAGAGAAGGCATTAAAAAAACCTACACGAATTTCAAAATTTTGTTTATTGGAACACTAGCGGACCCGGCGAACTTCACACCGCCTAACACTAATGTTTTTTCCATTTTTTTTTATTTTTACGATTAATTTTTTGTATTTTTTATCATATTTTCTCGTTAGTTACCAGTTTTTACTATTATTTATAGTACTTTGTAATTTATCCGTTAGGTATATTATATATTAATTGCGCCACCTAACAATGGCGTCATAGTTCTGAGGTAAGTAAGTTTTGCTCTTTTAAATATATGACATATCAACTGCGCCACCTTACGGTGGCGTCATAGTACTTAGTTATGTAAGAATTATAATATAGATCTATATTAAATCAACAATGTATTTAAGCTATTTAATTGGATAAGGATTAATGCTGTATTGGTTAAAATCGCTTCGAAAATTAGCCATTATTTGTCGTAAAAAGTAAATGACAAAAAAAATGTTATTATGGGATATTCATAAGAGATAGACTGTCACGGGTCAAATTCGCTCTAGTATAACTAAATTCTTACCTTATAAATCCGTCATTATTAAAGGTTTACTCGAGTCTGGAACCAGTTGATTTAGATCGATTATAGATAATCGCCAGCTATTGTTTATTATTCTGGCCATAAATTATTCCTGATATCGCTGGAATTATTTTTAGAAGTATATTTATTAAAATTCAGTTTATGAATTCTTGGGGTTATGTTTTTATTTTCACCCGGCCGAGGTACTATTTCTCTTCTTTTGTCGATAACTCGACGTATAGTGTTCTACAGTCAGTGTTCCGTTATATTTCTATCTTGCTTACTAAAATTGAAAATGAACGAGGAATTAGGTAATGTTGAGATTTTTATTGATATCTTGATAAATAATAAGATTAGTCGTATCTAACGACCACTGTTTGTTCGTAAATTGGTAGCTGAAGATCCTACGGTTATTGTCCCTATAGTAGTAGAGGCCACCTCTTATTTCGACGTGTGTCAAATTCCGTGAACGTTGAATCTTTCTTTCGATTACCAGCCTTTGTCTTGAAAACGTGGCAGTGAGAAGATTTTCTGGGTTTAAGTTGTAATCTCTGTTCATCGGAGACAATTAATTTTGGATTTACGAAATTAAACCTCTGTTTTTCCTAACGAATAGTATTGGAGTGAGATTTTCCGTTATTTTGGTGATTCGTTGGAAAAATTCCTCGTGAAGGGATATTTAGGAAATCTTCTGTGGTAGCCCATAGAGCAGAAAGTAGGGAAATTTGGTAATTTAAAACCGTTCAGACGGTAAATTTTGGTAGAATTCCCGATTGGTGCAATTAGCAACGAGAATATTGTTCCACCCGTTTACCAGCCAGGGGTCTCACGAGTTTAAAGAAATAAAACAACCCTATATTAATAGGGTCCTAGATACAGGTGTAAATCCTAGTTAAGGGTTTAAGTCCTAGTTTTTGGTTGAGTTTTGATTGCTGACCTGATACTTAGTCGAGCTTAAGTTAGTTGTGATTGGTGCAAGCCTATTGGTTCTGGGAACAGGCTTGAATTTGGTACCGGCCTAAGTATTGGAGAAACCTAGGACGACGAGGAATTGTATCTAGATTATCAGATAAGCTAATTAGATTTAAGGCGCAACTATAGTTTTAGTTAAGATCTATTTTTCTTGTTTATATTTTTTTATATTGCGTGTGATCACACATTTTGGGATAAAATTCTCTTTTAATATTATTCATATATTTTTTTTTATATAAATATCAATAGCGTTGTCAAGCACGAGGCTTGACAGTTTTGTAATTCTTAATATTTCTATTAAAGAAGGGTCTAGTTGAGATTTTGTTTTATTTAGCTCACTTTATCGTCGCTTTCTTTTATTGTGTAATTCAATTAGAGCTGTTTAATATTCAATATTTATTTAATTATCTCCAGTGGGTGAAGTAGTGCCTGGAACATCAGGGGTTTCCGATTTTAACCGTACAAATCGGTGGCGCACTCACTTTATTTTGGTACTTACCCTCTACGGTTGAGCTGGGCACAATTTGCCAGTAGAGAAACCACTGCCGATCTCAGCTGGAGTTGGATTTAAATTGGAATAAATTGATTAACCTTTTTATTAATTTTTCAAAATTTGATTTTGATTTTATTCTCATTAAAAATACGTGGCAAGACATATCCCATCGCGGAGTTTTCTTTAGACCTTTTCAATGTGTACAAATAATTAGTACATTATTTTGATAAATCTCGTAGGGTTCAGCCTGCGTTTGCAATGTAAGCGAAAAAAAATTGATAATTAACGACATCACATTAGAAACCTCAAAAATAACAGTATTTCTCTACTATTTAATGGATATTATCATACATATAAACCTTCCTCTTGAATCACTCTATCTATTAAAAAAAAACGCATCAAAATCCGTTGGGTAGTTTTAAAGATTTAAGCCTACAAAGGGACATAGGGACAGAGAAAGCGACTTTGTTTTATACTATGTATTGATGATGTGCGCATATACTATAATTGATCGATAGTTTTCTTACGTTAGCATATTTCTGTAACCTATACAAGCTTGATATATATATATATATATATATATATGCCAGTCCATTAAATATTAAAAAAAAAATGGATACTTCAGCCATTATAAGCTGTAAAGTTGAAAATTGTAGAAGAAATCTGTAAGATGAATTTTAATTACAAGGTTCCCAAATATCTGGCTAAGAAAACATTCCAAGTAGAAGTACATCTACGTGAAATACCCAACTTTAGAGTTACATCTGGTAAAAAGATGGACCTAAGAGTGAAAAGGGTTTAGAAACAAGAAATTAAAGCAGTGATAAGAACATAAAAAAATCTGTCCTTCTGGGATTATACAAATTTGTGTAATTTAAAGACTTACAAATCTAAGCATATCCATATAAACAATCAGCTATTAGGGCTTTAAAAAGTTGTAAAGTGGTCTCCAAACTAATACACAAATGCCAATCCTGGCGGAACATAACAGTATCAAGCTAGTTTATATGTCAGGCAACGAAAAATGCTGAAAATTTTGCAGAAAAAGAATCAATATTCAGAACAAGTTGTAAAGGTATTAAAGATTAGCTGAATAAAAACCTGGATCCGTAGATAATATAACCAATACTGGAAACAGATCTCTGGCCAAACAGACAGCAGAATATATATTAAAAAGACGTGTGCCATAAGAACTGAAATACTACGCAAAACCATTAAGAATCATCTACAAGTCATTACAGGATTTCTTATATCAAGGGACATTTAATGAAAACCTAAGCTGCAGAATATGTCTTAAAGAGCCTGAGATAGTATCATTGCATTGCAAGCCACTCAAAAAACAGTCACAAAAATAATTCAACTTTTTGAATTTGAAAGAGACAGCAATAAACAAAATACATATTGGAAACAATAATATACACTCTCTAATAAACTTGACAAACCTAAGATTGTCCACCTTCTGTAGTAATGTTAATAAAGTTGTAATCAAAAGATCTAAAATTTTTCATAAACTAAAAGTCATATAATTGATAATATTAAAGACGTTTCATTTTTGCTGTATTTTCAGATTTTAAAGGAAAATTTTAAATAAATGTAGTTTTATGATCATGTAACTTTTAGTATCAAGTTGTTTGAAATATAGTTGAATTTTATGCATCTAAGTATTTACTCAGTAAATATAAAGCATAATTAGTCATTACCAGCAAATATACCCTGTTCTATTATAGGAAAACCATCTCATTAAAATTTGTCAACCGAACGAATACTTATTTGGGAAATATTTTTAATAGCAATGAAAGTTTTTACATTTATGCTAAATTAATGAGATACATGATCTACACATATTATTCTACTATTGGTAGATAAATTAAAGTAAAAATATTATCACAAAACTTTTTAATGCGGATACATAACACACAGCTTAATAGTTAGTAGCGAAGCACATGTAGATTTGGCACATATCACATAGTTATAGAATGCGTCCTCGCAATTGCCCTTTTAGTACAATTGAAGCAGAATCAGTAGAACAGGGTACAGTCTGTGAAATCGTGATATGGTACAAGTCGAACTACTGTTCAAGGGCAAATTATTTTGTTCAGTTTCACTTAATGTGCTTTGAAAACCGTTATACAAACGTTTTTCTGAATTTTCGCTGTCGTCTTCTTCCTGTTCTGATATATCTTCAGTCTCTTCGTCTATTACACGTTGCGGTATTTCTACTTCTGCAAGATAAAGAATAGATTTTTAACAATTAGTCTAAATCGCAATACAGTTATAAAAAAATAATATGTCTGTGTTTTCAACTGTGTAACAATTTAATATATATTATATATATATATATATATATATATATATATTTATATATATATTATAACACATATAACTTGCTAAGAATTATAATATATAAGTTATTATGCTATAAATAAAATTTGCCTTGTAGATTATAAATTTTGAACGTTGAATTTTATTTAAAATTTTTATATAGGCAAATTAGTTTTTATGATTTCAATTTTATGAATTTAGATTATATTACTTTATTTATTTATTTATTTATTTATTTATTTATTTATTTATTTATTTATTTATTTATTTATTTATTTATTTATTTATTTATTTATTTATTTATTTATTTATTTATTTATTTATTTATTTATTTATTTATTTATTTATTTATTTATTTATTTATTTATTTATTTATTTATTTATTTATTTATTTATTTATTTATTTATTTATTTATTTATTTATTTATTTATTTATTTATTTATTTATTTATTTATTTATTTATTTATTTATTTATTTATTTATTTATTTATTTATTTACCCGACACTGACTCTTTTCTCATGGGCAGAATTCAATGCAAGTTTAAATAAATTATATACTATTGGATAAATATAAAAATTTACTACTCTTATATACCAAATAACATGATTGCGTTGAGAATTTAGAAAGAGAAGCAAATTTATAACCTAACTTTTTTTAAACAATCAATTGAAAATTAAACGAATGTTTAAAAACTTGGCTTATTAAACAAAATGAAAATGAAAAATCTGATAATTATTACAACTTGAAAGAACAGAAATAAACTTATATACTAAGGAAATAGTGATTAGTGAAATAGTGAAAATGTTCGTACAATATTTATAATAAAACAGAAAAGTTTTTTTATTGTTAATAAAGAAAGAACTTATACCAGTTTCTCGTAGAACTTCTTAAACATTTAGATGACTTCACACTTGGATTTAAATATGATTATCTCCATAACCATTAAAAATTTCATCAAAAATCTCTGGATAATCAGCTAACTCAATATACTGCTCTAAAGGTAAGTGAATTCTATTACTTTAACGTATTATCTGCTACAATTCTCTTCTAAATTTACTAATAAAGTGTCTCATACAATCTACAGCTCCACTCTGATATTTCTGGACTTTATTTTTTATATATATCAGATTTTCTGCTTACCATATATGCTCAATTACTTCTTCTTTATATTCGCTATACTTTTATATCAATTATACTCGATTATTTCTATCTTTTTTAATAAAAACTCAATTTTTAAAACAGAACAAAATTTAATACGTCTTTTCTCTTCAATCTCCAAAAAAAAAGAGAGCGATTCCAAAATCAACAACTGAACAATTGCCAAATTCAACAAACTTCGACTACCTATCTATCTTGTGTCTTTTACCTACTTGATAATTTTTTTACATAAATTATAAATCAGAATACTCGATTTCTAATACAGATTTAAACAATTATTTAAATTCAAAATCCTGTTACTTTTGAAACGAACTTAAAATCACATATTTATTAAACTATAATCTAAAATACTTTTCTATTTTAGGATTTTTCATTTTCATCAAAATCAATTGTATAAAAACAAATATGATGCTTTGAAATTCCAACATTGATTATTGTAAACGTAAGTAAGTTCTAATTTAATACATGATTTAAATTATTCTTAATTTAAAATTTATATGTCTTTAGCATTGATATTTTCACACACAACTTTCTTATTCTATTTAAATATGATTCCTTAATTTAAATCATTATAAAACAACAACATGTATCATTATAAATTTATATAAAATCCTTTTTTATTATTTTCAAATATTCTATTTACTTATATTTATTTTCTCTTTTTTAGGAAAGAAGAAAGAAAACCAAAAACTTAAATATTAACAAAATTTGAACAAACTTATACTAACTGTATGGCTTTGTATTCTACCCAGAGATCAAAATTGTCCTCGTTTAATTACTTCATAATAACTTTATTTAATTTTTTTTTATTAATTATAGCATACTACCTCATATCATCTCAATATATATATATATATATATATATATTTATATAGGTACTATTATAAGGAAGGGAGTTTTGGCTAGCACGGTATATGTAATAAAACTGAGATATTGTGGATTGTAGTTAAATTAAATTGGAAAAAATTACAACAGTGAACTGTTTCATAAAATCCGAGCTTTCAAAATTGTTTAATTTCTTTTTCAAGGAATATTCAAAAACAAAAACAATAAAACTATTGGAAAACACACACTAAAAAAAAAAATTAAACTTACCAAGTTAAGATTATAAGAAACAGAAAACTACACAAATATTCAAATGATTAAACCAAAATTTAAATTGACGCAAAGTAACAAAACAGAATAAAAAAATGAGAAACATAATAATTTAATGTTTTTTTTTTATCTAAAATAAAGTAATAATGGTTTAAAAACTTAAATTGGATAATAGAAATAAATAAAATATTACATTCCATTACAGGATTTAAAAACAGTGTTAGAATAAAAAACTTGCTTAACTATATAAATGATTTTTTAATTTGTTATCAAAAGTGTTTGTCGTTACTCTCGAAAAGCTAGTCCAGATAACTCGAAAATGTTTAAACTCCACTTCTAATTGTAAATCCAAAGTTCACCTTTATAACAAACTGGGTATCGAAAGTTTAGCTTTAACTGAAAAATTATTGAAAATTCAAAGACTTCTGAAATATAAATATAAATTTCTTCTTTAATCATAAAAGTACTTCTGAAATAAAGTGCTTCTGGTTATAAGTCAACAGGACTACTGCCTTGGACACTTTTCCTGATCCTGGGTACATTGAATGTTATGTATGAATTTGAAAACTAACCATAAATTAAGTGATTAGATTTTGTTATTATTAAGAAAAATAAACGACCGCAAACTGAAATTACACATTAATTTGTGTATTTTGTTTTTGGCACTTTATTGCTTGATTTCAGAAATCCAGGATAACAAACACTCGATTAATTTTTTAAGCCACGACCCTGAACTATAGTGGACAATATTTGCAATAAAGTAACTTAAATTTTGTATATTTTACAAAAGTTTGTTTTTCCAGAAACTGAGATTCTCATTTCACTATTATGTAATAATTTTGAAATAGCATTTTTACATTAAGCAGTCTCTCTATCGTCCCAATTATTTCTGTTATTTTTGGAACGAAGTTCCCTTTCGCGCGTTACGAACAGTTACGACTGACGCTAGGAGCTAGCCAAAAAAAATTCATACCAAAAGTTGTCACGACACTATGACACGACACACGCATGTTTCTCTCTCTCACAGACCAAAAAATAAATAACTCTCTCTCCCTCTCTCTCTCATAGATAGATATAATATTACAATTAAAAAGACACTATTTTAAATTAAAAGAAAATTTACATTAAATAGAAAATAGTGTAGAAAAAATAATAATTAACTATAATAGTATTACATTTTATTTCATCCTGTTTTTATAAATTAATAAATTCATAAACATTTTAAAAATAGTTCGTAACTTGACTATTTAGGTACCTACGTCAAATTACCTTAACTGTCAGTTACTGTCAAATATTTTAATTTTAAAATTTTGTATTGAATTGTTAATTCCTGTTTTAAATTATAAAAAGTAATTCTAAAAAGGTGTGTTATCTAAAGCTCTGGTATTGTATAAATGGACACTTTTGTTAAAAGACACGAACTGTTAGGTAAGTAGAGATTTTATACAGACAATAATAAATGCTTATGTATGTATAAACACTCTGTTGTGTTTACAAATTACTAATTCCTTCACTAATTAATCGAAAGGAACTTCGTTCCATCCGGGTGTCCCTTGACACCTCACACTTTTTTTTATAAACCTGAATCATCTTTGAAATTGTTTTTATTTTTTCATATCAAAACCGAATTTTTTCAGACCTTACCAAAAGATATTTTCAGACGGAGCTTGTTCAATTCCATATGTCGATTAGATTATTTGAATAAGTTGTTTATTATATTGTTAAGCAAGCAGAAAAGAACTTTATCTAGATAGTGGAATAGGAGGAAAAGTGCAAACGACTACAATAAAAATAAAAAAGGAGAGGGGAAATCTTTGATTGAAAACTGTTAATGGTAATTCTCAGAGACGGAGGGTTAGTTCCTTTTTCATTTTTTTTTGCATCTTTGAACAATCTAGAAAATATGGCATACCATAAAATTACCTAAACACTAGAGCTTACATTTTGTTTATTATTTTAATTCAATTTTGAGAGTTACCATGTTTTTAAGTCCCTGTTTGCCCTTTAAAAATTTTTTATTATATAGGAATCCATCACCAAATTTTATTATTTGGAATTATCGATCTTCTGGGAAAGTGTAAAACTATTACGACTGCATATTATTCATCCACTTGAAAATCGAGTTAGAAGAAAAACTCCCACGATTGGCCCACAGAAAAGTCTTTTTCGATGACGACAAAGCAGAACTCATTCCTCAGCAGTTGTGGTCGGAAAGTTATGAAAACAGAGTTACAACTCGTTTCACATCCTCTCTAATCTCCAGATTTGGCTTTTTCAGACTACTAACTGATGTTCCCTAATTTGACGTGAAAAAAATTATTCAAACGAGATCAGTGAAGAACTGGAACAAATACTATTATTCGAAATGAAGACTATGTTAGAAAATAAAAAACAAAGTTATTTTTATTTTGCCCAGATTTTTCAAACGACCCTCGTATCAAAAGAGCATGCTTAAAAAAGACACAAATAAATCTTTCTCCAATCTGTAATTTCTTTAACACATTAATTTATTGTCCAAAAACACACTAAAGATTATTTCGCTTTAGTTTTCATTACTAAATTATTATTATATAAAAGAATATATAGAGAGTGTTATAAAAATGCTTCGATGCGATGAGACGCCTATGTATCAATTGGTATGTGATACACAAAACAGTAAGTGAATTTTGGCTATTTTATAAAAAACCAATTTCACTTTATTGTTGCCGATTCCTGCACAAGTCTCATCAACATTTCATAGTTTGAAAGCCGTAAATCAGAAAGTAAGTGGAAGTCGAATCCCGACTCGCTAGAGACAAAATGTTAACGGTTCATATACTTACGGAAGAAAATCAATAAGCAAATGAAATCAATTTATATTTTTACCACTTAAATTTACGAAGCAAAACTTTGATTTTAATTTGAATTTTAACAAGTTTTAGTAGACCAAATAATAGCCACTAACCAATTTGTTTTGTAGGTATTTTATTTAATATCTTTTAGATTCTCACAAATATTTATACTTTCAGGAAACTTCTAACTAAAAATAGTTTAAAATATTACAGTTTTCTATGACGGAACATCACGATAAATTAAGTTACAGATCTGAATATTGAATGGTGAATACTGGAATTGGAACATTCACCGACAATAATTGAGGCACTGGATAATTCTCTTAACGAAAATTAACCGAATGGAAAATTAATTAAGAAACAATTCATAGACAGAAGATTCCAAGACAAATAATAAACACGAATGAATTTATAATATTTTAACTGATAATTCTTAGATATTTTTAATTTCATTATTGTGAATTTTCTATTCTAGGCGACCTAATGATTAGATTATTGTTATTATATTATTATATTGTTTATTAATTTCTAATTAGTCTATGACTTTTTCATTATATGGTATTAATCATAACTCTGGTGTTTTTCATTTATAAGAAATATTTTATTTTTGCTACTCGTTTCATTTTTAACTTCCCGCTAAAAAAAATTAAATTTTTTTTTAAAATCGGGAAGTTATTGGTTTCACCCCGTTTTTCCAAAATCGAGTTTTCATCGGATCTCAACGTTTTGGGGTCTTAGGAACCTCCCCTGACTATTTTTACGAGGGTGTCTGTATGTCTGTATGTACGTGTGGATGTGTGTGTGTGTGTGTGTGGATGTATGTAAACCTCTTATAACTTTTGAACGGCTTGACCGATCGGAATGAAGTAAAAAGCATTCCAAAGAGTTCCATTTAACTTAGATTCCCTGTAAGTTTGAACCGATTCGAGCTGGTAGATATCGAGAAATTTCAAAATAACCGAAAAAAACAATTGGTAAAAATGATGTTTTTTGGGCATATCTTTTTGGCTATTGCATTGATCAATTTCATAACCTAATCAGCTCTTAAAATTAAAAAGCCACGTTGAACGCCGTTTTGAAAATTAAAATCGGTTGATTCGTTCGTGAGATATCGTTGTCGAAAAATTTCAAAAAAAGTGTTTTTTTTTCAATAACTTAGAGATTTTTTGACTAACCGATTTTGCACTCTCGGTAACGTTTTTAGGTCTCAAAAAACTACGTCGAATGCCATCTTGAAGATCAAAATCGAATAAGGCGTTAAAAAGTTATGGCTTTTTAAACATTTCAAAAAAAGTCAAAAACGTCAAAATACGTCACGTTACTATAGCTTTGCGGTTAAAACTAGCGGGAAGTTGCAAGGATGGCCTTTAAGGTCAACCTCTTTTCGAATTTTTTTATACTTGAATGCCATAGAAAACAGATAATAAAGGTTTAAACTTACCATAAAGTCTAATATTCCCTTCAGCATCACCGATGGAATTTTTTGATATACATTTATATCCACCAAGATCAGATTTGTGGAATCTTCTAATGATAAGTTTCATCTGTACACTGTAATACGAATTATTTATTTCTATCATATGATATTTATCATTCGATATGATCATTTCTCCTGAAAAAATAATTTTAAAATTATTAGCAATCAAAATAAGTAAAAAAATGCGAGCATATAAAACATATATCTTCAGTCGAAGAAGGACGACACAGACGACGGTAACTGGACATGCACATAAGAGACCAAAAATGTAACTTTAACAGGAATACGAAGATAAAAGAGCGAAAAGTGACCAAAGAGGTACCTAGAAAGAGTCTTTAAGGCGGCTACTCACTACGCGGGACTTGCCAAGTTACCTGACTTGGCAAGTACTTATCAAGTACTTGTCAAAGTGCAAGTAAATTGTACACACTACGTGTGTACTTGCAAGTGTCTATTTATTTCGGGAAATACAAGTAAATAGGCAAGTACTAGTTAAAAAATGGACGATAGTGATATACACCTTTAGCTGCATTTGTAACGATAAGTTGCGGTTTTCTTTTACTAAAAAATAGAAAAAAGAAGAGCAAACCAGCACTACTTTTTTCACTGTTTTTTATTTTCCTTTTGCAATTACGAAATGTGGCCATAAGAGAGTCCTTTTTCTTTTTTAATTCGTCAATGCTGCATTCCAAGTTACATTGTGCTCAAAACTCAATTTGAATTCGTTTCCAAGCATCATATACTTCGTTTCTCACTTTATGTTGTTTATGTGATGGGTCCCAAATTATTGATTCGTTCTGATAAATATCCAGAAACGTCAATGTAATTTCATTGCTCCACGCCATTTCAACTTTTAACCTAAAAACGCACACGCAACAACTACTAGTTACCCGGCAAGCAAAGCACACGTAGTGAAGCGCAGATAAAACCAATTCGGAAGTAATCGACTTGGCTCCTTTGACGTGGACCCGGTTTCCGACAAGCGATGGAAAGTACAAGTAATTCTCCAAATCAGTGCGAGTCGCCATACACACTACTCGCTACTTGCTAAGTACTTTGCAAGTACTTGGCAAGTTCCGAGTAGTGAGTAGCCGCCTTTACAGACGACGGAAAAGTCTAAAAGAGGATATAAACAAAAAGAGCACGCAACCAAGGTAAGACAGCAGAAAGTCTTAACCGGAATGATATGCTTTCCAACTCGGGTTCAATTACATTTGTGTCTGCGTACGTCGAAAGAATTAATACATATACTTTTCAAAAGTTAACAAATCAAAAACGGCAGAACTACAAAAAGGTTCTGGTAATATAAACCCCAGAATATAATGCTAAAAATAACAGGATACAACCTAAAAACTTACAAGTAAAATACTGAAAAAGAAACTAATAAAGAGAAAATTATAAAAGTTGTCAGGATTGAACAGTTATATTGTAAATAATGTAGATAGCATAAATGAAAATTATATGTTTTAGGAAAAACAAGTCTAAATATATTGACAATTTGAATAATTTATGGGTTTAATGGATACTACTTGCAAATAACAAAGTGAATATTCGAGTTGGGACTTGATCCTCACAGTTCTGTCACTGACACAGTGCCGATGCCGGTCAGTACATTGTCAAGTATTCTTAGTTGAGGGTCTGAGAATTCTCTACTCACCACTCTCTCTAGTCCAGTAATTGATTGCTTTTGGGGACGCCTCAACGTGACACTGTAGGGTGACATCCGTGTTTACAGGGGCTCCCACTAACTGATTTCGAACTTGAATCAGCGGATGAACTGAAACAACCATCGTTAAACTAATTAGTGTCTAAGAGCATTTAGCCGAGTCAAATTGGAGGAGGACGACGACGCTATAGTGGGTGTACGTACATCCTCAATATACCCACTACATGGAACCAATCTATTAGTGCTTGCCTTTATTTGAGAAATGATGTCCGATAAACTAGTAAGATTGAATCAAGCATGTATGATTCTCAAACTTTACAATATTTGCTCTAAAATTTTATACATTTCATTTAACCATCCCAATAAAAGACAATGATTGAAAATTGTAATTTATCGAACATGAATTCATTTTACAAGCATTATAGATTGTATCAAGAGAAAATATTTATAAAAGCTATATAATTGATTATTTTTTATACACTTATGCTATATTTTGTATTAAGAATATTATATGACTAGTAACTTATATGAAACTCGTATTATTCAATAAATAATAAATATATTTTTTAATGCCTAATTTCAAACCGTTATTATAAAATGTATCTCTAACTCAATTTCAAGCAAATTTTCGATTAGTTTCAATCGTTTCGACTAAAATTAAAATGATGATTTAAAAAAAACGGGTGTGACAGTCAGTGGGAAGTGGGACTGCCGGTAGAATTTATACTTCTATGTACACGTCCGGGTTTAGAAATTTGTATGGGAATGATTTAGCAAAATCAGTATATAAATTCGAACTTCCGTGTTCATTTAATAGATTAAAATCCAATGTACAATCAGAAAAAATTCTTATCTTATAATTAAACTCTTCATCTTTCCAATAGTATGTTACAAAATATCACTTATCGATCAAAATCTATAAATATTTATTGCGAAAATATATATCGTGAGTACATAAAACTAAAAACTGTATAAAGTATAAGGTTAATCAGTGCTCCAACATGTGCAGTGTCAAATATTTTGACTAGCGTATAGGTTGGCAATAAGGTGAGGGGGGGCCTCTTTAATAGAGAGAGAGAAATAGAAGAAAGGGAGTGATATAAAAACTAGCATGAAATAGCAAAACTTTAAGAAGAAATCACGTAGGTAGTGTATTTGTTGACCCTTTGCACCAGGTATTCATGCCAAGTCATAAAAAGTTAAACACGAAAATTCCCGAAGAAGTAACCTATATGCAGTCATAATGCGATGAATGACAGAATATTTATAATAATAATGAAAAAATATTTATAAAATTCATTATATCTAATTTTCTAAAAACTTAACTGAAATACATTTCTTAAAAACTCTGTTTATGTAGCCAACAACCTCAAAAGCATATAATGCAGGATTTAATATAACCTATAATATGCATTATGCCACGGATTCATGGGCGCCCGCAGGGAGGGGCCAGGGGGGGCCATTGCCCCCCCTGAGAATCAGGATAGTACGCATAAATTTTTGTCAGGTTTTAGTGTTTTGAAAAATTTAGAATGTCCAAAATGAATAAATATCGGCAATTCCGCATAAACGCCGGGATAAGGTTACGTTAACGAAAAACATGACTACATAAATAACCAAACCCGCCGACTCGGCGTCAGTCAGTGTCTAGCTGTTGTTGTGTTAAGTCGTATATTCACCCTTGGTTACCTTACTCCCGAAGTGGAAAAGGTGCTCTTTGCAAGTCATGTGTTTTATTTAAGCCCCGTGTTAGCCATGGAAGCTATCAAAGTGGATTCATCACACGCCCATTCAATAATTATAAAAAGTTTCATGAATATGCTAAATCTCACGCTCTTTCGCAATGGCACCGCGAGGCTGTGGAAAAGTCTAGTAATTTCTTGTCAGTTATGGACGGTGAAAAGCAAAAGCAAAGTGTCGATGTTCTTGTCAATGAAGGGTTAGCTGACCAGATTGAATCAAACATAAATAAACTGAAACCTATTGTTTCGTCTATATTTTTTTGTGCTACACACGATCTACCATTAAGAGGAAAACAAGATACGCATGCTGTTTTTAACGACCTTTTGCGTTTCAGAGAAGAGTCTGGAGATGTTACTTTAGCAGATCATCTGAAACATGGGCCCAAAAATGCCAGCTACATATCCCATCGAGTTCAAAATGAGTTAATTGAAACTAGCGCAAATGTTTTAAGAAATAAAATAAATTCAAATGAAATATTTTCCATATTGGCTGACGAGACAATGGATATTTCAGGGGTGGAACAATTGTCCTCTGGTGTTAGATATTTTGACACCTCCGACAAATGTATCAAGGAGGATTTCCTAGGTTTTTCACCTTTACAGGATGGTTTGGGTGCTGAAAATGTAGCAAGTGCAATCATCTCTACATTAACATCATGGGGTTTAAACTTAAATAACGTTGTAGGATGGATGTAGTACAATGGCTGGTCATATTACTGGTGTACATAAAAGAATCAATGAAAAATTTCCTATGGCTCTGTATTTCCATTGCTCTAGCCATAAGCTCAATTTAGTCGTCAATGATTTGAATAGGCTACCACAAGTTAGAAATACTGTTGGAACAGTAAAAGAGGTTATTAAGTTTTTTCGTGAAAATGGACAGAGGAGAGCGGTTATTGGGACACTGCAGAAACTGTGTGAAACCAGATGGACTGAAAAGTATAAAGCAATAAGAAAGTTCAATGAACAGTTTGTTGATATAGCTCAAGCTCTAGAAACTTATCTATGGAAGGAAATAAGGACACGAGAAAGAAAGCATTTCAACTCCACTGTGCTGTAACAACAACATCATTCTTAATATGTATGCAAGTAATAGCTGTGTACTCCAGTAAACTTGAAATCGTAACTCAAATGCTGCAAAGTCCAAGTGTTGACTTATTAAAAGTTTCAACACACATACAAAGGTAAGCTGAAATTTTTAAAAGCGACAGAACTAATAGTGTAGAAGAGTTCGCCAAAATAATGTCGAACAAAATGCTGCAGCTCTGTGTGTTACTCTCACAAAGCCACGAGTCATTGGTGGAACACAAATACATCGATCAAACCAACCATCTGAGACCTTAAATGATTATTTTAGAGTGTCGGTGTTTCTTCCATATTTAGACTCTTTGGTGCAATCCTTGAGTGACAGGTTTTCAGAAAAAAACCAACCTGCTTTTGAAATATTTAACATGCATCCAAAAGTCATGAAAGCCCTTCCCAAAGAAAAATACGAAAGTTCTGTGGTAAAAATTGCTGAAATGTATAATGTATGGAAAGTTGTTAGACAACTTTAAGGACGAATCAGTCCTATAGTATGACCTGTGGGCAAACACACCAGCTGATTATAAGGACTTATAGAAAATGCACCTTATAGATGTTCTGCAACACGAACATGTTTACTTTTTACCGTCAGTTGCTAAGGCACTCAAGATTGCACTGTGTTTACCACCAACAACTTGTACTATTGAGAGGTCATTTAGGTGAGAATAATAGTTAAATTTTTTTTAAATTGCATGCAAATTTACTTATATTTTATAGGTCTAACTTATTTATTTTTTATTCCATTTCTGCATAATAGTCTTTTAAAATATATACTAAGTCAAGTATACCAGTAGTTGGCAGAAATTTAGTTTACAATGGTTAATTTCGTTTATAGGTGTAAAAATGGTTTATATCTTTAAAATGTTTACTAATATGTTTCTTTACAGCACTCTGAGACGAGTAAAAACTTGGATAAGGAGCACCATGTCAAACGATCGGCTTACCGGCCTCTGTCTACTGTCTGTTCATAGGAACACAGTAAAACAACAAAAAGATGAGCTAATAGAAAAGACCATCAATGTTTTTGGAATGGATAAGAGAAGAGTACAATTCTTGTTCAAGTCATAATATTTTACATCCATTCAGATAATGTCACACCTAAGTTCATTTTGAAGCAAATACATATTACTTTAAAACATTTTTGACTTTTACTTTTTTACTGTAAAGTGTCATACCCCCCAGACCACCCGGTGGCCTTTGCCCCCCCTGGGAAAATATTCTGCGGGCGCCCATGCACGGATTACAGTATTAGAGTTTAGGTTTTTAAATTATTAGGTCCCTAATAACCAATCAAGAGATCATTAATGTAGGTATCCAAAAAGTTAACACTGTACACTTAGAGATGAAATTTGCAACCCAAAAAATAAGCTCACCCTGAATATAGGTATATATTGCATTGTGATTGTGAATACTTAAATCAAAGTCTACAACAATCTCTTAAAATATAACCCCAACACTTATTACTTAAAAGGAGGAATACGTTGTTTTATCGGACATAATAGCCATTTTTAAAATTGAATCTTTTAAGATTGTCTGCATGACAAAATGCGTATTATTTGCAGATAATTGTTATAAAAATATTAGGAGTTATGTACTATTTGAATAATGAGTCAAATGTTCTTATTATCTAATAACTAAAATTAACAAGTTTTAATTTGAAAGAATTAATTTGTTATTTGACAATTTTCAAATTGATACAAAATATACAAAAATCGTTTTTCTTTTGAAATTTAAAACAAAAATTAATAAAAATTTCTTTAATTCCATGCCAATGGCCGGCAAATTTTTTGAATGAGTGTAAAAAACGAACGCAGGTACAAATTATAAATAGTAAGAATTTCGAGTAATAAGTAATAATAATAATTTTATTTGCATTTGAAATAATTCAGTAAAGTTTTAACAAAATAAATCGTATATAAAATGCAAAAGGACCTGGAAGTCCAGACCCTAAGTTTATTTATGTGTTGCAAATAAAATGCTATCACCAGATATTTTCAGTGAAGACGATTGCAACCGGTACAACACCTGATAATAATTCACCTCTAATTCCACGTAAGAAGGATGCAACCAACATCCATGGGCTGCGGCGGGATTCGAACCCGCAGCCACGGTGTGGAAAGCAAACACGCTATCACCAGATATTTTCAGTGAAGACGATTGCAACCGGTACAACACCTGATAATATTCACCTCTAATTCCACGTAAGAAGGATGCAACCAACATCCATGGGCTGCGGCGGGATTCGAACCCGCAGCCACGGTGTGGAAAGCAAACACTCTGTCCACTAAACCACCGGGACCACCAACCAGAAATACTTAATAGTAGCATAGACGATGCAAGCAGTGTACCTATTGGAGATTCTAACATTAAATCAAATTCAGACAAGGAAAATTCAGCTGTAATTCCACGTAAGTAAATGTATCTTTAAGTTTTTAAATGATAACCTGGAATAAAAAATATGTTCTTAAATTAGTAACACAAAAGCAAAATAAACTTTTTTAAAAAATGACAAAAAAAGTATAGACAAAAATATATTTCTGATAATAAATTACATATATTATTTACTATTAATTACTTATATCTTATATCTGCACTTTGATAGGTATATATTGAGATGATAATTATATGACATGTATATGTTATTTGTTTTTATAATGCCTATATTTGATTTTTAATCACTATTTAATATTTTGATAATTTTGATGTTATTTTAAATGGGTTTCGGTAGGTAAATTTATGTCCGGTATAAATAAACATATTTTTTGTGGATTTAATGCAAATATTTTGTATAGTCTTTCTCTCTCTCTCTCTCTCTCTCTAGTTCGCGTTTTTTTCGTCAAACTTACTAGGTATATACTTTAATCTTTAGAAATTTTTAAAACAAATAAATTTGTTTTAATATTTTATACGCACTATACAAAAAACTTTTATTTTATTTAGAAATAATTTTACTCATTTTTTTGTTATCTCTCTCGCTTATTAATGCTATAAAACACTCAAAAACATTATTTTAGACAATTTAATTATTAATAACCTTGCTCTCTTTAGCAAACTTAATAAAGTTGATAGTTTTTAAAGTATATGATTAAAATTAATTTGAGACTCAGAAAGGTAAGCTTGTGAGCGCGCGAAATTGGCAATTAAAAAACAGGTATAAATAATTACATTTCTTAAAATCTCTGTTAATAACATTATTAACCATTGGATAAAGAATTAAAAAAATATATTATTATGGTATTCTATTTCTTTCGCTCCGGCTATTGGGTCTGGGTTCTTTATTTTTCTTCTATTATTTTGTTTATTTAATTTAAACCAATATTCAATTAATTTAAATTTTATATTAACTTTTATTTAACTTCAATGAAATTAATTTAAATCTATATCTTTTAATACTCTAGTCCTAGTCAACATCTTCAAAAACGTGAAAAATTAATATAAAGGTCCTAAAAATATGAGCGATAGCTCATTGGATTCGGAATCACCTGTAGAAAAATGTTTTTGAAGGAAAAGTGTGCAGGCAAAAAATTGCAATTGTTATTAACAAAATAAGATGAAAAAAAACAGATGTTTATGTTTTTGTTAATAACTCGAAAAATATTAATATTTAAGCAATTTTGAAAAAAGCTCGTTAAAGAGGAGGAAATTTCCGAAAAAAAAGTCCGTCCTCCCGGAACTCTATCTCCATTATTTATAATTTTAATTTGACGTTGAAAATGGGGCTTTGAGCGGCTTTTACGGCATGCGCGCGCTACCGCTAAACGGTGTTTATCAGATAAAATATTTTTTTTATGACATAAAATGTTATTTTAAAAATTTGAAAAAATTCCAGTATTTTCCTAATACTGCTATGCTGTAAAAATTCCATTTCTAATTGTTTGTTATTAGGATGTTTCGTTTTATTTTTATAGGCTGTATCTCTCACTTTAATCATATTCAGTAATTCTTACGTTATCCACTCATTATATCCAAGTTTTATTTTGTAACATTTCTTTTTACATTCTGAGATTCCATTGATGAGTTTTTCAATAATCTCAATATTCATACCCTTTACATATGAATCAAAATTATTTGAAAATTTCTTGTAATCTATACATTTAATCTCATCTATTACTTTAGGTTTAAATTTTTTTGCAATATATACTAATTTAAATGTAAGAAGTCTATGATCGGATAACACTGTATTCTCTATATCTACAGGGTCTATTTTTTTTTTGAATGCGTGGCATTGTACTCATATATATTATTTACAATTTCGAAGTTACATAACCCTAACAGGCTTGTATATTGTTTTACCAAATTTGAATCTTCTAAAAGATTTATATTTATGTCTCCTACTTTAACATGTTTTTTGGATACTTATTCAATATTACTTCTAAATTTTTTAAAAATTCGGTACTTTTATACGCTGGAGGTCTATAAATTCCACTCTAACATTATTTTCACTCACACACACCCAGTTAAATACGTCTTCCTTTGTAGGTATTTCAATAGAAGAGCAACATTGCTTCTCGAAGAAAAAAATAGAAATATGGTAAATAAGAAATTAAATATACTACAAAAATATTAAAGCAAAAGAAAATTAAAACAGATTTTAATATTTCTGGATTACCAATAGAAGATTATTTAAAAATACTCAATGTTGTAAGTATGAAGTAAACATTGGTAGTTTGTTACTTCTTTTGTAAAAATGATATAAGCATATACAATCATTGTACTATTTTTTTTATTTTTAATAAAAATTTATCGAATATCTTAATAATAAGAGTTACAAATAATTTTAACTCTTTGCTTGTAGTCAACAACAACCAAGCACGTCATCCTCAGTACGAACAAATGAACTAAGCACGTCAGGAGTAACAAATGAACGTAAAATACATTATTTATTATTAAACTAGGTGTACCCGCGACGTCGTTCGGAGAAATTTATGTGTTTATCAATGTTTGTTTGTTTGTCAATGTCACTTCATTGTAATTTTTATATTTTATATTTTATATTTTATATTTTATATTTTATATTTTATATTTTATATTTTATATTTTATATTTTATATTTTATATTTTATATTTTATATTTTATATTTTATATTTTATATTTTATATTTTATATTTTATATTTTATATTTTATATTTTATATTTTAGATTTTATATTTTATATTTTATATTTTATATTTTATATTTTATATTTTATATATAGAAATATATAGATTTATAGAATTTGTTTAAAAGTTTTATTCACACCCTAATTTTAAATTTAAACCATTACTTGTTTTGATATTCTCAATTTACAGTCTTTTACTGATTTTTCGAACCTCTATTAAACACTAATTCAAATAATTGTGAAATTTATTTTTATTGGTTGAATCGATTCCTTTATATTTATTAAATAAAATACACTTTCCTGATTTTAGAAGGTACTTGATCAAATTTCATGGTTTCATCACAGGGTACCTACACGTAAATAACTCAAAGATTTTTTAGTCGCTTCAAGATCTCGGCAAGTACCTTAGCAATCGTTTAGACTGTAGAATTAGTAAATACACATGGAATTTAAAATTCAGTTTTTGAACTCCATAAATATTCAATGCCAGTAAAAAAAACAAAGGGATTAAATTTTATTTATATTTAATATTTTGTTTAAATATAGATTCTCTTTATACCTAAGTAAAACGAAGTAGGATACCTATACTAATGGCGAGCGACCCTATATAAATATTAGATACAAATTATTGGTATACCTATGTTGTTATTTTTATCAAATTACAAATTAAATATTGAAAAACAATATTATAAACACAATATTATGATCACCTGTTAAATGATTGCGTAAATTTTTTCACCAAATGTATTAACTGTAAAAATGCTAACTATAACGACTTTAATCATGGTGTTTGGGATGCAGAAAAATGTCCTGTTTATAAAAGCAAGTTAAATCATATTAAATCTGCAACGTTTATTACTAAATAGCAATCAACTTCTCTTGAAAGACAATTCTGTGTAACCGTCAGTAACGCTTAAATTAAATTTTACTATAAGAACGTTAGAGATTTAAGATCTGAGATATTTTACGTATTTACAACGCAATAATTGAAAGTTATTTATATATTAGTGCTCTTACTGAGACTTGGTGGGACTAAGATATTGTAGATTCTGAAATTGTTACATCTGACTTTATTTTATATAGGAAAGACAGGAAGGAACTTTGATCTTGTTGCATCTAATAAGGGGGTTGGTGTTTTGGTCGCATCTTCAATCTTGCGGCCTAGACCTTCACTTTATAAGTGAATCACTGTCCTCGGTTGATATTGTCGGTATACAAATTTTCCTCAAAAATCATTGTTTATATATCATCAATGTTTATATTCCTACAAATACATCTGTTACTTTGTATGAGGATATTTTTGAGACTATTTGCTCGACGATGAAAACCACTTGATAATCGTTGGTGATTTTAACTTGCCAAATTATATTTTGCATATGGAAGTGGAAGGTGTTTGGTCGACCTCTTTATTAGCTCTAAAAAACTTCATTAACTTCCTAGGGCTGACCCAATTCAACACAGTCTTCAACAACTGTGGAAGAATCTTAGACCTGAGTTTATGTTCTCCGCAAAATTATTTGATTGCAATTCTCGAATTATTAATTTTGTTGGTTTTTTTAGCTTGATCACAAATTGCTTTCCTTTTTACACTATTACCTACTTACTGCATTTCTTGCAAGTTTCTTTTCAAAACCATGATTGTGTTCTCCTTTCATCTCTACTAGTACTTTAGCTGTACTTTTAGCGTTACAACATATTCATTGAATTTTTCCACACTTGCTAGTATTAGCTTTCGAAATCTTAAAATTAGGTATTCAATTAACTTATTTTCTTTTTCACTAAACTAAGAAACATTTTACTATTTTTTCCTGCTTAATCTTACCCTATTTATTATCACTTTTGGATACTCTTTAGGTATTAAATATTTAAATCCTTAATACGAGTACCTAGACCTTATTGTTCGGACATTTCACTAATCCCTTAAAATCATGTAAAATTTTCATATGTGGTAGAATTCGGGTGCGCTCAATACAGTACTCATTACTGAATATTATTATTAATATTATTAATATAAAACACTAAACTTAACATGTTAACTTACGTGACAGAATAATAAAATAATAATTTTTTTGAAAATTTTAAAATTTTGAAATTTTTTAGAAAGTATACAAACAAGAATATATTAAATGTCATTTTTTCAATTTCTCCTTAATGTCATTTAATATATTCTTGTTTATACACTTTCTAAAAATTTTCAAAAAATCCAATGAGAGAAATCTTAAATAATTGTTTACTAAATAAAAAAATCTGTCAAACACAATGTGATACGTCACTATAATACAAAAATATTACCTCAGACCAGTTTCTGTATATCTATCTCTATTCAATGTACTGAATGTTTAAATGGTATTCAAAGGACTTATAGTTAAGACTAATAATATATGGTGAAGCTATCCAACCCCAGTCTGCATATAAAATTATTTAAAGTTTTATAATTAATATCAGTATTATATCATAAACACAAACCAGTGCAGAAACTTTTAAATATTACAATAAGGACGCACATGTGCCGCTACCTGCTGAGCCCAAATTTTATAGAATGGTACGAGCTTTTACAAATACAATGTGCCCGGAAACTACGTTTTTAAAAGTGTCAACAATAATGGATTTTAAGTTAATAAATGGCAATCTGAAATCCAAGAACCAAAGTGATACAAATACCATATGTCTTAAAATAATGGCTTTTACATAAATCACTGACAACCCGACGTTAAGAGAACAAAGTTAAGAAGAAATTAAGACAATTTCAAGAGGGAGAACACGCCACTTGAAGCAATATAAATAACCGAGTTTCTAACATGAAAAGGGATTAAGATTTTGGTATTTGCAAAGTTGACTTCGCAGAGCCAAGATTATTAAGAAATTGATTTCGTGAGAGTTGACTGCGTAGTACCACCGATTATAACGAAATTGGTTTCATCTACATCCACTGCATAATTTTGCGAGATATAGAGGTTATCACGCAATAATCCGCCGTAGCAAGAATAGCGACACGACGACCCCGTTGACCAGGTGATGTAACCCTTGCCTGCCATACAGAAGACCGAGCCGCTGCCAGCTACAACCCACTACACCTGACGAGGACCATGGACCACGGAACACGACCCCCGACGAGGACCCCCACCGATCACGACGGCCGACACGAGACGAAGACCCCCGCCAACATCGATGCCCTACACCTGACGAGGACCCCTGCCAACCACGACGCCCTACACCTGACGCGGAACAAGGACCACGGACTACGACCCCTGACGAGGACCCCCACGGACAACGAAGCCCCACACCTGACGCGTACCAAGGACCACGGACGACACCCGATGAGAGCCACGACGATCAACACCTGCCACGTACCACGGACGACAGCCCCGACGAGACCCCCCACAGACCACGACGCTCAACACCTGTTGGACTACGGACCACAATCCCAGACGAGAGTAGACGCCGCCGACGCCGACCACCCGATGACCCGGAACCTCTACGTGGACGCCCGGAAGGTGACCATCCCCCGAGACGCCGGAACCCTGACTAGGACCACCGGTTAACCAACCCGCCGGACAGGTGACTATGGACCTCGAGACTCTTGGTAATCTATCGTTCCGAAAGCCAGGGATGAAATGAATATAAATAACATTTATTTTATTTTATTCTCCATTTCAGTAATTATGCTTTTAAATTAATCTATTTTCAATTTTATTTCTTTATTATTGAGTTAGGTATTGTAAACAGGGTGCTTTAAAAAGAATTCACTTGCTTCCTTTAAATTATTGCGGTAATTACCGTTTCTATTCACTTCTATTCAATTCTATTTGAGGTACTGTCCGAAGGCTCAACAGATGTTTAAGTGGAAGGACGCTTTCATTTGTTAAGAGTTGACCGACAGTCATAAATGAAATACAATAATACTTTTTAGACCGCGAGTATGAGGTAGACACACTTCACCTAATTAACTAATTGGTACTTTGCATGCAATTCCACTCTCAGAATACACACATACACACTACCGTGATAATGGTGTTGTGGGAGAATTCTGTGGCATGTGTTCGACAGAGTCTTACACCTATACTCCAGTTAACCAAAAAGGTAACAATATGGAGAACCCTGAAAGTGCATGTGCGAATTCGCTAAGAATCCCATGCATTCTCGCGTCCTCTGACCGGAATAGGCCACTTGATTTTGCCCATTTTCGCTATTATAAAGGTATTAAGTTGAATAATATAACAAAAATATTCAGGTATCTACTTAACTATATAAATATAAAAAAGGTAATGAGAAAATACATAAGTCATTTAATAAAAAGGTGAAGCGAAGTGTACCTAAAGATATTTGCGACAAAAAGTAATCAAAGATAAATTAGATATAACTCAAAATGAGTTTAGTCAGAAAGGATTTTTATTGTATGGTTTTGAGGAAGGAAGTGATATCAAAAATGAGCTCCCCCTGTATAGGTTCAAATTTCATAATAAAAATATATAAAGGTAGAATTGTAAATCTAGGTAATGAATAAAGTATATAATTTATGTGTTTCTGTCTCTCTCTTACTGACACCATTACATATGTAATGATTTTTGCTATTTAACCCCACACAAATTTCTTCCGCCGAGTGCACGAATAGAAGTATAACTTCAATAAAGAAAATAAACGATTTCTGAAAATCAATTGAACATATTTGACGATTTGTCGAAAACTAAAACAGTTAATTTTACAGTGTTTGACATTCCGCTGAAAATGTTTGATCATTTTGATCTTCTTCGCTTTACAGGAAGATTTTCCATAACCAAACAATACTAACTTTTATCCTGACAGATGGTGCTAGTTTGTCCTATATAAATCCTGTAAAATTCACAATAACTACAATAGAAAAATAAGATTATTACATTTAGGTCGAATCTTTCCGTATTAAGTAAGCACATTAATGGAATAAATTGATGTAGCTCTACCTATTAAATATACTCACAGAATTTTTGTACCTCTTTAAAAGCAGAGAAATATTTTTCAAAATAATTTAAAAGCCTTTTTACTTTTGGCATTATAAAGAATTGATTATTATGTTTTACTACACCATTCAATATATTTTAAAATCACATTTTAGATTTTAATTGATTCTGACGGCTACATATTTTAAAAAAATCAGAATTTTTGTGCAGTTAAAAGACATTAAAACATGATCAAACGTTTTCAGAGGACGGTTAAATTGTTTCCAACGAAGATTATTTGATTTAATAGAGTTTAAGGGTTGTGAATTTACTTTTAAAAGGCTTGTTGTTTTAGATGATATTTCAGAGATTCTCTGGGATAATAAACATTCGGAAGAGTGTTTAAGAATTTCCGAGGAGCAATAAAACATAGTTAAAGGTTTCTTTTCTTGATTCTTTCTTTGAACTTTATTTATGTATTACAATTATAAAAATTTTAATGTTCTAATTTAGCTCTACTGTATCAACAGAATGTGCATAGCAAGGGTCCATATATGTAAACAATAATAATCCAATCAAACAAGTTATTTACATTTCCACTGTCTATATGTATGCTGATGATACTCAATTTTATACATGATTTTCACCTGCCATCATACAATTGTCATCTAGGAAAATTGTTCTTCGGGATTTGTTCAGTTTTTATTTGATATTGTGTGTATAATACTCAATGCGGTAAAGTTCATTTGACTAAGCTAAAAATGCAAACACATTTGTAGATATGTAAATATCGAACCAAACAACATTGTTCTTTAGTTTAATAATAATCGTAACAGATTATATATGACAATATCAACTTATTTCGGAATTTAGAAAATCGAATTTTGTTTACAATTGTACAGGTATACACCTATGTGGAGAAAAATGTCTGTAATCGATTAAAATAACTGTACCTATTATCTTTGAAAGAAAAAAGTTTTAAAATATATTCAAGCTTAGGTTAATGTCAAAAACATTCAATTTATATAATGAAGCACTAGACTCCTGGGTGAAATATCCGACTCGATTCTGTTTCTTTCAATAAGCCGTATCTTGGGGCAAACGGTTCTACCCGATATATCTGTAGGGACGATAATCGTCGGAAATATTATAACAGCCGAATCTGAATCCCCTTTTCATATTTCCATTTAATTCTTGTAACCAGTGAGTGAAAAGAAAGTAGATCTTTTGCATTTAGTCCAAGAGCGGGACCGGTGATTCATAGCAACGACGATAAGTTATAAGTGCTTTAAGAAAAGTAAAATTTCTTACGCTTTTTAACGAGGTATCACAAGGGCAAGGGTCTTTTTGCACTTTACTAACATTTCTTAAGAGATGACTTTCAATTTTAGATTTTACATAATATATTTAGTGAAGCAAAATATACATATTTCACAATGTTGCCAATTTTTTCTCACACACCATTTATAGAACAATATAGAAGAGTGAAAGCAGAGAATACCATATCTATCAAAAAGTGGAAAACCACATACATTTATTTATAAAGGTCAGAGAGATTGGTAAGAACAATAAAAAATTCGGTTAGAATGTGAACGAGTGAATGAATTCGTCAATAAAAAACTTTTAAGAGTACGATTTGGGGAAGAATTGTATTTAATATAAAAAAATACGTAAGTGCTCCAAATAACTTCAAGCGCAACTACTTCATATACAAAGATGCAGTCGTTAACTGAGGTGGGTACAATTTACCAATAAAAACATTATTTTAGATGGTGAAAAGTAGGTAGGTATTTTAACTGTAGCAATTTTGGAATATAAAGAAACAATCCGAAATTTCTAACAGTGTGTGAGAAAAGTGAAGAGTGAAACTAAAATTAATAACTGACTTTTCAAATAGTATCATATCTCAAGAGATACCCAAAACTGGCTTCGACAATACACATACTTTTTGTTCCCAAAATCGATAATCCTCCAAACTTGCCACAGGCTCGTCCAATAGAAGATGATTTTAGGTCTTTACTGTGTAGGAACGTTTATCATGAAGGTTGGTAAGCCCAAAATAAAAAACAATTAGGACGGCGAATTTACAAAAAAATTAAAGAAATTGATCTTAATTGTGTCTAGATCTAGAACCTCCTGTGTCTGGTAGAGCAGACATAATTTGACAGTATAATTTAGTTAAGTATTGAGTTGTAAGTTATGATAACTACTTAATGTTTAAATAAATTTCTTCATTAAAAAAATCCAATTAATATGTGCCAAAACTTTTAGGACATACGTTGTATCTTTTTTAGTACAAATAACAACACAACTGAAAATTATTTTTATAGTAGACATTCAATTAGTCTACTAAACCTACGTCTGAAAACTAGTTGTTTGTTTCAAAGCGGAAATTGCTTAACGAATAAAATAAAGTATCTCAATTTTATCTTGTTGAAGACATTCACTAATTTAATGAGCACTTGTTGATCTCATATAACGTAGCCCACTATTTCAAAGATTACTACTACTCTTTAAATAAACAAACCTTACAGTTCCTATTAAAAACAAAATGACATCTTAAAATGAATAATGAGTACCAATTGGTAATGGATATTATGTGGTAGAATGTTTAAGGTATGTTATTTATAATTTATAATGTAAAAGCAAGACCATTGCTAGGGATATTAAAATTGTACATTTAACTTGAATTGTACTTCTTCAGCTGTTAGGTTCCAATTTATTATAATTAATTATTCTTGATGTGTTCTACAGATAGTAATTTAATATTAATAATTTAAGTATTCGTTACTCGTTTTTTGTTTGGAATAACATTTTATAAATAAATTGTAAATATTTACTTAATAAATGAAAAAAAAAATAGTCCAGCCGTCTTTCGTTTATGTTGGCATTTTCATTTGATGAGTGCCCTACAAATTCTGGGCACTAATTTCTAAAGCCTTTCTGGTCGCACTCGTTGCCAAGCGTGCTGAAGACATTGCCACAAGTAAGACTGGTTGGTTGGAAGTAGTTTTTACACCTATTTGTTCAGGTCATGCGACAATAGTCCGATTGAATTTGCATCTGGTGATTGTGGTGGTCATTTCATGAATTCAAGAGCGCATGCAGCATCTTCTGATCTTTGTACAAAGTTTTGATGTATGTTTAGGGTCGTTATTTTGCTGAAATACTCTATCACATCGATGCCAGATGGAATAGTGATCCGCTGAAGTATCCGGTAATAGTATTTTTTCCGCATTTTTTCACCGATTTTCACCCGCGTAGCAAAAATACCTTATCACACTGTCACCACCAAACTTAACTGTTGGCTTTGTAGCGTAAAAATACCCTTGGCTAGCTCCAGGGTTCGTGGCTTCCTTCTGGCTTTCTTTTCAACTCCCCCCAAACAATTAAAAAAGGTCGCCAAGTACAGACATACAAATAAAAAAAGGAATCAGTGTTAAATTGTTTATTCAAAACTTTAAGTTATTAGAAATAAAAATAGTAAATAACTAATTTCTTATCTTTTGTTTTTTCTTCGGAATCGACGTGGTGGACGGAATTTCTGTCGTAGTTAGCACCGGTTAAAGATGCCGATGGCAAGATGTTTTCTTCTTAAATACTGGAAGTATTTCGAGAAAAGACTTTGGTGGCGGAAAACAATCTGTCTATGGTGGCAAGATGAAAAATTCGGCTAGAAAAAGCCTCACTCAGGATAAATCTTCTATTAATAACAGCCCTCACTTTGGACCCTTCACAAATTGGCAATGGCCCGAAGGGAGAAGGTAGTGAGAAGAAACTGATTGCTTTAAAAGCACAAAATGAAAAGGATTACAATAGCAACACTTCTCATGTTCGAACTAAATATTCCCCTTCTCAAAACAGATAAAGTCTACGCGTCGACTCCAATAACCCGAAAATTATAAAAATTAATAGTCCATAGGCCAGGCCACAAATAACGTAGTAAACGTAACAGCTTCATACATTGAGATTTTCTGTGGCAGTAGGTAAGTACGAAAAATTTCAAATTTATAGTTATCGGTCCAAAATACCTATTTAGATTGTTCGATGAACTAATTTTTGTGTTCTTTTGTCCATTTGAGTCATTTACGAATATTTACTAATCGCAACAATGGTTTTTTGGTTTATTGAATAAATTAATCAGGTATACATATCCAACTGAAGTCACAAATTAAGTGTAAACTCAATAAAGGTATTTATTTAACTTACTAAATGTTGTTCTAACTACGGTTGATCATATCTCTATGTGTCATTAATAAACTGAATGGATATCTACACTTATGAAACTTATTAATCCTATCTATTCGTTTGATATCGTTTATTAATCAGTTTTGATTAAATTCCTACTTGTTAACAATCATCAAATATGTGGTAGATAAATGAAGAAGGTAAATATCATTTATAAATTGTTTTTTTAAAGCAGGTAATATGGAATTACCACAGAAACTGATTCTAGATAAAGTACGATTAAGTTTTAAAACACTTTTTTAAAAGAGAAACTATTTTGTATCTTAATTCACAGAATAACAAATTTGATTTATTAATCAATACAAATATAAAAATGAATTCAGTGTTTAATGAAACTAAGGAAATTGTGTTAGTATTTTAAATAACACTATTATAAGAAATAGTTACTGTTTTAGTTAGTATTTTTAGAAGTATTCAAAGTAATTAGTTGATACTGGAATTTAAATCGAGTTGTTTAAAGTTTACGCGACAAAAAACTAAGAACGAAGAATTTTGTTGAGTATTTTAAGAATGTGGCAACATTGCGGCTGGGAAAATTCATTTCCCGCTGCGATAAAAGTTTCGGGGGCAATCAAATTATTCAACATATTGTGGCACGGGTAGCAAACTCAGAACTGATAACAAGAGCCTTTAAATTGATTGACTAACTGACTTTTCTAAAATGCGAAAATTGAAATTGTTTTCAAAGTTTCTCAAATGCGATAATCGTCCATGTTTCTAACAAATCTTCAGGCGGTAATGGTATAATGACTTAAAAGATAAATTAGTTAAATGTTCATAACCTGTGTTTATCAACTGAGATTTACATCACTTATGACATGAACTTTTTCTTCTTAACTTCGTGAATCTTATATTCTCTTTTATTAAAACACTTAAATAATTGAATGAACTTAATGCTCTAGTGCTCTTTTCATCATTTTATTATCATTAAATTTATGTTTATAAACACTATTTGTGAAGATATAAAAGTCTGTTAAGGTTTTTTTAGATATTCAAAAAATATATTTATATCTAAATTAAACCATAATATATTCAAATCTTAGGAATATAACGGTATAGGAAAATGACACTCGTTCTCGTTAATCGAAAAACTACATTATTTAACCTAGACCCTAGACTAACAGTATCATCGTCTCTATTAATAAAGAGAACGATAATTGTGCGACCAGGAATAGTTTTTACAAGTTCATAATTTGGTTGGGCAATGGTAGCCAGGCAGATGATGTATATTCACAAATTTTTCTTAAGCGATATTAGAATTATGTATCGAATACCATTGCCATTGGATTTATTTCACCGTTGTGATTTTGTTGTGTTGTTTTGTTCCAAAAAGCCTACGGCAGGTTCATATAATATATTTTCGAGGTATGGATTCCACGTTTTCTATAGAAGATACCTCTGAGGTATTTTAACTGTTTATAACATAACTTTGAATCAACACAGTAATAATTCTACAAATGACTGACACAGAATTCGTCATTGTCTCAATTAAATATGTTTAAAAAGATACAATGAATGAAGTTATAATGTTGGATGTGAAATATTTTCTAGGATGATACGATGTTTCTTGGTAGATATAAAAATAGAAAAATACATAATGAATTTGTATTTATTTTGGTCGTAATTGAATTTTTGTATCTATTCCAATAATCGAATCGAACAGCTAAATAGGTTAAGTAGAAGAAACGTTTTTCAGATTTCAAGACATAGTTAATTAAAGATAAAAGTAGAAACAGTAGTGCCATCAATATCATATATACAAACTGAAATATTCAGGGACAGCTCTAGCTAATTGAGTAATCGATAACAAAAACTAACATCAATAAACGTGCAAACTGTCCATCGGACTATAAACTTCCAGCAAGCTGTCGCCATCACACTCGATCACTTGAATAAGTAAATAATTTTTCCACGTCATAAAAGTTTTATGGACTTGACAAAAATTAATATGTAAAGAAGCATTTAAGTTATAATGCATGAAATAATGCTGTTTATTTTAAACAAAGATAAATAACTTAAGCATAAATATTATAAATAGAGACAATATTTTAAAAACTACTACCAAAAAACTTGCAATCCATCAAATTTTAAAAGGAATATAAAAAAGTAAAACAAATCGTACAACCGCAAAATGTATATTGTGTAAAAATAGTAAAGTTTGTAATATTTGTATTATCCATTCACTTCTTATTCCAATCTCAGTGGACTATGCATTTTATTTCTTGAATTGGCACTTCATTTTGTTGGGTTGGTACCTAAACTGAAAACGTCCTGTCCTACTGTCGAAATATTGACAGCTCATATTATCAAAGGTTAAAATTTTTAAATATAGAAATATTCAATAAGTAATGCCAAAAAAATCAGTATAGAACTACATAACAACATCATTAAATGTTATGGTATGTTTAAGAAATAAAGCAACAGCAGCGAAAGTGGCTCAGATCTTTAAGGTAAGTGCCTACCATTTTGCTATTTCTTTTAAATGAATCCTAGTTTGTGACAGCTAATATAAAGTTATATATTTTGCATTAGATTAATTGAAAGAGGTTTTTGTAATGATTTTATAAATATGTATCACTTTTTAAATAAAATTTATATTATTAACATAATACATAACCGTTTTTGACAGATATCATAATAAGTTATAAACAACGTTGTCAGATTTCACATTTCTAAATTAAACATTTTGTAACTATAATTTAATTCAAAATTTTGTTAAATATTTTTAAATCTCATATCTACCTTTGTGTAACTGAGGTATATTTTTTGAAACTAATTAATATGACAAACATTCTAAATGCTTAATTTTTTTAGATTAGTGTTTGGAAAATACGGAGAATTATTAAGGATTGAAAAATAATGAAAAAGTCGCAGATAAAGGAAGTAAAACTGATACATTTGAGAAGTTTATTTTAAAAAAGACTTACAGCGACAGATTTGGATCTACCATTCTAAAAATGAACATTTTACTTTGGACTGATGCTATGATGCTGAACAAAATTTTGATTTTAAAGGGAGACGTACGACACTATACAAACTTATAAAATTAATGAGATACAAATTTAAAAAATTAAATGGACGACATATTTTATGTGAACAACGACACGTTAAAATTAGTAAAATCACTTTCATTCGGAAATATAAACAACTAAACAATCTTACTGAGAGGAGAGAGTTACATTCCTGTACCTAGATGAAACATGGATCTATGAAAATGGTAGCTCAGTACGTCAGTGGGTACACGATTCTGACCTGAAAAGTAATCCAGCTCGTGTAAAATCCGAAAGAAAGCGATTTACTATTTTACACGCTCACACGACACTGGATGATTTTTGGAAGGATGTGACTTGTTACTAGATTCTTCGAATACAGACTTTGACTATCACAAAAGTATGAATAGTGACCTTTTTAAAAACTGGGTTGTTAATCAACACATTCCTGCTCTATCTGTATTTCAAGAAAAATGTGTGGTGGTCATGGACAACGCGCTATACCATTCAGTTCAACTTAACAAACCACCCTATTTTAGCGAAAAAAGTGATGTTGCAGGAATCGTTGATTAACAATAACCTTATGTTTGACACAAAAATGACAAAGAAACAACTGTACTCAATAATCTTACCTTATAAAACTGACGAAAAGATATTAAAGTGGATGAAATTATAAAACAACGAGGACATGAAGTACTTCGACTACCACCATACCATTGTCATTACAATCCAATAGAACTAGCATGGGGGTTTACTAAGACATATTATAACAAACATATAACATCTACTTATGTTGACCAGGATAGAGTTAAAAAAAACGTGGACAGAAGCATTGACTAAATGTACACCAGACATGTGGCGAAATTTTTGTAGATATACAGACGAACTTATTTTGGCAGATTGGACTACTTACATGGGAAACTGCTCACATGACAATATTCATCCTTTAATTATTTCATTGGAGGAATCAGATTCTGACGATTCCGATTTTGGATTTGATAGTGACTCTGATTCTTCCAGTGAAATAATGGAAGAGGATTGATCATACAAATACACCGACAACATTTACACGTTACATCTAAATCTGCATCTGTATTTGTTTTTATTTGCTTTTATGTAATTTATTAAAATATTTTTTCATTGTATCGGTTTGAAAAATTTCTGAAGAATTTCTGTTATAAAGAACATTATTAAAACATCTGCATATATAAGTCAACTGCGACTCCACTTGAGGCGGACCAGGAAAATCAAATTTGTACTGGAGTAGTTTCCTTAATTAACCCATTGGATGTGAAATTTTATTACCCTACAGCCACTATTACAATAATCACACTACGATGCCATTTGGATGTAAAATAGTAGACTTTAAAAAAGATGGATATAAAATTTGAGTACTGTGTTTTTATGCCAAACTCAAAAATGATTAAATAATTTTTTTACCACTGCTTGAATAATTTAAAAGTTTTATTATACATTTGTAAAAAAAAAATTAACTTTTGCTTGATTAATTTAAAAGTTGTATTAAACGTTTTTAGTTAATATATGTATATGTGTTACATTTTGAATTGTACTTATTTATTTGTAATAAAATGTAAATATAAAAGTATATTTTTCGTTATAGACCAATAAAATAATAATTGACTATAAATAGGGATCTGTTCTGTGTAAAGGAATGTGTTATTTTGAGTATCAGTCAAAATTCATGTGAATTTAAAAAGACCATTCTTGGATATTAATACTACTTGCACCGAAAACTGACGCATCTACTTTAGTATTCAATTTAATATTAAATATATTGACTTATTTCCTGCAAGTTTTAAATTTGGTTTGCAAATTTAATTAAGGTATTTGTACTGAATACACATATTTTTATTGAAGACGTGACAACATCGTAGTTACAATTAACAAGACCACAGAACAGTAAACTCAGACGTGTATTATACAGGGCGAAATTCATGTTACTAACAGAGCCAACTGAGATTGGAATAAAAAGTGAACCGATTTATATAAATGTTTCGAAACAGATTGTAAGCACATTCATAAGTTTAGTAATTACGTTATTTGATATATATATATATATATATATATATATATATATATATATATATATATATATAGTTTTCAGCTGGTCTTCATTTGGAAAGAGAGAAACAATCACAGTACCCACTCTATCTCTATCTACTTGCTCATTTTACAAACTGTTCCTTACTGCATTATGCGTTGTTAGAGGTAGAGACAAATAGAATGCTGCAACTTCTCTGTTTCTAACCATCGGACATTTCTACTTACAAACATCCGAATGTCTTACTTACTCTATCTATGGTATCTTTATCGGCAGGCTTACATTCAAATCTTAGTATATTAGAAATCATAATGGTATCCATTTTTATCATATTTAGTTACTTTTAAGAAAATTCTGTATAATTTGTGGAATAATGAGTAAATTTTTATTTTTGATAGTAATTATTTACTGAGTAAATTCTGGATTTCTGTTGAAAGTATTTGTTTTTTTTTAACTTTATAAATTCCAAAAAACAAATAGTTTTAGGGATAACTGCGAAAATGGAGGAGATTCCTTTTTAATTTCAATATGATAAAGTATTTACGTACCTAGGTAAAAAATCACCGCTATTTTAAATTAGCGAAACCAGTTCTGAGCTAGTGGCATTTTTATTAAAATTTTACCAGTGATATATACCACTCAAGTTGAGGTTATAACTCAAAAATAATTTTCTCGGCTTAGAAATTGTGAAGATGTAAATTTTAACTTTGTAATTAAAATATTATGCGTAAAGGCCATTCCCGAATATCAGTTGTAGGCGAGAGATTGTTACAATGCCTTTAAATGTTTACAAATTAATTTTAAAGATTCACACATGATTCAGGTGTTTCTATGTGTACCTACATGTCTATAAAAACATTAAGAAGCTATTCCCAATAAATATATTTTTAAAGTTATACTGCTTGTTAAAGAACTAATTATAATGTTAAATAAATAACACAATTCTGTTTAAATAAGTTAAAATTATATTTAGAAGGTAGCAGTAATAATAATAGTTTCATTGGACAAACATGAAAAAATAAAAGTGCTCAATATTACACTTTAACAGAATTACTTAATGAATTAACTTAACGGGAAATATTTCATAGACTTTTAAATTTGAATGAAAAGTAAAAACTCTTCGATAGCAAGTGTGTTACCGTCGATAGCAAGCTAATATGGAAATTTCATATCGAGAATAAAGTTAAAAAATGTTACGACCCGTGGTAATAGTTTTTATAAAATTAATAGAACGATATCTTTTAACAGACTTTTATTATAATACTTGTTAAACTATTCGAGAACGAAGTAAAAGTAAAAGTGGCCTGGCTCACATAAAAGTACCCTTTTCCTGGTGTGCACCACTTGACACACCCTTCCCAGAATCCCATCAGGTCACATTCCACTGTAAACGAGTCGACCAGGGACAGTGTTAGGTTTTAGTCGGCCATGCTGCCCATTTTTCCGTCCCGGAAAACCCTGTGTAAGTCAGAACAATAAATTAATGTAAACATACTTAAACCGTTGTCAAGAAAAATCAATCAGACTTGGATGCTGCGCACACATCTTTGTCATGAATAATTTCTCTCTTTTACAGCAAATTAAAAACAAACAAATAACAACAATAAAATATGTATAAAGAATAAAACAATATGAACAAGCTACTTTTTAGCCTTCTTCGTTTTCAGATTCCGTTTTGCTATCGCTTTCATAAGCAGCCGTAAACGGTTTCATTCTTTCAGCAGAGCTGACACCTAGGTACTTTTTACGTGCACGCCTTGAACCTGGCAGATCTTCAACCACGTATCGGTCAAGATCCAGGACTTTCTTTATTACGTAGGGACCGTTATATTTTGGCACCAGTTTTTGGCTTTTACCATCGTTTGCCAAATTTGCCTTGTGTAACAAGACTAAATCACCTACTCTATACCTGTGACATTGCTTTCTTTTAGCATCAAAGTGAGCCTTTTGCTTCACTTGCTTTTGTTGTATCTTCATTTCAGCATCTTTTCTGGTTTTTATTATATCCTTATCTACTTCATCCTGGACTACAGCCATACTTAGGAATGAATCTTTCATTCCCCTGGGGTTGTAGCCAAGGAGTAATTGATAAGGGCTCTTCCCTGTCGTTTCATTTGGTGCTGAATTAATGGCGAACGTAATAGAACCTAACGATTGATCCCATTTTCTCTCATCGTCATGACTAGTTGAAATGGAATTTAGTAAAGTTCTATTAAAACGTTCCACTTGTCCATTTGCTCGTGGTGTAGCCGTTGCGTTATATACGACTTGTATCGATAGGTCCTTGGTAAACCTGATAAAGGCATCACTCGTAAAGCTTGATCCTCTATCACATATTATTCGTCTTGATACACCAAAAGTTTCAAATACACTTTCTAAAAAGTTTATTACTGGCTTGGTTTTTGTACTATTTACTGCTTTTGCCCAGAGAAATTTCGTGAAGGCATCGACTGCCACAATCAAATAGGAGTTTCCCTTCGTACTTTTAACAAAGGGCCCTACATGGTCAATATACATAGTGTCCATTGGTACCGGCGTCTTTTCAATTGGATGAAGGAATCCTTCCTTCTTACCCGTTGGCGCTTTATTATATGCACATTCTAAACATGATGAAATGTACCTTTTCACATACTTTTTCATGCGTGGAAACCAATATTTATTACTTATTAATTTTATCGTCTTCTCCACTGCAAAATGACCATTGTTGTCGTGGTGATACATGGTAACTACCCGCCTAGCTGCTTTAGGGACGTACCATCTCAGTCCGTTTGCTGTTTTTCTATATAACTTATTATTGTTAACCTCATAGTCAATGTGAATTTGTTTTTCCTCTGAATCGTTGGCTTTATTCTGAAGTATATTAAAAATATTTTTACATTGATCGTCTTTCATTTGTACGGCTAAAACCCAGTCATCCTTGCTGATGTCCACTTGTAGCACATCCATAATATTAGGCTTTTTATTGTTTGTATCAGGCATGTCGACAGGATTTCGACTCAATGCGTCAACGTGTCCCATCCTCGTCCCCGCACGGTATTCTACACAAAAATCGAACTCTTGTGCAGTTAACCACCACCTTGCGATCCTAGGAATCAGGTCACGCTTACTCATGGCTGTTCTAAGGGCATTACAATCCGTAACCACTGTGAATTTTATTCCAATCAAATATACTCGGAACCGTTGTAAGCTATTAATCACAGCTAAAGTCTCTAGTTCATAAGAATGAAATCTTTGCTCCTCTTTTGATGTCTGACGACTAAAATATAAAACGGGTTTTAATGATCCATTCTCCTGTTTCTGCAATAATATACCACCAAGTCCTAGTTTTGAGGCATCTGTATGTACCTCCGTCTCAAATTTGGGGTCATATATTGCTAAAACCGGCCTTTCAACTAATGCTTTTTTTAATTTTTCGAATGATTCTTGCTGTTCTGTTCCCCACTCAAAACGAACATCTTTCTTTGTTAAGGATGTCAATGGTCGTGCTATTTGGGCAAAACATTTAACATATTTTCTGAAATAGCTACAGAGACCAACAAACTGACGTATTTGATGTACATTCTTTGGCACAGGGAAATTTTTAACAGCAGCAATTTTTGTAGTACCGGGCCTTATACCCTCGGTACTAATTTCATGACCAAGGTAGTCTATAGTTGTCTGGAAAAATTGACATTTATTTAGACGCAGTGACACTCCTGCATTCCGGAATGTTTCTAGTACATTTTCCAAGGCAATTAGTCCATCTGGTATACTCGAAGAGGGTACAAGTACATCATCCATATATGCCAAAGCTGTGGTAAACCTCATGGATCCCAGTATTTGGTTAATTGTTCTTTGAAAAACAGCAGGGGCGTTTACCAATCCGAATGGCATTCTCAGATATTCATATTGACCGTCAGGTGTTACGAATGCAGTCTTCTGTCTAGATTCTTCTGCCATTTTAATTTGGTGATAGCCACTAGTCATATCAAGTGTAGTAAAGTACCTGCAATCTTTCAATCTTTCCAAGTGTTCGTCAATCCTGGGAAGTGGATAACAGTCTCTAATTGTCTTAGCGTTCAAGGCACGATAATCGACGCACATCCTTGTTTCGCCATTTTTCTTTTTAACCAGGACGATTGGACTCGCATATGGTGAATTAGATTCTTGAATAATTTCAGCACTTAACAACCCATTGACAATTTCTCGTACCTTTTCTCTTTCGCTAAAAGACAGACGATAAGGCCTGTACGTTACAGGTTTATCATCCATAAGATTGATAGTCATTTCAGAATTCTTAATTCCACTCAACTCACTGACATTTTGTGCAAAGCAATCTCTATATTTATTAATTAATATCAAAAGCTTATTTAAGTCATTAAACGATAATTTTTCAGATACATAGCATTTTAATTCGTTTAAAGAAAATTTCGGCGGATAAATATTATCAACTTTATTGACACTTACCCCTAAATTTTCTTCAATGCATGGGACACCACGCGCTACGATCTGTCCTCGCTTCACAGTTAGGATATTTTCTGTTAAGTTGAGCACAGGGAGTTTAGCATCCAAGGAGGATGTCACGCAGCTTGGTACTACGCACCCTCTTGTTGGTTCGTACCACTTACGGATATTTACAAAAATATCTCCAGTATAGTCCGTGTTAGAATTACACTGAATGACACCCACATGATTTGGCGGTATTTTCACATTTTCTTTTGCTCTCAAACATAATTTTTGTGGGGGTAATTTGTCTACTTCAGGTAATTGCACCATTTCGGAGTTAAACAATCGTACACTATCATTCCGAACAACAGTTACAGCATCCGTTTTGTCAAGTACAGATCTACCTATTAGCAAGGGCATTGATTGTAGATGGTCCCTTACTACGAAAATGGGAACCTCAGCTTCCAACAAATCTACCTTTAATTTTACCTGTGACCGTCCCAAGGCTTTTGTCACACACCCTCCATAACCATTGAAGCATACATCAGTTTGTTCCCAAGTGATTCCAACGTATTTGGCATCACTTTCACGGATTATAACCACTTCACACCCTGAGTCAATAAATCCTTGAATATTATGTTCGTTTATTAAACAATTGACAAAATATCTGTTGTGCTCCGGTGGTTTCGTGTGGCATAGCATAGCACTACGTGTTTGTGATGGCTTATTTTTATTTCTATAGCAACTTTCTGCCTTATGCCCCAACTTTTTGCAAATCGAACATTCCATCTTAGGTGCTGGACAGTCCTTATAAATGTGTCCATACTGTTTACAGTTAAAACATTTTCCCTTTGGCAAAATCTTCCTAACCCCAGATTTAATTTCGGCTAGATTCTGGTCAGTTTTCTTATCCGGCCTCTTGTTGCTATAATACTGCGGCTTTGGGTCATTCGTTGTAGTCGTAATTAACGTTGACAAGTAATCAGAATACAAGTTTTCTGGAGTAGTGTATCTTCCAACTTTTGCTCCTGATTGTATCGTACTATCCTGTATCCCATCAATGATCATCGCTACAGCATTTTTGCCTGTAATATCACATTGTCGAAGCAATTGGGTTTTGGCAAAATAATATTCAGTCCACGTTTCGTTAGGTCGTTTTAATCTATGTATGAGATTTTTAAGAGCTGTTGGGTAATCCTGATGATCAGGGAACGCTTGAGTTAATAAACTCTTCCATTCAGCCCAAGAATGCATATAATTCTCAAGGCTATTGTACCAGGTCTTCGCCAGTCCCCCTAGTCTGGACTGCATGTGATAAATAGTAGTTCTTTCGTCCCACCTATTTATCTCAGCTAACTGATCTATTTTGTCCAACCATTTCCGACAGTTTTCATTTTCTTTACATGAAAACTCCGGAATGCAGTCTGGCCTTATAGACACTCTTGTTGCGTTATTGTTTTCTAAAAGCTGATTCACCAAATCTTCTAGTTCTTTAATTCTTTGCTGTGCATCCTGTGTTTCTTGTACCACAGAAGCACGACTGGAATTGTCTACAATTTCAGCAGCATTCGATAAACTATTTCGATTCGTATTAGCATGCCTGTTTGTAGTCTCATTGGGTGGTGTATAACTCTTTGTATGTGCCTTATATGCTGTTCTTTTCCTGTGTTTTCTGTGTTTTCGTTTATAACGACCGGCACAGTCACTACTAGAAGACGAAGAACTCGATCTACTAGATGTAGAACAACTAGAGCTATCTCGCCTTCTTTTACCCATATTCACAATTGTCCACAAATAAAACAAACAACCGAACAAATTAAAACTAATATGTTCAAAATGCTAACAAACTAAACTTAAACACTTAAACACTATAAAACTAACAAGTCTTTTCGGATAGAGCGTGATATATCCCGCCGCTGCACTGTTACGACCCGTGGTAATAGTTTTTATAAAATTAATAGAACGATATCTTTTAACAGACTTTTATTATAATACTTGTTAAACTATTCGAGAACGAAGTAAAAGTAAAAGTGGCCTGGCTCACATAAAAGTACCCTTTTCCTGGTGTGCACCACTTGACACACCCTTCCCAGAATCCCATCAGGTCACATTCCACTGTAAACGAGTCGACCAGGGACAGTGTTAGGTTTTAAAAAGCATTCACATCAAGGGACACTCACAAACTCTGGGAATGTTTAGTGAAGACCTAACACGCAGATTACGCGGCAGGAAACCTGAAACAATCAAACACATACTGTACCATCGCGAGGTAGTGGATGGCAGGAGACGGTTAATTTTTGGAGATTTTACGAGTGGTTGACATGAACCAATGAAAGCCTAACTAGGCTGCAGTACCTACTACCGGTGACTATACGTCAGACGACTCCCATCGTAAAAAATTGAAACTAAAATAAGATTAACGTAGTTTGATTTAAAACTAAAAACAACACCATATCCGCGATAGAACTGATTAAAAAAGGAATATCATAGACAAGAAGGTATTTATTTAGTAACAATAAACACTACTTGTACAGAGCACGTATTATTTCAGGTCTTAAAGATTGCCATTTCTGTTTTAATGAAAACATTGCTGTCAAAATCAGTTTATAATGTAAATTATTGTAATAATTTGTTAATTTTAACAGCTTACGATGTAGATGAAGAAATCGGTGCTAAATGAATATTGGCAAAAGATTTTATTGTAAAAGGAAAATTAGAATTAGATTAGAAAATAGTAATTTATGCAACAAGTGCATAAAGTGGTACATGAGTGAAAAAAAGACACTGTATGCATGTGTTGCATACAATATTTTTTCTACAGCCCTATACAAATAATAAAATCAAAATAAATAAGATTTAGAACATTTTAATTTAACTTCTTCTGTAATTTACAACGAATACAAAATGACTAAATTGAAATTGGAAATATATTAATAATAATAAATAAACAAAAATCAACAACTAAATTATAAACGTTTTATTTGGTAATGTAAATATTGAAAATGCAGTTGTTGGGTTGACTAATGTGTATTTTTGATTCTTTCAGATTTGTTTCTGTTTGATTCCTTGATAAAGCTTCATTTAAATTTTCAATATTTGGAACAGTCAAATTCTTCTCAGCTTTATTCTTATATGATGCAGAATGTTGGCTAAATGACGTTGAAGGTTGGTCAAAAATAGTACTGATATTAGGTACATGTAAAATTCGCGAAGCAGAGTTCATTTTTGCATTGAGTAAATTGTTCACATAATGGACCATAATGTAGAAGACTTGAATTTTCTAGATCTTCTAGCTAAAAGCACCCGCTCTGTGAAGCTGTGGATACTATTTTGAATCCGCCATTTCATAAAAGTATCATACTCTCTTGTATAATTTTCTTTTGATTTTTCTGGCAACAAATTTGAAGTCGCCACATTTGCCTTTTCTATGATTTCAAATGGTTAGCGTGAAATAAAGTTAACGTTATGGGAGTTTATTTCACGCTTTTTTACTTTTTTTCACTCTAACTATAAACAGCCGTTAAAAAGGCTGGGCGCAGACGCTCGGTTTCCGGATTCGGTTTCCGGATCAGGAATTCAGATTCGGAATTCCGTCTGCCTAGCGCATACATCCGTTTTTTTTTGTATTAGGAACTTATACTGTCAGTTCAAATAGCGATGTTGCTGTGAAAGCATTAATGGACGACGACAATGAATTGATTACTATTGCCCTTTTACTAGCGTTAGATATGAAGAAGAAGAGAAAACGACGTTATTAGGTTTTTTCAATTCTTACGACCCAAACGCATGGAATGAATTCCGAAACGAACGTCAGGTTTTTTTCCGTTCGGAAATAATTAGGACGTGTGCGCCTTGTTGAACATTTTGTATGTAAATGAAGCATTCAGGTTTCAGAATCTGAATTCCTGATCCGGAAACCGAATCAGGAAACCGAGCGTTTGCGCCCAGCCTTAAGTGCAATAAAGCGGTGTAATATAAGGAATTTAAAAGGGAGAGCGTAGAAAAATTAATTTTTGTTTCTTCTGTTAAAATAACCTTAATCATTTAGGTTCTAACTTCAAAAACAGGTTTATGTTACGTCTGAATAAACACAATAAACTACTTGAATGTGTTACATGTTTTATGGAACTAAAATACAACTTTAACAAATAAACCATGCTTTTTCGTGCTACAATACCTGTCCTGTAAGTATTTTGTAATTAACAATAGCATGCAGCTGTCAATCAATTAGTTATTATATCATTCAGTTTGGTAGGTAGCAACAGAAACTAAGAATATGTGTATTTTTTGATGTGAAACATCTATAGGGGCACGTAAATCAGATTTTTGGCGTGGTGACGGTGACGTCATGACGTAAAAAACCTAACGCATCGATAATAATCGATAAGAGATGTACTGATATCTTATATGAAATTGGTGTCATGTTTTGAGCGACGCGACGGTGGCGCGCCAACAATAGGGGGAAGAAGCTCATCGATTCAAAAATTTGGTGGGACAGGGTATGAATTGTTTCATAAAAACCTAACTCGATTCCGCCTACTATCTATTCTATATATATAAAAATGATTGTTTGTATAGGCAACATAATATACCTACATATTTTGCTGACCTGTAAAATTGACAGCTAGTCAATCAAAATAGATTGTTGGTGAATAGTTGTCATATAGTTGTCCGCGTAAAATTTGTGTATTTAGTTTTAAATATGAATAAACAAAGTGTTAATAAAGAAAGTGATGAAAAAATATGAATAAAAATGAGTGAGTACCTACTCTATATACATTGGGGTGTCCGTTATTTCCCAGATTTGGTTTTGTTCTCCAAACACCCATCAAATTTTTAGATTATGACCTAACAAAAATTATCAGAACTTAACCAGCCCTTAATATTCACATTAACCCGTGCCTAAATCATAATACATTTCCCATTTAAATACCGTTTAAAAGTTATTCAACGATAAAGTTGTATTCATAGTTAAATTCATCATTTTCCTATTTTTTATTTAGTATCGCTTTTTGTTTGTACTAAAATTATGAAGTAACTACAATTATATTAATATAGTAACGTACTTCTATATAAATTTGTGTTTTAATAATTTCCTTTTTTAAGATTATTGAATTTAAGGCAATTAAATAAAAAGCTAAACGAAATCACTTTTTAAATTTATTCAATAAATAGTCATCGTTATCTGGAAAAAATCGTAATATTTTATTTTATCATTATGACATATTTAGTTCCTATCACAATCTGTTCTTTTCTGCATATTACTTTTACACAATAATGTCGATGTTTCACATCTGCCAGGCGTCCCGTGACGGCTCACATTTTTTTTTTTTTTAATAATATATGCATGAAAAAATAATTTTTGCATCCTTAGACATACCATCTTGTCGTACACAATGTGACTTATCACACTCCAAAATTTATTGCTATACTTTACAATATAACTGCTGAAATTTATAAGCATATTTACATTAATAAAATTAACTTTGTCCACGACTGTTCTACAAAACGTTCATTATACTAGTGCTTCATAAAGAATAATAGTACCTATTGTTTACTAGTGAATAATGGTTCATTATTCACTGCATGACGTCACAACAGAACGTATGTCCAAACTTTATAAGAGAATAACTCATATTAGACCAATTTTATATTTTCCTTTGACATTTCAATCCGTATTTATATGTCAATGGTGTAAACAAACAAAACACATGTATAAAGAATCGACCTACCTTTTACCACTACATCTAAGCTACACACTTTATTCTTTAAATTTAGATCGTAGTTAGTGTAAGTCATATACATTTGAAACTTCAATTGCATTAATTATAGCGTAAATTTAGAATTTTAAACTTGTGATTATAGCAATTGTGTCGTGGACAAAGTATAGTATTCTATTCGTGTATAATGGCTATTATTCACTCAGATGATTTACAACACTCGCCTGTGGCTCGTGTTGTAAACTTCATCTTCGTGAATAATAGCTACCATTATACGCTCGTTGAATAATATACTATTATATAACATTCTTGATAAACAAACTGTACTAAGAAAGTAATCATTTTCGACTAATAATTTTTTCTATATACTTGGATAAGAATCGCTATGAGTTCAATTGTGCTTTTGTTGCAACATTATTGTCTTACATTAGAAAACACAATGTCGTCAGTGCAGTGAAACATTTGTTCCCTAAACAATTCATACAAAAGTTTCAGACTGCAATACCCCTTATCATCAACAGACAACATAAAATCGAAGGTAATCACATTCACTTCATAAACTAACCTGATTGCGATCATTTATAAAAACGCAACACTGTTGTAAGCGGTGAAATGGATGGCTAAGTAAGGCTATAAAAGTACTTTGATTTGCTGCTATTGGCTGTTAGATTTTATTCTCAGTGAAAATTCTGTTATACAATATATAAAATAATATAAACTATAAATATAATGCTGTAAAAAGGTTTGTTTTTGTTGGATCCTCACATACTTGGACATAAAAAAACAATCGCAGAGCTTTAAAAAATGTATACAAGATTGTAAAAGGTAACAAATCATAGATATATGAGCTGAAAAGGAAACATCTGTCTGTATACTGTATAGATGTTTTAAGATGAGCCAAATCCAACAAAAGTTGTGCGCGCTGGTTTTTTCGGAAAAACTGGTAATGTAGCAACAAATATTTGTTGACCAAAAGTTTATAGTCTCCATCATAAGAATGCGAACTTTCATAACTATATCCCAAACAAGAACTGACTATTTGAGCACTCAGAACATCGAATTAATGGATCATCCGTCATAGAGTCCTGATTGGGCACCCAATTACTTCTCTTTGTTTCCGAGCGTAAAAATAAATAGCTGTTGATGCGTTTAAAATGTACGTTTTGGAAATATTTGCAGCGGAATGGAAAATATGCTATGAGAAATGATTCAAACGCGTGTAAAGGTCAGATCAGAAAGGAGAATATTTTGAAAAAAAAAATCATTTTCATTGTTTTTTAACACGCTTTTATTAACTTCACCTGTATGTATGTATGTATGTATGTATGTATGTATGTATGTATGTTTGTTTGTTTGTAACTCTCCACTCCGTTATATAATTATATCTCGAAAAGTTATCGTTTTTTTGAAAAAACACAAGAATACTTTTTTGTTTAGAATTAATTTTTACATCAACTGTCAAATTATGACAGCTGTCATATTGACAGTTTTCGAAATAAACACTATTTTGTGAATCTCTCGAAAAGTTATCGTTTTTTTGAAAAAATACAAGAATACTTTTTCGTTTGGAATTAAATTTTACATCAACTGTCAAATTATGACAGCTGTCTTATTGACAGTTTTCGAAATAAACACTATTTTGTGAATATCTCGAAAAGTTATCGTTTTTTTGAAAAAACACAAGAATACTTTTTCGTTTGGAATTAAATTTTACATCAACTGTCAAATTATGACAGCTGTCACATTGACAGTTTTTGAAATAAACACTATTTTGTGAATATCTCGAAAAGTTATCGTTTTTAACACGCTTTTTATTATTAATTAACTTCACCTGTATGTATGTATGTATGTATGTTTGTTTGTTTGTTTGTAACTCTCCACTCCGCGGCTGCTGCCTCGGGTGAGTCCCATATCGTTATTTTTAGTCACTACCTCCCCGTGCCGGGAGTGGGTAATAAACAATACGTTTAATTATAAATGATATGAATGAAATTGTCTTAGAATTAATCTAACAATTCTTTAGATTTCACAATAGTAATTTTTTTTCCAAGTTCCGAAAACAATACGTTTAATTATAAACAATATGAATGAAATTGTCTTAGAATTAATCTAACAATTTTTTAGATTTCACAATAATAATTTTTTTTTCCAAGTGATTGAAACAATATGTTTAATCATCAACAATATGAATACAATAAATATAATTTGAGAAATCAAAAAAACACGCTTTCAAAGCATTTCCAACTAAATAAACGAATAATGATTGAGTGAGGGTCTTGTAATCGTCACAGCAAATTAACGAATCTATTGAAATAAAATAAATTGGACTAAAAAGTAAAAAATAAATATAGTTTAAAAAAACTAAAAAACACGCTTTTATAAAGCATGTTTCTGAAAAACATCGAACTAAAAAGTTAAAAATAATTTTCAAAATAAAATTAAAACAAAAATAAATGAAAAATACTAGTATTATTGTGAAAAAAGCGTGGGCGCTGCATACCATATTTATCGAATGTCAAGCGCCCACGCTTTTTTCACAATAATACTAGTATTTTTCATTTATTTTTGTTTTAATTTTATTTTGAAAATTATTTTTAACTTTTTAGTTCGATGTTTTTCAGAAACATGCTTTATAAAAGCGTGTTTTTTAGTTTTTTTAAACTATATTTATTATTATTACGCTTAAAATAGACCTCGTATTTCTAGGTATCGAAAAAAGATTTATGAAAACTTAAAGCCGTGTCCAGACATGTGTAATGTATCGTGTAATGTAACGTGTAATGTAACGCGAATTCTCCGTTTGGACGGCACTGCGAGCATTACGTGTAACGCTCGCCGAATGGTTCGAGGGAATCCATCGGATATCGGTTTTTTGCCCGAACACAAAGGCGCTCGCGCTGTGCTCGCAGTCTACATTTGGACGGTCCAGCAACTAATAGGTACCTCTCTCGACATGTTCGCGAATACTAAATGGATAGACAATTCGCGGTAAGTATTCTGGTTGCATTCGTTCTATGCTCAGGTAGCGTCCAAATAAATTCGGATTACATTACACGTTACATTACACGAAACATTACATATGTCTGGACCCGGCTTAAAATAAATAATTTTTAATAATATACCTGCCCGAGAAAGTTTTATTAAAAATACTACTTCTTTCTAAAACAATTGCAGATTTTGCTTGCTCACGATGACTACCCGCCTGTCCACAAAAATGCCGTTTAAATTAAATTTAGCACCTTAAGCCGAACTGCATTTCCCCGAAGCGATTTTAACATCACCCTTTTTAACGGCAATTTTTATGACCATAAGACCAATTTATGAGCATTTTGTAAGAAATATATCTACACTGTATTTTTTGGTTCTAACTCTATTTGACAAATGAGGTTATTAATTAAACGAACATTTTAGATTCTGTCTTCTAAAAAATTTAATGACCATAATGAGAAAATATTATCGATATCAGTGAATATTTTTTAAATAAGTGACTAGGAGCTAAATTTTGAACCACCCAGATTGCATTCGTATTCAGACTAACGGCAACAAATCCATTTTTAATAACGAAAAAAAATGAGGAGGAAGGAATCTGTTTGATGCGTTATTAGAACGTATATTGAAAAAAGTTTACAATCAGTTTCATATTCAACAGAATATATTTGATTAACTATATATATTCGACAAAATACCAGTTCCTTCAGTATTCCTATAATCTTGTTTAAAAAAATACAAGAAAAATACATCATTACCTTATTGTTTTTGGGATCTATAAAGGCAGTACAACGCAAGGACAATGCTTTAGGGAAACACACCTAATTTCATAGAATAAGAGACGTAAAACAATTCAGAAAGCTTGAGTTGGGAATATTACACATCTGATATATTATTACCCGTCGTAATGCAGCATAGTTAGCCTTATTGTACTTTGTCTATTAGTTCATGTAGCCTACTCCACAAACTTGGTATCCTCTGCTAGTTCTTATAGGTCTAAAGACTCTAAAGGATGACTGCCTTATGTTTATGGAGGAACTCTGAAGTATCCAAAAAATTGACTGTTTCCTGCAATCTAGTGCCTCATAATGGTATAGTATGTGTTTAACTATTACAGATTCCTTGCTGCATAATCTGCAATTTGGTTCTCCACTAAAACTTTCAATGATTTGCAGGTGTCTTAATCGGTGCATGACCCTTAAAAAATTCTGCAATAACTGGTAGCAGATTCCTGCTAATTTTGCGCAGTGTTTCAACTCTTCTGACACACGTCTGTTCAATGCATATTTTGCTATGTGCTTGGCCAGAGATGTGTTCCCATTTGGTTGTGTTGTCTCCGGATCTAGGATCATACTTTTTGGTACCCCCAGAGCTGACTTTGGACCGTAAAATATTGTGATTGACCTTTTTCTTGCAAGTTTACCAGCCTGCTCGTTGCCTATATCCTCGCACGCAAAGTAGTTTAACAGGGTTATGTTTCGCCAGAATATTGAGTTCAACTCATCATTCGTCTACTAAACGAAAATCCTTAAAACCCTAATGGCCGCCTAACTATGTTTGTATCACAGAATTACCAAAACCTCTCTAAAAGGAAAAGTATTCTGTAGTTGATAAATATTATTTTATAGAAAATTTTTGAATTTAAAACACTGGGGCTACTGCTATGTAAAATACGGATCAAACTCTAATTTTCTCTTATTTTCGTGATTGCTGATTCATACTATTTGGTAAGTTTTAAATGAATTCAATTTCGTTTCAACTTTTACAACGGTTTTCAAAGATTTCAGTGACAGATTTTTATCGATGTTCCGCATACTCTAACTTTTCTACATATAAAAGGCAATGATTAATCGTCTTTTTCCTGCTCTTATTGACTGAGTGAACATTTGTTATTTTAACAACTAACCTTACGCTAAACTGCATGTTCAATGGAAATTTTGGATATGCCCCTGACATTTATTAATGTTTTATTATATATTGACACTACTATCCGGTCCCAGTTTTGTTAAAACTACTAAAATGTTAAACAAAATTATACCGTTTGGTTTTGATTAATTCGTTTCTTCCGTTATTGGAAAACATAAAATGGAAAAACGGCGTAAAAGATATTAATAAACATTTTGCACTAATTATAAAAGGACGATTCTCAAAGCCAGGCGTAACGTAAAGAATTACCCTCATTTTTTATAATTGAATTTTTTTAATACTACGGTAGGGAGGCTTCAATAAAACAACGATAGAAAAGATTTTCTTGCATAGAATGAATGATTTACTTTTTGAGCTTTGAGTAAGTTTTCTTTCGTTTTTGGGCAACCGTTAAAAATTCTTCTTTACTATTACATTCAATTTATTTTGTAAAAATGTTTTCTTAATTATTTTTCCAATATAATTGATTGCAAAGTATTGCTGAAGTTTTGATAAATACATAGGTTTATTAACATTTTGAATGTACATGCACCTACGGAGGAGAAGGAAGAAGAAGATAAAGATGATTTTTACCAAAGCATAGAAAGTATATACGACTTATTCCCAAAACACCAAATAAATATTATAATAGGAGATTTTAATGCAAAGGTAAGTAAAGAAGAAGAGCATAAACCGACTATTGGTCACATTGGTCATTTCAGTAAGCATGACGTTTCTAACGAAAATGGTCTGAAACTAATTGGACTAGCAGCAGGAAAAAAATGTAGAATTATGAGCACCTATTTTCAACACAAAAATATTCACCTAGGAACCTGGACATCGCCAGATCGTAGGACAGTAAATCAAATTGACCACATGATAATAAATGAACAATTTTTTAAGGCGGTAAAAGATGTTAGGTCATGTAGAGGTCCAGATGTAGGATCAGATCATTTCTTGGTGCGAGCAAAAGTAGATATCAACTTTATGAAAGTTAACAGAATTTTTACTAAGAACAAAAAAAGTTGGAATATAGAGGCACTAGAACAAGAAAATATAAGAAAAAATTATCAAAACGCTACAAAAGAGATAAACATGAATATGGGACCAAAAAACTTAATAGACGAGCACTGGAAAATCATAGAATGTGGAATTGAAAAGGCAGCAAATACGACACTTGGTTTTAAACAAAAACAATGCAAATAAAACTGGTTTAATGAAGAATGTAAAGTAAGTCGAACCAAAACACAACAAGCTAGAAATAAAATGTTACAAACAAATAATCAAGCAGATATCGATAGATACCTGGCACAGAAAAGGGAAACCAAAATGGTTTATAGGAAAAATAAAAGAGCTTTTTTTGAACAGAAATTACAGAAGATAGAAGACCATTACAAAAAGAAAGAAATTAGAAATTTTTATCAAGAAACCAAAAAGACGAGACAAGGAACAAAAATTAGAAACCTTTTCTGCAAAGAAATTTGGTTGGAGATGAAAGAGATGCGGTTAAAATATGGAGAGAGCATTTTATGGAAATATTAAATTCGTCACCAGAGGAAACAGAAGAAGAAAATGTAAATATTGAATTCGTGGATGGTGAAGAGAAAATAGCAAACCCAACACAAGAAGAAATAATAGATCAACTAAAAAATGGGAAAAGTCCAGGAGAAAATGGAATTGGAGCAGAGCTGGTTAAAAATGCAGATAATAATTTGATAATTTGAAAAAATAAATATATAAACTAATAAGCAACATATGGGAGAAAGAAGAAATAGCAAAAGCTTGGCAAGATGCTTTAGTTATACCCTTACACAAAAAAGGGGACAGAACGGGCTGCAAAAATTTCATAGCATTGTTGGACACCGTATATAAAATTCTCGCAATGGCTATCAGATCAAAGTTACAAGTATACTCTGAAAAGCTTATTGGTGAATATCAGTGCAGATTCAGAAAAAGTCGGTCAGTAACAGATCAAATCTTTACACTGAAAGAACTACAAACTATATGCTATGAACATAATATAGAAATACATACACTTTTCATAGATTTCCAGCGTGCGTACGACTCAATAAAACGACAATACATATCCCAAGCAATGCAAGAACTTGGAATACCAAATAAATTAACTAGATTAATAAGGCTGACATTAGAAAACTTAAGCAGTAAAGTAAAGATAAATAACATAACCTCAGAATCTTTCAAAACTGTAACAGGATTAAGACAAGGGGACCCACTATCAACAACTGTATTTAACATCGTCTTAGAAAAAAGAATCAGAAACTGTGGAATAAATCTTTCTGGAACAATATTAAATAAAAGTCACCAGTGCTTGGCATATGCAGACGATATTACCCTTCTTGCAATAACAAAAGAAGAACTAAAGCGGGTTGCCAAGATTTTAGAGACATCGGCCAGAAAAGTAGGATTACAAATTAACAAGTCAAAAACAAAATACATGGTTATGAACAGAGAAAAAAAGGAAGAAGGGGTAAGAGAGAATTTTGACATTGAACTGAATGAGGAAAGAGAATGAGAGTAGAAGAAGTCTATAGCTTTACATACTTGGGGGTAAAAATATCAAATATAGCTGACACGTGTTCAGAAATAATGGCAAGAATCGTGAAAGGCGATCGATGCGCAGGGGATTTAAATTCATTATTGAAATCAAAGAGTGTCTCACACAAAGCAAAAATACAGCTGTATAAAAGTGTATTACGCCCAACAGTTACCTATGGTTGCGAAACGTGGGTAATGAACAAAAAATAAATGGAAAAACTAGAAATATGGGAGAGGAAGGTAATGAGAAAAATTTTTGGAGAAAAGAGAGTCGACAACATGTGGGAAAGAAGAACAAATGAAGAATTAAAATGACTATACAAGGACTCGTCAATAACCGATTTCATAAAAGCTCAGCGCATAAGATGGTTGGGACATATAGAGAGAAGAGAGGGGACACGAATGGTAAAGAAAGTATTACATTTAAATCCAGTAATGAATAGAAGACAGGGACGACCGAGAAAGAGATGGCTGCAAGCGGTAACAGCAGATCTGAGGGAAAAAGGAATAAATAACTGGAAGACAAAGGCCAGAAACCGCAAAGAGTGGAGAAAAATAATCAAGCGATGGGCCCAAAAGGCCTGTAAAAGCTATATATGTATGTAAGCCAGTCGATCCAAATCAGATAATTTATCCAATATATTTTACTCGTAGTTCATTTATGCGTGTTGACATGTAGATGTAGATCAAATGCAAAGGAGAATTGCAAACTGAAGTAATATGAAAATGCTTTAGTTAACTGTCTTTATTAATAATAAATATTTTTTGAACTATAAACTATATAAAATATAAGTTGATGTTATTGTGGGTCAAACCAAAAGCCATTAATAGATGTTAAATATTCTAGAAAATATATTAACAAACCGAGAACCATTTTAGTGAATGTCGTGCCTGCATAGAAGGGTTTATACATTTATTTATTTAATGTAATGCATAAATTACATGATTTCGTATTGCGTAAATGCCCAGTTTAGCCACTGAAGCTGTTCGTACACTGGCATTTCAAATCGACCACTGACAGAAGAGTTACGGGGTGAATCACGGAAAATTAGTAGTTCGGTACATGACATAATAAAAAATCTTATTATTCGAAAGAAACTTCAGTTTGTATACTAACTGATTGACATGAACAAAATTAGAGAAAAACCTAAATATTATCTTTAACAGAAGTCATTACAAAAATATGTATACCGTACGATATTTGAAGAGAATCTTATTTTATATAGACATTTTGAAGTTATACTTCTATTCGGACACTCTGTGGAATGAATTAGTGTGTAGCTAAATGGGAAAAATCATTACATATGTAATGGTGTGAGTAAGAGAGAGACAGAATCACATATAAGGTATATTGTTCGGTAAAAACAAAGATGAAATATTTACTACATGTTATTAGTCATCACTATAAGTCCTTTGAATACCGTTTAAACATTCATTGCATTGAAAAGAGATAGATATACAACAAACAGTCTGAGCTATTGTTATTGTATTACATTGACGTATCGCATTATGTTTGACATATTATTTTATAATTCTGTCCAGTAAGTATTCATATTAAGTTTAGTATTTTTTATTAATAATAATATTCAGTAATGAGTATTGTATTGTAGTCTAAAATACCGTCACATGGTTGCATTATATCCTTCACTATGCTTTTGAGTCGAAGACATGCGTGTGAGTTAAAACCTGTTCCTGCAAAGTTACTGAAAAGTGCAGTTCAAAGTGCGTTAAAATTTTGTAAAAGTATGTACCTAACCTATATGTTGTTAGAAAATGTTTTGCATTGTTTTCTAGTGTTTTAAAATCTGTAATAGCCCACGGTAAGCAAATCGGGTTTTGTAAACACTTTTTTTGTACATTGATCGTTTTACTGTTTGGTTTTCGTGTTTGAAGTAAGGACACACATCAACTGGTCTTATTTTTCTTAGTATTTATTTAATTGAATACAGTTAATTTAAAAAAAATATATATTTCTACTTGCCTGTGTTTGTAGTTATTAAGTTTTATTAGTTAACAGTGCATAGAAGTATAACTTCTGCCGGCAGTCCCACTGACTGCCACACCCTTTTTTTTTATTAAGGGTGTCCTCGTAGGTATAGACCTAAATACAAATGTATCGAGAACATCTATTGGGGCACAAGAGGTAATTTATTAATTTGGGATTTAAAGGCCTGCAACTTAGGACGAGTGGGGAAGACGTAAGAAGGTCCACAATCTGAAAACCCTGGGGATGAAGGAACGATCGAATCGATCCGTTCTCGATGTCGAGCATTGAACAGTATAAGGGTGCATGGTGTTAGCAGGGCGCGTTGCTCTGACTGGTCTGACAAGTGGAGGCATTATAGAGCGGAGTTCTTTTGAGCAAAATGCTTTTAACAAGGAAAGATCAACCACTACTCTTCGGTGGGATAATGGGGCTAGGTTTTTGGTGATACTGGTGTCGTTTATGAGTCGAACTGCTCTTCTGTATTGCATCAAGAACTCCGAGCCTTGACGGAGCCGCCGAACCCCATACATGCGAGCAGTATTCAAGATTAGGCCGTATTTGGGCTTTGTAAAGTGTAGCTAAGTTGGATGGAGAAAAATATTTCCGTGCTCTAAACAGAAAGCCTAATTTCTTTCCTGCTGCAGTTGCTATGAATGCAATTATGTTCGTTCCAGAGTAAGTCCTGGGAGATCGTTATTCCCACCAGCGTAATGGAGTCGCCCGCTACCAGTGTCTGATCGTTGATTGTAATGGATGAGTCGCATGTTTGCCTCTTGTTAGATAGGCAACATGTTTTTGTCTTAGAAGCGTTGAAATTAACAAGATTCTTTCTTTTCCACTCGTCTACAATTCTTAAATCTTGATTGAGAGAAGCCGTTGTGGATCTTCTGTCCTCTTCCAGAATATCTAGAGGTATGGGACGGTTGTGCGCTTGCTACAGTGTAGGTTGCTATCATCTGCAAAACCATGTATCGGGTTATTAGTGGCTTGTAGTAGATCATTAATGTGTAATAAGAATAGAGAAGGAGCTAGAGCCGATCCCTGGGGAACTCCAGCGTTGATCTTGTAGAGGTTGGAAGAATGTCCATCTACAGCAACTTGGATGTGCCTATTGGAGAGAAAGTTGGATATCCATCTGCAAAGGTTTTGCGAGAGTCTGTATGAAGGCAGTTTGTTCAAAAGAGCTGCATGCCACACTTGATCAAATGCTTTTGAGATGTCTAGTGATATTATTTGAGTCTCACCATAGCGGTGGATGGCATCACTCCAGACATGAGTTACATATGCTAGTAGATCGGCTGTTGACCTTTGTTGACGAAACCCATATTGCCTGTCACTTAAAAGGTTGTATGTCTCAAGGTAGCTCAGGATCTCGTGATTGACGTATTTCTCCATTGTTTTGCTAATAACAGATAGAAGAGCTATGTGTCTGTAGTTAGAAGGCAGGGTTTTAGAGCCTTTCTTGGGGACTGGTTGTACTCGAGCAGTTTTTTGGAAAAATACCAGTATAATATATGATAGTTGACATAGCTTAGTGAAAACTGGCGCTAGTTCAGGAGCACAACATTTTAAGAGTAAAGCAGGTATTTCATCGAGGCCGCTTGCTTTGCCGGTATTTAGAGCAGCAAGGACTCTCTGCACCCGCTTAACCCTAAATATGATATTTTTCATTGTGTGGAGAGCCCGTGGAATAGAAGGTTGTTGTTGTCCGGTGGGTTAAGTGTTGAGTTCGAAGAGAATATTTTGGCAAAGAGTGCTGCCTTTTCTGTGGAGGACGTAACTATTTGGCCGTCATCTGATGTGAGTGGAGGAAACGAACTACTTGTGAAATTGTTGTTGATATGTTTGGCGAGAGTTCAAAAGGACCGGCTGCCATTAGGGTTTGACAGTGGAAATAGTGGTGTTGTATCTGTTTCTAGCGTTTATATGATCCTGTTTTGTTTCTCTTGTTGGATTTTGTATAAATAATTTGTGGGACTTGATCTTAGCTTTCCGAGCTACATCGCAATCTTTATTAAACCATGGCTTCTGTTTGGCTTTTAAGCGTTTGGTAAAGTGAGGAATGTAAGCTTCCATGGCACACTGAATGATTTCAGTTATACTGTTGCAAACTGCCGATGGATCTGTGTTAATAAAGCAGACTGGATTCCAGGGAAAAGTTGCAAAGTAGTCTCGAAGGCCTTCCCAATCTGCTTTTTTTAAGTTCCAAAAAGTTCTCGTGGGTGGTGCCTCGAATGGGTGGTGTTCTATTGGACATTTGACTTCTACTACAGCATGATCAGAGTTACCTAGGGGAGACAGAACATTTACATTATATTGCTCAGGGTGAGTAGTCAGAAAAAGATCCAGAGTATTAGAACTGTGATTGGCAGCTCTGGGTAAGTAAGTGGGCTTGTTGATTAGTTGGGACAGCCCATGGCTAATGGCAAACTCTTCAGTTAGCCTGCCTTCTGTGTCCGTTTTGTTGGACTTAAGCCACTTTTCGTGGTGAACATTAAAGTCCCCTAGCACAATTATCTCTGAAGAAGGGTACTCACTATTAAGGTAGTCGATCTTTTGTGATAGATAGTCTAGTAGTTCGTCGCATTTATTATCTGATGGCCGATAAATACAACATATAAATTTGCTAGAGGCTTTTAGTGTTAATTTTAGCCAGACAATGTTGTCTCTGTTGTTTTCTAGTGCAGGTAGTCTAGAGCAGGAAAGTATGCTTCTTACGTAAACACATACACAAATTTTACTAGTTTAAAATGTAGTAACTAAATGAACAAAAAATGAATTAAAAACAATAAGAGTATATTGCTACTAGCCAATATATGTATCAAAAAGAATGATATTTTTGAGTTTATTTTAGCAGTTTTGTATTTCCCGAAAACAAGAATAAAACCACGTTTTCCAAAAATGAAATCTAGCTGGATCGATATATTGCCTCTGAAACCCTCTGAATACTTGATAGTAAGAGGCAGTGATTATTGGACATACAATATCTTCTAATCAAGCAATAAAGTAAAATACACAGATCTAAAATATTAAAAGCTGTTGGCAACTCTAGAAGAAAATGTATTAAGATATATGTTCGATTAAAAGCATAAACAGTTATTTCAGTTTATTAGAAACACTGCTTTCTGTTGTTTAAAAAATAAAGGTATTATTAACACAAGCTAGACTCTGCATCAACGTGATTAAAAACTAACGGAAACGATTAACATCACCCTGTAGGTCGGTTAACGTTTAGCATACATTCGCTGGGAAATGATTGAAGTTGCCAACGTTTGTATTTATGGTTATGTTTATAATCAGGCATTGTCTACTTAGCACGGAGCCATATTACCCTGGACTATTGTAAAGAGTGCATTCCACCACATCCATATTCATATGAGCTTTTAAAACAATTGTTCATACTCGCCTTTGTGCAACAATAAAAATACTGCAACGCTACGTCGCCATGTTAGAGTCGTCAACATTTGGATTAGATCACTTTTGTCAGTATACTTTTGATACTTATTGCAATTCCTCTCAATATTTTAACTTGCGGTAAAAAATTCAGTTAACAATCCATTACAAATAAAATCGTTAAAAAAAGAAATTCCGTTACTTGTTACATCAATCAATGACATGCTTATACAGCTACAGCTTCCTCGGGAGCGTAAATATTTGATGATGATGATTGCTAGTGCTTAATTGATTGAATAATTAATTTAAAAAAAAGTTTTCTTATAGTATACTTATCTAATTTTTTTAATTTTCTGTAAACATCGCGAAAATTTATACTTCAGCAACTTTGTAATAAACGAGTTTAAACTTAAATCTTACTTATTTTTCCGCTTAATTAAATAATTTTAAACTTAAATGCGTGTTTAATCCTACAACGGTGACTTTTGATGTTTTTAACTTTAAACATGATTTCCAGATTCACATTTTATCGCAACGAATAATCTTTACCTTTATAAATCTCTTTTCTGGATTCTTGGATAAAACTATTAGCTACAAAGTTTTCTTGTAAAATTGGGTTTTAAATTGTGTTATATAAAAACATATTATACTCCAAGTGAGACTGAGTCAAAAGTTTTCTCTTTTCAATCCCCGTTTGAGTAATAAAATAGGGGAAAAGTACAAGTAGCTGTTTTATTATTCTCATGGATTGAGAACAAATCTTAGGTATCAGTAACATTGGAAAATGTATATGTAGTAGGTATTACTGCAATTTGTCTCAAATAATACAAAGCTTAAAAACACTATAATTTAAAAAGTTTAAAACTGCATAGAACAACAAATAATTATGTTAGCAACTGATCTTTAACTATCAGTAAAAATGGTATTCTGTTGTTAGATATTAAAACTAACAAGACAGAGTCAATGCTGGCAAGGAGATTTCGGTAAATTTACTATACTGCAACTTAAAAGATTTTTTTGTTTATACCCTTCATCTACATTCATCAGATCTACACTTTTAAGAAAGGCTATTATCTGCTTTAACTTGATTACGTCGCCCCAGATATATTTATGTCGTTGGCGAACAATTACTCTGGTTCATCTGCATACTCATAGAATTTGCATGTTACACTGCCCATTTTACAGAGATGGTACCTCAGTGGACAGAGTCCTGTTAGAATTCCTGCGATTACTTTAACTTTAGTTTCTGAAGCTTTAGGAGTAATTAAGAGTAGCCGAATAAAGGCCCTATTTACATTTCTGCTTGTCTTTGGCCTGTGGTGTTTTTCAAGTAGGCTGCACTGAAATCCTTCTCCGAATTATGAACTTTATCCAAAATGCGGCATTTTGAGATGCCACATAAAGGTTCAGGTCCGATACCTGTTACTTCTTTTGTGAGACATCAGCAATCTCGTTTCCGACAATTCTTTTATGTCTTGGTATCCACAACAAAGTTTGTTGTGTTTCACCAGTTGCTTAAGGGACTGTTTGCAGTTTCAGAATGTTTTGAACGGAGTTGAACGTGGTAAATTGTAAAGTCTTCAAAGCAGCTCTTAAGTACAGAAGTCTATTGCTAAGAGCTTCGCTTGGAAGATCGTAGGAGTGTTTCCCAGGGTTATTGAGAGACTAACATTAGATCCTGTATCCTCCATACTTACTTCTTCTGTGTTTTGGTCCTATTAGTATAATAAGGAACTGATTGACCGAGTTCGTTTTTAACTAACATTTAGTAAAGTTCAAAACCCAGTTTTGGAGACACAATGTTTGTAAACATCTTCAAGGGTTAGTTTGGTCTAACTTTTAACATTCCAAGATGATCGCCGAATTTTAAAGACTTAGTACCTACTTGTTAACCTATAGAAAGTCCTCCCTACATGTTAATGCAAATGAGAAGGGCCTAGAAAAATCTTTGCAACTTGTTTTGTTCCATCCAACCAGCGCAGCATAGCTGATTAGGGGTTTAACTACCGTGCTGGCAAATAACAAATTGCTGGTTATTGTAAACCTCGGGGACCTATATATAAACTTAAAAAAAAAACAGTAATATTGAAGTCGACAGTAATCTGACTATAGGAAGACAGTCTTCTATGAACTTATTTCCCTAATCGCTTCCGAATAAAATGATCCAATACACTCTCCGTAACATTATATAATAATTATCACTATTGTCTCTCAGATAGTAGTAAACTTAAAATTTTTATTGCTAAACTCCTAGATGGAGCACGTAATCCGCAAAGAATACAAAATAAATCCCTAGCTAACAATACAACCTTATTACTTTCACTTTCATAATACATTATTGATCACAAAGTGGATGATTTCAATTAAATTCCGTAGGTTGTAGTCTAACTTTACCCGTGGGAAACTAGAAGTCCCACAAGTAAGCCGTACTCATATTAATTTACTAACGGTTTGTTTTGCGAGAACTTTAGCCATACAAGAACACTGATTTTACATGACCCAACGTTTTACAGTATTGTCGATAACAGGTATTAAGTACTTCGTTGATGCAAATAAAAAAAAATTGTAATATACAAGAACCTAGTTAAAAATGTGAAAAATAGAAAAAAAATTTAAGTGAACGTTTTTTAATCCATTGTATTTTTATATGGCAGACATTATAATAGATACGAGTGTTGTATGCAATTTTGTACCAAACCTATTAAACACATTAAAAATAAAAGTACTCAAGTAAAGGTCATCGACTAATCCAAATTTTTAATTCGAAATATTTCCTGAAACTTGCAATCCATTACCAATTATTAAAAGTGTCGTCCAGACTGAAAAAGCGTGTGTTCAGACTATTAAACAGTTTGATCCTGAAACTCTGAAACACGTATTCGGAAATATAGAAGGCTAGTACGTACTATTCTATCAGTAGCGCGATAAAACACTTATTTATTACGTGACGACTTTTTCGCAGCGTAATACTGAAGCTATGACCCAAATATAGTGAGAAATCTCTTCTCTTTCGATGTTTTGAGTGATCGACAATAAAGAAAATTGAAACTTTATAATCGGTTGTGTACTGATTCATTTTTAGATATGTATCCTTTGTAAAATAAAATAAAAGTTCTCTTACTGTATTTAAGCTGTTAAACAGGTTAAACTTTTTTTAACTAAATAAAACAGAGGCCAAGATAAGTAATAAAAGATTTTCAATCCCTATCCCTTTAAAATGCTGTTCACCATTCAGTTAGACCTGTTTAAAAAGCTGTTTTACTTGCTTAAGAAGCTTTTAAGAAAAAGGAGTAGTGTTGGGGGTGGCCAAATGTGCCGTACCGTACTACCCCATATAAATATCCAAATAACAGATTGGCATGTTTAACTTAGTAGAAAGAACATGCCCTTACGTTTTACTGAATCAGATAAATCGCAATGTGTGATAATTTTTTTTTATAGACAAACTTTAATTTACTTGTAAAACTTGGTATAAGTATATCGTTTAAAAAGCAAAGTAAAAAACTTATTAGGTAGCTTAATTTCGTTCAATATTATTTCTGCATCGAAATAAAAACAGAAAGAGAAACCAATAAACGCAATAAACCGTTATAATTTGCGTTCTCCAATGTCTCCTTAATAAATAATTCTCGCACTATCTGCGGGAATTTTATTAAGGAAAAGTAGAAAAAAACAATCAAAATCAACTTAGAGAGTCTCGAGACAACAATTACCGTTTCTGTACGTGCTCAGTAAACACCAAAAGTAAAATTACAGAGTTTTTCTCCAGACCGTCGCACACTCTATCGTTATTTTCTAAGGGTAAAATGATCAGAAACAGAGCAAGAAAGTTGAAAGTTATTGGGATATATTTTCATTCACACTTTTTTATTTTATAAATAATTGGTAAATACGAATTCCACGTTACCTGCACGTGGAAAACGATTTTATTTGAAATTTCTTGTATTTCCCAATAAAAGATTGCAGATACACTTTATTAATAATTGTGAAAAATTGAAACAAATCTTAATTGCAATTAATAATAATCCACTGTAATCTTTACAGAGATGTGGATAGCAAAGAACGGATTGATTTAATAATTACTGAGTTGTCGCTGACACTTTCGCATGAACGCGCCCAGATTTTAGTGTCAATCGCATTGGGAAAAATTTGGCGTGTGTGGAGCATATTTGACAAGCCGCTGTCCAAATAACATAGCTTCGCGGGTTAATATCGCTGGAAATCTGTACGAAAATATTTTCACTTTTGATATACAAAAAAATATAGGGTTATAATTTCTTTATACGTTTATTGGTTCGTTGTTAATGTATCTTCTTGTCAATTCATCATTAAACTTTTACACAAATAAGTGCCCGTCATCAATTTCATTTTCAAGTCAAAATTTGTAAATTGGGAAAACGATCGCAAAGGATCTTAAAAAAATCGATTTAAATTTCTGTTCTATCCTGTACGTTACATAATTCCAACTGGTAATTAGTCTTGACGGGTTTGATTTGTACTGTTAACGAATGCGTAGACACTCTCTAATTCTTTGAAATTTTGCTAAACGCTGCTCAGATTCAAAAATTATTATATGTGGTCAGCAAAGTTTCATCCTTCAAAAAGTTCCCTTTGCAACTTTGAAAGTGATTTAGATTTAGATATTTTTGGGGTTGGCTGTTAGCCTATATCACTGCGACCTTTGCAGATCTATTGTGAACACCCATTATCTGTGGAATAGGACTAGAGCACCTTGTCCAGCTCTGCCCTCTTAATGAGACTTAATAGCCTTGACAGTGGCCACTCCGCATAACTTGGAGCAGCCGGTTTCTCCTCTCCCAGTACTAGATACCGCGTCCTTGGAAGGCCTTCACATTGGCATAGGACATGAAATGCAGTTTCCTCTTCCTCTTGGCAGTATCAACAAATGTCTTCATCTGCCAAGTTTAGCTGACTCATGTGTTTTCTGAGCCTACAATGTCCTGTCAAGAGACTGACAATCATTCTGACATCATTTCGCCTTTGTGATAGCAGCTCTGCAGTAAACTTCGCCGAGTATCCCTTTATGAAGAGTTTGGCTTGTCGCTTGCCCGGTGATGTTTCCCACCACTCCTGGGCCTTTTCTAGCCTCCATTTCTCAATGGCTGCCTTTCTGAATGTATTAGCAACTCCGCCGAATGGTTCCGGGCCAATCATTGGAGTGTTAGCTCCCGCACGGGCCAATTCATCAGCCTTCTCATTGCCCCGAAACCCTGAGTGTCCTGGTATCCATGCCAGTGTCAGAGAATTTTGACTAGCGGCATGTGTCAGGGCCCCAACGCAGTCCCACACCAGCTGTGAGCTTATTTGTGCTAAGACTATCGCCTTTAGAGCTGCTTGGCTGTCCGAGTATATGACTACGGTTTTACCCGTTATACCCTGACTTACGATCTCCGTTGCACAGTGTTGTATGGCCGTTACTTCAGCCTGGAACACTGTGGCATACGCACCTAGACTTAGTTGGATTTTTATCCTGTGTCCTCTACTGTATATACCTGACCCTGTGCCTTTCTCAGTCTTTGAGCCATCAGTATACCAAATTGACTCCCCTTGGATTGGGGGGCCATTGTTCCATGAGTCCCTTTCCAGTATTTCTACTCGAAAGTTTCTCACAAAGTTATACCTGGGGACTATCCTGTCCTGAGGCATACTCATTATTTGATCTGCCTTAACCCTATGGTATAACTCTGCTTGCTTTTTGCACTTTGAAAGTGAGAAAAAACATTTTTGTTGAATGAGCTTTTCAAGAATATGAGTTTATTTTTGAGCTCATTCACATATCCATACAAGTTTGCTATAGTCTACACTGTAGTTTTATATTTTAAAACATGCGTTATGGGCCACATGCGTATATAATTTGAGCAAATATACGATTTGTGCGACTGTTTTAGTTTAATGATTTTTGGTCATTTTAAATACTAATAATTTATCTTATAATTTATTGTCGTTGGTTGTTTTTTACTTTGTTGTTTGTTTTATTAGTGTTTTAATCATGTTGGTTTCTAATGATCTTAAATTAAAAACAATTTTAGTTTTTTATTTACTTTCAAGTGAAAATTAAAATATATACTCTATGTAGATTGCGATGGTCTATACAGCTTACTCAAGATATGCCCTTACTATAGTATACTACTGATAAAGAAGATTTGCAAATTCCCATTAAATATGAATTAAATCGAACGAAAAAATGACTTTCTTTTGTAGTTTATTTTCATAAGAGTTACCAGTCATATCATTTCCTAGTTGATCTATTTGAAAATATTGTTTAACTTGAAATTTTTTTTATTTTAAAAATATTTAAACAAAAAGTCGAAATTGGATACTTGTAAATACAAAAAATACGCATTTAAGTAGATGATTGAATTTATACTTACAATGTACATGAAGCATCAGCCTCTTACTTACAGAGGGCGGAACCCCATTGGCTGCTATACATAAATAAGCTCCCATTTCGGACCTTGTAACTTTGGTTAATGTGAGAGTTTCCCCTTCAGCAGAAGTGACTCTTTCTATTTTATTGTTTGGACCTGTACGCGCAACAACAGCGCCTCCATCTTCTCTACGCCACACTACACGAGGTTTTGGGTGACCCCTGGCTTTACATGTAAGTTTGGCTGAACCACCCTCCGGTACCATCATGTCGCCAGATGTCTCCTCAGAGATAATATCAGGGGGGATAACTACCTCCAAGAATGCAGTCTGAAAATTTTTAGATTTATAAGCAGAGGAATTTACTATTGAGAAATTTGAAACAGGCTTACTAATTTTATTACAGTCCATTTAAGTTTTATGTTTAAATGTCACATCTGGCAGCTGGTACCTACAGCTGGTAGCACCTTAAACACTTCAGTCACAGATGCATTACTAGTTAGTCGGCGGTTTTGAGAATTTATTGACTCAATTTATGTCACATATAACACTTACTCAACTTCTTCTTATGTCGTTAATGAGAGTAACCGAGAGAGAAACAGAGAGAGATTATTTGTCAATTTGAAAATTGAAACATTGATTGACAAATAATCTCCCTCTCTCATTACCGTCATATATAAATATGTGATTACGAACCAATTGAGTACTTAGGTGTCACATGTTGTATGAGTTGAATAAAGACCATCAATGCATTTGTGGCTGAAGTGGATCGAGGCCCAATTGGCGATAGATAGAAATCGCAGATTCGTGTCCTGTCGGATGTGATTGATATCTTTTCGATAAATAATTAGTTTACAAAATATTTTTTATTTATTGTAACTAAAACAAGAATAGGTATTTTCTCAAAACACTTTTTAACTTTTAGAATTTATAAAATATATTCGGCATGCACGGAATTAGTGGATACTGGTTGGACGTAGAAAACATTATATAATGAAATTATGAACACAAGCCAACGTAATAGTTTTTTTTCGGAGACATAATTTTCAATTTCCTTCATTTTTGCAATATTTTGTTTTTACAAAGGTATAGGTTTGTCACTTTTAGAAAAAATATCACATCAAGGAAAAAATTACGAACCACCGACTTTATTCGATGTTTCCCAATGTTGAAAATAAGGGAAGGAACAGACTCAGATTTTAAAGTTGGTGTGCAAAACAAAAATTACCTGAAGCAACTCAAAGACATCAATATGTGGCCGTCAGGTACAGAAATTACCGATGCTACTAATCTTCCAACGAACATGTATTCACAATCAGTTCCTCCTTCTCATCCAGTTCCTCCTAAAGTACCACCGTAGTCAGTTACAAATTTTTCACCATCAAAACCAGTACCTTTGTCTACGGAGGCAAAATATATACAAATTCGTTCTGACAAGGAAGCTATTGCAGCTAGTAAATCCTGTGGGAAGGATTTGCAAAACATTAAAGTTTGAATAAACCTGACAAACTCGATAAGGGATTGGGCATGGATCCAATGACTCCACTAATAGTGAGGCTGTCCCGAACTTCGGATATGGAAAATGGTCGCTATTTGTTGTCCAGGCTGAGAGACCCCCTGATTCTAAAACCCCTTAGGCTATTCCTTGCCTATTTGCATGACCAGCCACCAAGTGTATGTATGGAAGGGCACACTAGCACTAGCATTAAATTAATGTTAGCATCAGAGGGTCTTCCTAGCGATGTAGACTCCTTGCGGAAGTTGTATTACCGCTTCCACAATGCTTACGGTATTGGCTTAGCTGAAGTTGAAGCAGACCTCTCTTCCTTTAGGACTTATTTTTCTTCAGAGAAGCTCTGCCGACTCCAAAAAATCAGAGAATGCCATAAGAACTATTATTCAAGTGGTTCTTCATCCAGTGCAAAAAAAAAATTAATCAATAAGACGCGAACAGAGGAACAAGCACACTCTGAAACTTTAGAAGATGGTGGGCTCAGTTTATTTTTTATTAATATTCGGTCCTTAAGACATAAAACAAATAAATTACTTCTATTATTAGAAGAGCTTAAATTTCCTGAAGTGGTTGCAATTACTGAACACTGGTTAAATATTGATGAGCCAGTCTTTGTTAAAAACTACACCACAGTCGCTCAATTTAATAGAAGTGATTTATCTCATGGAGGTACTATAATAATGTCAACAAATAACGACTTTTCAGCAGTGACTAAATTTGATCATTTATTATCTGAAAAACATTTTGAATTTTCCATTGTTTGTAATAATTTTTATGACATTTTCATTATTTATATTTATAGAACACCTGATGCGGACTTGCAAATTTTATTTATCAAAATTTACTGAGCTTACTTGAATCCCTTCCTTTAAATGGTAAATTAGTTGTATGTGGTGATTTGAATATTGACTACTCCAGTGTTTGTGCTGCAAAAGAATCTTTTTTGATTCTTTTGGAATAATCACGCACGTCAACGCGCCAACCAGAATAACTAAAACTAGGTCTACCACCATAGACTATGTCACTTCATCTTTTGATCCGAAAATCGTTGACTGTACTGTTTTCAATTCAGGTTTTTCTGATCATAAAGCAATATTAACTGCATTTCCTCTAAAATCCAAAAGTAAAAATGTTTCGCGCAAATTAGGCCGTATTTTCGGAGATAAAAATTTCCAAAATTTCAATGAGTTGTGTCTAAAATCTGACTGGAATTTTCTATCTGATGACGTCGACTCCGAATTCTCTAGATTTCTAAAGATAGTGTCTGATCTTGCATTCAAATCCTTTCCTCTCAGGCCTATTAAAGTGAAGCAACTCAAACCCTGGTCTACTAGAGGCTTACGATTATCTTCTAAGAACATGCGCTGTTTATCATATTTAAAAAAATTCTCAGATAGCGTCTCCTTCCAAAATTATGAAAAACTGTACAGGAAAACTTATATTAAAACTATCAAAGCTGCCAAGGATATGTATTAAAATAGAAGATCGGGAAATGCGGGTAACATTGCTAAAGAAACTTGGTCTCTTGTAAATGAATTAAGGGACCGGACCTCTTCATATAACAAAATTCCTACTTCTCCGGAGAACTTAAACAACTTCTTTGTTAATGTAGCAAAAAACTTAGTGAGCTTCATAACTCCTTCCAACGATCCTATTTCTTATCTCAGAAACGAAAATTTACACAGTTTCTTCATTTCACCTGTATCATTGGCCGAGCTTCGTAACACAATTAATGAGATTAAAAACAAATCATCTGCTGGAACGGATGGGCTTACTCTGAAAATGTTTTCAAACCTACCGGTAAACACCCTAAGTCATCTGACTAACTTGATTAACAAGTCACTTCAACTTGGAGTCTTTCCAAGCTGCCTTAAGACTGCGATAATTATTCCCTTGCACAAAGGAGGTGATAAAGATCAAGCTTCGAACTATCGCCCAATAGCACTTCTCCCCACGTTGTCGAAGATTATTGAAAGATTGGTTAAAAAAAGATTGCTATCTTTTTTTTGCAAATATAAAATACTAACGCCCCAACAGTTTGGTTTCTTGATCAATAAATCTACCAATGATGCTATGTTCTCGCTCTTTGACAATGTTTACTCCAGTCTTAACAATCAGGACTCTACAGCAACAATCTTCTGCGACTTCTCTAAGGCGTTTGATTGCGTAAACCACAACATCTTAATTAACAAATTACATCAATATGGGATTAGAGGAATACCAGTCGAGTGGTTTAAATCTTATCTTACCTACAGAAGTAAGCTGGTAAGGGTTGATGTGAGAACATCCTCCTGTAAGCCAATTGACTGTGGGGTGCCTCAAGGTTTAGTTCTAGGTCCTATTTTATTTCTGCTCTTTATAAATGATATTGCCTACCTAAATATTAGTGGTAAACTCTGCCTCTTTGCTGATGATACCAGTTTTACCTGGAGCAACCCGGACAGTACATCCCTTTATAGTACCGCATCTCGTGACTCAGTCACTATTAAATCGTGGTGCGATTCTAACTTTCTGTGCCTAAAACTAAAACCTTATCATATAAAGGTAGGTACATTGCAAACTTTTGAACTTAATAACAATAGTGTGGAAATCGTTGATTCTGTAAAGTTCCTGGGTCTCATTGTTGACAACTCATTAAAATGGGATTTGCACATCAATGCATTGTCAAAAAAATTAAGTTCTGCGTGTTTTGCGCTAAGATCAGTTTCCAACGAATTAAACTTGTCAACAGCTCGAACAGTCTATTACGCCCTTTTTGAGTCGCATTTCCGTTACGCCATTCCATTCTGGGGTACGTGTTGTGCGACTCAATTTGACCGTATTTTCCAACCTCAAAAGAGAGCTATCCGTTACATGTTAAGATTAAACAATAGAACTCATTGTGGGAAATACTTTAAAAAATATCAAATTTTAACTCTTCCTTCTTTATTCATTTTTGAATCCGTTTGCTTAGTCCGCGAGCGCTCGTCAGCGAATCCTGAAACGCCTTCCCACAACTATCCACTTAGAAACAGGGAGCTTGATCTTTGTTTATCAATCCCACAAACAGAGTTAATCAAAAACTCTATATTGTATAATGCAAAAAAGATGCACAATCGTCTGCCTTTCAATATCAAATCTATTACATTCTTTCCCGCATTCCGTAGAGCTTTGAAGGCACACTTATTGGAGAGATCTTTTTACACAGTAAATGAATTTTTCATATTATGATTTTATACTTCTAAATACACACTAATTTACTACTTCAAGGAACTTTTTCTTTTTTTCTTTTTTCCTTTTCTTCTTCTTTCTCTTTTTTTTAATGACTTTCAATTTCTTTAATTTTGTATAAATATTTTTTTTTTGTATTTTGTTTATGTGATATGTTAGATTTTAAGGTTTTTGTACTTTTTTGTATGTTTTTTAGCTTTGTCGACAAATTGTAAAATTTCTGACAATAAAGCATTATTATTATTATTCAACAACTCAGGTTTCTTTAAAAAATATTCAAACACAATGTTAACCAATTTACTAATATAATTATAGATAAAATAGGAAACTACTATATAAACTTTTTAACGAAATAATTTTTCCTGAATTTATTTTGATTTACCTTATAAAAGTTTCAGACATGAGTCGCGTATAAAGAAGTTAACATGCTACACTGACACTTTTAACTTTTCTAAACAAACGCAAGAAAAATAAAAATAAAACTAAAATTGAATCTTAAAACAAGATACAACCCCAAAAGTGATGAAAATAAAATTCTCAAGGAGTTATCCAAAGTCCAGCCGTACTGACACTGAAAACTTTTACAATCTTTGTGCAAACCGACACCAAATCTTTTTTTTTACGAACAAGCGGCACATTTTGAGCGACCCGATTCTAAAAAAAGGTCCCATGGGTTATAACTGTCAGTTTCAAAGAAAGCATTTAAACCAATTTTATTTAGTCAATTCGCAACGCAATGATATTCACTTGAATTTTACATACGTTTCCAGTTTTCTTTTAGAGATTGATTCTAAAGGAAAGACGTAAAATTTATAGCTCCCATTTTTTCAAATCGAAAAATATATTACTTTCTAGACCCTTTTTGGTATATGCAGATAATAGATAATAATATTTTCTACAAAAATTTACCAACTCGACTTCATCCTACAAGGTGGTTGAATAAACTTTTTTTAACTCATGACAAACAAAAATATTGTAACTTTCAGAAGAATGATTATAATTTTATGAAATAGAAATTGCTAGTTCAACACTTTTTCTTTCCAAGCGTATACATTTTTTATAGTGCAACGATACAAACTAAAATCTGATACGGTCCTTTACACAGCAGTAGAGATCATGTTGGAGTGTTAAATTGTTTCAAGAGTAGATATTAAGGACATTCTCTTCTAACTAATTGTTTCTAGTAAGGAGACCTTCGCTAGTGTCACTTTCTATCTGTTTAAGGGGCTAGGAAGTAAAGTTGCAAATAGTTTGTCTCGTGAGAGGGCTACAAGGTTTAGGTGTGAATGAATGCGTTTTGCTTCTTTTAGGTAGGTATCTAATTGAACGACCATATAGCAATGACATTTAATACTTTTCGACTAAAAAAGCATTTGGCTTGAATATCTTACTAAAAAGACGTGAAGATAAAGTTTTTTTTGTAATATTTAAGAATTGTATTTATAGAAAATTCAAGAAAATTTTAAGAATTAAAACATGCGATAAATTTATATAGAAACATTTACAGCTTTAAACAAAAATCAGTTCTATAAAATAACTGGTTTGAGTTGATGTAATTCTAATCTAATCGGTGTACATAGTTGCACTTCCAAATTCTGTGATCCATTTATCTTGGTCGCAAGTTCAAGAGGTAAAATTCGTTAATGATTCAGTATTTCGCTTCAAATTTATGTCGGAAACTCGATTCTTCCACATTTGTCGTAGGACGAATTTATTAAAAATATATTCAAACCTAGAGACGATGTAAATAAAATTGTATTTATGAAATTTTATCTGTTTTCCAATTTTATTTCAATACATAAAGAAATATATAAATTTATGTTACGTAATATTTATCTGGGTTTTTCTAATTGGGTTTTAAAAATAAGAATATAACTAATAATCCCCGCGTTGATATTTTTTGCTTGACCGCTGTTTGAACCTGATTAGTTGGAGAACGAACTTATGTTTGCTTTATCAGGATGAAACAAAGATTAGTTTCAATGTTTAAACATATCTCAACCTATTAGAGCCTTTTTTGTCATGAATGCTTTACAGTAAATACATTAGATGTAAAACAATATTTTTTTCTAAATGGAATTGCTAAAAAAGTATAATTCGAAAGATGAAATTGTAATAACTATGAAGCAAAAAATATAAATCAATAATCAATGTTGTTCATATAATATAATATAATTTGTGGAAAAATCCAGTTCTGTTATTTTTCTTAATATAAAAACAAAATAACAATCATAAATTGTAAATAAATAATTGTTTGTGTAGAATAATTATTTGTGAAAGATATCACAAAAAATAAAATTTACCGCCATATTAACACCAGTTATAAAAATTTGGTCGGACAAGCGAAGATTTCTAATTATAGATTAGTCTGTCGGTTCATCAATTTATATAAACGTAATATTTTTTAGCTACAAATTATAGTATATTACGTATCAAGAGTGGTAAGTAGGACATTACGTACGAGTGGAAAAGTTACGCTCGAAGCCGTGTAGCTACACGAGTACGTAATACCTCTTACCACTCGAATTACGTACTATTCTTTATCTACGACTCAATATTTTAATTTTAATTCTAAATATTTGACATCTCTAAAAAGAAATATGACGTAGGGGAAAGAAGGGTAAGACCGGATAGTGGGGTGAGATTGGGTACCTTGACTGTGCTGCTACTACTAATGCCACCTGGAGCACAGAACGTGAAATACATTCCGTAAGCTGAGACGACTTAGCGGCAGTAGTATCGAGTCTCGAGTCGATGCTGGAGAACGTACGTTGTCAGTTGAGGTAAGTTTGTTTTTGCATGTCGCTTCTCTAATGTTGCTTGCAATTTGAACGATCATTACTTATTGGCATTTATAGTTATGAAAACTTGCTTCAGTATCACCTATTATATGATAAATAAGGTTCAATATATGCATAAGAATGAAGGAATAATTTAAATATCAGAGTGGTTTTAGAGCATTTTCTTAAATTCTGTACTTGGGGCAAGACCGGGTAGTCCGAGTGGGGCGAAATCGGGTACTACCCGATCTTACCCCATTATTTCCGATTTTAATCCATTATTCTATTTTTACAGAGACAATATGCCTAGAACTTACGAGAGAAAGACAAATCGGCAATCCTGGAGCCAGGAAAGTATGGAAGGCGCTATAGAGGAAGTATTGTCTGGACGCATGGGATACCTAAAAGCCTCAAAAGCCTTCAATGTTCCGCAGTCTACTTTAGAAGATCGAGTAAAAAAGGCTAGAACAAATCAACTAACTTTTAGCCAAGCCGCTAGAAAAGGTAGCTTGGGACCTTGTACGACGATATTTTCTGAAGAGCAAGAAAAAGAATTTCTAGAGCACATATTGCTGTTAGAGAGTAGATTGTTTGGTTTAACTTTGAGTGATGTCAGAAGATTAGCGTTTGATCTTGCAACTAAAAATAATTTGAAACACAAATTCAATGAAGAAACTAAGATGGCCGGAAAAGACTGGTTATATGGTTTTTTAAAGAGGCATAAGAACAATATTTCTCTTCGATTTCCAGAAAACACTTCAATAGCAAGGGCCATGGGATTCAATAAACCAGCTGTTTATAAATTTTTCGATCTGTTGGAGGGTTTGTATAAAAAACACAATTTTTCTCCTAGTGATATTTATAACGTCGATGAGACGGGAATAACCACAGTTCCCAACAAACCATCCAAAATCCTAGCTTCACGAGGAAAAAAACAGGTTGGAGCATTGGTATCAGCCGAACGAGGCGTTTTGGTTACTGCTGAAACTTGCATGAATGCGGCCGGAAATTTTATGCCAAAAATGTTTGTTTTTCCTCGAAAGAGAGAAAATCCCGCGCTGCTTGATGATGCACCACCGGGAAGTTTCGCTCAATATCACCCTTCTGGATGGATGCAAACAGACATTTTCGTGTATTGGTTTCGAAGATTTATTGAGTTTTCTAAACCAACGTCTGAAAAACCAGTCCTTCTGATTTTGGACGGTCATACTACCCACACAAAGAGTCTCGAACTTATTAATATGGCCAGAGAAAAGAATGTTGTGTTGTTGTGCTTGCCACCACATTGTTCTCATCGACTCCAGCCGCTAGACGTGACCTTCATGGCTCCATTGAGCACCTATTATCAACAGGAGCTTGCAACACATCCTGGTAGAGCTGTTACAATTCAACAAGTAGCTAAACTGTATGGTGCAGCTTTCCTTAAGGCAGCAGGAATGCGGACGGCAGTAAATGGATTCAAGCAAACAGGAATATATCCTTTAAACCGAAATATTTTTCCTGATCACCTGTTTGCTCCCTCAACAACCACAGATCGACCTGTTTCGGTAGAGACAAATGCAGTTCAAGAAGGAGACCCACCCCCACAGGCAGAAGCAGATGTTGTTCTACAAGTGGACCCAGCAACAGAAGAAAAACCTGCACAAACAACGTGTGAAACGGTAGTTGAGATTAACGAACCAATACAAACCAATATTGACGAACCATTTCCAAATGAACCCTGCTGTTCTAAAAGTTTAGAACCACAAATTTTTGCGGATGCAAAGCCAGCTGCATCAACAGCTTTTGATATATCACCCAAACATCTGATGCCACCACCTTCTGCTGAAAGAAAAAAAAGAGAAAGAACAGATAAACGAAAAGGGAAATGTGCAATATTAACTTCTTCACCATACAAAACAGAACTCGAATCTCAGTTAGAGGAAAAGAAAAAAGAAAATGAAAGAAAAATAACGTCACAGAAAAGAAAATTGGTTATTGATGACTCAAATAAACCAAATAAGCAGACAACATCGAAACCAAACAATCAAAAACACAAGGCTCAGAAAAAGAAACAAGTCTCCTCAAAAATTCTTGTAACCTCTACCTCGATCTCGTCTGATGATTCTTCCGATGGGGAGGATAACAAGTCCGACGATCATTGTTTATACTGCAACAAATCTTTTTCTAACTCAAAACAAGGAGAAGGATGGATCCAATGTGGAAAGTGTTTTGACTGGGCTCACGAAGGCTGCAGTGGAGCGGGCGAAGAAGATACCTTCTTTCAATGTGATTTTTGTTCGTAAGATTAATATTTTTTGTTAAAATTAAAGTTTTCTGAATTAAAATGTAGTTTTTATAGTTTTCCATAAAGTTAATATGTGCACCCGATCTTACCCTACTAGTGGGGTAAGAGATCGGGTGATTTGACATTTTGAGAAAAACATATTTTTCTGGAAAAAGTAATGAATCTACGACTTTTCTGAAACATTATATTGTGATACGATAAACAATACGTCAGGTCGTTCTATCAAGCAAGCTCTAGTTGAAGTAATTTGGCTTCAACATGCCGAAAAGTGTTAGCTACCCGGTCTTACCCTTCTTTCCCCTACTGTTATCTACTCCTTTGACAGTAAATGTCATTTATACTCATTGTTACCATGCAAGGTAAGTAAGCTAAAACGCACAGTTGTGCGTAATGAAACGTCATTCCAACATGACGTTTCATTACGCACAATTGTGCGTTATAGCTTACTTACCTTGCATGGTGACAATGAGTATAAATGACATTTACTGTCAAAGGAGTAGATAAAATAATAAATATTTTTATGCACGACCGGGCGGTAAAGTACAGATTATTACATACATTTAGCGGGCGTAAAGTGCCACTTTACCGCCCGTGGACTACTTTACCGCCCGCCGGGCGATAAAGTGTAAATGGCGGGCGGTAAAGTAATTTTTTTGTCTTAAATATTGAAATACTTGCAATCATCTAAACTGACAATGAGTCTAAATAAAAATGGCCACCACCTATTTTGACTTTGTTGTAAGGGTAACGACAACATAGGTATATAGATTATTGTTTTAAAATATTATCTCTAGCCTCTGTGCATATTACTTTCAATCAAATTATTTATTTTAAATAACGAATGAATACAAATTATTAGGTGAATGGTTATACAGGGTAAGTTGTTAATAATATCGAGGTTCGAGGTATAAATTTCATGCAAGTTGAAATGGCATTTATATCAAATTGTTCACAAAAAAAAATATCCTTTATAAGTTTTATTATTAAAACAATCGTTGACATTGACAGTTGACATTTGACAGCTGACAGATAATATTTTACATGTGACAGTAGAGATTTGACATTTCAAATTTGGCATTTGACAGTTGGAACTTGACAGTTGACGTTTGATATTTGACCATTGACAGTTAACATTTGATAGTTGCCATTTGGCAGTTGACAGTTGACATTTGACAGTTGACATTTGACAGTTGACATTTGACAGTTAACATTTGACAGTTGACATTTGACAGTTGACATTTGACAGTTGACATTTGACAGTTGACATTTGACAGTTGACATTTGACAGTTGACAGTTGACATTTGACAGTTGACATTTGACAATTGACATTTTACAGTTGACATTTGACAGTTGATATTTCACAGTTGACATTTGACAATTGACAGTTGGCATTTGACAGTTGATATTTGACAGTAGATTTTTGTCAATTGACAGTTGACTTTTTTCAATTGACAGTGCAGTTTTTTTATAAATGATTATTAAGTCGGTCGTGCATAAAAGTTTGTATGTATTTCGGGCGTAAACAGCGTTTATGGACCTTACGTGTTAATAGCCCTCGCCTGCGGCTCGGGCTCTTATTTACACGTTGCGGTCCATAAACGCCTGTTTTACGCCCTTGATACATAAATAACTATTAATTTTTCTTCTAGTACTGAACTTTCGCATTTTTTATAGTGTATCACATTTATGTCTTGAAAAATGAAACGTCGAGTTATGTTATTGCATCAGCAACGAAGAGGTGTTTTACAAGGATCATATCAGGAGTAAAACCATAAAAGAACTTTCCAGGATAATGACTTACAGACCAAACATTGACCGCGTCTAAAACAACAATGCCGAGACACTTTTCAATAGATGATGCTTATTAACTTATCGCGAATTAACAGAATATTTCATAAAGATCTAGAAATTTTTATTATGTTTGATAGAACAAGTGAAAAAAATACGTTGATTTAATTATATTTTGATTTTCTGGTAATTGTTCGCTTATTTAGAGCATTTATAAAAGAATAACTTATTAATTGGCATAGTTGTAGAATAGCTTAAGGTTACAGTCTTCCACAGATTAATTATTTAGGTACCTATTAAAAAATCTTACCTGCATTTTCATAGGATCAGTATTAACTTGACACATGTATTGTCCTCTGTCTTCTCTTTTAACACCCCGTATATTCAACGTCCATGTGTTGAAGTCGTTGTGTGTAACAGATAATCGTGCGTTGTTGGTAATAACGTGCTCGTGTATAGCTAATATTGCCTTGGTATCAGCCTTTATCCAAGCGACCTGATTCAAAATGAAATGTGAACAGTTGTGGTCAACAAGCCTTTTATTCGATTAACTTTTGTTTCAAACGTTAAAAGTACACTAGTGAGTTTGTAATCACCGGATTCCTCAATATTGATGACATCTGTTGAGAAAACCAATATATTTTCTTTCATATTTTGCTAATATATTACGGTATAATTTCAGAAATTAAGCAAACTCATTGTGTGCTTTTAAATACTAACTATATTTTCAGTAGAAACTAAATTGCTTATATAATATAAAATTATATAGGTACACAGGTACTATTACAAAGATTTTTAGATTTTTTTTTTATTATTTTGATAAAAATATTTATAGATAGTACTTTGTTAAATTACCTAATCAGTGTAAAGAAAAATCATAATAAAATTTTAGATCCTACTTAGTAAATAAAAGCTATTTTTTTACTTACAGTGCAATATACGAGGTCTATCGCAAAGTAAACAGGACTTGTAAGAAATCTTGGATACAAGCAGCGCCATCTTTAATTAGGACAGCGTTCGATAAGTACATCTTTCATTGATGTTGTGTCAAAATTTAATTAGAATCGAACCACTTCTAGCCGAATTAACGCGCTCAACGTGACAGTACCTTTTTAACATCGGTCATAAAATAAGGATCAAACAAAGAGCCAATATTAAGAACTATTTTAAACTTGGTTAAACATTTACAGAAACGCATCGATTGGTGAAACAACTGTAACGTTTACAACGTTATTTGTGGCCTGGCCTATGGACTATTAATTTTTATAATTTTCGGGTTATTGGAGTCGACGCGTAGACTTTATCTGTTTTGAGAAGGGGAATATTTAGTTCGAACATGAGAAGTGTTGCTATTGTAATTCTTTTCATTTTGTGCTTTTAAAGCAATCAGTTTCTTCTCACTACCTTCTCCCTTCGGTGAGTAATTTTAATTTGTTATAATTTTAAGTATTAATCAAAAATTTGGTGAATTAATTTTTAGTAGTTTTATTGGATATTTTTACTAACATTTAAATCTTTCGATTACAATCATTTGTTAAGAATCAGTTTTTTATTGAGTTAAAAATATATAAACATATCAAGTGATTAACTTTTTTCTCCCTCGAACTTTGGAGAAACTTCAGATGATTGTAATCGAAATTAAGGTCTAGTGGGACGGAATTTTGACTGTTATTATTTTAATTCATTCGGGCCATTGCCAATTTTTGAAGGGTCCAAAGTGAGGGCTGTTATAAATAGAAGATTTATCCTGAGTGAGGCTTTTTCTAACCGAATATATCGTCCTGCCACCATAGACAGATTGTTTTTCCGCCACCAAAGTCTTTCCTCGAAATACTTCCAGTATATAAAGAGAAGCCATCTTGCCATCGACATCTTTAACCGGTGCGAACACTGCGACCTACGACAGAAATTCCGTCCACCACGTCGATTCCGAATATAAAAAGCAAAAGATAAGAAATTAGTTATTCACTATTTTTATTTCTAATAACTTAAAGATTTGAATAAACAATTTAACACTGATTCTCTTTTTTATTTGTATGTCTGTACTTGGCGCCCTTTTTTAATTGTTTGGGGGGAGTTGAAAAGAAAGCCAGAAGGAAGCCACGAACCCTGGAGCTAGCCAAGGGTATTTTCACGCTACACAACTTCATGGTGATAATTGGTTTATCTCGTAGCTGAGTCTGCGACGGTTTTCACGGTTCAAAGAGGGTTGTGAATCGCTGGAAGACTACGAACATGTTGGCCAGCCGAAATTTGTGATTACGTACGTCAGAAACTGTCGAAAAAGTGCGCCTGTTTAATAAAAATAAGCAAAAATTTTCTTTGAGATACATGCAAATGGAATTACATATTGTCAAAGATTTGATCTAACGCATTTTCATCAAAAATTTGGACATGAGAAAGGTGTGCTCACGGTTTGTTCCACACAAGCTCACGAATAACCAAAAAATCACCAAAAAAATCAAGAAAGATAAAAACTTTTTGTTTGACTGGTGACAAAATCGATGTATTAACTCTGAAGAGGACTATTTTCAACAAAATAAATTCCATTAGCCGGAAATAAAAATTTTGTCAATTTTTTTTCGTTATCTTGTTTACTTTGCGACAGACCTCGTACGTTTGATTTTTCTTTACATGTAATAAATTTGCATATAAAATTAAATTAAATTTATTAATTAAATTTTATTGATAATAATAAGTTTTCTACCTGGTGTGAAAACCAACTTTGTCAACCAAAATAGTTTTCCTTTATTAATTTCTTTAAATATTTACCTACATATTTCTAAGTAAAAACCTATTAGATTGTAAAAAATCGAATGCAAATTTTAATATAAAACTTGAAACAAAAACTTTTCAAATATAAATATATATATATATATATATATATATATATATAAGAGAAATCAGAAGTTCATTTTATCAATATTTGATAAATTATTAACATACCTTAATGACTTGCAGAACTATTTAAATTAAGAGTTCATTTATGAAATGTTTATTCAGATAAAAGTTGCATGGAATGATAATACCTACCAGGATTAATCAAAATTTTGTTGAAACAGTATTTATAGTTCACTAATTTTTTTTAACAAATTTGTAGATGTAGATTTGTAGTCTTTGTTATCTAAACAAAGTATACGTTTTTTAAAATTAATTATTTATATTGGTATTTTAAAAATATAGCACCAAAAAATTGTTTGTAAAGTATTTACCAATAATTTCAAAATAAAATAATTATATTTCATCCCACGAAAATGCCCAGATATAAAAGAAAAACACGTCCAGGGATTTCTATTAACAGTTTATAGAAAATCTTAATTGTTCTTGTATTTTTCTTAGGATTTCTGATATAAGAATTCCTCTGTGTGCCAATGCCAATTATGTAACCGCAAAATATCTAAACGATGCAACTGTAAACCTGCAAAATTTTAAAATAGCAAAAATACAAACTTTCAAAAGGTTGGAGCACACACATAGTCAGGTAACTGAGTCGAAGATGTGGTTCACTGAAGCGGCCTGCTCGTTTAGCTGATTTAACTGCCATAAATTTTTTCATGTGAGAATATATTAATAAAAACAATGTAGGTATTACGCGAACTTGAACATTGCTTTATTATTGTAGTTAAGGAAAAAAAATAAATTGTAGCATATTATTCTAGAAAGATTTCATTGTGAATAACATAAATAATGACTTTTTGATTTTATGATCGATAACTGTTGTATCACCTTCTATTTAGAATTTTTCAGTTGTGTCCCTAGCGCGAGCTACAAAGTTTTGTATTATTACATAATTGTATATTAAAACGTATCATGCGATATTATCCGAATTTTATTATAAGTTTTTATCTTGCTTTGATCAAAAGTTAGCAAAAAGAAATAACTCATACTCATATATTGTGTCTTTAAGTAGATTTTCGTCAATCTATCTGATTTAAAAATATTTATTTGTAAGATATTAAACATAAATAAAATGTTTTGTTGAAGTATTTTCCTGTTATCCTTTCAACTTGGCAAACCACTGAAAAAATTTTAAATTATCCTTGTATATAAAGCGAAAGAAGGAAATTTTTGAACGACATAGCAAAAGGAATGTAACAAAAGTCGTTACTCGTAGCGTTTCCGTTTAATATCTTTGAAGAATAAGCTAAAAGGGTATATTATAATTTAGCGATTCAATGATTTGAATAACGAAAAGTTAAGACTACACTTATTATAACTAGAAGACTGTTTCTCAAATCAGATTGCTGTTCAATTCTAGGTTAGCTTCGTTCTTTTAAATATCAATTTAAACTGCTCACACCTCATTAAGTTTCAATTTTACAGCTATTGTCCCATCTGGGTTACAGCTTGGGGTAGCATGCATCCGAAATCTAAGATGGCTTGCGCACATGTTTTGCTAACCAATTATATTAAATGCGTTTACAGAAATCATCTAAAAAGTCGATCAAAAAAAAAATTAATGAAAGAATTAATTAGCTTTTAAAGTACTAATCTGATTATAATCTAGTCAAATAAAAACATGAAAAAGTGCTTATAAAATTATAATTTTTGAAGTGATACGTTATACAGCCAATATATGTACATATTTACATACTCGAACTTATGGAGAGTGAATTGGATTCATTTCAAAAGCGTTCGAATATATTTCGGCATACGAGAGATACTCGCGCCTTATAGGAGTAGTGGCGATAAAAAAATATAACGAAAGTAACAGTTCGAAACATCAAAAGTTTCACTTAACTATACAAAAAAAAACCTAACACAGATGATTTTTTTTTTATTTTAAGTGCAAATTTACAATCTACTCTAATTACAACACAGAGTATTTAGCAAATAGTAGGAAAGGTTTGAATCCTGGCATGCTTTGGGCACCATCCATCGATGGTTCTCCAATACACCTAATCAGTTAGGTCCTCTGGTCATGTCCTTTTCAGTCTTCTTCCCACAATTGGCGGCTGGTAGAGTTGTTGAATAGTTTGACTTTCATGGGCGAAATTTCTTTCTTGAGCTTTGTTTGCCTGTAGTTTAATAACATCTTCGATGAATGGTATCCCAAGGTCATTATGGATAGTTATATTGGAAACGTACCATGGTGCATTCGCTATCATGCGCAGCGTCTTTGATTGAAAAGTTTGCAGTATTTTAGTGTTGCTCGGTTTGCTGCAGCCCCATAACTCTATACCGTAACTCCATATCGGCTTTAGTATAATTTTGTATAATAATACTTTGTTTTCTAATGATAACTGGGATCTTTTACCTATCAGCCAATACCTTTAAATTTAGTTGAGCTTTCTTGGTTTTGATTTGGTTCTTCCATGTCAGCTTTCGGTCCAAATGGAGTCCCAGGTACTTGACATCTGATTTTAAGGGGATAGGAATGTTGTTAATATGAACCTGTGGACAGTCGATCCTTCTTGTTGTGAATGTAATTTGTGAAGACTTTTTACCGTTTAATTTAATCTTCCATTTTGTTAACCATGTTTGAAGTGAATTTAAATAGTTTTGCAGTTTGTTAGAAGCTCAATCTGGATTATCGTCTGATGTAAGGATTCCTGTATCGTCGGCAAATGTGGCCATAGTAATGTCATCGTCAGCAGGTATATCAGCAGTATAAAGGAGATAAAGGAAGGGACCGAGGACACTACCTTGAGGTACTCCGGATTCTATAGGATGGTATTTGAAAAGTGAGGTATTTACTTTGATTTGGAAAAATCGCTCACTCAGATATGATTTTAATATCAGGTATATTTCATTAGGCATATTCTTTTTCACCTTATACAACAGGCCTCTATGCCACACCTTATCAAATGCCTTTTCCACATCAAGGAATAGTGCCGCACACACTTTTCTTCCCTCTAAAGTTTCTTTTATATAATTTACACAATCCTATGGCACTGCTGTATTGTTGAGTAGTTCTGTCGAAAACCAAATTGGTGGTCAGGTATTATGTTATTTATGTTTATTCTTTCCAGGAATCGGACTAAGATGAGTCTTTCGAAAATTTTTGACATTATTGGTAGTAGGCTTATAGGACGATAGGAGGAGGGTTCTGTAGGCGGTTTGCCCGGTTTCGCAATCATAATGATTTGAATAACAGGTTTTCTAGGTTTATTTAGAGACACAGAAAAGGGCATTAAATAATTTTATTATCTATTAAAAATATTTTTAGGGGTATTATTAATAAAATTTCAAAAATATATTACGTAATGTCAAAGCCGTAATATTGTCTAACACATATAATAACACAGATTGAAAACTTTGAAAAAATTCCATTTATATTTTAAATTAAGAAATTTTTCAAGACAAACAACCGCTTGTTTAAAAAGTATTAAAAATAATTCCTTAGAACAAGTTAGAAAGTGGCTTTTTCTGAAAAAACAACCATACGAGTTTCCACTTCATGACACGACAAAGACAACTGACAAGATCCGTTGACTTTGTTCTAAAATTAATTTTTCAAGGTTACACTGAAACGTCGTACACTTTTCGAAAGGAAGTCGACTGTTAAAATTCAATTTAACATTGTAGGTAAACGTTTACCGAAGAATGTATATGGTATTAATGTAACTTTTTAGAAAATCTTATTAAGAAGATATATAGAAAGAGAAGGAAAGAGAAAGATTCTCAACTCAGGGTGAAATACATACACCAGATCAAAAGACAAGATTAAAAATGATTATGCCGCACATAATGTGTCTATTAAAATTTTGACAATAGCGAACAAGGATTTATAATGATACATTTCCAACAAAACCGAAAACATATTTTATATTCAAAAACGTACAATTATTTTGGTTCGGTCTAAATTAATATAAGAGATATTTTATTATATTGAATATGAATATTCTTACACTTTTTAAATTTCATTAATTTATACGACACAAAGTTATACTAAGTAATTTAACCTTTATCAATACGTTAAAAAAACGAATTGTATAAGAATACAACAGAACTTTACCAGAACTGCATTAGTAGTTAACAGTAACGAGATTTACATAGGGTCTGTCAACTACTGCTCACCTATTTCTATTTCCACATCAAGTTAAATCTTATTTTCAAAGAGCTTAATTACATTAACAAATAAATTATATATTCGACGTGATTAAAACAAAGTTCTTTAATTGAATTGTAGTTTTAAACCTCGTGAAAGTATTGTAGATTTGTAACAAATTTACAATGGTTTATGAATAAGTTAAACAGAAAACTGTGCATAATAGTTATTTATGAAACAGTTCGTGAAGTATGCTTTTTGCGCACGCACGCGATTTTTAGGACACGAGCGAAGCGAGTGCTATATATCGCGTAAGTGCGCAAAAAGCACTTCACGCACAGTTTCATACAATATTTTATCTACGATAATCAAATAAAAAATAATTACAAGAAATCAATTTATTTTCAATTCATTTACAAGATACTAACAAAACTAATGCTCTCATAGCAACACCATGGCAACGCGAATGCTAAGGGTATTTGATTATATGAAGGTGTGTCAAAAACAGTGCGAAAAAGTAAATCCCATTTAAAATACATTGTTACTTCACGCACACTTTCAATCCTTCACGCACTGCTGTCTATAATGACAGTTTTCACGAACTAAAAATTGATACATAATATGAGGTGGAGTAGATAAAAATATTTTTTATAATTTACGTTCACAAAGTTTCTATTTCGACACTAAAAACAGTATCGAAATAGATTCATTGTAACACTGTTTTTGGTAACTTTTTGTTTTACACAATTGGTTGCAATGCACTGATTGTCAACGAAAGAGTTCAGGTAGTAAATCAAGAATAATGTTGTAGTACCTAAATTATTAACTACATTATCATCAGCGATATTGCGAAATTCAGAATATTTTATACAAATTTGACAAACGTTCAAATTTAAAATCATTAAAACTGTCAAGTGTCAAAAGTGTCCAGATGGCCAACATAAATAAATATTTCAAAAAACTCTCATTTTATTTATTTTTTTATACTTTTAAACGTTCATTATAAAATAGTATATTGTAATACAAGTGTTACAATGACAGAGGTTTCGTAGTACGAGTTCAGTTTGTGAAACGAACCGCGAAGCGGTGAGTTTCGCAAAGAACGAGTACTACAAACCGTCATTGTAATTCGAGTTTTACATACTATTTTTTATAATGAACTTCTAAAAGTATAAAAAAATATATAAAATGAGAGTTTTTCGAAATATTTATTTATGTTGGCAATCTTGACAGTTTTGACACTTGTCATTTTTAATGATTTTAAATTAGAATGTTTGTCAAATTTGTATAAAATATTCCGAATTTAGCAATAACGCTGATAATGTAGTTAATAATTTACTACAACATACTTTTTGATTTACTACCTGAACTCTTTCGTTGAAAATCAGTGCAGTGCAACCAATTGTGTAAAACAAAAAGTTACCAAAAACAGTGTTACAATGAATCTATTTCGATACTGTTTTTAGTGTCGAAATAGAAACTTTGTGAACGTGAATTATAAAAAATAGTATGTAACACTCGAATTACAATGACGGTTTGTAGTTCTCGTTCTTTGCGAAACTCACCGCTTCGCGGTTCGTTTCACAAACTGCACTCGTACTACGAAACCTGTCATTGTAACACTTGTATTACAATCTACTATTGATCTTGATATAGTGATTAACAATATCATATTGTGTATCTAGTAGGAAAAGCGATACCTTCCCGATAATAATGTAAATTGTTGGCCGGGGCGTTTAGCGTTTAATTTATAGATCAAAAACATGTTTTCAGATGTCCAGTAATGTAAAACTAATGTTCGTGTAAAACCAATCGTTATTATTTGACATACTTCTGCTGTGTACTCAAACTAGATCTAACAGACCAAGTTTCTTTTGCAAAACTATTGTTAGAGTATGCAACGAACAAATCTTTATTCCATTAAATTACTCTATCAAGTTTATTAATCATATCTAACTTTTTTGCCACTTGCTAGGATTCCCTAGAAGGTACTATCTATAGTTATCGGTATTTAAACTTTATTTTGCTAAACTTTGCTTTCACGTTTTGTATGAAAACAGTCTATTTGAGAATTTGGTACTCAAAATTGCAACCATATCTATAAACAGAATCCAAATGTTTAGAGTGTACAAACTGCTTAAAAATATTTAAAGCATTAAACGTGTACTGTATTTACTTGGAAACTAGAACCCATTCTTGTGTAATTGAAACAACTTATTGAGTATCAATAAACGCCTTTTTACGATCTATAAAACTTTTCATAGCCGTTCATGTATGATGAATAAGTAAACTACCCATGCTATCTGTTGAATAATTACGTTGGAAGCAGTTATAGCTAGCTTTCTTTTGAATTACACAATAGTATGTTTTGTAATAAAACTTAATACATGGAAAGATCGTTATGGAAACTTAGTTTTGTGGGATGCGTAATTAAGCAGGTAATTTTTATATGGACAATATCATTAACTTTTAAAGTTGTTGTGTAATTCATGTTTTTCCACATTTCTTTAGACATTTTTTCAATTCCTATCTTGCATCTGTAGCTATTTTTCTCCTTATCGGTTATTTAGAGTTTTCTTTTTATCTATATTCGTTATAGGTACATCTGCTATTTAATCTAATATAATATTTAGAATCATAAATTATTAGTAAACTACTTATTTTCAGAGATATCTCTAATGAGATTTTTAAAATTTACAAATTATACAAACAAAAAAATGTCATTAAGTAATTCGAATAATTACAATGTATAGAAACAACTTTTTATGTAGACTACCTTTTTATGATTTTTAGGACACAGTATAAGATTATAAATTAATAAACCATCTAAAATACCTATATTTCTATTTATTGAATCCTAAAGGTTTAAAAAATAACGACTTATTTATTTTTTTTTTTTTATTAGAGTTAATGTGCATCTACGGCCATTGGCACAGGTACAATTAGTACTATATACAAAGAATACAAATTACATTAATAACAAACACAGTTTGAACAAGATTTTAAATTTTGGATAAAATACTAATTTCTATTAAATATTTAATCACTTTCTCGATTTGATCTGGTGAGTTGAGGATTTCAGTCATATTATTTGAGAGTCGAATTTGTCTTCTATTCGAGGAGAATTTCTGACATTCGGTGAGAAGGTGCTTGACAGACATGGAGCTGTTGCAATGCTGGCATATAGGAGGAGGTCCTGAGATCATTAAGTGGCTGTGAGTGAAATTTGTATGACCAATTCTTAGCCTTCTTATGGCTATTTTATCTCATTTTGATAATAATGGAAGGTGAAACGGTTTGACAGTTTTTCTGACCTCAAACAACTTGGAAGGAATTCTGGTCCAGTGAGCTTGCCATGACGAATAGATCTTGTTTTTGAAATAGTTTTTTAGGTCTCTACTTAACTGAATTTTTTCTACTGGACGATTTGACGTTGCTGCTTCTTTTGCCACACGGTCTGCCAGTTCGTTCCCAACAATTCCAACATGTGAGGGAACCCAGAGTAGAGTTATTGTCACTCCTACCAATGAAAGCCGTTGGCAACGTTCCTGGATAGACTGCACTAAGGGGTGAGAACTGTAGATGCTTTGGATGGATTTGATTGAAGCAAATGAATCAGTGCATATTGCAACATTATTTAAGTCTTGGTTTATGGAATTACAAGCTTGGAGTATAGCAAATAATTCCCCAGTGTGAACACTACAGAAAGGTGATAAGACATTTGATATAATGCTCATATGGGAGCGAGTAACTGAACAGCCTACAGCATTATTGTTTTTAGAAGCATCAGTGTATAAGACTTCTTCGAATTTTGAGTTGTGGATAAGTTCTAAGAAGTTCTGCCTTAGAAGATCGCTTGATGTATTGTGTTTGAAGTATTTGCTCAAGGACAGGTTGATTTTTGGAATGGCATTGTTCCAAGGGGGAGTTAAGGATCGGGTAGTAGGAGTCGTCTGCTGAAGATCTATGCCAGAGAGAAGTGGTGATAAAACACAACTGACTGGTTGGAGTCTTCTGGCCGTCTGGATATTCGCAACATTCTGGTGTATAACCGTATAAGCTGGGTTTAGCTGATTTGACGATATTTTAGAGCAGTATGACAAAAGGAGTTGCTGTCTTCTTAACCACAAAGGAGGATCATTAGCTTCACAACATAGACTATCTACAGGACTTGACCGAAAAGCTCCCAAGCATTTACGTAAAGCTGTATTTTGGACTGTGTTAAGTAACCTTAAGACTGATTTGGTTGCGGACATGTAGAGTATGCACCCATAGTCAAGTCTGGAACGAATAAGAGATCTGTAGACTCTCAATAACATTTCCTCATCGGCTCCCCATTGCCGGCGTGATAAGCATCTCAGAATGTTAAGTCTGCTAAGACAGTTGTCTTTGAAATGTCTGATGTGGCCTTTCCAACTTAATCTTTTGTCAAAAACGATTCCTAAAATAACGATTTCGTCGATATTTGGAATACTGCGATTATTTAGCCTAATATTTGGGATAAACTGGCTATTTCTTTTTCTGGAAAACTTAATAACTCTGGACTTTGATGCCAAGAAATTGATACCAATTTTGATAAACCATTCGTAAAGAGCGTCAACTGCTTTTTGAATTAAGAAGGCTGTTGTAGCAATGTTCCTTCCGTGGCAGAAAATGAACAAGTCATCAGCGTAGAGGGCAAAGCATATAGGTGGTACGATTATTTTGCAAATGTCGTTGATAGATAGAATAAACAAAGTTGGGCTCAGTACAGAGCCTTGTGGCACACCATTTTCTTGTTTAAGTGTGTTAGATGTTTTCCCATTAGCTGCAACTCTAAAATATCGGTCTGTTAGAAAATTTTTAATAAAACAAAACATTTGTCCTTTGATGTTGTGACATTCTAAGGCTTTCAGTATGACCGAACGGGGAAGAGAATCAAATGCACTTTCTACATCAAATATTGCAGCCATGACTTCTTGGTTGTCATTAAATGCATTAATTATGTGGGTCTGAAGAACTAGTAAATTGTCTATTGTGGAACGTTGCGCTCTAAATCCCGATTAAGCAGGGGAGAGAATGTTACATTTTTCGAGGTACCACATCAGTCTCTTGTTAACCATCTTCTACAGAAGTTTGCACATGGTGCATGTTAGGGCTATAGGTCTATAGGAGTTAGGACGACTAGGATCTTTGTCTTGTTTTTTTTTTATGGGAAAGACAGTTGATCTCTGCCAAGATTTTGGAAAAATTCTTTTGGTCCAGATCAGGTTATAAAGTTCTAGAAGCTTATGTAAACTATTGGAAGATAGGTTTTTGAGGAATAAAGAAGGAATATCATCAGGCCCCGCGGCTGAAGTTTTGGTGGAAGATAGAGCTATGGATAGTTCATCAAAGGAAAAGGCAGAATTCAGGGCCTCTAGTTCAGCGTCAGTATCAGCTGACTGAGGATGACTGGAGATGCTTGGGAAGTAAGGACTGACTTTGTTTTTAGATTTATCGTGAAAGGAAGAAGCTAAGATATTAACTATTTCTTGACTATCTGTGATGATGTGATCCTGCTGATTGAGTGCAGAAATTTTCGTAAAGGTTCTTTTTCCTTGCATTTGTCTAATTTTAGTCCATACCTGTTGAGGAGGAGTTTCAGAAGTTATGGAAGAGATGTAATTATTCCAGCTATCTTTTTTACTTTGTTTGACTATTCTTGTAGCTACGGCTCTGCATTTTTTAAGCTCAATGAAGTCCTCTTCGGTCCTTGTCCTTCTGTATCTGTTTAAAGCCTTTTTGCTTTCTCGTACAGCCATTTTGCAGTTTTCATTCCACAAGGGGACAATATTTCGTGAGGGTGTTATTGTTGTTTTTCCAACATACTGTTCAGCAGAAGAGGTAATGCATGAGGTAAAATCGGAGACTGCTACATCAATATTTTTTGAAATATGCAATTGATCAAGCTGGTTTTCTGTGCTTGTCTTAAATGCATCCCAATTGGCATGGGCTATTTTCCACTTCGTTATGTTTTCAGATGGTTTGTCTGCGTTGTCAGTGATAACAATAGGAAAGTGATTACTATCATGAAGATCATCCAAAACATTCCAAGTAAGTAGGGGAGATATTTGTGGGTCGCAGAAACTGAGGTCAATTGCAGAGAAAGTTCCAGACGAATAATTAAAATGGGTGTTTGCCCCGTTATTCAGAAGGCACAGGTCTAAATTTTTGTATACATTTTCAATGAGGTTTCCTTTACCGAATGTTTTTTGCGAGCCCCATAGAGAGTTGTGAGCGTTGAAATCACCAGTGATTATGAAAGGAGGGGCGAGTTGGGAAATAAGATTAATTAATTCAGCTTCAGACACAGATAAATTAGGAGGAATATAAACACTGCAGATAGTAATTTTGAGTGGGCTTATTAAAAATTTTAAGTATTTGATTGCATATAAACTTTTGAAAGTCATTGAAAATACTTGGCATAAGTTACAGTTCAAAAGCCAACGATGCTAATTTACTTCGAAAATATTATTGTAATAAAGTTTAAATTTTTGAAATAAAATAGAAATGCTGTAATATAAGAATGTCTTAATGTTTGCGAGAAAATTTTTAATCAGTATATATTTATTTCTTCATTGCGAAACAAAATTTGAGGAATGCTTATTTTTAATCTCAAGGAGTTGAATACTATGGTATGATAAACACAAAACATCTTTGGAATTTTAATTGCATTGGCAATTGGGTACAGGAACGGACTTGATTTTCTCAAGAATGGATGTTATTTTTATAAGAAATGAGGGGAGTTTTAACAATGTGATGTAGGATAATAAATCAAATTATTTTTTACAGAAATACGCACCATGATAAAACAGTTAAATTTTTAATTAAAAACGAAAGGAGGGTATCTCGAAAGTATTTTATTGTGTTATAATAAAATGTACTTTGTGACATAATATTTTGTTTAAGATACTTAGAGGGCTTTAGTCAAAAACAGTCAAATTTGTTTTCATCAAATAATAGCTGTAATTGATATTAGGTATAATAATATGTTAAGGCTTTTATTAATGAATAAATGTATGTCTTATTTTATGGGATAATTAATAATCTCTAAGTATATCTAATTTTGTATCAATAGTTTTTGGGCTATTAGGCCGGCGTGGATTGTCCAGGAAGCAACTTCTGAAGATGCCAACCGCTCGTGTTGGCGAAACGTCAAGTCAGCAAGACAATCGACGCCGGCCTAATAGCACAAAAACCATTGATACAATAGACAATGGCCGCGAAAGCCTTTCACAGTTTATATATCTAATTTTGCTAACGAAATTGTGGAATATTTATCTACCTATCAATTATTTTTCATATCAAGCTGATTCTTGAAAAAAAAAAACATACACACGTAGATATTTTTGATTTTTTTGATACGTGTTATCAAAGATGTAATAATTACTAGGAACAAAAGCTATTAAAATGTTTTTACAAACAACCAAAGTCAGATTGTACAAAAATTGCAAATTATAATACAAATTCATTATACATCAAATTTCACAAAATGCTTTAATATCATTTATCAAACATAACAGCAAAGACACAATAATTGTTTTATAATGAAAAATTAACATCACTTCAAAAAACTTACATTGACGACAAGACGAGTTTTTGTTAATGTTGTCACGTATATAATTAAGTTTGTTTACATTTAATGTATTTCTGAAGTAGAAATAGACGAATAATGTTTTTAAAAGTTGCGGAATAAGCAAACAGAATGTTAATTAATGAAAATTTTGTTCCCAGATACCAATTCTGCTGCTGACAAAATAAGAAGGATATTCAACTTCAACGCTGAAAACAAGTTAACAAGTTGTAAGAATTTTTTTAGAAACAACATACTGACATTCAGCTATCATTTTTATTTGTAGACAATCTATAAAAACCGAAATAAATGTGTTTATCTGTCTAAAAAAAACATTCCTTAAAAGCAAGATTCACCTGTGCATCAAAAATATTTAGGAGCTTTTCAGTGACTTACCTTTCCAATGATTCTTCACCATCTTGAATATATAACAAAAAGGCTATAACTACTTTAATGATGGCTAACGCACTTACTGCAAAATGAAGCGGTTTCAAATCAAAAGTGTTAGATTTGATTTATAACATGCTGGTCACATATGCGTTTTTGGTATAGTTGTCAACAATACAACAAAAAAACAATGCTCATATGATCCTCAGCAAGGTTCAAAGACTTGCCAATCTTGGCATAACTGGAGCTCTGAGAGGGATTCCATTCCAACAGCAGCAATAAAAGTTCTGCTACAGTATTTAAGAATATCTGCGCAACAATTTTGTTGGATGAACACGAAACAAAATAAAGCAGGAAATTAGGGTAGACATCTGATGAAATCAGACTACATGGTTCCCAAATACCCATCTTTACAACTGTACATATTTGTATAGGGCACCAATATTTGGAGTTGAATAAAGATTTAATGAAAAGCGCAGATTAACCACCGCACACGTAGTTGCAGTAAAATATCTGTTTTAAATACTCTGTAAAATGCACCAGTTCACTATTACCTTCTTACTTATTACTTAATTATTTAATATAATTACAGAAACGACCAAGGAAGAAGGATAAAGCACTGAAGATGTTTCTCGAGTAAAATCTAAATAAAAAAATTAACATTTGCTTGCTCTAAATAAATGAAAATTTTACATCAAAGGAATTTTCTGGAGTTGAAATCGAAAGAAAGTATATAGATACGAGAAAAAACGAAAAATACCTTCATAACTAAAGAAACTCGGTGAGATTTGTGATTTATTTAGGGTAAAATTAAAGCCTTAAAAATTCCTCTTTACAAAATATAAAATTTACTCGTTAAAACATTTACAATTGTAGCTCAAATTAATTGGGTACAAAATAAATCGAAAATCCCAGAAATTGTTGATTTACCTACTAAAAAGAATAACTGCTTAGTCATACAGACTAGAATCGGAAATGTGGGGAACAGTTTGCAGTAAAAATTTTACGGCGAAAAAGAAAAAAAATTTTAAGATTTGTTTAAATTTTGTAAAAAGTAAAAAATCGACTTTATGATGTTGCTATTTCACGAGATCAGCTCGGTCATCCAGTTACTTTGTAATTAATACCATAAAATCCTCGTTATATAAAGATTAATTGTATAAAAAATGATATAATTTAATTTTTTTTGTGAATATATTTAACTACAAGTTCCAACGTAATAATAAAATTACAACGATTTTTTTTTAGTTGCTTCACTTTACAAGTAAAACAATTATTAAAACTATTTAGATATTCTCCGGAATCACCGAAAGAGAATTCCACAATGTTATGTTAACCCTACGGACTATATAATTCTGCAGGTTTTATCATCCTGCCTAGTATTTAATTGTTTTCCTCTTCAAAGCTTGCTAGTGTATTATAGTCGAATATGGTCTCCGAAGAAAGCTATTACTTGAGGAAACGGAATGTAGCAAGTGAAACATTTGGAAACATTAGTTTAACTTTAATTTATAACCTAAAGTATATAAATTGTCTAGAACTCGGGCTTTACTTCTAGCTACCGCTTTTTTTCATCTGTAATCTACGAAAGATGTGCTGAAATCTACCACCAATGCAACACGAGTTTTTTTCATGAACATTTTTGGATGATTTATTGTACACAATTACTTGATTTCGTTATTGTTATTAAAAGAATTCCTCTAATTTTATTTAAAACCACAGGAGTAACGAAACATAATAAAACTAAAAATTGTAAACTGTAATTAGATTTTGCAAATTAAATTAAATTATCTAATACCTACAAACGATCTGTATAAGGTGACTTAGAAACGGCTCCTCCCAACTATTTTTATGAAATTAATAAATCACGGAGTTTCGAATTATGTCTTTTTGAAGTAAAACTTCTTTAGCGAGACTAGGAGTAAAAAAGTTATTCTAACGGACGTGACGTCATTCTAATAACAGAAACCGGAAACAAAACCTAATACTGATACGATTTTGCATGGGCGCCGGCAGCAGGGTGCAAGAGGGTACGCTTGCACCCCCCTGCTATGAAAGAAAATACCTGAATTTACCAGAAAATTATATATTTTTTTAATTTTTTTATTAAATTATTGTTTGAATAAAAACTGAAGGAGTCGCGGTTGCTATCCAAATCATTCTACATTCTATATATATATTAGATCATAATAGGGCGTAGATGCAGATGCACCCCCCTGAAAATAATCCTGGCGGCGCTCATGCGATTTTGCCTACTATATTAAATAAAATTAAATCTGTAATTGTATGAATTGACAGCTGATCATCTTGTCAATCGAAATACATTGCTTTATATAAATAGTTTTTTGTGTATAAAGTGTTTGTATTAAATATGAATAAACAATGTGGATTTATTAATGAAAAAAGTGATGAAAAAATATTGATTGAAAATGAGTGAATAGGTAGGTACTCTATATGCATAAATGTTATTTTTGGTGTGTAATTACACTATTTATACCTAATTATTTATATCTATTATTTATACCTAGCTATTTTCCTTTTATAGACTTAAAGAGCTAAAAAGAAAAAGAAATTGTGAACGTCAAAGGGCATATTATAAGCGCGCCAGAAAGATTTGAAGAAAAATGACAAAAATGAAAAAATGACGAGACAGCTACATTCATTATGATTTGATTAAGTGAGTTTATATACATACATACATAATATGATAGTAAATAATTGTTTATACGGAAGCTTAACGTTAAGTAAAAAAGCATGTTACACGTTTTTGTTCATGAAATAATAATATTCGAAATGTTTTAACACTTTCTTATACTTATTTTAGGTTTGGTTAGGTAGCCATAAAGGCCATAAAACCACTAGTCAGGATGGCTGATCTTTTACCAGCAATAACATAATATCCTTCGTAGACGTGAAGGAAACAAACTTAACTCAGGATTTTAAATTTTATGGAATATGCTATAAAATGCTACAAAATGAAATGGTTATCTAACTATCGAAGGCTCTTGTGTTGTGATGTATTACAATAAGGTAGATACAGCTACAAAATCACACATTCTAAACGTAATGTGTGTATATTTTTAATATTGTTTACCTATTATTGAAGCAAAACTTCTTTAGGCACGACTAGGGGTAGATTTTAACGGAAGATTCTGATGGAAGTAACTGTATAATTTCAGCTATGGGAGGAGTTTAAATTTCCGAAATTTATTTATGAAATTTTCAAACGGTTTCAAATACATTAATGGTGTTTATAGAGTAAAATCTATGTTTCACATTTTAGTTATCACAAACCTATTATTTCATATATAAAAAAAATAATGATAACTTTCAAATTCCTATTTCTAATGAATAATATAAATATAACATCTCATTTTTTTGTAAAATATATAGGCAATAAATATGATTGAATTGTAATTAAATATTTATTTTCCGATACGTACGTCAACAAGTTTTACTTCAATCGCGCGTAAAGGTTACACGCACACTCTTTTTTTTAAATCAAATGTCTAAAAAACGCTTTATAAAGCCGCGACTCGTCTCAAAAACATCTTAAAGAAAATCGCCATTAATGCCAAACAGGTCAGGTTTCTTAAACTCCGCGCACTTAAGAATCGTTTTAAGAACACCTTTATGAAAATAATCAGGTTTTTGCTCGTCCCATACGTGCTGCTAAAGTAAGATGCATTATACAATTATACAAACAGAAAGATATTATAAACAGATGATTGCATCATCTGTTTATAACCAATACTTTATGCAACTTTGGATTAGGATATCCCAAAACGCAACGCAACTCTATGACCAGATTCGTATTCAGCGCGTAAGATTGTGGAATAATTTTTGGAAATTATTGTTACAAAATAGTCAGCTGCTAATATGATTTTTTTATGATTTCAGATATAAATTTTTATTGGTTATACCGTTTCATAAATATACAATAATATTTGGTTGACATTGTTGGTTTTCATGGTGCAAAGGTGCTCCATTCATGACGTGCTTGTGCTGATGGTGCAGAAGAGTGCAGTGCTCAGTTGTGCCGGTGTATTGCAAGATCTCAGTTAGCAATCAGGTTCATTTTTAAAAGCTGCTATCGGGCTAGTATAACTTTTTATAGCAAATATAATTTATATTTACATAATTAATGGAATCTGATTTTGGATAAATTGATTAATCTGTACCTACAAGTCATCATTTCCTTGTAGAACAGTATTTTAAATAGATACTGAATTAAAAATTTTGCAAATTAAAGTAATTAAAATATTTTTTACAGGAGAATTCTTTTTAAGTTAAAATATGCAGAAAGTTACTTCATTCAAATAATCTAGTATATTTCTGTACCAACTAGCTTCAGTAGTTCTCAATAATTTCTGAATCTAAAAAAATTAAAAGGGGTGACATATGCTTCACTAGCACGTAAGCCACATTTAACCTTTCTGAATTTTTAACATACGAAACTTTTGTCATCAAGCCTAGGGATTAAGGTAGTTTTTGACATCGCCAAAGAGATCACTTAACCTAAGCCAAAATAGGTAGTAATTAGTAAAAAACAATTTTGGGGTTTAAAATGATACTAGTTATCTTCTTGTTTACATTCCGGATATAGAGGCGTATCACTTAATTTCATTCTAAGGTAATAACGATCTGTGGCATTCCATTAAGCATTCCAAGATTTTGTCTGATCAGTGCCTTATATTTTATGGCTGTATCCTTGATATGATCAATTTCAAGTCACAATAATAGTAAAACATATACAAAAAAATATTAATTTACCAATACAATTTTAGTTTAAAAATATTTTAATTGAACGAAATAAATATTAACCATAAATATATTCCTTTCTTATGCAGATAGAAAATCAATCAATTAACTGTGGCTGTAAAAACTTTTCTGCATTATAATTCCTCCCTGAATGCATAATTACTTCATCAGTAGTGATAAAGTATCCCTTGATGTTCCTCAGAAACATCAGCGACTTTTAAAAATGGACCCTTCACTTGCACCCAACTCAAGACTGCCATCAGTGCATAAATATTAGATTAAAAAAATACACACCCTTGCAGTGGTGAGATCCCCACTCACCCTATATCCCCCCAGATTGTTGACAACACATGTAAAAGTTGCGTCGCGGCCTTGTGCCACTGTCAAATTCTCCAGAGGATACAAGAAATCGGGTTCGAATGCTGGGACCACATCTGAAACAAACATTTGCGTTACCTTATTGATATCACGTGTTACATATGTGTTATTTTAATATTTCGCTACATTCGTCATGTGCTACTTTTATAATTAAATAGTTTCATTAATCTAATTAAATTAAAAAATAGGCAGATTTTTGTTGGTTATTTTAGTAGGTGTTTGTAGGAATAATGACACTTTGTCAGCATCTTCTTCTTTCCGGTTATTTTAAAACTTTTATAAAACCAAATTTTTTGCACCCACGAAAATATAATTTGTTGAAAAATATCGACGTGTAAAAGCAAACGATTTACGAAGTATTTATCACATACTTTCCAATTTGTAATTTTGCAGCAGTATAGTATTTTTCTACCTGTGTTCAAAGTTTAATATAGTGAAGATTGCGATGAATTGAAAGAGTTTATTTATTAATTTAAAAAATTAAAGTTTTTGGAACGAAGTTCCCTTTCGCGCGTTACGAACAGTTACGACTGACGCTAAGAGCTAGCCACAAAAAATGCATACCAAAAGTTGTCACGACACTATGACACGACACACGCATGTTTCTCTCTCTCACAGACCAAAAAATAAATAACTCTCTCTCCTTCTCTCTCATAGATAGATATATTACAATTAAAAAGGCACTATTTTAAATTAAAAGAAAATTGTTAAAATTTAGTGTCCTTATTTTATAAATTAGAATGATGATAGCGGATTGAGGACAGGCAAAGAAATTCAAAGCTTTTATTAAATTGCCGACGTTTCGACGTTTATTGTCGTCTTTTTCAAGGCTAAAATACATTTTATATAGATGCTATTATATAATAATAAAAACATGTTGAAATAAAAACATAATATCACACACACAAAAAAAAATTAAATAAATTATACAATATATAATATGTACCTTTTTAATTAGATATGCTTTTTTATGCCTTTGATAATAATTAATTTATTGTAAACATATACAATACGTATAAACTTAATGGTTGATATAAATTTTTTTTTTTTTTTTGAAATTTACATTGACGTTTTATATTTGATAGTCCAGTATATGATTGTAAATTATCTATATGTTTACAATAAATTAATTATTATCAAAGGCATAAAAAAGCATATCTAATTAAAAAGGTACATATTATATATTGTATAATTTATTTAATTTTTGTTTGTGTGTGTGATATTATGTTTTTATTTCAACATGTTTTTATTATTATATAATAGCATCTATATAAAATGTATTTTAGCCTTGAAAAAGACGACAATAAACGTCGAAACGTCGGCAATTTAATAAAAGCTTTGAATTTCTTTGCCTGTCCTCAATCCGCTATCATCATTCTAATTTAAAAGAAAATGTACATTAAAAAGAAAATACTGTAGAAAAAAATAATAATTAACTATAATAGTATTACATTTTATTTCATCCTGTTTTTATAAATTAATAAATTCATAAACATTTTAAAAATAGTTCGTAACTTGACTATTTAGGTACCTACGTCAAATTACCTTAACTGTCAGTTACTGTCAAATATTTTAATTTTAAAATTCTGTATTGAATTATTAATTCCTGTTTTAAATTATAAAAAGTAATTCTAAAAAGATGTGTTATCTAAAGCTCTGGTATTGTATAAATGGACACTTTTGTTAAAAGAAACGAACTGTTAGGTAAGTAGAGATTTTATACAGACAATAATAAATGCTTATGTATGTATAAACACTCTGTTGTGTTTACAAATTACTAATTCCTTCACTAATTAATCGAAAGGAACTTCGTTCCATCCGGGTGTCCCTTGAAACCTCACACTTTTTTTTATTATTATATATATACATACAACCTTAAGGTAGTTATCTTTAAATAAGTTTAAAATTCAGCACACACAGATTTCGTAAATCCATCGTGCTGATAATTTAGTATCTCGACATGTAATGTAGTGTTATGTTATATGGTATATTTTGGAATGTTGATGATCTTATTTTTGTATATTATTGCTAAAAAGTAATTCTAAAAAGATGTGTTATCTAAAGCTCTGGTATTGTATAAATGGACACTTTTGTTTAAAGAAACGAACTGTTAGGTAAGTAGAGATTTTATACAGACAATAATAAATGCTTATGTACCTATGTATAAACACTCTGTTGTGTTTACAAATTACTAATTCCTTCACTAATTAATCGAAAGGAACTTCGTTCCATCCGGGTGTCCCTTGACACCTCACACTTTTTTTTTATTAATTGAAAATCGCATTTTATTATAATATTGATTTCCTAAAAAGGCATGTTAACTAATAATTGATTGTAAATGCTATTACTTTTCAACTTAATACGAATATTATACATTATTTGATTTCATAGAAACCTATGACAAAATAGAAGTTATGTAATCATAAGTATATAAAGAATTCCTTTAATACTAATAAGATTGACCAAGCTGACAGTAGAAGGCACGACGAGTTAAGTGTATACAAACGGTTATAAAGCCTCATATGCACTCTCTTTGTCACTTTTCTTTATCAAATATTTGGATATAATTTTTTTAGTCTCCTTTTCTTTGCTACTTTTTCTATCCTTCTAAATACCTATATATTTCTTTAATTTTGTAAGAAGTACCAAATCGCCCTAAAAAGCTCAACACTGATGCCTTAAATTATACAATGTTTATTTTCTGTGTTTCTATGTTGTTTTTCTCTTAATACACTTTCAAAAACTAAATTAAAAAGGGTAGATAATAAAAGGTCCTCTTCCTCTTATCTTATACCCATATTTGTTGAGAAAGCTTAGAATTTATAAACGTTTACATACACTTTAATTGTAGGGCCTTTTAGCATACTCTCGGTCAAAATTATTAATTTTAAAGGAACCCCGACATTCTTCATATCGTTATAGATTTCTTTTTTTTTTCTATTATATCATAGGCTTGTTTGAAATCAATAAACAAGGCATGCATTGCCAAATTTTGCTCATAACTGCAAATGGACTAATTGCTTTAATGTAAAATATCGTCTGTGGTGGATCGGTACCTTCTGAACTTTGGTCGGTAATCTTTAACTATGTTCTCTTGATACCTGTCAATCCTTATTTATATGAGTCTTGTATTTAAACTCTTAAATGAATTGTAATCTCATGAAAGTGCAACGACTAATCTTAATTTTAGCATATTTAAATTAAATTTGGCTAAGACATATAATTTCGTATTCTGTTACTTACTTATTCTAAAAAGTGAAATGAAAAATAATAGGAAGAGGAAAAGAAAGTTTAAAATGACCAGTAAAATGAAAATGTATTCTAGAAACTTGAAAATAACAATCTGAGTGGTAAAGAACATTTTAGGTGTATGAGTCGAAATACCACTTTACGTTAATTTACATAAACAAAGATTTTTGCGAGAGTTTTAAAATTAATTAAAATGGCATAAAAAGAGGGCGCATATCGGCTAAAAGCTACTTTAAACTGGCGACGATTCTCGTCGAGGGGAATTTACTTTGGTGTTTTGACTATAACGAGAAAAGCTTAATTATTATGACGTAAGATATACTGCATTCAGGTAGAAGGGCATCAATATTATAATTTTCCGATGTTTTCGAAGTTTAGGGCCTTAGAGTTTAGGATCCTCCTTCACCGCTCACGAGAAAAACTTAGACACGAAAAGTTTCCGGTTATTCAACTAGAGCTTGTAGTTGCCCAACAAGAAAACTTTTGTTTAAATTTGTTTGGTTTGACATTAAGCTTGCTCTCTGTCACTGTTATCTCATCCTGACTCCAGTCATTTTTATAAAGAAGCTGTTCCAAACTACTATTTAGTTATGTACTTATTTTTAACTTGTTAAACAATTCTTGCAAATTTTTATACTTCAGAAGTTACTTATATTTTGTAAACTTTATATGTAGGTATCGTTCTACTAATTTGGAATATAACTCAATGTTTCAGAAAATTATTTACTTTATATAAAGCGTGTAAAATCTATACCAACAATAAGTTGTAGTTTTGTTTCAAAAAATAATTATTTTACGTGTTTAATTCTATTCTTTTGTATTGTAGGTATTTTACTATACTGTGTGTAATACGATAAATGTGTATAGGTTACTTCGGGAATTTTCGAGTTTAACTTTTTATGACTTGGCATAAATCTGCTCTCGTCTTACCTTCTAAGCCTATCCTGTATATATATATATATATATATAGGGTGTTTCAAAAAAAGGTAACACCGTCTCTTGTATAGGTAAAAAACTGAAAAATAATTGGGGTTTGCTTAGTAAAAATTTTCTCTAACGCTATCCGTTTTCAAGATAAAGGGCATTGAAAAAAACAAAAAATTACACATTTCTTACGATTTTGCCGAAACTACTGGTAACATTGTAATGAAATTTTATATGAATATGTTTTGGAAGCTGATATATCCTATGAATTTGTTTTTATATCTAACTCTCATAGAGGGCGCTAGTTACACGATTCATACAACGTATTATTCAACATAACTTTTTTATGGGTAGAATTACTAGTCAAAACTCCAAATGAACATAAACATCGTTCAATTTTACACCAAAAAGGTACTCTTGGTAAAACTCGATATTATGTACCGTTTTCGGAATATTTCGATTTGAAAATTATGAAGTAATAATCGCTCCTGGTATAAACTAATGATAAAGTTCGCTTTTCTCTAAGTTTGCCATGTAAAATTGTTATAACAATAAGTCAACAATAAATAAAGTTTTGAAACATTGTTATTTGTAAAATTAGATATTGTTAAACAAAATGTAGGTACTCAAATGTTGAATACATCTTTTGTTTTCTTCAATGCCCTTTATCTTGAAAACGGATGGCGTTAGAAAAAATTTTTACTAAGCAAACCCCAATTATTTTTCAGTTTTTTACCAATCCTAGAGACGGTGTTACCTTTTTTTGAAACACCCTGTATATATATATATATATATATTATAACATATGATAACTAGACTATAGTATTCTATAAGTCAACTATGCTATAAATTAGTCCTTACCTTGAATTTACTTTAAATTTTAATATAAATGTGAAGAAGGTAAGACTTAAATTAATTTCTTTAATTTCAAATATTATTATTTTAAAATATGCTCCTGGCTATTCTCCTTCTCAGGGTCAGAGTTCAAAAATTTTAAATAATAAATAGATTGAAATTCAACTAATATTGAAAATTTCAAGAAAACGATTATAAAATTCAACAATCATATACCAAATTATGTTTTCTGAACGATGACTCTATCTTAACCTTAACCTTACTTTTTTTCTTATAGTGTTGTGAGCTCTTACACACTATTTTCAAAAACGTAGTAGTTAAATCAAATGATATGAAAAATTCTGAATTTTGTAACTAATAAATCAAATTAAACTTATCTAATAATGAAAAATAACTTATTTAAACAGTGAAACAGTGTATAGTGAAATTAAATGTTCATTAAATACGTAAAAATCAAACACAGAAAAGTTCTTTATTGTTAAAAATTGGAAATTGATACCGTCTTATGAAGATCTTGTATTCTCTTTGGACAGCTAAGGCTCAGGATCCCCTTTTCAATAAGAATCCAACATTTCCCAGGACAGCAATGATATAAGGACACTTTGGAGATTTTGACTAATAAAATTTCTTCTAATCAGAAAACAATCAGCTCTTACATCAAATGGTAAGTAAACTAATAATTTTCTTTCTTGTTGGAAACTGGTTTTACTTTCTTTAAATTAATTCAGGAAGCATTTATATCAATGAACTGCTCAGCATACAATTTCTAACATTTATTTCTTCATAAAAATAGACTTTACTTCTTACCAGATGCTATCAGGAACTTCCTTGTAGTTTTGTTAACACTTTTGACTACTTTTAAACTTTCTTTTATAAGTATTTTGAAAAAAAATCTAAATTTTAACGGAGCAAACTTTATTACATCTTATCCCTTTAATAAACCAAAAACAAGAGAGAGCTTCCAAAATCAACAATTAAACAACTGAATTTTTAAACAAACTTAAACTATACATTCATATCACCTATTCGCCTACTAATTATTTCAAATGAAATTACAAACAATCTAATTCTTAATTCATTATTCAAATTGAACACAATAATCATTCTTTTTTTTTAAATTTGCTATAACTATAAACTAATATTTTTCTATTTTCAGAATTTTTCATTTGGAAATTAAACTATAATAAATTACAATATGGCTTGAAAAACCAACTTGTGTGTTTTTAAAGTAAGTAAAAATTTTTAATATTTCTTTTATGAATTCTCATATTTCGTCATTTAATTTTCTAATTTAATTCTATTCTAACTCATTTAAGATTATTTTTAAGTACCAAAGTATTGTAAACTTCATAAACTTTTAAATATTTACTTTTATTATCTATCTAATACATGATCATTAAAATTTTATATATTATAGATTAAACTATATTGAATCTTTAAAATAAATATCTCTTAGATGTACTTGTATATTTTAATTTCTTATTTTGTTTTATTTTTCTTTTTTTTAGGAATTGTGAAGAAAATGATGATAAATTATACCAAATTTACTGCATTTGCACTCTGCCTTGGAATAAGAATATTTTCCTTTCTCTATTTCCATTAATTTTCTTTCTATGTACTTATTTGATATAGCATAGTAACTCATATCATCTCAATATATATTAAATTATTATCCACAATAATGCATACAAAACATAATATATTTGGTATATCACACTTACCTATATTACCAATTAAACAAAACCACAATTGACAATTAAAATCCATACGTTTAAATTTTTGTGCAAACCCTATCGGTGTGGTAGTTACCACACTGTAAATTTTGGTCAACAGCTTTGGTTGCGAATTTATCCAACCGTTTCATTCTACCGTACACTGAATCAGGAGGCGCAGAATGTAATGAATAATATTTCTCGTTCCGTTCTCCTTTATGTATTGATACATTTCGGTAACGATGTTCGATTCGATAGAAGAAAAAAGGCACGATCAGCGATCTTGAAAAAAGCATCAAGATGACATGCTATATAAATATATTCGCAAAATTTATTGAAAAAAAAAGGAACAAATATAGTTGCAACTTTTGATTGACGGAAATTATAAAATTGTATTGGCAATTTGTCTCTAAATTTGGATATGTTAATATATCTTCAGCTCTTGTTATTTACAAAGTTGTTTTAGCCGATTTAAATTAAGAGAAAATAAGGCAATATTAATATTATGTGACTAAATTATATTCACGATTTTTGTCTCTTTTACTTGTTACATCTTTGATATATGTTCTTTAAAGACAATATTTAAAATATCCTTAAACGAAACAAAGTAGACTGAATTAGATATTGTTTAAATATTTTAGATTTAATTAGCATTATAATTAAAAATATTTATTTATTTATTTGTTTCTCAGGTACATAATTTACATTTTATTTTTCTAGTTATTTTATGTACTTAACTAATTGTAATTGCCTGAATAGCAATAATATACAAAAATAAGATCATCAACATTCCAAAATATACCATATAACATAATACTACATTACATGTCGAGATACTAAATTATCAGCACGATGGATTTACGAAATCTGTGTGTGCTGAATTTTAAACTTATTTAAAGATAACTACCTTAAGGTTGTATGTATATATATAATAATAAAAAAAAGTGTGAGGTTTCAAGGGACACCCGGATGGAACGAAGTTCCTTTCGATTAATTAGTGAAGGAATTAGTAATTTGTAAACATAACAGAGTGTTTATACATACATAAGCATTTATTATTGTCTGTATAAAATCTCTACTTACCTAACAGTTCGTTTCTTTTAACAAAAGTGTCCAGTACCAGAGCTTTAGATAACACATCTTTTTAGAATTACTTTTTATAATTTAAAACAGGAATTAACAATTCAATACAAAATTTTAAAATTAAAATATTTGACAGTAACTGACAGTTAAGGTAATTTGACGTAGGTACCTAAATAGTCAAGTTACGAACTATTTTTAAAATGTTTATGAATTTATTAATTTATAAAAACAGGATGAAATAAAATGTAATACTATTATAGTTAATTATTATTTTTTCTACAGTATTTTCTTTTTAATGTACATTTTCTTTTAATTTAAAATAGTGTCTTTTTAATTGTAATATAATATCTATCTATGAAAGAGAGGGAGAGAGCGTTATTTATTTTTTGGTCTGTGAGAGAGAGAAACATGCGTGTCGTGACAATTTTTGGTATGAATTTTTTTTGGCTAGCTCCTAGCGTGTGTTCGTAACGCGCGAAAGGGAACTTCGTTCCAATAATAATCTTGTACCTACTGTACATAGAGACAGATGAATTCAAAATCAAAAATAAAAACAACAAGGACACTTTAAGTCAAAAAATGTACTGTAAACTGAGTCTCAATCAGGTTGCTGGAATATGTTTTATTTTTAAACATTATTATTTTAATTATGTATTTTTGGGCAATATTTAGACTTGTGCCTAAATAAATGTTGTAAACTGCTATAAAATCTGACAATGACTGAATTATGTGAAAGGTTCTTAAAAAAATATTTAAAACATCGAACGCAACTGTGAAATTAGTCCGCTGAAAAAAATCATCTGACGAATTCTGAAAACCGTAATTTTTTATATTGATTATTGGTGTATTTTAAATTTTTGAAGTTATACTTCTATTCGTACACCCTGTAGAAAAAGATTGAGTAGAGTTAAATGGAAAAAATCATTACATATGTAATGGTGTGAGTAAGAGAGAGACAGAAACACTTATAAGGTATATTGGTCGGTAAAAACAAAGATAAAATATATACCACATGTTATTAGTCATAACTATAAGTCCTTTGAATACCGTTTAAACATTCAGTACAATGAAAAGGGATAGATATACAAAAAACAGTCTGAACTAATGTATGAATATCATAGTGACGGACCACATGGTTATTTGACAGATTATTTTTTAATTCTGTCACGTAAGTATACATATAAAGTTTAGCATTTTATATTAATAATAATATTCAGTAATAAGTATTGTATTGTAGTCTAAAATACCGTCACATGGTTGCATTATATTTTGCTCCATGCTTTAAAGGTTGTTGGATACATAAACAGAGTTTTTACCAATAGTGGAGGAAATAAAGCACCAAAACCTCCGAATTTTGTAACGTAAGATGGATAGGAATGCGTTTTTTTTGCATTGGATTCGTTAAAGTATCAGGAAATTTGTCCGTATATTTTATAATGTAAAAATGGAAATTGCATTTCTGCATTCGAAAAGTACATTCAGGCAATAGAGAGAAAACTTACAACTCGGTAAGTATTGCTGAAAATGGGTTCAATTTATATACTCGGGGTTTAACACTAATATCACGATTCCAAAAGTCTCCGCAGCACTCGGTGTATAGGGTATTTACCTCTTCTCCTGGGGTTTTATGTAAATTCTGTACGAAATCAGTGCACACTTGGTACTCGGTGGTTTTTTTGAGTCGCTAAATACGATTATAATAATAGCGATGGTGTTCGAAACACCTGGTGCTTAAGACGGACCTCGTCTCCAGGAATTTTATGCAAATTCGATACAAAAAGAGTGTGCACACAGTACTAGGAGGTTTTTGGAGTCGCTTACCACGAATATCATATAGAAGTATAACTTCTGCCGGCAATCCCACTGACTGCCACACTAGTTTTTTTTAATAAAAAACTTTTATTAATCCTTTAAGATTCTGTAAAATTTAAAAATCAATGAAAATTAGGAATGTCCATTGTTTCCTTCCCATTTGAGACATATGTTTGTGATTTTAAATATTTTTTTTTACTTTAAACACAATATTGAAACAAAGTATTCTTCAAATCGTCAGTGATCCACTTTTCGTTGGATATTCATACCATTATCGAATTTTAGTTTCAAAACATATTCGCAAATTATACGCCTTGGTCGAGAGAAAATCCCAACGATCTTGTAAAAGCGCAAATATGACATGATACATAAACGTGTCCGCAGAAGTTTATTGAAAAACTACTAAGTCGGGTGCCATAAATAGCAATCAAACCAGATAGTAAATTACAAGTGACGTTATCGCAAAAAGTAGAGATTCGAGAAGTGTCGGACCCAAGTGGATTACGCGAGATGGCCACGTGACGACGGCTCGAGTTATTGGCCTTCGTCGATTTCAACGTCCCGTGTCATATTTTTGCTCGTCGTCATCGCTATTCCCAGGAGCGGGGATGTGGGACATAACGCGAGGGACCTATATCCTATATCCCTTTCCCGAAATACTTTCTTTTGTACAACGCAAACCCGTCGATGTGACACTTCATTTACATACATACACTCCAATTTTATTTCACGATTATTCTCTTCTTTTTAATCTCACATCAACACCACACCATGCATTTTGTATATAAATATAGAAGTCATCAACGATCCATATTCATAAGCGTTCAAAGGGCAAAACTAATAACAAATACTATTTTCATTATAAAAAAAAATGATAGGCACATGGAGCTGTTCCAGGTAAAATAATACAGGTTCAAATTTAAAAATTTCCAAATATGGCATCTAATTGATTAGATATGTTTTCCCCTATATAATATATTTTAGATGACCTGAATCTAAAGCAGGTTGTTAATTTATACATTTTTTTTCTTGATTAGTTCCGCCTCTGCATATTTCCATCAGCTATTTTCTTCACCCTCTGTCTCTAAAATTGAATATCTTTTTGACACCCGATAAATAGTTTTCACAAGGGTACGGGGTGCCAAAAGCAAACAGTAGACACTGTATCGAATTTTCAGATAGAATAATAATTTTCTATGTTCATATACGAAGAACATCCATTCACGTCCCAGTCAAAAGATAAGGAATCATATTTTAGAAGTTGAAAGTAACGATATTTCTCGAAGTTCAGTATATAATATATATATATATACATACATACATACATATGCCGCTAAACAGAATGAAAAATGATTTTCTCATTAAAAGTACGGTAAAATATACTTTAATTGACATAAACTATTTTATTGCTTACATTATAATGATGAGCAGTTATACGAAGTAAAAAATAGTAATTTTAATCATTCAAAGAGTATGTAGTCTGAAGCATATCAACTCATTACTTAACTTTTTTTTTATTTATTAAAAATACTATAACGGGATAACCGTAAAGGAAGGGACCTTAATTTGAAAGATTGTTATTGACAGTTGATCTCGTCTCTGAAGTTGGCAACTTGCTGATTCATGTTGTCGACTTGCTGATTCAAGTTGTCCACTTGCTGATTCAAGTTGGCCACTTGCTGATTTTGCTCGTCACGAAGATGTGATATTTGCTGGGAGAAGGAACTGGATAACTCTTCTGGTAGGGTAGACATCCGTTGTGATAGCTGGGACACCTCTTCGCGCTGGCTTCTTATCTGACTGGATAGCTCCTCTTGTTGGTTCGTCATTTGTCCTGATAGCTCCTCTTGCAGCCGGGAAAGTTGTTGAGTTTGCTCTTCTTGCTGGCTCGTCATTCGTCCTGATAGCTCCTCTTGCAGCCGGGAAAGTTGTTGAGTTTGTTCTTCTTGTTGGCTTGTCATTCGTTGCGACAGCTGGGACAAATCTTCGCGCTGGCTCTTCATCTGACTGGATAGCTCCTCATGTTGGTTCGTCATTCGTCCTGATAGCTCCTCTTGCAGCCGGGAAAGTTGTTGAGTTAGTTCAGAATTTGCTTTTTGAACTGGGTCTTCGAACTCCACAGGGTCCAAATTATTATTTAGGTAGTATTCACGGAGCCTTCTCAACAATACGGATTTACTTCCAGTAGTTTCCAACTCTAATTCTTTAAGCTCTCTTCTGAGCTCAGCCACCAATAGTTCATTTATCTTTTTTCCAGGCATTCTTGTATCTTCACCCCACACCTGACACCAATTTGAAATATTTATGGGGGCTTTTTACACAATTTATTTACAAAATTGTTAAGATACACTGAACTCTGCTGGATAACGTCTAACTACTTGACAATACAATGAACTCTTGTGAATACTTGAACTTGAACTGACGTTAACTGTCCATGCATCCCCTTATATACAACTTTATTTAATCTAGTTAGTGTCTTTAGATCTTTCTAGAATTTTCTAGGAACATTATTTAAAATGGTCAGTTGATTTTTAGAAACTTCTAAAAATCAACTGTCAATAACAATCTTTCAAATTAAGGTCCCTTCCTTTACGGTTATCCCGGTTATAAAATTTAAAGTATATAAAGAAATTTATCTACTTATTTTAGCAGCCATTAGTCGATTTTTTTTAAAATATTAATTTTTGTTGTTATTAAAATAGTAAAATTTTTCGGGTTTTTCCTGTTTATATTGTTAAATACTACTTGTCTTAGTTACCGAAATTGGGTAAGCACGTTAACTATTAATAATAAATGATGTTCCCTGCAATATTCTTCTCTTGTTAGGTACGTTGTACTGCGCCAAAATTGTTCGCTATTTAGTTTTGATATTCAAATTGTAAATCCCAAAATTTAATTCCCTTTGCAAGTTTAGTGGTTTAAATATTTTAGTATGATCAAATCGACCCAAGCTAACAAAACCGGAAGCAATGTACTCGTTGCAAGTGTCTTTGTGAAAACTAGTTATTAAAGTTCAAAACCGCTTAACATACGAACAAACGGTTATAGAAATCTGTATAAATTTTCTAATTTGTTCATCGCGAACAGATTCAGCCGTACGAGATCAAAAACGGTAAAAGCTTTTAGAAAATAGTGTTTATAATAATCGTATTAGCTTGTTCCCTAACAAAAGTAAAATAAAATAAAGGATGTAATCTACTCAAAGAAATTTTGTTTTAAATATATTTTAACATTAATATTCCACCTTGTTATCCGGTTGTGGTATCTGGCGCTACTTTAACACATACATGTATTTGAAATTCTATTTGCAATTAGTTATGGAGATGTCGCTATTATCGCACTTTTAACATTTTCTTTACTAAAGATAATGTATTTGTGTGATTTCAGACATATCTCCAATCTAGTTGCTCTTAGAGCTTCTGAATGGATATCTTCCTTGTACTAATGAGACGCAATACATCGAAACCGGTCTACAAGTGATATCCTTTCGAATTGCAAACTAAAATGGTTAGTTCTATCTTGCAGATATACTAACCCCGTTTAACTTTAAACTGTAATTCAATGTCCGTCGTGGCATATAGCCAGGGAAGTAGTTGTTGGTTCTTAGTAAACGGTCTATATGTTCTTTGAATTTCAAAGACTCTGTAAAACGTCATAATAGTATTAGGTATACTATTATTATCTTTGACAGCTACTAAGACCTTACATAAAGACTGTCAAAATGATAATATGATATTTAATATAATAACAATTCAATAAACAAATAATTTGCAATAAAATAATATTGCGACTATAAATTAAAATGTAAGCTATCCTATCTTTCAAGTTGAATCAAACTGCACACGGTGTGCAAACTTGATTAAAATCGATTTAGTAGTTTAGGAGTCGATTGCAGACAAACAACGTGACACGTAATTTATATATATTAAGAAGATATAATAATTAAACAAATATTAGGTTACTCAGAAAATCTATGCAGTTTTTATAATTCATCTTTTATATAGTTTTTCCAACTTTAGTTGGCATAAAAAATGTAAATCCTCAAAGAAAAAATGCCACAATTGTTTAAATTTAAGTTTATGCGTTAAGTGGGGATTAGTTAATCTTTATTTAAAAATTCCCAAATACCGAATTCGATTAATGTATTATTACAATCTTCAAAAGAAATATTTTAATTATACAAACAGATAGGTAACGTCTCAAAGTGACGCACACTACTGTTAATGAAATAGCTTTAAGTAGGCAACCCTTATACAAATGTACCTATCAAAGTTTCTACAATTAAGTAAGAAGATTCAATTTTAATATCTTTAATATTTTTCAGTTAAAAATCCATGGTCCATTACGTGAGGGTCACCTTGTAGATATACCCACTCTACATTGATGAGTGTATATCTTTAAATAATCCTAAAATATGTTTTTTTTTTTGTTTCAAATACTTATAAAACAGCTTTTTTGACAATATTAGATTAGCTATTGCGATGGCGTTAAGATTAGAAGATTTGCTTGATACTGTAATTCCTGTGTTGTGTAAAATGTAATAATGCAACAAAACTTTTATGTTGTAAAATTATTATTTAAAGTAGGTAATATTAATACCCGACTACAGACAAACGGTGATTTTGCATACCTTTAGTAATAATAAGTTTTCAGGTACTGACAAATGAATTCATACCAAGGTACTTAGAGTTTGGTGAACAAAACTGGAGTTTACATATTCAATTTCAACTCTGTGAAATATTTTAATAAACTCGGAAATTGCATTTGTTTTTGGATTCCGAAAAGTCCGTTTCGTATTTTCCAGTTTTCACTTAACTTTTTTAAAGGCAACGTCTCTTTTATTGTTGTCCATTTCATTCTAACAACATACCATTTATCTATTACCGAAAAGTATAAGTAAACATTTTTGCTGTTGAGTGTAAACGGTGTTACCAGTGCAAACAGTCGCTCGCCTCGAATGTTATTTTTGAACGAAAAGAAATGATATATTTTCTACCTTAACCTTTTTACGAACTCTTCTAATTTAATATTATAAATTAAATAATAACAGAATGTAACCTTTCCTGACCTCTTTTCTTAAACGTATAAAGTACCTATAGTGTTTTTATGTTATAACAACTTATAAACTTAACGGTCTAAAACAAATATTATACACTGTAGTTTACTTTTTATATATCCTAAGAGCATGCTCATAATCAGATTATTTTGTTTACAAATAATCGAAACGACATTCAATTCATATTTCATATATAAACTCAATTTTATAAGAAAAGTAAACTAGTAAATATTTACGATAAGTAAGTTCAAAAAGTTCAAAAGTATTAGAATTATAGTGGTTTATTTAATAATTTTAATACCAATAATAGATAATTCTGTATACAGTACAGATATACTATAAAATTGTCAAAACTTGTATTTAATCAGCTTACAATACATTTCACGTCATGTTTGCATAACGGAAAACAGGATTATGATCATTGTTTATTTATTAACAAGCATATTATACTATCGCATAAAATTTTAACCAAATATATAGTTCAGACGCGAGGGCAGTTTGATCTGTACTGAGGCTACAAAAAAAAACGAAAATTTTGGAAACGGGCTATTCCTTTTGACCTAGCGTTGCTTTAACTGCTTTAACCCGTCTGAAAAATACGTTTTTGGTCCTTCGTCCAAAACAATACTATTAATTACTTCAAAATCGTCCGGAAAATGACTTTTTCGGGCCTAGGCCGGCAAAGCAACTTTTAAATTATCTAAAGAGATGGCGCTATGAGTCATCACAAATACATAATGAAAAATACAAATTTTAATTAAATTTATTCAAAAACAGCTTACAATATATTAAACTAATAACTTTTCCTAATGGTAAGCAGGATTCTAATTTACATTTAATTTCTCTCACAACTTTTATTTTAAATTTGACATTTATGTCAATTTACAACTACTTATCATTCGATTATGAAAATACATATCTCGAATTTATTTCTGCTCATTGAACTAAAATAGTTCATTGTCTCTGCTATTTTTATATATTAGATATTACTGTTAATATTATCAATATAACTATTTTTACTGTGCTGCTTATTAGCACAGTATTCGTATGTATAAAAATTAAGGATCTTGAAATCGATTATCAGAAAATCATTCCTTATTACTAATTTTTTTAATCGTGCAATAGATGTCATAAACACGTAATCTTGTATGCCACAAAGTAAAAACTTTTTGAACTTTTGATAATATTAAAAATGTGTCGAACCAAAAAATAATGTGTGTTACACGTCCAGAAAATGTTTTGCAAATGTCATTTTCCGTCCTTGTGTCACAAATAACTATTTCTCGAGGTTTGAATAATAGGCATCCGTGGTGGCGATTACCTCCTAATTCCACTTAAATTTTTGCCAGCGAGTGACTATTTCAATTTGGAAACTAAAAGAAGTTGCACAGCGGGACCAAATCTAAAAACAGTTTGTACCCCAATTCGACTAATTTGGCCGTGGCGACTGTGAAGGTATCATGATGGAAGAATAATTATCTACTTATCGTATCTAGACGATGTTTCCGTAATTCGACTGTATAATCTCGAATGTTAGGAGTTTTAGAAAAAAATTTAACAAAACACAACCAAACAGTAAATTTAGAAGTGAGGTTGAATAAAATAAAACAATTTAAGTTTTTGTCATCTTAATAACCAAAGATAAACAATATTTTATTTATTGAAAAAAGCGCAAACCAATTAATAGTTAAACTATAATTCTAGTAACAGTTTTACTGTTTTAACAGGAAAAAGTTGTTTATATTCAAAACGAAGACTTTATGGTCTTCTCTGTCAACGAATGAAAATCACTAGTTCTAATATTATTACTGTTACAATTTTTCGATATATTTGTAGTGTAGGATATTTTGTTATAGAACATAAGCCATATATATTTCATAATCAGTACTATAACAGTATGTATTTTACTTGTAAGATATCTAATATTGGTTCCGAACAATGGCTCCCTAAAGCTTTTGTACTATAGAGCCAAATAGCGTGCTGAGTATATTCAACATTTTAGACGTAACTTCTAGTCATCACATGCATGAGTTTTTAATTGTCCTATGATATAGCCGAGATAGGACCAGGTCCAATTTTGTTATATCGATTAAAATTTGTTATTGCGATATATATCTTAAAAACTAATTGTAAAACCAGTGTCGATGAATTTCAATTCACTTTCGTTAAATAGATGTGCCAAGTTTTAGCTTACTAAATGTAAAGATCAAACGAAGGACGTGTATTTTTGTTTCATTGATTATGTAAAAACATTCGATTGCATAAAAAATTCAATAATGCTAAGACCACTCAAAAATCTTATAAAGAACTTATATTGGGAGCAAATCGGATATAAACGATTTGGTAAAGCCATAACATCTGAAACACCAATAAGACGAGAAGCACGACAGGGGTATGTGCTGTCATCTATTTTGTATAATTTATACTCGAAACATATGTTCAAAGTGGCGAAAACACTTACATTTTCATAAACGTGAACTGTGACAGATTTAACAATATAAGATACACTGACGATAGAGTCATGTCTAAAAGTTCGTCAAAATAATTGGATAAAAAACAAAGTTGATGGTCATCAAAAATTACAGACCAATATAAGAATAAATGGTATTTCAATTCGATCGGTAAAAAAATTCAAATACCTTGGGTCCTTGATAACCCAAAACCTAGATCCATCACCGATCCATGTTTGTAAGAATAAAAAACTATTAACAAATATCACTCGATACACTATAACATTTGGTAAAAACAGAAATCTTAGACAATGAGAAAAAAATTATGCATCGACAGCAAGTATTTAAAAGGAGGGTTTCGTGGACAAAATGATAAGAACAACATGTAAAGAAACAAGTTATACACAAACCCTTTTAAGAAAAGCAATGAATTGAGCAGAGTTTGCTGATCTTTAGTAATGAAGAAGGCATTTAAAGGAGAAGAAAATACCAGAAAATGTTTAAAAAATATAATCATATATAATAAATGGCAAGTAAACCTACGAACGAAGCAAGTTAAATAAAATCTTTTTAATAAACAATAAAAGCATAGCTGTTATTCCCCAAATATTATATTGTTTCCTAACATCCAAAAGTGAACAACATTGTTGATTTAAATAGTTATTGGACAGTTACCAAATCCCAATATAATTTTGTTGTTATTTTTATTTAGTTATTTTTCTTTGTTAAACTAAAAATTTTCTTCCAACCCCTGTAGGTACATATTAGACAATTTAACCTAAAACTGCATTTTTGTAAATAAAACAAGTACGAAAATTAATGAACTTAAACAATTAATTGCAAATAAACTAGGTAAGTTCCTCTTGAATCAAGAAAGAATAAATGTTATTTCAAAAGTTAGAAACATTTCAAAAACTATTTTAATTAGAGTATATTGGAGATATTTATTAGACAACTAAAAGTATTGTAGTAACATATTTCTCTCTGAATGAAACTTGTATCACATAGTTCTGTTTATAAACTTTGAAAATGATCTGAACAGTTACTTTTTATCAATTTAAGGTAAAATATAACCGTAGAAATCTAAAAACATCGATTTTAAATTTCTGTTATAAAGATTTCATAAATCTTTGATGTATCTTTATATAAAAGACATCGAAAACAAGATATTCAAGTAAAATGAAATATCAGTTCATCTTTAGTGTGCACCTGTAGGAATTCTAAATTAGCAGATTTAAACTTCTTCCGACGCTTGATAATAACTAAAATAAAAAAATATAAACGCTTTAACATTTAGAAACCTTCTTTGTGGTTGTTATGATATTTTTAAAATATTTAATTGAATATATATGTGTGTTTACGTGAATCAGGTAAAGGTGGTATTCAACTGCTTAACTACAAAACCTATTAATCTTGATTGTTCTGACATCATGAACATTCAGTTTTTTTCAAGGGAAAAACGTTATAACTGTATAATTTTCCAATATTTCGTACTTTTGTGAAATTTATATCTTTTTCGAAAATTAGAAATCATACATACAAGAAAATGACAAAAAGGAGAAATTGAAAAAATTCTGTATCCGTTACGATTAGAGGTGATTAGAAGCATTACTGACTACAGGTAAAGGTTGCAGGTTCGAGACCTACCGGATCTTTACAATACTTAAATTTTTGCAAGTCATCTAATAAATGGAGACCTGTCTAAAAAACATTCATATCTAATATTCGATTCCAATGTATATGAACTTTAAAAAACTTTCGAAGATTGCCAATGATAATAAGTAGAGCAAACAAAATTTAAATTTCTGATGAAAATACTGTAGAAAAAAATAAGTACCTATAATAGTATTATATTTTATTTCATCCTGTTTTTATAAATTAATAAATTCATAAACATTTTAAAAAAAGTTTATAACTTGACTAGTTATGTACGTCAAATTACCTTAACTGTCAGTTACTGTCAAATATTTTAAAATTTTGTATTAATTGTTAATTCCTGTTTTAAATTAAAATAAAAGTAATTCTACGTACATGTATGTCATCTAAACCTCTGGCATTGTATGAATGGACACTTTTGTTAAAAGAAACGAACTGTTGAAAATATTCAGGTGATAATGAATTTACTATTTTCCATTTTGCTTTGAACAGTGTAGTGTTATGACTTTGTTAAGTTTATACAGGTTTTTTGGAGCTAACAAATAATAAAATAATACAAAATAATAACAATAATGAATCCTGACAGCGTTTCTGTTCTGCACAAGTTCCGGACATTGCTGATGGATTTAGGTAAGAAGAAATTTAATACAGACAATAATAAATGCTTATGTATGTGTAAACATTCTGTTGTGTTTACAAATTACAATTCCTTCACTATAATTAATCGTTCGTTCCATCCGGGTGTCCCTTGACACCTCTCACTTTTTTTTTATTTTTACGATTAATTTTTTGTATTTTTTATCATATTTTCTCGTTAGTTACCAGTTTTTACTATTATTTATAGTACTTTGTAATTTATCGGTTAGGTATATTATATATTAATTGCGCCACCTAACGGTGGCGTCATAGTTCTGAGGTAAGTAAGTTTTGCTCTTTTAAATATATGAGATATCAACTGCGCCACCTTACGGTGGCATCATAGTACTTAATTATGTAAGAATTACAGGTGTAAATTTATAACATCTCAACTGCGCCACCTTAGGGTAGCGTCATAATGATTAATTTCGTAATAAACGCGTCCGATCGCTGCAAAATTCAAAGTATTATAAGGAAAATCGAGGCCTCCGTTGCCGCCGTCCCTGCCGGCCAGTACCACCGCAAGCGCTACGTCCCGCAATTTTAAATCTGCAATATCTTCGAAAATATACATTTAAATCTTGTGCTGTAAAGGACCATATAGATCTATATTAAATCAACAATGTATTTAAGCTATTTAATTGGATAAGGATTAATGCTGTATTGGTTAAAATCGCTTCGAAAATTAGCCATTATTTGTCGTAAAAAGTAAATGACAAAAAAATGTTATTGTGGGATATTCATAAGAGATAGACATATACCATCGCGGAGTTTTCTGTAGACCTTTTTAATGTGTACAAATAATTAGTACATTATTTTGATAAATCTCGTAGGGTTCAGCCTGCGTTTGCAATGTAAGCGGAAAAAAATTGATAATTAACGACATCACATTAGAAACCTCAAAAATAACAGTATTTCTCCACTATTTAATGGATGTTATTATACATATAAACCTTCCTCTTGAATCACTCTATCTATTAAAAAAACCGCATCAAAATCCGTTGGGTAGTTTTAAAGATTTAAGCATACAAAGGGAAATAGGGACAGAAAAAGCGACTTTGTTTTATACTATGTATTGATGATTGATTGGCGTTATATGTATATTTGAGAAAATATCCAATAGAAAATAATGGTTTATTTAAAAACATACTCACATTTCTACAATTATCAATGAAAGCTGCTATATAATTCAAGTCATGTGGAGTTATATAAAAAAGTTAATCAGATGTGTGTTAACCAGAATTTGTTTTTTCTTCCTAGCAATTATTATGCCTGTGCTTTAAATATCTATTTTATTATATTCATATTCTGGTCAATTAATTGCTTAAAATTATCCTTCTTCATCACTTTCTATTGGTAATTCTATATCTAAACAGTATTCAATACCAAACACATCAAGTTGTTCTTTCATGTGCAAAGGATTATGTGTAATTGTATGGTTGGTACAATTTAAAATAATTAAACAATCATTAAAAGCAATTTAAATAAATTTGTTTTTAATATTTGTGTATTAAAATAAAAAGCTCAATATATTCATTTTTAGAACAGATCCCTTTTTTGTATAGCTATGTTTTTGTTAAGCAACAAATAATCTAATAAATTGTAAATATTTTTTGTTGAATTTCTTCATTTTAAACAAAATGTTATGGAGTACGTATAGCCGGATTTTATGCAAAAAATTAAATTTCTCTTGGAATTTACGAACAATGAATTTTTACAAGGTTGGGCCCTCGTTTTCTGTCTTTATGGGAAAGCTAAATGGACTGCGTTGCCTCATGAAAATAATTTATTTTATCTAGATGTGTTTTGCTATAGCATAAATAACTAATTTATGAATTTACTAAGACAGATATTAACTTGATAATCCAAATTCATTAAATTCTAAAATATTTTTTACATAAATTGATTTTCATTTTTTATCTTTTATTATTTCTGTAATGTCAGTCTATTTTCTCATTTCTATACCTGATTTTATCCTGTATACTAAACAAAACAGTAAATGTGTTACGATTACATTTGTACGTAGGTTATCTTCTCACTGCTATTACTCGTATGTTTGCTCTTTCGTATTTAGAGTAGTTGAGGTTACTCATTAATTTGTGGTATAAACAGATCCTAGTCTATATCATATATTAGCAAGTAATTCAAAATACCTTTGTGGTTATGCAGATATTGTATTAAAATTATGAACGCGTGAAATTGTAACATAGGTGTAAGCAATGTTATTTAATATAGAGTTGTATGTGGCCGTGTAGGGTGTGCAGCTTTGGCCGCATGCATTATAAACGGAATGTATTTAATTATGGGTTAAAATTATTACTCATCCTTTTCTAAAACAAAAATGATACCCAAACGTCATCTCAGAAATACTGGAAGTAGATAGAGCTGTTGTTGGATCTGAACCTAGACCGTCACATTTTATTTTTTATTATCAATCAAAATTCATATCATACTTAAAAAGTTTGGTTTTCGTTAACAAAAATATTTCGTATACGCTACAGTAGGATCTAGTAGGTACCCTTTTACGCGTAGTGATTAACATCAGTCATCAGTATCGAAGAGTGGTATATTCTAAAAACAACTTAAAGATATGTTATGTATTTTCAAGATTAGTTTTCGTCCGTCCAACCTGTAGGTATTCCATATATTTCATCAGAACGTAGGTTACTACATATATTATTTATAGAGTCCGAACTACTCATAACAGAAGTGGAGTTTTACCCACTTCTATATGCAAAAAAAATTACAGGAATATTCAAACACAATTATAAAGGACCCAGTGTTTTTTAACAATCCATCAAAGCTTCATATAATGTCACAAATTGTTAATTTAAGTATCTTTTTTCATTCAAAACATGTACACAAAATGCCTATTGTTTCGTTTTTCGACTTGAAGCAACATAATACGCTAATTTTGCACTAACGGTTCCTACACCTTACTAACGTGAGATATGAGACAAGGACAAGAGTGATTTAAAAACGTTTGCGTTCGTATGAACACTTACGTCAAGAACGATATAAAAATGCCAACGCAGAGTTTTTGAACTTCCGTACGAATTAGGCCTGAGCCTGAGAGTTTCAACTAAAAGAAACTAGTTCGGATACCTACTTCAGTTTCAAATCGTTGCGATTTGCGATTACTTGTTATATGCAAGCGATCACGATCGAATTATCAAGGATCATCTTTTACTTAAATAATAAATAATTATTCTTGTTTTCTTATGGAAATTATTGTATGATTTTATTTTCATTTAATATAATTATGGTATTGACTATTTTACATTATTAATATTTTCCGTAATCTAGAAAATGTAAAGTTTATTTTCAGCTTCTTCTTGTTTTTAATCTTACTGTAAAAGTTTCTAAAATAATATAAAAAAAGGGTGTGGCAGTCAGTGGGACTGCAGGCAGAAGTTATACATCTATGCACTGTTAACTAATAAAACTTAATAACTACAATCTACAAACACAGGCAAGTAGAAATAATTTTTTTTTTAAAGTAACTGTATTCAATTAAATAAATACTTAAAAAAATAAGACCAGCTGATGTGTGTCCTTACTTCAAACACGAAAACTAAACAGTAAAACGATCAATGTACAAAAAAAGTGTTTACAAAACCCCATAGTGCAAAATATAATGCAAATTACTGAATACATATTATGATTAATATTATTAATATAAAATACATACTAAACTTTATATGTTTACTTACGTGACAGAATTATAAAGTAATCTGTCAAACACAATGTAATACGTTACTATGATATTCCAAAACATTGGCTCAGATTGTTTTTTGTATATCTATCCCTTTTCAATGTACTGATACCTTATATGTGTTTCTGTCTCTCTCCTACTCACACCATTACATATGTAATGATTTTTCCCATTTAACCCCACACAAATCAAGTCCATGATAAGAAGTATAACTTCAAAAACAGTTCGCTAAAAAGTTCATATATCAAAATATAAAAGCTACAAACAGAATTTTGATACTTATTCACAATACAATAAATTTTATAAACAATCTTGCATTTTTGCAATCTAAAAGTCGATTTCAGGCAATAGTAACTTGACAATGGAAAATGGAAATTTGAAATTACTTTATATCCTGTGGGTACGTTTAGAAAAAAATTATTTTACCAACAAAAAAGTTCTTTTAGAATATAATATCATATACCATAACATAATAGTTACTTGTTATTTTAATAAGAGGTTTATAAAAGTAAAACTTTCATAAATTTCAATGTTGTCATCATTCCATGCATACCATTATTACATATTACCGTTTTTGGTTAAGGGTAAAAGCCTTGACTCATTGAGGATTGGTATTCAAAGGAATGCTAACTTTATATTACAACCACTTTATTAAGATTTAACTTCCGTTTTCCAAGTTTCAGCCAACATACTAAACTTAGTTCAATTACGCCATATTAATGTGAATTCCATCATTACTTGGGGTATTTAGCTTATAGCGGAGAAATTTTAAAAAAAATTAGTCTTGTGTTATTAACTGTTCCCTAAAATAGAGTCAATGGATGTTATATAATAGCAGTCAGAACATAATCTGAAGTTTAATATTTGTCTTTGATATACTCTTCGAGTTACAAAAAATGTGCAACCAATTATGATTTTATTAAAGTATGCATATAGAGTATATTATATTGTAATGTTTAAATCAACCTTTATTACAAGTTGTTATCTATCAAGTTTATTAAACTTAATTAGTTTTACTTTATTTAATGATCCATACAAGTATTACATTCTGTATATATTCTATTTGAAATGAAGGTATAATCCTGTGTAAGTAATATAGAGTTAATTGTTTTAATACTGCTTGCTTTAGTCCCGCCGTTATAATTGAATTTAAAACAAGGTCTCATGCTATGAGGATAAGAACCTATTTCGATTCAGGACTATCCGTGTATCTGTCAGTTACCAGTTATATATAACACATAATATGCAAATTTTTGTATATTTAGAGTGGCCACGAAGTCTTCCTGTCAGATGCAATAACTGCTGGATGAATCTATTTTAGGTTTCTTTGATCTAGAAAAAATTGATGAATAGCCTCTTGAGACAGTATACGCGTTTTTACTAAAATATTCTATAATAGATTAGTGTTGCTTATACATATAATAAAATGAGCTTATTATTAAGATTTATAAAATTAGGATGGAACATAAAAATTGTTTAAAATCAGAAATTCGTTCGAACTTTAGAGTTTGGAAGATATTTCAAATGGATCTGGCGAAACAAAATTAATTAAATTTAAAAATATTAAAAATGATACCTACAATAATTAATTGGGAATCAACGTTTTAACTTAGGTACTAGTATGAAAACAAACTTTTTCGACGCAGAGGATCTTGTAGAGAGGCTGACTGTACTAGCCACGCTGCTCCGATGGTAGTGAGGTGCAGCGTTGGTCCTCAATAGTGCACAGATCTTTCGACATTACCAACTATATGTCCCAGGGCCAACAGAAAGTTCAGCCAGGACCAAAAAAATGTTCGCCAGGTCCAAAAATATTCGCCAAGCCAAAAGATTAGCCCAGTCCAAAAACAAATGTTCGCCAGGTCCAAAAAATTAGCCAGTCCAAAAAAATTACTCGCCAGGTCCAAAAACCCCTTTTATATTAAGATTAGGGGTTAAGCAGCCAATCTGCGATGTTATTTCGCTAACACCCTGTAGCAAATTTCGTGATTCTAAATCGGATGTCCACGCTTCTTCGTAACGAACTCTCTTAGTAATCACACGAAGAAAAGCACCATTTAATTAAATCCCAAGAAATATGGAGTTATCTAAACGCCTACTCAAAAATACCACAATAGGAATAAACACAAATGAGGCTTAGATAAAAATACTGAAGTGAAATTCAAAATCCCGTAAGGATGGCTCAGATATTGCCAGATAAGAACGTTCAACTTCACAAAATGGCGTTGCTTAATTCGGTAATAGCACTAAATTGTTCGTTCAACTGTTGAAACGCAAAAGAAAGCCAAAAATCACGATAATTCACGCATACGCTTCTCGCAATGACACTTGAGAGTAAAGAAGGGGAAATTGTGTGTTCTGTTGTGCAAAAACGGCTTTGCTAGATATTAAATTGATTTACGAAATGATGTTGAAATTAAATCGAATTCTTTAAACTAAATGTATTATTAATGTCACAAGAAATCAATGCACTTGTTTGCCCAATTTTAAATTTTCGCTATTAGCTTAAACAGTTAAAGCACCGCTACGTTTTCGACCTAAACAATCGAATTACTCTCTCTACGGGTCAAGGCGATACGATACCTACTACAACGGACCAGAACCCGTTAAAAGGCTAGCAATCGCGATAAAACACTTAACTTTACTTTTAAATATATGGAAGCTGATTTATGCACGTGATAAAAGTATGGGGTGTTAAATCTAAAATAACCGTCAAACCTAACAGACCTTACAAAACATCTTGGGATTCTTGAGATTTTGTAGTATATATCCATCTTCTGATTGATGTCATATTATAATCTGGTAGTTTTGGATACTTTCAATATAAAGAATCGCATATTTACAACCGTTATCACCCACAAGTCATTAATGAAAAACTTTTGTGTGCAAATTATACAGTAGAAGAAGTAAAACTAGCAACCCAAGAATGGCAGAGAATAATTGTAGATCGGATACAATAAAAAAATTATGATATAGAAAACAGGAAATACTATGTAATAAATAACATTGTATATCATATTGCTTCTGTGATTTGTATAGTATATTTTTATTAAATATTAAGTATCTGTTTATCGCAACCCTATATTTTTAAGCAATATATGAGAGTAGATAACCAGTTAATAAAATTTCATAAGATATTTCTAAACTTAAATCTTATAAACAACTTAAAATTGGCGTTTATTTCGGCCTGACTCCCATTCTTTTCAATAGTTATGGGTTTAACTTTAAATTTTATATGGCAGGGATCGACTTCAAAATTATTGCAACATTATTATGGAAATTTTATGAAAAACGAACACTTAGTCTATTACACTGATTTATATGTAGACCCACCATATAGTTTCTAGAGTTTTACGACGTTCATTTTGAATTTATTACGCATATTTATCCTTATTGTCAGTTCATGTGTGCCAGTCAAAACTATAATGCTGACATATAGACTGTATTCATCCACATGCACATTATTTATAACACATTACAAGTCTATTTCTGCAGTAAATACATTTAATATTTAAAAAAAAAGAGTGTGCGTGTAACGTGTAACCTTTACGCGCGATTGAAGTAAAACTTATTTGACGTACGTATCATCGCAAAATAAATTCAAATTCAAAATATGTTTATTAACAAGTAGCTACAGGTTTTTGATTTTTTCGTTTATTATTATTATTTATTGATTATTTCCTTCGATTCAAATTAACCAATAGAATGTCATTATTTTTTGAAATTGGACCAATCAGAATCAAATATCAGCGACTATTGCACTAGAACAATATCAGCGACTATTGCACTAGAGAAATAGTCACGTCAAATATAAATGTCAAAAATTTGTTTTCTCAGGAAATAATCTTCCTAAATATAACGTGACCTTGATTAATCGTCTGCTATTTTTGTTGTTGCTAAATTTCTCAAATATTTTATAATTTGTTTCGACATAATTTGACATTAATATAATCAAAGATTAAAGCCCTCGAGCTTTAATCAGATTATTAATGTCAAATTATGTCTCAACAAATTATTGATACTAAAATATTTTCGAAATCTAGATACCACAAAAATAGCCGACTATAATCAAGGTCTTGTTATATTACCCTTGATGAAACAGAAAAATATTCTTGAGAATCCGCCATTTTATTCAAGTTACAACTATTTTGTTTTGTAATTTATCTAAAATTCATTAATTTCACTTTCACGTTTTAAAAAATTTTGACAGAAATTAACGGTTAGGTTAGCTAATCAAAAGTTTTGACGTACGTATCGCAAAATGTATTGCAAGGAAGTCAGTAGAAACATAAAGAACTGTGTGTGTGAAAATCATGAGAAATCTGATAATTTCTTTCGTATTTTAAATGTTAACTGTCAATCAATTTCTAACAAAACTAATAGAATAGACCTTATCTTAAAGCAATATGAACCAGACATATTATGTCTATCTGAAACATTGTCCAATAATGAAAATATCGGCTACATACTATTTAATCATTACTCTATTACTATTACTTTAATAGAACTAATAAATCACATGGCAATGTACTAATTTTGACAAAATCTTCCATATAAATTAAGAAACATGATTTTTTGACTAATTTATCACTTGAAGTAGATATTGAAATCTCCAGTAGTATCTCTTTTAAAATACTTCAATCCACCTGTTGTATATAAAATATTTATAGATCCCCATCTGGAAATTTCAATAGATTTATAGATAGACTTTATAGTGTATTAATTTTCTGTACAAATAACTTTATATTTTTTATTCTTTGTGGAGATTTCAACATTGATTTTTTAAACGATTCACAGGAAAATAAAATGTATGCATATAGAGTACTTACTCATTTTCATTCAATATTTTTTCATCACTTTCTTCATTAATAAATCCACTTTGTTTATTCATATTTAAAACAAACACTTTATACATAAATTTTAGGCGTAAAACTATTCACCAACAATGTATCTTGGTTGACAAGCTGTCAGGTCAGCAAAATAATATACAATTACAGATTTAACTTTTATTTAATATAGTAGGCGGAATCGTGTTAGGTTTTTTCTATCAGCTTTTTTGCGTTACATTAGAATATGACGTCACATCCGTTAGAATTACTGAGTTACCCCTAGTCGCGCATAAAGAAGTTTTACTTCAATAAACAAACTAAAAAAAAGGGTGTGGCAGTCAGTGGGACTGCCGGCAGAAGTTATACTTCTATGCACTGTTAACTAATAAAACTTAATAACTACAAACACAGGCAAGTAGAAATATTTTTTTTTAATTAACTGTATTCTAAGAAAAATAAGACCAGTTGATGTGTGTCCTTACTTCAAACACGAAAACCAAACAGTAAAACGATCAATGTACAAAAAAAGTGTTTACAAAACCCAATTTGCTTACCGTGGGCTATTACAGATTTTAAAACACTAGAAAACAATGCAAAACATTTTCTAACAACATATAGGTACACACTTTTACAAAATTTTAACGCACTTTGAACTGCACTTTTCAGTAACTTTGTAGGAACAGGTTTTAACTCACACGCATGTCTTCGACTCAAAAGCATAGTGAAGGATATAATGCAACCATGTAACGGTATTTTAGACTACAATACAATACTCATTACTGAATATTATTATTAATATAAAATACTAAACCTAATATGTATACTTACTGGACAGAATTATAAAATAATATGTCAAACATAATGCGATACGTCAATGTAATACAATAACAATAGCTCAGACTGTTTGTTGTATATCTATCTCTTTTCAATGCAATGAATGTTTAAACGGTATTCAAAGGACTTATAGTGATGACTAATAACATGTAGTAAATATTTCATCTTTGTTTTTACCGAACAATATACCTTATATGTGATTCTGTCTCTCTCTTACTCAAACCATTACATATGTAATGATTTTTCCCATTTAGCTACACACTAATTCATTCCACAGAGTGTCCGAATAGAAGTATAACTTCAAAAACTAATCTTTTAATAATTTGGCAACTTCAATTTCGTGTGTCCATTATGAAAATTAATGTTCGCTAGCGTCTAGTAAATTAACTAGTGCATACCTATCTACGTATTGACGATTTAATGATACCTGAGGTGTATCCTTCCTCTTTGGGTACGGTACCAGGTACCAAGACATTGTGAATAAATTACATATAACCAAAAATCATGAATTTTTAAATTTTTAGCTGTGATTTTTTTGATCTCTACAAAACAGTGCAAGAAATTTTATCTAGAGTTTACATTTATACAATCTCAATGCTAATATTAAAATCGAATATAAATTTTTTATAAATGCCAGTGCACCCACCAAAATTAAATGAGTCTTTGTACTTGTGTTTTCACTATGTGCAAGAAAGCCAAAAAAATTGAAAACGTTCATTACTAAAACTAGGGATACAATTTTTTTTTTATTTATTTGCTTTGAATCGATTATTTTATATACATATATTTGTACCTAAACAACGTTAAAATTTTTTTAGAATCTTAAATATTTTTTTTACATTAATTATATGATTTAAAGATGTAGTTTATTTTTTGTTTTCGTAAATACAGTATTTAAATTTATTCGAATAAGAAAAAAGGATTTAAAACAAGCAACCACGAGTAATAAAAACATTTGCTGTCAACAGGTAGAAACCTTTTTTTTATCAGTAAATAGTTTTCCAACATTAGGTTAACCGCAAGAGATATAAATTTGTTGCGACAATAAACATGTCTAGTTGTTGTCAAGCGAAAAAATTTATACAATTTATATATGAAAATCTTAGACAGTCATAAATGTTAAGTAAAAAGAAAAAAAATATATTGAAAACATTTATAAATGGATAGTGAAAAGTGTTAACAGTAAAGTAGAGAGCAGAAAGTTACTTTGAGTTCATCACCCGAGCTATTCGCAATATTCCAAGTGAGAGAAAGAGCAGCGCTCCAATCTCCATCAACATGACGGTGTTATACCTGCTAGAAAGTCATCCAAGCCAAAATCTAGCTAGCTGTAAGCACCAGCAATTAGAAGTGGAGTCGCGACTCAGAACTCAGCCGGCCGTCACTTTTAACCACCCCCTTTAGGTTTTAGTGGGATTGGTTTTTACCTCAAGACCACCCTCTCTCAGAACTTATTGTATGATACAATTGCGGCAGTTCCCTTAATTACAATTACAACACTTTTATGTGCTTAATCCATTTAAACACCCGTTTATCTTGATGGACTACATTAATGTGAAAAAGCACATATTCTTACTATAAACCAACAGTTTAATACAATTCGCAACTACACCAAATCTTAGTACCTATTTCAAATGTTGTATTTTGAGCTATTATGTTCGCATCTAACTCAAAATTTTTTCGGAAACCATGATTACTATTTGTTTTACGCTATTTTCAATTTATTTTTTGCGATTATTTTTATTTTTGATATTAATAAAAAAACATGAAAACATCATAAAATTCTTATACTTCATACATAACAAAAGTTGAAAAATAAATTTAAATAAAAAACTTAAACAATAAATTCAAAAAAATCGTTGTTATAATGGGTTATTTAAGTTTTTAAATGATCATTTTAAAATAGTGTTGGAAGTGTGTAAAATTTTGAATTATAATTCTCTTGGCCCTTATCTGAAATTGGGAATCTTATGCCGTCTCACCGCTTAAAGTCTGGAAAATTGGATACTAAAAGTACCCTCAAACAATAATAATACGGACACTAACATCTTAGATGTCGAGGAGAAATGAGAATCAGAGACCTTAATTCTAAGAAACCTGTCACAACGCAACAATGCTGATGCTAATGAGGCTTAAGGTTTAAATCCCTAGATACACAAACCCCAGTAGTGACCCCTGATTTCGTCATTTTCACGAGAATCTCTGAGAATATTAATAATTTACTATGATAATATAGTTCTGGATATTTTAATAACAATTAGAAAACTATTGCAATATCGTTAAACATTAATAATTATTTATAAATAATTAAACTTTCTAGTATTGTAAACACTAATTAATAATAATAATTGGAAATTGGACAGTTATAGAAGAGAAATTAAGGATCCAAATAAGCTGATATAGATAGATTTTGTATTCCTTATAAAAAACAAAGAGAAGCAGTTAATCTTTTCTAAAAGAAGGAAAGAATGTTTCAGAATTTCGGTTAGTGTTTCAACCAATCACCGATAAGGACAAATACGATGAATATGATGAATACGAAACTTCGAGGCCTTTGGGCTTTTGTCTACTGATTTTTAATATTTAGAGAGCTTAAACTCTAGCAGAGCTTTATGATACTCTTATTTTGTGCTAATAAAAACATTCACCTTTATAGGTACTAGTCATTTTAACTTTCTTAATTTTTTTTTACTTGATTGTTGTTAAATTTTATTAAGAGATTGTAAAGCGATTGTTTGTGCTTTAGTTTGTTTCAATTTTTTATTATTCGTATACGTATGTTTCTGTGAAAATATCGTAAATATTTCATTTCCTACTGCTTCTATCAATGAATATTTGTAATGTTATGTCTAAATTGTGATAAAAAAGAAATAAGTAACAGACATGTGATTAGAAATAAAAACAATAAAAATAAAAGAACATTAAAGTTTAGGAAATAATAAAAGTCAGTCCATGGCATACAGCATCTCTTTCAATTCAGAGACCGATTTGCGAATATGTGTATCAAAAATTGAAGATCGTAAAAGCAAAAACACGAGAAGAACAATTAATCGTTGAGAACGTAACAGAGACACAAGTTTGATTGTGAGTGAAATTTGAGTGGTTGTTTGAAAAAAAAGTATTGCGGATGGGAAAAGGTTAATCTATCAAAGATAGACGATATGATTCGGGGCGTCAGAAGCGAATAGAATGTATCCGATCCGAATCCGAATCCAAGCAATGCTTGACCTTAAAGTTATCGTGATAAACGCAGTGGACGCATGGGCCAGCGCCTCGCTTTATTGCCGACGTGACTCGCGCTTTTTCAATTTCGAATTTCGAACTGTGGGAATGATTGGCGCTCGGGGTGTGATTGCCATGATGACGTATCGACTGGACACCGCGTTTGACCGAGCGTTCTTGTTGACAAATGTTCGCCAATGTAGCCTACCCGAATATACACTGGAACTCAAATTGCCCTTGCATATATTACGTACAGGAACGCACTTCATTCACAATTTATTTTATACTTTCAGGCTTGTTTTTTATTTTCACACTAAACCCCAACTCTATACTAACGAAGTATAAACAAGTTACGAGAATAGTTATTTTTTTAAAAATTATGTCTGCATATTTTACTTCATAGCAAAAAAAAATAAAAACTAGTGTGGCAGTCAGTGGGACTGCCGGCAGAAGTTATCCTTCTATATGATATTCGTGGTAAGCGACTCCAAAAACCTCCTAGTACCGTGTGCACACTCTTTTTGTATCGAATTTGCATAAAATTCCTGGAGACGAGGTCCGTCTTAAGCACCAGGTGTTTCGAACACCATCGCTATTATTATAATCGTATTTAGCGACTCAAAAAAACCACCGAGTACCAAGTGTGCACTGATTTTGTACAGACTTTACATAAAACCCCAGGAGAAGAGGTAAATACCCTAGACACCAAGTGCCGCGGAGACTTTTGGAATCTTGATATTAGTGTTCAGCGACTCCAAAAACCCCGAATATATAAATTGAACCCATTTTCAGCAATACTTACCGAGTTGTAAGTTTTCTCTCTATTGTCTGAATGTACTTTTCGAATGCAGAAATGCAATTTCCATTTTTACATTATAAAATATAGCGACAAATTTCCTGATACTTTAACGAATCCAATGCAACAAAAAAACGCATTCCGATCCATCTTACGTTACAAAATTCGGAGGTTTTGGTGCTTTATTTCCTCCACTATTAGTAAAAACTCTGTTTATGTATCCAACAACCTTAAAAGCATGGAGCAAAATATACTGCAACCATGTGACGGTATTTTAGACTACAATACAATACTCATTACTGAATATTATTATTAATATAAAATGCTAAACTTTATATGTATATTTACGTGACAGAATTATAAAATAATCTGTCAAATAATCATGTGGTCCGTCACTATGATATGCATACATTAGTTCAGACTGTTTTTTGTATATCTATCCCTTTTCAATGTATTGAATGTTTAAACGGTATTCAAAGGACTTATAGTTATGACTAATAACATGTGGTTTATATTTTATCTTTGTTTTTACCGATCAATATACCTTATAAGTGTTTCTGTCTCTCTCTTACTCACACAATTACGTATGTAATGATTTTTTTCATTTAACTCTACACAATCTTTTTCTACAGGGTGTACGAATAGAAGTATAACTTCAAAAAACGTATAAATTAATATGTTTTTATTATTTTGACGGGGAGAGAGAGTAATTTTAAAGTTTAAACTTGTTTGTGTTGAAACTTACAGTAATATAATTTCAGAACTTCCAAATGAAATAAGATAAAAAATATGTAATAATCACAATTTATAAAAAGAACTTTGTATAGTAGAAAGTTTTTTTTTGGTGATTTATAAGTTATATTACTATTATTAAATTATTACTCGCTTGGCAAATAGCGCTTTACCGAGATAGGTTACGGCATAGTCCACAGTATAGTCTAAAAAATTTTTTAAAAATTTTCTAAATTAGTTTATTTTATTAACAGTTAAAATAATAATTACTGTTGTCACATGTAGAACCAAAAAAAAACTTCTCTCTCGCGTAGTCGATTCCATTATGATAACATAACAGAACTGTCACATTCACTCATATCCGACGCTTATTCAACTAGGCTACGAAAGACATATTTAAAAATGATAACATGTATACACAATTTATATCATATTTCGTATCAATTCAGTATAAATTTCGAAATTAATGTATATGCCTAAACACACTTAAAACATGCATTGTCATCCAGTTCTTAGCTTTCCTGTAAATTACAGAGCTCTAGGTAGTCGGGAAATAGGTTTAAATTTGATTACAAAATTCCACGGAATGAGCCAGAGACAAAGAACACGGTGAAAATATAAAAACTTTCTAAAAATAGCATATTCGAAAGGAGATGATACACAAACTTAAATTTGATCGCGGTAAAAATTTGCTCCCGTTTACCGGAATAGTTGGGAATTAGAATAAAGAATGGATTAGACCAACAAGACAAATTTTAATTTTCAGTAAATCCAGTCCAGATAATATCCTGCGACTAACAGGTATCGATAGTTTAGTGAGTTTAGTCGATAGTATACATCAATACATTGAAATACAAATTGAGCGTTTGATCCATTGTTGTTCAACTTTTAAAGTTTTAAATCAAAATGAAACCGATATAGCTACATAAAACGGCATGTGTTTTTGAAAAAAAAATGTGGAAAAACCAATCAAATTTATGTAAAATATGCCATACAAAAGACTACTGTTTTTCTATGTTATAATTTTGTTCTCGTACGTAAAAGATATTAAATTGTTATTAATTTATTAACACGGTTTGATTGGGTTTACGCAACTGAAACACAGAATAATCCTATATTCCGTTATGTGGCTATTTGTCTATGTATGATATGTTATATGTCTATGTATATGTGTATATCTGGTATGGACGGGATAAATATGTATATAGGGCTTTGCACCCGCTATCATTTTAACGAAAGTGTAAATGTGATTATAGCACTCCTTTTTTTACATTATTATACTCAGATAGTCAAAACAGAACTTAGTGTTTTTCTATTGAAACAAGTTTTTGCAAAAGTTATATTGTGCATGAAGTAATTATTAAATTTAATACTTATTTATATCGGTTATATTTTGTGAAAAATAGAACCTGGATATATACCTACGACCATTAACACAATGACGGTTTAAATTTTCCATTAGTTGATATGATAAGATTATTTTGGTAAAATTTGCCACATTAAAACCATTAGCCGTAAAGTGCTGTTGTGTTTTACTTGAATTGTGTTGAATACCTATAAACTGGTGTTACTTGAATATATCTTATTCTTAAAAAAAAGCAATTTTAAAATACTGATTAGTCTTATTTATTCTATTTAATAAACAAATAGGAAACCATATTTAAAAAGTTAAATAAATAAAAAAATCTTACATTTAAAATCCTACGCAAAACCAAACACAGATAAAGTATAAAATTGATCCTTATCAGAATCGTGATTTTTCACTCAAAATATAATCACTTTCTATTTCAGTCTGTGTTAGACAAACACCACTAGGTGGCACAAGTACAATAATAAATAAGTTGATGACTGTTAACAAATAAACTGAAGAGTAGATAAGATCGAACTATTAAGATGGTAGCAGCGAGTTACGTTACCGTAAACGAAGAATCCACAAGCTCAAATTTCAGCTTAGTTGCACATTAACCGCGAAGCTAGAACGTATCTTATTTGTTTTAATTTCTTGCGTTTTGTAGGCTTTTGTTTCATCGGTCTGAATAATTAACTTACCGTCTTAGAATCACAATTCTCTTACGTGTGAGACATTTTAATGAGATTTCTCTAATTTACTATCTTGCTGCTTTAAATTAACAGACTTGGTTTATTTGAAATTATCAATGATATGATCCATATATTTTATAAGCCGGAATACGAATTAGGGCTAATAAAAACATCATCAAGATTAACATCATATAGTTTTTTGATTAAAATCAATTGTAAATTTGTATAACTGAATATAACAATACATTAAATAACTATAGTTGATTTAATTCGAACATTCTTATGCAAGCATACCTCTGAATTTGAGTAGAATCCCTTCACTTACGTTTTTTAAACAGTCCTATTTTTTATTACTTGATTCATTCAGAAGGACTAAAAAATGTAACATATTTTAAAATAAATATTTGGTGGTGGTTTGTGATCTAGACACGCGGTAGCGTGTCAAGCCAAGTTTAAGCAAAAGAATTGGCTAGCCAGCGTCAAGTGTAATATTACATGAACCACTTGGTGCCACTTTTGACTCTTCTATAACTCAAAACCTCTTTAACGTAAATTCATTAAACTACTTGTGTTTAATTGTATCCATAAGGATATCTAGAAGCCCAAATTTTATGAAGCTAGCTCAAACGGTTATAAAGATATGAAGGTCAAAAAGTCTTAAATTTTAGCACTGACTGACTGACTGACAGAAGTATGTACCTAAACCTAACTTACTTCCAGATGACCTAGAAGGGTGAAATTTGGAATCCAGCTCGGTAATTGTATGTAAGTGTAGGAAAAATTCTAAAAATAAAAAAAAGTTAAAAAATAGAGGGTGTCCCCATACAAAACAATTTTTTTAATTGTAGCGTTGGAACCGTTACAAGCAGACATTTGAAACTATCCCAATATATGTATGTGTATTGCAATATTAGCTAATAATGTTAAGTAAAAAAATAAAATGGTGTCCCCATACAAAAAACTTAAATATGACACAAACGGTGTGTCGTAAGCGGCGCGCAAATTAAATTGAATTCAATTGATGAAATACACTGTCCACGGTCCACGGTCCACAAGCCAGCAAAGGAAGTGCTGAAAAAGAACGAGGATGATTCATCATTAACCGCTGGATTAGAAGACGACGTTATCACGATCAAATTGTTTGCACGAGTTATGTTGCGTAGGAATATACATGTTAGTAAAGGGCTAGTGAACGGCTCTATTGGACTTATAGAGAAAATAAACTGGGATTATTATCAAATTTAATAATTTAACTTATGAACTAGAACGTGTCAAGACTAAGTTTCAGATATTAAATAATGTATATGTTCACCGGGAAAAGTTCCCTATTTGCTTGGCTTACGCTATTACCATACACAAATCACAAGGACTTAGTCTGGACAGCGCTGTTCCTGACATAGACACTTCGATTTTTATATAGCAGAGGACAGGCCTACGTTGCGCTCTCCAGAGTTAAAACACTAGACGGAGTACACCTTATTAATCTAGACCCTAGTCAAATTAAGACACAAGATACATAGTTCAATAGTAGAATATAACCGCCTGAGATCGTTATATCTCCCAGACTTAGCTAATTTAATTATAAACAAGAAGCAGATAATGAATGGGCAATGCGCACTATTGTCTCTAACATTCAAGAGAATGTAGACAATAGCTTAAAAAATATAACCATGCAGCGGAAACGCAAGAAAAAACATTAAATCTCAATACCTGCCTAGTTTTCTTTACAAAAAGTAATGATATCCCACCAAAAACATAAATGTAAAAAAGGAGAGCCAAGTTCAATACAAAAATTATGCTTGGCTGTGGGCTTCGCCGCAAAAAGAATGGAGATCTTAATGAGTGCCAAGTTATATGCAAAATCCAAATATGTATGTATTTATAGGATTAAAATAACATTATGAACTAATATTAAACTCTATTTACCCACGACTCATAAGTAAATTGCGTATTTTTTAACCTATAACTCTGTCAGTAAGTGTCAATTTATTGAGGAGTTGTGTTATAGTTTCATTTACTAAACTAGTGGAGTAAGTAAATAGAAACCTGTATTATTACATATGTTGGTTACCTACAGTTTTCATTAAATTAAACTAAAATTTGACATTTCTCAAACAGAACTGTTTCCGAAATCGAATATTTTTGACAACTTATGCCAAAATTTAAATTTTATTATTGTTATTTTCAGTTTTATACAAAACCATTTGGTAAGTCGTGGGTAAAGCATAGTACTTCACTCGAGGAACAAATTGCATATTTAGCTCGTTTCTTTAGCCCCTTCGCTCGCAAGCTCGCTCATGGGCCAAACGCACTCGCTGTAATATGCAATTTACTCCACTCGTAAAGTAATATACTATTCTTTGCTTTATTGAATACCTTTAATAATTGTTGTTATTAAAAAATGTGAGATCTTAAAGAAGGTTAGATTTAACTTGGCCAGTTTTTATCAGAATTTAAAAATATATGTTGAATAACTTTATAAAATGACTGATTTAATGAAAACTGGCCAAGTCAAATCTAACCTTCTTTAAGATCTTACATTTTTAAATAACAACCATTATTATAGGTATTCAATAAAGCAAAGAAATAGAGTTTAATATTTGTCCATAATGTTATTTTGTTCCTATAAATACATATTTGGATTTTGCATATAACTTGGCACTCATTAAGATCTCCATTCTTTTTGCGGCGAAGCCCACATCCAAGCATAATTTTTGTATTGAACTTGGCTCTCCTTTTTTACATTTATGTTTTTGGTGGGATAGTTATTACAGAGGCCAAAAAACCACACGCTGATTGATTGCAAATAAGTTTCATTCAAAGGTACTGAACTGGAATCTGTAAAAGGGTTTTTTCTCAATCAAAAAAACAGTACTTGCTGCCACAACAGATATAGATTATTTAAACAAATGTAAAAGCAACCACCAAAAAATCTTTAAGGCAGTTTCTGAAAATCAAACGAAGAAAGTTTCGCGAGCCCTATAATTCGTCAAGGTTTTCTATTAAAATACCTGAAAGAAAAGAAATTGCTGTCACAATTTTAAAATTCAGCGCAAACTATTTATAATCTGTTTTAATATTTAACATAATCAGATCAAAAGAAAATACGATAAAATCACTATCGTTTAAAATATTCAATTGTATTTTAGTTAACTTCAGTGCCTTTCTTTGTTGAAAATGAAATATCTGGATGTTAGACATTATTATTATAGAACGTGTGCGTTGTAGAGCATTCAACGAAGAATACAAAGTAACCTAAAATACAGAACAGAAAATCCTTTACATTTAAATATAAATTTGTTGATCATTGTATTTCGCTCACAAAACAAACTAACTGCTTGGGTATATTAAAAACAGTTTATATATATATATATATATATATATATATATATATATATATATATATATATATATATATATTTATATATATTTTCATTTCCCATTGAATATTAGTAGCACTAGGCTATATTTGAGTATTAAAAAAGAATTTGATTATGATCTATATAGCCATAAAAATTACATCAGATATTAAATTATCTACTTTTAATCAAAACTTAAATGTAAAGCGCAATTTTGATTCTTTCAATTAACTTTATTTTTGTTTTTTGAATATTCTCTTAAAAATTAAATTATAAATTAGAAACTAATTGTCATAACTAATAATGCTAAGATAAAAAATTTGAAACAAATTATTGTGTCTGTTTACATACTTTATGTGATAATTGCTTAAAACTTACATACTTTAAAATATTCACTATTAGTTCAATTATATTTAATTTAATATAAGAAATTAACTGCTAGGCAACATAAATACTAAAATAATTGTAAAGGATATTTCATCTTTTTAAATATTATCAATTACCCTCCCGTCGCCGTCGTATAATTTTCTCATCTTAAAAAAAATTACTGTACGAATTTTTATTACATATTCCAACAAAAAAAAATGATAAAAAATAAGCAGTTTATAATTAAAGTTAACGTATGAGACACAGCAGTGACAGAAGCTTGGGCACAAATTACGACGGTGTAGATAATATATTTTTATAAAAATTTAATGTTTGAGAAGAAACGAACCAATTAAAGGTAATGGAAGCAAAGTATTTTATTTGTTTTTTTCCTCCAGTTTTTATTACTTAGTAACTATATGGAAAAAGTTAAAATATAATATACCAACAGAAATCTGCTGAATAGAAAAAAGATATGAACGACTAAGAATGAATATTAAACAATGAGAAAATTAGTAGTACCAATAATAGCATAATGTAAATAATTTATAATTATTAAGTAGTGCAAAAAAACAATTATTTGAATTTGTTAATATAATACATTAATTACTTTCTGTCGTAACTGTAGAAATGTATACAGCATGCTAATGTTGATCGAAGTGATTCTTTGCAACACTAAATATTCAAATATTCAAAAATTAAAATTTACGTAAATCTGATAAAAATTTTAATGTCATTTAGTATCAGTTTAATAGAAGTTTTGTAGTTATTATTCAGTTGAATTAAAACTGTTAGCGAGATTGTGAGAAGAGTGGAATGTGTATCAGTAAATTCGAGCAAATTTATTTCCATCATCGAAATGGGACGGTCTGTTTGAATAACTAGTAATAAAAGTAGGTTTATTTAGTGATTTATGAGATAGTTTGATTGTGATAAATGAAAATGGAAAGCAAAACGCAAATATCTGTTGGCGTGAAAATTTTCGAAATGCAGTAATTTGTATAGGACATTGACATGCCATGTTTATTTTTACAACGAGAGTAAAAGAATAGTTAAGTTGTAATTCTCTATAACAAAATTTTAATGTGTATAACAAATGAAAATACTAAATAAAATTTTATTCAAATCTGATAAAAATAATCAAAGTTTATTTAATATTATCTTAAATAATGAAATATATCTGTGTATGGTTCCGATGATGTGATAATATACATTTCAAATTAATGTAGAATAATAAAATATATAGTTTGTTACATTTGAGTAAACACAATACACAAAGGGTACAAAAACTGTTTAAAATAGTTATTTATGAAACAGTTCGTAAAGTATGCTTTTTGCGCACGCACGCGATGTTTATATCGCGTAAGTGCGCAAAAGGCACTTCACTCACTGTTTCATACAATATTTTATCTACGATAATTAAATAAAAAATAATTACAAGAAAGCAATTTATTTTCAATTCATATCTACAATTTTTATACCTTTCAAATTTGAAAATTCAAACTACAAAACTGTCAGAATAACTTTTGTTGAAATTTAATGCTCTCATAGCAACACCATGACAACGCGAATGCTAAGGATATTTGATTATTTGTTACTTCACGCACACTTTCAATCCTTCACGCACTGCTGTCTATAATGACAGTTTTCACGAACTAAAAATTGATACATAATATGAGGTAGAGTAGATAAAAAATATTTTTTCTACAACCGTGCGTAAAGTATTATCTTTACGCACGGTTTAAGGTTCGTAAAGTTTAACTTTTTTTCACTAGTGAAAAAAAAAGTTTTTTTTAACTAGTAAAAAAAAGTAAAATAAGCACCGTCTTTTATAAGATTATGCAAATATTTTTAAGTGTGTTATTGGCCGAGAACGTAAGGTGTCTGGCTTCTACCCAGCTGACTCGGGTTCAATTCCGGGTAAGGAAACTTTTTTTTTATTATTTAATTTGTGTAAATATATTTAATTGGTAAATTATTGCAGTTTAATACACAAAACTAGATATTATATTTAGTAATTTTTAATTTGATTTTTAATATGACAGAAATATCAGTTCATGAATAAGGGTACCTAAGTATTTTTATTTAAATATACGTAGGGTCTGACTGATTGACATTTCAATTAATTTATAATTCAAGCATTTCGCGTTTCTATGTACCGGTATTATAGGTAAGATTAATTTAGAAAATAAATATTTTGTTATCTAAAATATGTTTTAAATATAATATTTTTTTTGCAGTAGTGCGTAAAAAAAAATCAGTCCTATACTTGTATTTCTTGTAAAGAAATTCGGTTGTAGAAAAAATATTGTATGCAACTCGTGCGTAAATGTTCCTTTTCTGACTCATGTGATTGTCGCATTCGCCTGCGGCTCATGCGACAACATTCACATTCGTCAAAAAAGGTCACTTTACGCACTAGTTGCATAAATAACTATTTCATAAGCTTATTTTTGCGGTATATGAAATATTTTAATTATAAGTGTATATTTTCTTTACCATGTTATCACTTTAATAGTTTTGGTCTATTTAAAATAAAAGTATCAACTGGTATGTTCGTAGGCATTACATTTATAATTCTGAGATCTTAAGATTTGCCCTGTTATCAAATTGTCCAATTATCACATTTTTGTATTATTTAAGTACAGGAACAGATTTTTTCTAATAAATTAATTTGAATTTATAAATATTATCAAGATTAATAATTATTATTAAACAACAAAAATTATTCTATGTTTAGAGAAATGTGTAGTTTCTTTTGAACTTATTCTAGCGTAAAACGAATATTCCTAGTAGGGCTAAAGTAGTCACAAAGATATCAAACTTAGATATCGAAAATAAATCGTCGAGAGACCGTCGCCGTTGTCGAGTATTCGAAGTCATTCATAAGCTAATTGTGGACTTACCGTAAAACTGAAATATCAACAGCATATAGAAAAGCAGATGTGGGTATGTCGTCCGAAGAGCTTGTACGTTATGCATGATTGCACGATCTCAATCCACCCCGTCTATGTGGCCGCTGAGTCCCATGGCCCTGCAACAGACATTAAAGTGAGTGAGTGTAGTCTCTGGGCCCCTGTCCCTGTATCCACCACCGAATCCAGAGGCGGCCCTACAATATTTATTAAAAGAAAGCCGATTTACAACTGTCTTCAATCAAGTATGATAACTTCCTATGGGAAATAAGTTACAGAATATTTTTAGATTCGTTATTGAAGTAACTTATGTTATAAAAGTACATATACGAATAAAAACATTAAAGTAATTGCTCTCAAATTGTATTTCTCTTTACTAACTGGTTGTGTCTTACAAATTCATTAGTAATTTGCAATTATTGTATGTGTGCTATCTTCTACTTGTAGATATAACACAAAAACTGTTTCACTGCTGAATATACTTTATTAACAATAACTATCTTAATTATATTAACCTCTTTTTCACTTGTAAGAATATAAATCGACTTTCCTAACAGTTGATGATACATTTCATTTGAATCATCATCGATAACCAAAACAACTGTCTACATTAACAATTAATATGCGAAAATTGAAAAACAAAATATTCGAATTTGTAGATTAACAATATTTTGTAATTCATGAAAACCTAACTGAATTCGACACATTTACCAACAATTTTAGGCATTCAGTAAAAACCATTGGTAGTTCTCTTGGACCAATTTGGTTATCATTTAAAAAATTTTAATGTTGAAAACCGGTGAAAATCGTGATTTTCAAAATAAGACATTTCTAATACCTGGTCAACTTAAGGCGTTCAATAGCTACTTGTCATTTAATGAGTTTGTTTTTTTAATTGTCAAGAGTAATATAAAAAGACCTTGATTATAGTCGGCTATTTTTGTGGTATCTAGATTACGAGATTATTTTAGTATCAATTTGTTCAGACATAATTTGACATTAATAATCTGATTAAAGCCAGAGAGCTTTAGCTCGAGGGCTTTAATCTTTGATTATTAATGTCAAATTATGTCGAAACAAATTGTAAAATATTCGAGAAATTTAGCAACAACAAAAATAGCAGACTATTAATCAAGGTCGCGTTATATTTAGGAAGATTATTTCCTGAGAAGACAAATTTTTGACATTTATATTTCACGTGACTATTTCTCTAGTGCAATAGTCGCTGATATTATTCTAGTGCAACAGTCGCTGATATTTGATTCTGATTGGTTCGATTTCAAAAAATTATGACATTCTATTGGTTAATTTGAATCGAAGGAAATAATCATGACTATTCAAAAGCCTTTCAGGTCAATTCATTTATAATGTCTAACGATTGCTGGTTTTTCTATTGTGTTTGGATTATTGTTTCCTTATGCATTCTCCCTCGATCCAATATTTATAAATATATTTCCTTGACAAAATTCGTAACATTTTGTACTATATTTAATACAGCATTAATTAAAATGACTGATACGTAGGATTTCAAAAGTGGGTTATTAAGATTTATAAATAGAATCAACTAAAGAAACAAATAATAACACTGAAAAATAGAAGTAATGTAACCTATTCTAGTATTAAGGAAAATCGTATCCACCAAGCTGCTACCTTGAGTGTCAATTGGGGTTACTAGTTTCTTCTTTTCATTTTCAAAAACTCCCCATGCTGCAATTCTCTACGAGTCGTTCAATGTTTCGTGGTCCTTGGCTCACTCCAATGTGTATGTTGTGATGTTACTATTATCAACAACCGCAAACGGAATACAGAATACACGAATAATGCTGATAATTCTTTTCGAGCAGAGCAGGTTCACAATTTTTCGTACTCATACAGTAACTGAATAACCGTTGAAAATTATAGGTAAATAGTACATATTTAAAAAATTAAAATACATTTGATTCTTTACTGAAAACAAACAATTCAATTATTTGTATGTATAATAAACAATAATAAAGCATTCAAATTTGGATATTTGGTTAAGTCAATATTATAAATGTTAAAAACTGATTTAATAATTAAATAATGTGTCCTTACACTTGATGGCTTAATTTCTTGATGTACCTAATTGTTTTGAATTTTAAAAAACCTAAATAATTTGTTATCAAATTAAATGCCACTTCAGTAAAAGTACTTGATTTGATTGGTTTAAACATTTGTTTCAAAATGAAAATTAACCTCATGATACAGATCTTATCGGTATCTAAATCGGGAGCATAAAAAATATATTTTGTAAACATTTTACGTATAATAGTTGATGTACTATAAAGGGATATGAGTATGAGTGGCATCTGCTATTGAGGCAGTTTTTGTTATATGCTAAATCCGATTTGAAAACTGAAATTTTGTATAAATTGAACAACATATTTTTTATTGAATTAATTCTAGGCTTATTAAAACTTCGTATTGTTTATGTATTGTGAAATTATACTGATTCATAACTAGATTATTAAACAATTTTAAAGTTATGTGGTTTGCGGTCTATATAAAAATATACACAATAATGTATTCATTATTAGACTACTGTAGGATTCAATTTCGTTTCCTGTATTTCTTATAAATAAAGCATAAAATACAGTATTACAGCATTTCTATCAAAAAATATTTAGACGGATAGAATTTGTAAAAGAAATCCACAACACTATCGCATTGTTTTAACTGATTTATGAAACATTTTTTTTTTCACCTTGATAAATACTATTGTTAATTGCATTAAACAATTCTCTCTCTGTGACTTTTATAAGTGAATTAAAGCATACCATTTTATTTTCAATTTATAAACGGCTTGGTTGGAATGCAAAAAGCCAATAAATTAAATCGAATAGCCCATAAATAAACAAATTCTGTCCGATGAGTGCGAAAAAGTTGTTATAATTTAAATGTATAATTTAGATATTGTGGTGTATTTTTCAGTTTCATTAGTTAAACTGGGTTACGCACAAACCCTATAAAGTACTTATTATATATATATATATATATATATATATATATATAGGTTTATAATAATTATACACAGTATTAAACAAAGGATGAATGAAGTAAGTTTGCAAAACCACAAATTTAATATGAGTTAGTACTGTGTACAATTAATGTACAAAATAAGTACACAAGACTGTAAGGAAATAAAATCATCCCTTTTTGTAGGGTTCCCACAAAGAGGTAACTAGTGGATACCTTAATGACTTGTTTCATAAGCGGAAGACAAGGAACTCCTCTGGACAGTCGATCCTTATCTACAGCAGCAGTACTAATGATTTGGGATTATATAAGAGTTGTATAGATTAAGTATGTATTTACTAAACCCGGAAAAGATATTCAAATTCCTGACACTCTGTTACAGATATTACGGTTAAGTTTGAAAATAAAATCGCTTCATTTATAAATGAGTATTTATATTGAATAAAAGGTAATAAAATTTGACCGGGGCTTGAACTTAGTATATTCTATTTAACACATAAGGGCTCTTTGAATTGATCTAGGTTGAAAATGTAGATACTTAAAGTATGTTAAATATTCACAACTTTATCAAATTGTGTTAAATTATAAGAATTACAAAGCCAACATTATTGTAATGCTTAACATTAAAGGTCGTAATGGTCGAAATTAAACAATGCTCAAATTAAATCAATATGAGAAAACAGGTTTTGATCTTAGTATTAATATTTACTAACCGTAGATCCAACCCTGAATAATTGAAGCTTAAAATAGGGTCAAAATACCATTGTCTGTTTAGGTATGCTGTATTCTGAAAGTCATCAATCAAATATTGTTGGTTTAAAGTCGATGCTCAACCTATACCGAACCATCTCCGACATGTTATGGTTAACACTTTAACACTCTGTAACTTTTAGGGAAACTTCAAACTGCTTAAGAAATTTTAGATTTGTGGGTCTTAAAAAGACAGGCAGTTTGCAGTGTGCGGTTTCGAAACATGTTTCCGAGCCTTTGTTCCACGGACTTACGGTTTGTTGTTCTAATTCGTTTTAAATTAGTCTAGAAGATGAAAACAAAATTGTTACAAAACTATTTATAAGGGTCTCTACTTTACCCTAAAAGTAGCAAATAGTATGTAAAATTTTAGATTTAAAAAAATGATATGTGTTTCTGTGATTTTATTTTACTTGAAACAATAACATCGAAATAAATTATTTCTATACAGATCACCAAAAAAACAGTTACACAATGTTATAAAGTATGGCAGTAATTTAATGAATAGTGAAACAAAAACCTAATGTCTTGTTTACAAATGTTTAAAGAATATTTGAAACTGTATGGTTGGTTTAGTTATATAATTACAAATTTGTTTTCAAACTGTCTTACCTATTTACAGAAATTAATTATGAATAAAATATCAAAAACTTTGTAACGTATTGACAGAAGGAAAAAGCTTTTGAAATTATCGGAGATCTGAGATGAAATTTATCATAGTTGTATTAAATATCCGATTCAAATACCCCAATGCTATAAACAAGTAAAAATAAGAAAAAAATAACAGTGAAATTTGCTTATAGAATCTGCAAAGCAAGTTGTAGGAGTGTACTCCATGACAACAATGACCGCTTTTTAATCTTTAGCAACCATCGCTGTGTGTAGATTTACTCTAGTCAACATCTTCAAAAACGTGAAAAATTAAAATAAAGGTCCTAAAAATATAAACGATAGCTCATTGGATTCGGAATCACCTGTAGAAAAATGTTTTTGAAGGAAAAGTGTGCAGGCAAAAAATTGCAATTGTTATTAACAAAATAAGATGAAAAAAATAGATGTTTATGTTTTTGTTAATAACTCGAAAGATATTAATATTTAGGCAATTTTGAAAAAAGCTCGTTAAAGAGGAGGAAATTTCCGAAAAAAAAGTCCATCCTCCCGGAACTCTATCTCCATTATTTTTATAACTTTAATTTGACGTTGAAAATGGGGCTTTGAGCGGCTTTTACGGCATACGCGCGCTACCGCTAAACGGTGTTTATCAGATAAAATATTTTTTTTATGACATAAAATATTATTTTAAAAATTTGAAAAAATTCCAGTATTTTCCTAACACTTAAAAGAATCTAAATCAGTTGGAAAAAACATTTTATCACTGTTTTTCAAAAAGTTATTCAATTGTTAACTAACAATTTTTTTCCTAATATCTGTTGACATAAACAATGGGATAAAAGGTATACATAATTGGCCTAAAAATTTGAAACTTTGTGGAGCCCTTTTCATATGTATACTTTACAAGATTCTGTGATAAATGTTTATAAAAGTTTATTAATTTGTTAATTATGATTTTTCATAACTATTGCAAAATATTGCGAAAAAGTAAAGAAAAATATAGAATTTTTCCAAATAAATGCATGTAGTATCTAATAAACAATAAATACGAATTTGGTCTTAGAATTATTTGAAAGAGAAACTTATTTTCTATAAAAAACTCCTGAATATCCTTTATCATATCTGCAGTAGTTTAAAAGATATATAATTTTTTTAATTGGCAAGTTATTTGGCGCTACAGTTAACGTGACGTATGATATTAGATATTAGATATTAACAAATTAATAAACTTTTATAAAGATTTATCGCAGGATCTTGTAAAGTATACATATGAAAAGGGCTCCACAAAGTTTCAAATTTTTAGGCCAATTATTTATATTTATACCATTGTTTATGTCAACAGAGATTAGGAAAAAATTTGTTAGTTAACAATTGAATAACTTTTTGAAAAACAGTGATAAAATGTTTTTTCCAACTGATTTAGATTCTTTTAAGTATTAGGCAAATACTGGAATTTTTTCAAATTTTTAAAATAACATTTTAAGTCATAAAAAAAATATTTTATCTGTTAAACACCGTTTAGCGGTAGCGCGCGCATGCCGTAAAAGCCGCTCAAAGCCCCATTTTCAACATCAAATTAAAATTATAAATAATGGAGATAGAATTCCGGGAGGACGGACTTTTTTTCGGAAATTTCCTCCTCTTTAACGAGCTTTTTTCAAAATTGCTTAAATATTAATATTTTTCGAGTTATTAACAAAAACATAAACATCTGTTTTTGGAACGAAGTTCCCTTTCGCGCGTTACGAACAGTTACGCTGACGCTAGGAGCTAGCCTAAAAAAATTCATACCAAAATTTGTCACGACACTATGCACCGACACACGCATGTTTCTCTCTCTCACAGACCAAAAAATAAATAACTCTCTCTCCCTCTCTCTCATAGATAGATATATTACAATGCATAGAAAAGTGTGACGTCAGCTATGGGAGGAGCTTACAAATCTTTCTTAACAAAACACAAAACTACAAAACATATTTGCATTGAAAATGCCATAAAAGATTTTTCTATTACTTGTAGTGGTTTCTAATCAAAAATCTTAACGTTTTCCGGACACTTTTCATACGACCTATTGTATCCAATTTGTGATAGTGAATAAACATTGAAAGTTAGTGTAAGTGTTTAAATTTTATATGCATTTTAGTGGAATTGAGGTTATGTTTTGTTTCAAAGTTTATAAATTTTATTATGGTAATCTTGTAATTAATTATGTATTCTTTAACTATTAAATAGTAGGTATTCTGTTGCAGTAAAAATGGTGACGTGTTTCGTCCCCAATTGCAAACATTATAGCGAGCAGAAAAACTGCAATTTTTTTACTTTTTTTTTCTATTTTGCTTTGAACAGTGTAGTAGTGTCGCGACTTTGTTAATACAGGTTTTTTGTAGATAATAAATGTTAAAATAATAGAAAATAAAAACAATAATGTATCCTGACAATGTTTCTGCACAAGTTCCGGATATTGTTGATAGAGTTAGGTAAGTAGAGATTTTATACAGACGATAATAAATGCTTATGTATATACAAACTCTCTGTTGTGTTTACAAATTACAATTCCTTCACTAATTAATCGAAAGAAACTTCGTTCCATCCGGGTGTCCTTTGACACCTCTCACTTTTTTTTCATCTTATTTTGTTAATAACAATTGCAATTTTTTGCCTGCACACTTTTCCTTCAAAAACATTTTTCTACAGGTGATTCCGAATCCAATGAGCTATCGCTCATATTTTTAGGACCTTTATTTTAATTTTTCACGTTTTTGAAGATGTTGACTAGAGTAATTAGTAGGTACTCATTTTTAAGATAGTTGATAGTTCACCAATATGGATGCTAGATTTTTTAAATGTTGTTTGATTTTTATAATACACATCAGAGCCAAAAAAATTTAATCTAAATCTACTATTATTATAGTTACTTACTTACGTTAATATATTTGTTGAACAAATACAATAAATATAGTTTAAAAAAACTAAAAAACACGCTTTTATAAAGCATGTTTCTGAAAAACATCGAACTAAAAAGTTAAAAATAATTTTCAAAATAAAATTAAAACAAAAATAAATGAAAAATACTAGTATTATTGTGAAAAAAGCGTGGGCGCTTGACATTCGAAAAATATGGTATGCAGCGCCCACGCTTTTTTCACAATAATACTAGTATTTTTCATTTATTTTTGATTTAATTTTATTTTGAAAATTATTTTTAACTTTTTAGTTCGATGTTTTTCAGAAACATGCTTTATAAAAGCGTGTTTTTTAGTTTTTTTAAACTATATTTATTTTTTACTTTTTAGTCCAATTTATTTTATTTCAATAGATTTGTTAATTTGCTGTGACGATTACAAGACCCTCACTCAATCATTATTCGTTTATTTAGTTGGAAATGCTTTGAAAGCGTGTTTTTTTGATTTCTCAAATTATATTTATTGTATTCATATTGTTGATGATTAAACATATTGTTTCAATCACTTGGAAAAAAAAATTATTATTGTGAAATCTAAAAAATTGTTAGATTAATTCTAAGACAATTTCATTCATATTGTTTATAATTAAACGTATTGTTTTCGGAACTTGGAAAAAAAATTACTATTGTGAAATCTAAAGAATTGTTAGATTAATTCTAAGACAATTTCATTCATATCGTTTATAATTAAACGTATTGTTTATTACCCACTCCCGGCACGGGGAGGTAGTGACTAAAAATCACGATATGAGACTCACCCGAGGCAGCAGTCGCGGAGTGGAGAGTTACAAATACAAACAAACAAACAAACATACATACATACATACAGGTGAAGTTAATTAATAATAATAATAAAAAGCGTGTTAAAAACGATAACTTTTCGAGATATTCACAAAATAGTGTTTATTTCGAAAACTGTCAATGTGACAGCTGTCATAATTTGACAGTTGATGTAAAATTTAATTCCAAACGAAAAAGTATTCTTGTGTTTTTTCAAAAAAACAATAACTTTTCGAGATATTCACAAAATAGTGTTTATTTCGAAAACTGTCAATATGACAGCTGTCATAATTTGACAGTTGATGTAAAATTTAATTCCAAACGAAAAAGTATTCTTGTATTTTTTAAAAAAAAACGATAACTTTTCGAGATATTCACAAAATAGTGTTTATTTCGAAAACTGTCAATATGACAGCTGTCATAATTTGACAGTTGATGTAAAGATTAATTCTAAACAAAAAAGTATTCCTGTGTTTTTTCAAAAAAACGATAACTTTTCGAGATATAATTATATAACGGAGTGGAGAGTTACAAACAAACAAACATACATACATACATACATACATACATACATACATACATACAGGTGAAGTTAATAAAAGCGTGTTAATAAAAAATAAAACTAGACAGTAATGTAATTCTGGAACGATAACAGAATGAATAACATTCGCATAAATGGATACATTAATGATTGATTTTTGATTAATCACGACATTAAACAACGATGTGACCTCGAATACTTTATTGACAGTTAAATAGATGAGAGTTATATTATGGATTTACAAATTGTTTCCACGCTCATCTCTTTCATTTGAAACATCAAAGCGATTAGAAATTCTGAAAAAAAGCCATCACTTCGATAAAAGTTTATTTACTTTTATTTGATATGTGTTTTGATTGTTTTGCTTTTGTAACAATTTAAATACACTTACATGAACCCTAAAAAAAGGTCAAAATTGATTGTTTGTTGTATATTGTCTTACTTATTGGAATAGTTAAACATCTTTGAATATTGATGGTAACGAGTAAATTCCTTTACGTATCCGAACTTTAGTCATATATAATATAAGGGAATTTAATTAGATATTATTGGAAAATCGAAATAAAGTTTGTAGAAAATTTATTTTTTGTGTTGTAACTTTTGCATTTCTGTTTTCATTCTAGCTATTTAAATGTAAAATAGCGTATAAACATTATTTAATCAATACTCATTTAAGATAATTTCTTATTTATCGTAGTTAAACATCAGAAATAAACCCTTGTTAAATAAGATTATAAACAGTTTCTCTCTTCTGATTAATGGTCGGTTTGCACGGAATTAATAATGTTAAACGGAAACGCCGTATTAAATTACAATCCCAATTCATTTCACCATTTAATATGCAGTTTTCTCACTTTCTCACAATAGAACGAACAGGATTTTTTAGTACGACCTCAAACGCAGAAGACAAAGTTCGGGTAGCAAACACCTCACGCTTCCTGTGTTTTGGGCAGTTCAAAACTTAAGATAATATTGTAAATAAAGTCCCCTAATTATTTTAAATCCAATTCCAGTTTTTTATTCTACCGATAAACAAGAAGGTCATTAAGTGTATTACTTATTTATGCATTTATTTATAGTATTTTGTCATCTAAAATCGCAATAATTTTTTGTACTATTTCATCGCAATTTTACTACAAACAATACTTTATTATAAATTTTTCTACAGTAAATAATTACTAAACTAAAATAAAGTATTTACGAAACGTTTGAAGGGTAAGCTTTAAATGCATTCATTCTGTATGCGTTATCTATGTCTCTTTTTATCTAAACGCAACTGAAGGAAATTAATGTTGATTTTTAAAATCTATAGGGCGTATCTAAATGTTTATTAATTCGTGCCGAGTATTAACACAGAGAATCCGGTTGGAGCTGTGCGCCTAACATCAATCGACCGATTTCGTTTGAAACACACAGATTCCTAGCCAAAGCCCATACAGTTTATACATCACTCTAATTAATAAATGGCAGACCCGCTATATAAGATGATTAAAGTTATCACTCTGTTTACGAGCGAACCCCTTAGGCGGTTTGCTGAGTACATTCGAATAATATGGCTCCATTCCATTCAACTTTAAGAGTAAAGGTATATTTCATTAATTAATATTTGGTGATTCTTAAAGTTTCCGATTCCTTTTAATATGATTTATATAAAAACTAAACAGAACATACCAAATATCAAAAGTAAAACTTTTAATAATTGACTTGATTTACTCAAAATTTTGAGTTACAAACATTTTGCTTGTATACGAGTCATGTGACAGGTGGCGCTAAAATTTTTCTGAACAGAAAGGTAAGGTATGAGACCAAATATAACAGTTTATATGTAAGTACTAGAAAACCATCAGAACTGAATATCTGCATTTTGCTTACACTACTTGTAATCAATTCTTCTGGAATATACTGCCACTCTTATCTAGCAGCAAGAGCAAACGCTGATAGAATTTTAAAAACATTAAATTTCTTAAAAGCCTATTTTAACCCTGCTTTATACTATTTATGCCAAGTTAATCTAATCAGCTGATTTAATGTAGTCATCGCGTACAATGAAATCAATATTGTTGTTCATGAAGACAAAATGATTACTAAATCGAACAAGAGAATGTACTATGTATCTATATATACCAGCAGTTATTGTGTTTCCATTATGGATTGCGTCAGCAATAGCAACAGCTCACAACAACGTTCTCTAAAAATTAATAACGAACTGAAAGGATATCATTTTTTCAAAACATTACTTTGGCGACTACCTTCTACCAGGTTAACCCTGGTTATATGGAGAAACAATATATTCTAAAATGCTCTGGGTACACGAATATACATACCATTCATCCTAATGTAATCGACGATATCTGCTCATTTTAAAATCGGAGGACTTGTCGTCAACATCTGTTTGCGGCAGCCGTCTTGCAAATGCATGTCTCATCACTCTTATTTAAACATTTATCTTTATTATTAACATTACGTAACAATTATGTTACTTTTTTATTAACTCTAGATATATTTTGCAAAAATAATTTTACCTTAACAAATAATGCAACACTTTTGAATGTATGTATGTATATTATTATATAAGCACAATTTACAAAAAGAACTTTTTATAATAGAAAGTTTTTTACTGATTTATAGGTCATATTTTGTGTCATCTCAACAATGCACAGCATCCCTGATTTTGCAAAAATATTAAGTCATACAACGCTGTGATTGATCATAGAGAAGATTGTTTCCTTGTGAACAAAATCAAGGGTAGTTGTATCTAAAAACTTTTTAAAACAGTTTATTTTATTACCAGTTAAAATAATAATTACTGTTTTCACATGTAAGAACAAAAAAAAAAGAAAAAAAAACTTCTCTGTCGCGTAATCGATCCCATTATGATAACATAACAAAACTGTCACAAGTGGACAGATCCGCCGCCTAACCAACTACGCTACGAACGATTTATTTAATAACTTTCAAAATAATATTATCTATACACAACTTAGATCATGTTTAATATCAATTCGGTATAAATTTCGAAATCTATGTATATGCCTAAACACACTTGAAACATGCATTGTCATCCAGTTCTTAGCTATCCTGAAAATTTCAGAGCTCTAGGTAGTCGGGAAATAGGTTTAAATTCGATTACAAATTCCACGGAATGACACAGAGACACAGAACATGGCGAAAATATAAAAAACTTTCTAAAAAATATAGCTTTTTATATTTCTCTTTTATGACATTATCGTATTTATAAAGCGATAAACCCTATATATTATTAAATTTCTCATTGAACCACTTTATCTGTTTAACAAAACTACGTGTTCAAATAAAAAAGTTAATAAGTACCTACATCCACACTCTCTGGTTCTCTATAATCTTTTAGTGTTTGGAATGGTGAAACGGTTGTAAGAATCGGGACAACGATTTCACGATGTTTGAACACTTCCGTTTCATGTTAACAGAAGATTTTAGCTCTGTCGGTAAAATACATTTCCTGTCACACGTATCTAAAATACATTACACTATTCACTAGACCTTTTCCGAAATGGAAAATTGACAATCCAGAGAAATGAATAGTTCCTTTACTGAATATATCTTACTCGAAAATTATTCTCATTACAAGCATTTTAATTTGTAATATTCGAACTTTACTGTCAATACAAAAAAATAACTTGTTTGATGATGACATCTACTATATATTGTTAGTCATTGTAAATTACTTGTTTTTGTTTGAAATTCTATTTAGCTTTTTTACAATGACAATCCTTATTGATTATAAAAATGTATTGCACCCTTTCGTAAATTATTTTAATTTAATATACTGCTGAAACCAAAAAGACATGTTAAGGCACTAAAGGTATCATTTATCATTCTCCATAGGGTCTCCATTTTCACCGACTTAAAGCACTAAATACCATCATCATCAAGGATCTCTTAAGAATTGTCAATTGCCAATATCTTTGTCATTTTGTCCTTGAAATTACATTACAAGTAATTTGTCGTTAGATTTATTTTGTATATACTGAATTTCGCTTAATTTACTACTCGTATATTTAGGTATGATATGCTTACCATAGTAATACGTATGTTTACCAATTCAATTACAATATCTCTGTCTATAGAAATTCAATTCCGTTTGCATATATACCGTTCGAAATAGTGTGTTATTCTGAATTATCTCTTAAGGCCGTCCGAAAACGGAATGATGGCTTTAATCATCTTACATACACGGGTCTGCCATTTATTAATTAGAATGATGTATAAACTATATGAGCTTTGGTTAGGAACTTGTATATTTCAAACGAATACCGCCGATTGATGTTAAGCGCACTCTGTGGTCCTCATTTCTACATACAGCGCCATTCGCATAGATTATAAACACTGGCCCGAGCCGTGAGGATGATTTTACAAGCTTATGGACGGCGTGGATCAAATTTAGCTTTCCGCACCTACTTGAATAATAATTAATGATAAGTGGATATGGCTGCAGTCAACATCACCCATATTTTACCATTACTTTTTTAATTTCATACTTATAAAATTGTAGAAACAAATACATAATAATAAAACTCTGAATACCATATTTTTGTACTATGATAAACAAATAAATTTAAAATAAATAAATAAATAGAAATGATAAAAAATTTGCATTTGAAAAACTTTTTTAGGTGGAGGAAAAACTCTACAAAGAGACATAAAAACAAATATTGACACGTTTAGTACAGCTCAAAGTTAGATGAGTACATTTGCATGCCACCAATATTAGATTATTGAAGTTCTTTCATAGTGATCTCCATCCTTTTAATGCATTCAAGAAGTGACAAATTCTAATTAAAATTCCTAAGCCTTCGTCTGACTAACCACTCTCGTAATGACGCTTACTATGCGTAACAATTTTAATTGGCTTCAAACAATGATATTTTAGTAGCCAGAAAATAATTTAGTTTCAGCGGCAGAAGGGAAAAATTAAAAGAATGCGGAAGTTCCTTCCACTCGAAATAATTTACTCTGGAATGTCTACAGTATATTTTTTTTAAATGAACCCGAAATTTGTCTCATTGTATTGCCCACAGTTTCCGTTTAGATCTGCTTCTTTCTACGATATTTACTTATTTAACTTAGATTTGTAACAGCTCTTTTATTAAAACATACCTAAACTAAATAGCCGGCATACTTATTAATAATCTTCTGAAGGGAAAATATGGATTTAATTGATATTTATTAAATACGGAATTGAGTACTTATAACAGCAATAATCAATTATTGTAAAACACCTCTGAATACATTCATCTATGTCATAAAATCCTGATAGATACAGTTGGGTCCGTGGTTCTTTACCCGTGCGTCACTAATACCTGGCGAGATAAAACACATAGGTACTTTTAATCTAGCGTCATTGTCTTCCGCGCATGAAACTAAAGACAAAACAGCTACCGCATGTTATTAAGTTGCAATTTCCGACTTACTTCGTATGATGAAGCACGGGTAAAGAACCACGGACTCAACTGTAAGCACATCAACAGTGTAGAAATGAAACTAATTGAATTATTGTGCGGTATTTGGTAAATTGGGATATCTAATAATTTAAATATAAATACATATAATGCAAAAACATGCATATAATCGCAGTTCTTACATTGTACTAATGAAACGTAAAAATTATCCGATTATGATCAAATAAATAAAAGAATAGAAAAGTATGCTTAATCGAAACGAAGATCTAGACGATCTTTCAATGCTCTAGCAATTTACAAAATTGAAAATACATCGTCTATTCCAATGTAGCTAAATGTATTTTCATTAAATTTTATGGAAATTCTATTACTTTAATGGTCTTTGGTGTTCAACTAGACTTTAGTATAATATAAATGTAACATATAGCTGCATTTTTAAAAAGTTGAGAAGGAAAACATTAACTTCGCCTCGTTATAATAGTTATACTAGCGTAACTAAGTCATAACATATATGACCTGACTTGGTATAAGGTCTCAAGAATGATAAAAATGTGGTTAAAAATTATATGCTAGTGGCTAAATCTAAATTGTTCATCCTTTACAACCCACTTATGGTTCAATAACGAATCACGTTTTGTTTTCATACGCAAATAGATATTCTACAATTAATTAAAAATAATGTAACTTACTAAACGCATTTTATAGAACTTTTTAAACATGTAAATCCCCAGAAGCGTATCGTTCAATATGTGTTTACGGATTTCTTCTGGCGTAAAGTTGAGTAAATACTGTAATGACGGAGAATAACTAAATTAACAATTACAATATTTTTGGTAAAACCGTGTAAATTTTTTTTAAACATATACATCTAACCTTACCATAATCAGTAACTAAATTTTTCTGGTTTACAAAAATGGTTTTGGTTTGTTTTCGTAAGACAGGTTTAGTACAACTCCTTGATTAAATCTTTTAAGCTTTCTGAAAGCCTTTTATTCCTTCGGACGTTGCATATCCGAATGGAAAGGAGACTTACATATACTAAGGATGCATGAACAAACTGACTGACAAACCACATTACTGTCTAAAAATGTTACAAATTATACATGATACACAAAAACAAATTCCGTGCATAAGTAAGTTAAATTATTAATTAATTTTTGTAAATCTGGATGTTTGTTGAATAACCATTTGAAACAAGTTCCCCGAATAAAAATTGTATTGTGTATTGTAATAATAAAACGTGCTACTTTTCAGAAATTCCCGTCTTTTCTGTAATGTGATCATCTTGTTCAACATATATTTTACGATATAATCGATACTGGACCTGATCTTTAAAGTTTTGTCTAGAGTGAGAGATTTTATGTATGGTATTTTTTCAATATTGTTTGACCCAGATTTTTTATGTTTTATCGTATATATCTTTTTAATGTGGTTTTGTGTACATGAATAGATGTTAGCACTTCTTTCTTAAAACAATTTCGACAATTCTGTTCTGTTAAAAACTTAATACTTTGAACTTGTTTACACACTGAAATCTGGATAGGCTATGATAGATTAATATTATGTGTAATTATGTTGAGTTTTATGTTTATTTTATTATTACTTTTGTAATTGTGCTAATTTCTATCTTATCTACAGGGTGTTAATGAATAAGTGTTACAGATTTTAAGGGCAGATACACCATGGTGAAACTTTATATAAACATATGGTTTTTAAGCTTTGGTTTCGGAGCTGGAGCTCTTTGAAAATGATGTCTCTAGGTCAATTTTTTTCAAATATCTTCAGAACGCCACTATGAAAAAATATGAAATTTGACAGAGTTAGTAAACTTTATAAGACAATTGTTTTGATGCTAATTAGATATTTCCAACACGATCATAAGCGTCTCATTTGGGGGGGCCACTGGATATTTTTTGTCATATTTTTTTTGTCTTTCACTTTTTTATATTTTTGATAATTAATTAAGAAACTTTAGGGTTTTTACTTGAAAAAAGGTACTCTTGTTTAGAGTCCACAGGACGCACCGTTTTAGATAAAAATCAATTTTTAAATTTTTATGTTTTTTATTATAGCTTTCATACTAATTATTTAAAATAAAAGTAAGCTCTGAAAAATCAACAAAAAGATTTTATTTGTAATAATTATTATAAAAATTGTTGAAAATGACCTCCACCAGCCTCAATACAGGCATTGCATCTTCTTACCATATTTTGGTAAACCCTATCCAATAGACCAGGCATTGCTTGAATCTGCTGTGCAGCAGCTAAAACCCGAGCAATCAACTCCTCTTCTGACTCGATGGGTGTCTCATATACTAATGTTTTCATAAAACCCCACAAAAAATAGTCTAACGGGTTTAGTTCCGGACAGCGGGCTGGCCACGGTACCGGTGCTCCTCGGCCTATCCATCTTTCATTAAACGTTTCATTGAGGTAATCTCGAACATCACGCGAAAAATGTGCTGGGGCACCGTCATGTTGAAGCCACATCTCCTGACGGATATTTAATGGTATATCTTCTAACAATTCTGGCAACACTTGTTGCAGAAATACTAAATAATGGGCACCAGTTAGGCGATTTGGCAGAAGATACGGACCAATTAAATGTCCATCAACAATACCAACCCACACGTTGATGCTAAACTTATTTTGGAAATGGGTGGAACGGGTAGAATGAGGATTTTCTTCAGACCAAACATGATTATTATGAAAGTTAATAATACCTTCTCTGGTAAAGGATGCCTCATCCGTAAACAGCACGCGCCGTATAAATTCTGGTTGTAATAAACAAAGTTGTGTAAACCAATGACAAAAATTTAACCTTGGTTGAAAATCTGTTGGATTTAAATGTTGTACGCGTTATTCGTGATAGGGATAAAGTAGTTGTTCCTTTAAAACTTGCCAAACACTTATGTGATTTACACCCATGGCATGAGCAATACTTCGAGTGCTAGTAGATGGTTTGTTTTCTACTTTTTGAAGCACTTCTTCTTCGAAGCTTGCGGTTCGACGACTTCTACGACCTCCACAGTTAATTTTATTGAATTTAAATGATCCTGTCTCCCTTAGTCTTTGTAAAAGTCTTTGAAATATTTTATGGGAAGGAGCTGGGCGATTTGGATATCTTTCCATGTACAAACGGCGAGCAACTCGGCCTATACAATGAGCTTCGCCATAAATTATTAGCATGTTGGCATAATCATTAAAAGTATGAGTATTCATTTTATGCACAAAAAATAACTACAACTTAATCACAATAATAAAAACTAAGCACAATTTGACAGGTTAATATTGCAGAGCCTTCTTTATTTTAGCTAATAAAATCTTTTTGTTAATTTTTCAGAGCTTACTTTTATTTTAAATAATTAGTATGACAGGTATAATAAAAAACATAAAAATTTAAAATTGATTTTTATCTAAAACGGTGCGTCCTGTGGACTCTAAACAAGAGAGTACCTTTTTTCAAGTAAAAACCCTAAAGTTTCTTAATTAATTATCAAAAATGTAAAAAAGTGACAGACAAAAAAAATATGACAAAAAATATCCAGTGGCCCCCCCAAATGAGACGCTTATGATCGTGTTGGAAATATCTAATTAGCATCAGATAAATTGTCTTATAAAGTTTACTAACTCTGCCCAATTTCATACTTTTTCATAGTAGCGTTATGAAGATATTTGAAAAAAATTGACCTGGAGACATCATCTTCAAAGAGCTCCAGCTCCGAAACCAAAGCTTAAAAACCATATGTTTATATGAAGTTTCACCATATTTCTGCATGGTGTATCTGCCCTTAAAATCTGTAACACTTATTCATTAACACCCTGTATATTCACGACGACATTAAGTGTATAAAAAACAGTTGGTTAGTTAAGAAAACCTATTTTAAATTGTTAAACTAAAAGCATACCATTAAGATTCTATATGGAACTAAAAGGTTTGCATAGGTTTTGCCCTATACAAAATTTTTGTAAATGCAGAGTATGCCCCTTGTGAATTGTAGACCAATAAAATCAATCAATTGGATTTTATTTTTTTTGGACAAGGTACTTTCCGTTATCCGTAAAATAAAAAAAAGTAGCACGAGATATATGCCAACAAAATCTCTGTTGAAAGAACAAATACTTTAATAATAGTTTACATCGATAGAAAAAATCCAATCAAAGCAATAGGGGTTTTCAATGAAACATTAAAGTATAGAGTAACATGTTTTAGGGGAGTTTATTATTCTCTATCTTTAAGAACGGGTGGAAACGAAAGCCGTTTGCCGACAGGGCTAAAATAATCTTGTGTTTAACACGAACAGGAAGTGCTCTAGCAGAGCCGTGAGATGGTTGTGCAATTCTAGCCAACGCGTTCAGACTACTAAACCATTCTACAAATTAAAAAGAGTAGCTTAGACATTATACAGCCATATAGAAACGATTAACTTTACTTTTCGGACACAGTTTATCGACCGGCGATTTTGTTCTTTTTTATTTGAACGGTGAGTTTCTACTTGAACAAGTTTTATTTACAAAGGAAAATAGAAACTGTTAGGTCAATATAATAGGATCATAGAATAAATTGTTAAAGAAATATAAACGATAAACCATAACAAGAAGTTTTGATAGGTGTGTATTATTATATATTAAAATTTTATCAAACGCTTATCATTAATAATAATAAATTAATATTTGGAAAATGAACCTTACTGAAAATGCCTAACAAAAATTAAAATAATTTTCTTAGCTTTTCTAAGCTTTTGATAACCAGATCGGTTGTCGTTTTCAAAGATAATTTTTTTAAGTACTTCTTTTTATTTCAATGTCTTTTGGTTTTAAATTGTTAATTTGTTAACGATGATTTTTTCATTTAAACGCAATGCTTGAGCAATGTGATCATTACTACACTCGAGCTATTCCGCGCGTTTAAAGTTCACCAGCTGAGTTACACCGCTTAAAGCTCATCGTCCGTGCTTCGACGTACCAGACTCACCGCTCGATATAAACACTATATTAAAAAAATTGGATGAAAAAAATCAGTTATAAAATATTTTAACAGCAGAAGCAAAAAGGATCAGCTATCATGGAAACAAGTCTACAATTAAGCATATTGGTTATGTTTCTGATACGGCACTTCAAAGTTAAGGGCCAAGGATTAACTAAAAATTTAACCAACCAAAGCGCCAAATGATTTGTTCCATTAATCTCTCTTTACTATCTTGCACGTTATTGCATATAAATTTTTTTTTAAAAAAACATTTAAGATTTAGTAGATTGAACTAACTCTCTGTATTTATTGACCTGGTTACAACATGAAACGTCAGCATTTGTGAAATGCTGTTAGTGGTCAGCGCCATTGTGGAAAAACGAATTTCAGTAAATGTGTCACAATAAAGCGATTAAGTAGGGCCATAGGCTGGTAAAATATTTCATTATCGAAAAAGATGGCTGCAGTACCGACATTAAAATAAATTCCGGGTCTAGAAAAGTCTTTATGATTACTAACATTTTATATCTGAACATAAAAATTATTTGTAGAAAACTGGCATATCAAAAAAATCCTTATTTTCAAGAGTTTTAAATTTAATACATTAAAAAATATATTATGTTTAAATAAGTTTTGTAAATAATAAACCGACTAACTATTTTTCTTGATGTAACAACCTAACAAATTCAGAGGACTAAATCATATTACCTACTAAAAAACCGTATATACTGTTAAATTGTAATTTATTCGTTAATTAGATTATATTGTGCTTTGTACACCTCTACTGATTTCATTAATGACCACATTAACCTACTATTATTTAATTTAAGTGACATAATATTTGCACCTGTTTTTGATAGCATAGATATTTCACAAAATACAATGTCACCAGTTAAACACACATAGCTATATCATTGCAACCAATGGGTGTGTATTTTTTAATTTATGAAAAAACCTTAAAGATACGAGCATGAGTAAAGACATTTTTGATTATCAAAACAGAAATAACAATATGAACCAGATGTGTGTTAAAACTGTATCATAGATCTAATTAATATTTTCTTATTTAAAAAAAAAACATGGTTTTTAAAATCAGTGTATTTTGCGCTAAAACTTCCGTAGAAGGTTATTTTAGACATAAGTAGTGGTGATGGTGTTGTTCTGAACTCCAACGTCTGAAGAAGTTGGCAATAAAAGTTATTCACAATGCGAACACCACAAAGCTTCTTAAGAATTGAAACTTTAAAGAATACGGAAGAAAATGTCATTAAATAAAACCAAATAGTGGCAAGGAGAAATGTTAAATTTTACACAGGCTTCTAAACTTCAAAGGGCTCTAACCATGAATCCATACCGAGATATTGATTAACTAAAAAAGCAGGATAAAAGTAAAACTACCAATTTTGTCTGGGAGGCGTCAGTTAAATTTTTTGTTGTATCGATTGGAATAACTGCTATATTACATTTTCCTCTGTAGAATGTATTGTTTTAATATTATGCATTTTTTTTCTTGTACTTTCAATCCAGCAAACTACTTGTTGACATTCAGGTCAAAATAAGGACAAACTTCAAACGAATCCTTTCATCCTAGTACATCTTGTTATATTGCTACATAAAGAAAATAAGGTTTTAGAATAGTTTTTAATTTACATCCATTTAAAATGTAGAAAATACAGTTTTGGAAATGTTTTTTGATCAAAAGGGGTAAAGCAAATTTTTATTTACCAACGTAATAGTATTTACCCAAAAACAAAAGAAGAAATTTCTTTTACTCACAATCGGTTAGTAATTTATGGATTTCTATCCTTTGAAGTAATCAGAAAGCGACGTATTACTTACTTTACTTTCCCAGCTAGCCGGGAAAACACTTTCCCGGCTAGCATCTGTCACTTTTCTTACCTGCAAATGTCAATTTCACAAAAATAAGCAACAAGTACCGTCTCAGAGGTATGCTGCACACCTTTAGCCACGCACCATTTACTGTATAGTTCATAGGTGTTTTCATACCTCTCCCTGCTTTTTTCAGGAATTATTCTTTCAGTAGCTCTCTCTGCAGCTACCCGCAGTTCTGGTGGCGTACATTCAAATTCACTATCAGACATTTTTGTAAAATAAACACAATTTGATTATATATACAATTAATGGCGTCTTGTATCGCCTAAATGTCAGATTCAACAAATTTGTTTTGTTACCTAGCAACGATCTCACAGGTTACTTAAAATAATTCATCTTATCACATAATGAAAATGGATACCTACAGATATTTGAAACGAAATTATTATTGATAGATTGTGAGTATTAGAAATCCATAAACTACTAACCGATTGTGAGTAAAATAGTATACAAACCTCGCGGAACTCATTTTACCTTGCCGCTCGGCTGAAATAGAGTACTTTCCCGCTAGGTATGTAATATACTATTATAGAGCGCCCTAAATCTGTTTTTTTTTTGTTACTTTACTATGCATGCTTAATACTTGATGTTTGATGTGACAAACTTTGGCCTAATAGCTGTTGATACCTATATTTTGCATACAGAATACCAGCTTTTGTCGAATATACATTTTACATTGGAAATACTAATAATAGACACTTCTCTACAAATGTGTTCTGTATGAAATTAGGCCCTTATTATTATTTAATATAGCTAGTAACCTAAAATTAGTTTCCAAACTGTTTTCACTATCAAGCGCAATTACTTTTTCAGTATACACACACACACACACACTTATAACGATAACAATAACCTCTCATTCACATCTCCTTTAAGTAATTAATGTATTAATATTCCACTCAGAACTGAACACATCGCGGTAATCATTAGTGATAATTATCTGACTTCCTAAGTACATAAATAGCAACCCTTACACTGTCATTATCTTGTACGATGAACCGAGTTTCTCACTGAAATAGTGTAGGTATACATGAGAAATTGATGTAAGATTCACCGGGAGGATGCCAAATCTTGAATTGGAATGTCTAAGCCACTTGTAAAGGTGTCAAGAGTTTAAGAAAAACAGGCAATTGTTATTAAATACACTTCCTTATAGTACAAAACTGTATTCTAATCCGTTATATGTTAAAAGTTAATTATTACTTAGCAATTAAAGTTCAATTTAACTCCACAATAAGTTGAATTTGTTTTGTTTTTGGTGTTGAAAATGGATGTTTATGTTGAAAAAAAAGCAATAATTTATATATTGTATACTTACTGTTTACAAAAATATTCCGGATTGACAGCATAGCTAATATAAGCGACAGATTAATAATAGAAGCATCACATAGCAAGAAGCATCGAGGTCAAAATATAAAGAAATTTTAGTATGCGAGTGGAAGGTGTCAGCCGACCAAAATATAGTGCAGCTGATAAAGAAGCGAGACTGTCAGTCAGCCTCTTCTCTTACAATACTTTCTCAATTTCCGTAGGAGTGATGTGACATTCCATCATGATGTCACACTGGAGTAAATTAACAAAGCAGCGTTCTTTAATAACCCCATCTTTGGTGCGCTTCTTACTTCTTTTTAAACGTTCTCCCACTTGCCTCAGACTGCTCTGCGATATTTATTTTCTTTTGTGTTCACTGCCGCAACATATAACAGATCGGTTTTTGATAATTGAATTTCTACTGAGTGATCCCTTCACGCCTCAGAGATCACATACACCAACTAACAACTGATATTGCTTTACGAAGTAGAAAGGGCTCATAACTCAATATAAACTGTGTATAGAAATAAATATATTCAAATAAACTAGAGGATATACAAGAAGACTTTAATTTATAATTACTGTTAATAGTATATAAAATTTATCACGAGGGTGCGTATATAAACAATGTTAAATTTCAGTATTCGGAAGGTTGCTTGGTTTTAATAATCATAAACTGATGCCGTGGTTTTACGTAAATTTTAATAGCACTCGTTATTTTCTCAGAATTTGCTTTAGTTTTTGTGCATTGTTCATTCTGCTCTCCTCACTTTTACATCATTTTTTGGGTATCTATGTTACCTGTTTCCTGTTTGCTTTGCATCAATCTATGATAAGAAAGCCACGCCACTCTAGAATGTTTTTTATTATTATTATTTAAGAAGTACACAAATACTTGTGGTTGCCTTTAATTATTAAATATTGTTTATTTTTCTTTACCGATTCACCAGTTTTTGATTATTCACTTTTTTAATGTTTTTGGATTTTAATAGTTTAACTTTTGAATAAAAAAAAAAAAGAATTTCCAATTCTTTTTTTTTCCGTCAGGTTACCGTGGTGTAACGATTACATCGTTATTTGTTTGGCCTGGCCTAATAATATTTTATTTCATTAATTTCTCGTCTATTTTACTACGTTATTTGTTTGGCCTGGCCTACGTCGGTTTGAGTTTTTCGATTCCGCGACGATTCTGTGGAGTCGACGCAGACTTGATTTCCGTATAAGCGGGGAATCTTTGTTCACTCGGAAAGAGAGTCGGTATTTTTAATTTCTTTACAATTTGTGCTTCATAGCCAGCAGTTCTATTCTTATTTCTTCTCCCTTCATTTGGTGAGTAAAAAATTAAATTGTTTAAAATTTTTAGTAATAGTCAAAAACTTGGTGAATGTAATTTATTGATTATAATAATTTTATTATTCTAACTTTTAAATTATTTCGATTACAATCATTGTTTAAATCAGTTTTTATTGTGTTAAAAATATGTAAACAGATAAAGTGATTAACTTTTTTCTTTTCTCGAACATGGAGAAACTTTGGATGATTGTAATCGAAATTAAGGTTTAGTGAGATGGAATTTTGACGGTCTGAATTTTTATTCATAGGGCCATTGCCAAATTTTTGAAGGGTCCAAGATAGGACTATTGTTATTTGAAACAATCTTTTTGGAGAGAAGTTTGGTGTAGCAGTATTTTTCACGAGCCGCCATTTTCCTTTTGTTGAGTCCGTCACCAAGGCCTATAGCTGGAAGAAATTAATTCAGATCCTATGTTAAGAAAACATCTTGCCATCGATAACGTCAACCCGAGAAAACCAGGAAATTTCCGTCTACTACGACATCCAGAAGAAAGGAAAAAAAAGATAAGAAATTAGTTTTCACTTTAAATAATTCATTAACATTTTATTCATTCAGATTTTTGAAATAAACAATTTACACTGATTTAACATCTTTTATTTGCTTGTCTGTATTTTGGCGCCCTTATATATTTGTTTGGGGGGAGTTAAGGAAAAAACCAGAAAGAAGCCACGATCCCTGGAGCTAGCAAGGGTAAGTTAACGTTTCAAATCCAATTGGAACGTTACAACTGGTCAACAAAAAATCTGGTCCCTCCGCTCATGTATTAACAGCAGAAAATGTATATGAACAATTGCGAGTTTTTTTGTGTAGTGAAACTGACTAGATTGTAAGACGCATCCACCGCTAATTTTTGCAGACTAAAATTTTTAGTCATATCTACACATTTATATAAAAGAAAGATAATTATCTTTATCATCGATTATTATTCATGTTAAATAATGACTATTCCTAAACGCAATATCAACCAACACAATAGAAAACTCAACTGACGACCACAATTAAAAGCAACAAGCTTTTTGCTTTAAACTACTTCATATGACTTCTAGATCTAATCTAACCTAACCTTAAAAACCAAAAAAAAATTAAAAAATAACGCACACTACATGTTTATTAAGGACCGATTTGTTGTAACACCTTTTACGTGAGATAATTTTACCTTTTAACCCTATTATTATCTGAAAGTTTTATCTTATCCCGTTATAAGGGTTAACAAGGGAACGGCGTTGATTAAAGTGTTTAGTTTATTTCGGATGTAATAGGGAGTATAGTATCCATGTTATGTATAATTCTAATTATAATCACTGTGTAAACGAATAATATTAATTAAATAATTCATGTTTTTGCTGTTCAGTTGACCGTAAAATAGGCGGAAGTATAAAACAAACACTTAATTGCATTTTAGTTAAACTGTAGTAATAAATTTTCAAAGAAAATATTAACCTTGCACCTTTGGGGGATACGTTCAGACAGAAATACCATTTCATTTTTAATAGCACTATATGTTAAATTAAACTGTACATAAAACATTGTGTTTTACTTCTGTCTATTTTTAGCATTTTTATTTAGGCTTAGACACATAAAGAAATAAATAAATAAAAGTAGGTAAGTATCTTTGATTAAAAAAAAAAATTTTTTTAATACAAAACATATACAAGGTGTTATAAGGAAGTTTCCAAAAAATAACATTAACAATAACATAATCAGTTTTTTTCGTAATTTTTGGAACGAAGTTCCCTTTCGCGCGTTACGAACAGTTACGACTGACGCTAGGAGCTAGCCCAAAAAAATTCATACCAAAAGTTGTCACGACACTATGATCTGACACAATGCACCGACAGACGCATGTTTCTCTCTCTCACAGACCAAAAAATAAATAACTCTCTCTCCTTCTCTCTCATAGATAGATATATTACAATTAAAAAGACACTATTTTAAATTAAAAGAAAATGTACATTAAAAAGAAAATACTGTAGAAAAAAACTTAATTACCTATAATAGTATTATATTTTATTTCATCCTGTTTTTATAAATTAATAAATTCATAAACATTTTAAAAATAGTTCGTAACTTGACTACGTCAAATTACCTTAACTGTCAGCCACTTTTAAATATTTTAATTTTAAATTTTTTGTATTGAATTGTTAATTCCTGTTTTAAATTATAAAAAGTAATTTTAAAAAGATGTGTTATTTAAAGCTCTGGTACCTATTGTATAAATGGACACTTTTGTTAAAAGAAACGAACTGTTAGGTAAGTAGAGATTTTATACAGACAATAATAAATGCTTATGTATGTATAAACACTCTGTTGTGTTTACAAATTACTAATTCCTTCACTAATTAATCGAAAGGAACTTCGTTCCATCCGGGTGTCCCTTGACACCTCACACTTTTTTTTAATGAATTTTGGTAACATTTTGTGTTTAAATGTAAAGCTATTTATTTTTTATTAGTTATAACTCAATTTTTTAATACAAAATTATACACGGTGTTATCAGGCAGTTCATTTTATGTAAAGAAAACGGTTAAACTCTGAAGGGGTGAAAAATATAAACATTCAGATTGGTGTTTCGACTATACCTACTACCTACTGTACATGGAGCTGAATTTTTTTATTCGCTTTGGAGATTAAGAAAAATTTAATAATTACAGTATTTTACAAATATTATGTGGACCAATTTTTGTATTTTATAAATTATATTTGATGACACACCTTCCAAATGCATAATTTTGTTTTCCGATTAAAAAACTTTTTACTTCTTTTAGATTAAATAAATAAGTTTATTTACGACTGCTTAGATAAGTGACGAATTTGACATTCATTTGAGTTACGTAATGAAACTCATTACCTAACTAGTGAGGTAATGAAATCAAAAACACACTCATTTTTTAATACCAACTAACGATCAAATCGCACCATTTCCGCAAACGTTCATAAGCTTGCTCATATTTAATTTTTGATTTTTCCGGCAATAACGTTGAAACTACCTGCGTGGCCAATTCTTCGATATCCGAAGGCAGAGATTCGGAGTCGCTGATTATTTCACAGAAAAACAGAAATTAGAAAATTAATTCTTGAAGTTTTGACTTAAATTGTTGACATTCAAATTACATGTTGCTATGGTTCTACATACATACTATGATATTCCGATTTTTCGTCGAATTCAATTCAAAAGTATAATTTCCGTAATTCTGAGCAGTCGTAGATAAAAAGTTGTATCTAATACGTGGGATAAGGCATATTAACTGAGACTCATGCTCTTACTTCGACTCACCGCATTCGTCAGTTATCCCACTAATTAAATAAATAGCTATTATTAGCGCACGTAACCGGTAACTAATTTTGTTAGTTTTCTGGATCGTGCACGAAACAAAAAATCTTAGGATTTTGCACGAAACGCACATAAAACTATAGATCTGTTGCCCTTAATTTCTGACACATTATATATTATAATTACAATAAAAGTATTTATCAATTAAACATACATTTGTTGAAGTTTACTGTTATTTTTTCCTTTTTAACTGATTCAAAACTTTTTTACGATATTTAATTTAAAAAATTTAATTACAAGACACATTTTAAAAAACGCTTCTAGTCAAAGATTACTACAATATTTCTAATTATAACACTTTGAAAAGAAATTAAATTATTCCGTAGAAATTATATCTCGAGTTTCTATGTATATTCAACATCTGATTAGAATTCGTGCATTGCAGTGTATGTATATTTTTCATTTTCATTACAAGTGCATCCACATAATTTCATAAAACCCATTCCCGTAATAAAAAGAAGAATAAAAAAGAAAAATATAAAACGAAAGAAACAATTAGGAATCAGAAGATGTAACGAACGAAATCCGAGAGATTTCTTTCAAACGTGAATCCATACAAACTAGAATAAGCAAAAAATATAAAGCTGAGACAAGCAGTTAAGCAACACATAAATATGCACACAGTCATACCTTAGTACTTTATGTATTGTTTCGAGCAGTAGTTTTCGTGAAAAACTTACACCGTTAAAATTATGAAAGAAGAGATTATTGTCACAAATTGCAGTAGTAAGCATAAGAGAGTTGAGAGTGGTTTCACTAGAAAACAATAAATACCTAGGTTGCTCTATAAAACGATAATTTTAGTGTAAAAAAATAAAAAATTAAACTTTTTATTCTTTATTAACTTTTTATATTGTTATCTATTGTAATAAGTAATTTTTAGTTGGTAAATTAATTTCTACTAATTAGATCTACTATTTAGTTTCATTTAATTAAGTTCGAAACAAAGTACTTTTCAATTCCGTTAAAACACACACTACTTATTTATTTTATTTTACTTGTAGTTAGTTACAACAAGACGAAACTCGTTGAATTTATTAACTTTGCGAGAAAGGGATGTTTTTGTTGTCGAACCTGTCCGGCGCGGCGCGGCGTGTCAGTAGCAACATCCTTCTTCGTTCCTTCGATCCGCGGTTACCGCGTCCATTCTTCTATTTTCTCTTCTCTTATATTGATACATAGTGAAAATATTTTTGTATTGGATAATACAGATCAGTAAAAATAATCAATATTGGTAAATATGGCGATAAAAGATCTTGAATTTTGTTTCCATACGAAAATAAAAATACAGATAAATATTTGAGTGTAGATTGTCTATCGATAAAAATTTTGATTCGTATGGGCTGGGTGCGAAGGATAGGGTGGGAGAACCACGAATCGATCGCAGCGCTCACCGTGGCTAAAAAAGGAACTTACGGCGGACGATTAATCACTTTTTACTAAGGATTTTACATGGATTTTACTTATCCATGCGTCGATTTAAAAAGTAAATAAACCTTCGTCACGAGACCTGCTGTACAGTCAACTGCAACAACAATGGCAAAAATAGTAATCAGAAATTGTATAAATTTCCATAAAACGTTGGAAACGAGAACAACGTGTGAAGTAGTGGATAATCGCTATCAAGAGGAAAAAGCTAATAAGCTAACTTAAAAAGCAACATTTTAAATATTTGCTATATTTAGTAGATACCTATGTTGTAGGAAGCATTATGTTTTATTTTTACGTCTTGCACATGTTAAGCCAAAACTAATTCTTTACCTTTGTTGGTTGTTTGAGGTTTGAAAGTTATGTCGTGAGTGATTGCTCGGAAAACAGTTTTAATTATTAATTTGGCCATGTCTAACTAAGGCACTATAGATATAGGTATTATCATCAGCCATTTTTATTCCAATGTCACTCTATTCACGTGTTAGACCATAGACAAATTAAAGAGACGTGCACTCGTATTTTGTAGTGAAAATGGGAACTAAACCAGCTGGTAGTGCGAAAAGCAAAAAAGTACTTATAACGGTACCTATAGTGACAGAGTAAGTACTATTAGTGGTATTAGTTTAAAATAAATTTAAGGTACTTTGAGCATAAAAATGATGTAGAAGTAAAGTTTTAAACAAAAACATGGTGCACTGATGTCGGAACTTGTTACCAACTTTATATTAACCATCAACACATCTGTTCTATTATCTCTGGTTTTGTGATTGACAGTGGACAAAACATGGCTGATGATAATACCTATGTTTATAGTGCCTTAGTCTAACTGAAAATACACAAAACGTCTGCATTATTAACGGCATTATAATCATATTATTATCATCTATAATGCAATAATCGATTACATTTATTTATTTTTTTAATTACTTCATGTGATGTCCGCCGTGATAAAGCCCATCTATACTGCCTAAAATTTAATGATTTTGACATTTTAGACAGAAAATAAAAAAGATAAATATTATTATCGACCATGATCAATACATTTGGGTAGAAAACTAATAAATTACGATGTTTCATTGGAAATAATTATTTGTTTACTTACTTTTCGTAATGACAGTTAGCCATTTGATATTTCAAAGTCCGCCGTAATTGTGAAAGCAAGGTGCCGCTGTCATCGCGCACCCAGCGGATAGGGTAAGTCTAGAAAATCTAGTCTTAAATTTTTTTAAGTTTAAAGAAAAAAATAAAAAAAACTGGATATAAATTGTATAATTAAAATAATTTATAAACTTTAATTATATCTTTTATCGAAAATCGGGAATAATCACAGTTTAATTCATTGGCACATATTAAAATTTAATAAAAAGAAACAGAAGTCAATTGCCTATTTCTCCTAGTCTAATTCGACATATAACCATATGCATATAGGAGAGATGACCAGTAGGAAGATTAAATTATATGTCGGAAACATTCTGAGAGTTGTTTTGACCCTTAGTTATATCAGAAGAAATGTTTACCATTTTACAAGATTCTTTTGTGAATGCATAATGGAAAGTTTAACTGGTATGTGTTAAAACATGTAAAAGTATATAGATTAAATAAGATGATAAAATGTAGGTATAGATTCTTACTACCAGTATAACTAAATAATTAATATCAATGTCATAAACTTAACCACGTATTTATCTTTTGCGTGTATTGCTAATTATTTTGTGAAATCTACCTATAATTTAATGTTGGAAAAGTTTTTTGTCTCTCATTTATTTAATATATGCAATATAATTAGTACAAATAATTATTTCAATTATAAAATCTAGTGCAGCAAGCCTGTATATAATTAAAAATTTAAAATGTATTTTTAGTAAATTGAGTTTGTTCTGCAAATACTTCGAACTCCATTTCATTTATAAGTGTAAAATATACAATTTCATTATTCGTAGAATTCATTTTCAACTTTTAAAAATCATAACTGTGCTCACTACTTAAAAATTCCACAGGTGATATTTTTAATACCTTAACTGTCTTATCAAGTTTCGTTTTTATTTTTTTGAAGGAAATTACATAGTCGTATTTACTGATTTCCAGTTATAGAAACATGAAGGGCGAATGATACCAAGTGATTAGATATCCCTCCATCCAGTAAAAATGATTTTAACACAGTAATATCTAGGTTATTATCAGAACAATAGCTAAATAGGATTAGTTTTTTCAACCTTATCGGATTTATTTGTCTTATAATTTAATCTTTTATTTATTCATGGAAGTTTTAAATCGTTGCTTACAATTTTAATGTGATCAAAATTTTAAAATACGTGCTAATATATAATATCTACGTATACAGAGCGGTATAGTTAAAAATTGTGAATCCACATCCTCTAGGCTTCATTGGAACAAAAGTTTTTTAGCGTTGGTTAAAAAAAGCGTTGAAATCAAATATCTGTTCATATTTTAGGATACTCGTATAATGCCATTACCTGAGGTTCTATCTAGTATTCAGCCGTCGCAACACAACCAAACACCGATACTTCAAACAAATTGTGGAACCGCATCTCCTATCATATCTTAGGATAATCCCAAACCCAACTTTTAAACAAAATAATTCACTGTGATATATTGCAAGAGTAACATTAGACTACGTTGAGTATGCTGAATTCAATTTATAACCCTTATAGTACAAGATCTCCCGATTTTCTCTTCCATAAAATAAGTATGGAATATTATCCGGAATTTACTATTAAATTATTATAACAGTTTAAACTTAAGTGGCACTTTGACAAAAGAAGATAGTAATCATCCCATTATAACCATACCTATACTCATAAGTAAATGTGTAATACATCAGATATATTGACATTATATTATTATTATCAAATTAGAATTTTAATCATTTGCTAACTAATACTTCTAATACCAAATACAAAGTCAGCGAAGTTGAAGCAATTCATAAAATAAGGAAGAATAAGTTAAAAGTCATTAGAGAATTCCTCCTCTACTCCAATAAAGGAACATCTGCATGCTGTTTAATGTAAACCTCAGCAGTTTATTATGCAATGAGGAATCTGAAACATTCAAATATTCGAGTCAATAAGCCTTATTATGTGGTAGTACAATCAGTAATTATGTAAAAAAAAGCACTCAAATCTATACCGACTTATATTACCTTATATTTGCTTTCTATGAATCTTATGCTCTTAAAAAAGCTCGTCTGAAACCGAAATTGCTTCGATATACAAAATAATTAAAAGTATGTAAATTGAGAATATATATTTTTCAGTTTTATTTTACACTTTGCTACAAAGTCGAAACCTTGAATGCCTTCGAAATGTAATTCTAGCAGTCCATAAAAGGTGTGCCTTATTCATACTCGACATAAATATGTAGTAAACTCAAAGAATAGAGAAAGCGATAAGAAACCGATATTTCATGAACCTGATATCGAATATATCACCTTTCGAAGGCATCATTTTCCTATCGATATTTAAATTAGTTATAAATTACATCCCTTGTTTTAACCAATAAAATGGATATAAACCTGAGTTGGGGATTATATCGTATGCTCTTTATATGATTTTATTTTATGGAATGTGATCTGCTTGAAATTGCAATTTTATTTTTTCTAGTTTTTAACACATTCCTCGGTTTGCCTACGGATTGTTGAACTAAAAATTAGCATTCTTCTTTCTATTTTGTTGCGCTCTCTTTGTTACAAACTCATTCTTGTTTTTATTGTCTAAAAGTCTAGAAGTACATCCAATACTCTCTAAATTTTTAACGAAAATTAACCTGATTAAAACTTCCTAGTTTACATTTTTTATAAAATAAACACATGTACCTATGTATTGACAATTTTTTTTACAAATAATATAATAAAAATAGTAATTTAAATTTAAAGTTATTGCGAAAATAAAAATATTCTTTTATATTTAGGTATATTTAAAATTCATTCTTACCATTCCTGGTAGAAAATTAAAGCCACTTTAATATGAGAATTATTATTAACTATTTCTTATTCGTCAATATCTTCTTTGTCTTGTTATAATTGTTTTTAGACTTCAGTTAAGAGTATCAAATTATTAATTTTGTAATAAAAGGATTTTAGGATTTTTCTAGTCTTAGAGATATGTCAATAATTATTATTTCCTAGATTTAATATTAAAGAATAACAGTATACAATTATTCTTTTGGGTACACTAAAATCAATGGATGACGAAGTATAATATTAACTGCGTTCATTTATTTTATTTTATTATACATGTAACAGACAATACACTAAATCTGTATATTTTCGAAGAGTAAAACATTGCCAGTAAAAGTTAATTTTCTTAATTGTGAATTAAAGTTTGATTTTGTCAGTTGGGAGAAAACAAAATAGAATTGGGATCAGTTTGAGAAAACTCGAACAATAATCGAACAATAAGCAGTTGCGTGAGCGACTTGCTGTCCACAGAACACGCATCCCAAAGCGTGCACAGAAAGACACTCGTTGGTACATTAGTGTCTTATTGTAAAATTAAAATCAATTGATATAAATTTCGACGTTTATCTTCCTCAACTATATAGTAATAAATAAATAAATAAATAAATAAATAAATAAATAAATAAATAAATAAATAAATAAATAAATAAATAAATAAATAAATAAATAAATAAATAAATAAATAAATAAATAAATAAATAAATAAATAAATAAATAAATAAATAAATAAATAAATAAATAAATAAATAAATAAATAAATAAATAAATAAATAAATAAATAAATAAATAATCACACAACATTTTTTTGAATTTCTGTTTTCTTGTTTATTTGGACGCGATGCAAATTATGCAAAAATTGAATAATACCAAGTTTTCTTTCGGCGATTTCAAGAGATAGCGTATGGTGATATATCCGAACTGTAATGTGGATTAAGGAAACCTTTTAATGGCATATATTTTTTTAAAAACACATGGATAAAAGAAAAATAGGAAATATACAAATGTACCCCAGTATCCATTAAAAGCAAACTTTTTGGTAATCTAGCCTTTCTACATAACCATAACAATATTTTTTAATAACTGTGACATTTAAGATTTGCTAACCGGTCACTTGATTATTTGTCTGATAATGATTGATCATTAAATATATAGTCTTAAGTGGTTACATAAAAATACTTTAACGTAATTTCATAGGGAATATATAAAAGCTCGTTCACATTTACGGCGTTATTAAGACCTCTGGAGAAATACAATTGGATTTTAAATTACCTAATTGACTTTAATAATGAACCAAACCGCACAGAGTTAAAATATAATGGCAAAAGAGCTCCCCCGTCGTGATTTCATTAGTATTGCGTGATTAATAAGAGATGTGTTATGCTGCCAACGGCCCATCGCGATACCTATTAGCTAATCCAAGAGTTATGCATGTATTATACCCATTACATTTTCACGCTTCAAAGCGTCTGATAGATACATCGTTTTTTATTACAAACTTTGGAGCATGTCATCGGATTTTGATGCTAATTTGATAATTAGATTTAAGTATAAGCAGTTTAAAAACACAATAAAGATAATTTGAAAGATTGACTGATAGTATATGAAGTACATTACTTTCAATAATAAGTCACTAAAAATGCAATTTTTGCTTAACTGTTTAAATAGTTTTCGGTTCCTTATTATTACATTAACACATAATTTATAAGCGTGTTTTTGCCACAAGCTTAATTTAGTTTATTTTTAAAGTAACGTAACAATTAAATTGTTTGTTCAAACTTAGATCTAATTTTTCTTTTTCTATTAGTTCATACAACTTACAGTAATGTCAAGGAGAGTTCGGAAGTGACCATTGGCAGTAGCAAAATTTCCCAAAGGGCCAATACCTTGAAAAATCTTATTGACATTCTTATATTATAATTTATTAGAGACGTGAATTTCTTTAATTTATTTAATTCCCTTACAGAATTTAGATAAACAATATTTTCAGTTTAGACATTTCCAATATAAGTATTTTTTTAATCTATTTTTTAATTTGTAGTAATTATACAAAACGGAAATGGAAGTTTTAACTTAGAAAATTAAGAGGAAGCAAAGACCTGGTCTTCTAAACATAAATTTAACTTTCACTATAAAAGTGTTATGTTATCACATAGGATATAGAAAACTCAATACAGAAACAAAGTCAAAAAGGTAGATAAGTAAGTGTATTTTATGTACAAAGCCACGCGTTCAAAGATCAAATTATCGGTTAATCCTCCAGTTTACAATGTAGCTAAGACCTATACTAATGGTATTATCGTTTGATGTACAAAAATCCATATATGCAAAACCTAAACATCTGAACGTCATAAAGCCTGCTTGTGGTGATCTATGATAACAATAATAAGCACATCATCTGTAACTATAATAGATTATGTATACCATGATAGGTAAACTTAGTTCAGTCAGAAGTTACAATCATATAGTTAAAGTTGCAAAACAATATACCAATTGGATCAAAATCAGAAACAGTTTCTTGTTAAAATGTCACCAATTAAGACTTACCCTTTTCTGGATCAAACTGTTATTATTAAACAAACCAACCATCATTGTGAATATTTTAACAAAACCTAATACTGACCAATAATTCAAAATGTCTACAACATCCCCATCGAAACTTTTTAAATAACTAGAATAAGAACGAGAATACATTTGCCGTGGAACTATCACCTTATTGAAATAAAATATATAGCACTGCCCATACAAAATCTTTGTAAATTTGTCAAAATCGCAACAGGTCCATGTGAACTACTGCAACATATTTTTAGAAGAGATGCCATTAATCCCGTTGATGTGAACAAAAATATGAAACAGTGTGGCACGTACTCGGTGACAGGTCTGCTTTGTCTTAAACTCAAAAATTCATGTTTGACGAATACTGAGTTACTTTATACCACGTTAACGATATCTTCTTTGTAAATGTCGTCACCTATTTTAATCGAAAGAGCTTGATGACGACCTAAAACAGAGTGCTGGTAGAGCAAAGCTCAATAACATCTAATAATGCATCTTACATCAGCTTAATGCATAAAATTTAAAAATTATTTTAATTTATTTATTTTTGTTCTTATTTTCATTAGTTAATTCAGTTCTAATTAATATTAAAAAATATTCAAATACAGATAGGTGATCACTAAAAGGTTAATCTCAAAAACTAATTAATTCATGTTGAGTATCAATTAAACTATAATTAAATACTCACAGCTATTTTATTAAAGTTTTTAATTAATTATTATTTTTTATTTTTGTTTACTGTGTTAACTCAAAATTACTTCGCAAGATTCTAAAGTTAATTTAGAAACTTTATCTCTTTTGTCGTTTTCTGTTCTACTTAATAACGGTAAAAAAAATTATGAAACTAAAAAAAATTTATTGTATTTCAGTAGAAACATTCAAAATCGCCGAAGATGTAAAAATAACCTGATATCTAAGTAAATTTTATTTAAATATCAGTATCCACAATTAGATAAGTTTAGAACGAGAAGTTGAAAAACTTAACGCAGTATTTTGAAGATATAAACAGAAAAAAAGAAGGATAGCCTGGGTGTGACCATTTGGGGAAGGTGATTATATATTAATCAGTGATGTTTAATTAATATCAACTATTGTGTGGGATTGATGTTCCTTGATACTCTTAAGAATGGTAAGTGAATGTGTTAGATATCTAATTAACTATATTTTAACCTCTTTATTATTTAAATTGAAAAAAAAGTCATAGGTACTAAAGACATAATTAGAGTGTAAATTTTATGTTAAATTTAAAGGTATGACTATTATAGCTACTTTTAGCGTTCTTATCAAAATTTAGTTAAAATTAAAATTTTTATTGATGTAATTTATAAAAAATAACCATTATGCAGAAAATCTTTCATTCAACAAGTCGACTGTATCATTTCTAGAAACTAAGTTCTATAACAAGATAATAATAGTTATAAATTACTTGGGAAGAGCTCCTAGCAGTTGAAATTCAGAACAAACATAATAAGTTTGTTTTCGGATGGAAGGTTCAGGACAACCTGTTGATGATTGTGTAAAACGAATGGCCACGTCCACCAGGATTACAATTTAAGATAGTCTGAATTGTTTTATATGGTCCTTGGCAAAATGTCAACATCCTGGAAAAGAACAGAGGGTTTAGGGTAATTGAAACCGTAAGGAAGGTAATTTGGAACTCTAAAAAGTTTGTAGGCGGGAAAAAAAATTATAAGGGATAAATTTAGCAATAAATTGCATTCCAAAGTATTTTAACAATTTTTAAAATAATTTTTTCAAGCGTACAAAGAAGAACATATATTAAATGACATTAAAGAGAAATTGAAAAAATGTTGCATCCAGCAGGACTCAAAGTCACAACATTTGCCTCTATTGATAAATGTAAGTAATGTTAATCTCTTTATTTATTGTACTATATTGTCAGTTTTCCATATTTTATATGTTATATTTTTTCTATTTTTCGAATTTTTCTGTAACTAAAAATATAGAACTGGACACAAGCTACCAACTTCGTATCATCGTATAAAAAAGTAACGATTGTTAAAAAAATGGAAAAGCTTTTATATATAGTAATTATATTTATGTGTTATTAATTTTTTAAGCGATTTACAAATGCTTAGTAAAAAGTTGTTCTTAGGAAATTTGTTTGTTAATACTAATGATTTATTTTATTGAGAGTTGTGGGAATTAGTTCACTAAACCGCAGATTCTATAACCTGGTAAACATAGTATATGGTGCCGGTAGCTGAACAGCCGTTAGTGTTGACCCCACTATCACTCTTGGTGAACGATACATTATAAACATTTATAATAGTATCTGACTGCTTAGTGCAGAGAGTTAATATTGTCTTTATGGCCTAAATGAGATTTACGGAGCAAAGTATTACATTCCCGCCGATTCTAACAGACTCCATTTTAACTCGTGCGTGTCAACAACCCTTCTACCTTTCTACCCTTTTATACATAATACAAGGTGAGTCATTATCTAAAGCACCAAATTTGATACCATATATAAATGTAGACCTTAAGATTAGTGGCTGGTATTTTAGTAACTAAATAGGTCTTACCAGCACCAATTTAATCAAATCAGTGCATTATCTTCTATTTTCAAAGGCGAGTACTGTTAAGTCATAAACAAGGTAACAAATACATCAGTGTTATTAACGGCGATTTTGACTCTGTTCTTATTGACTCTCAAACATTTCTTGGTTTGTTATTTCTGACAACTTAAAAAATGAATTAAAAAATTGAAATTTAGTAATAGTGCAGTTTAAATCTCAAATGATCATACGTATTCTTTTTAACTTTATTGGTATGATAATTTTGAGTAAAAGCCTGTGTGCTACTATTTATCAATTGGGTAATGAATTGCGTCATCGTCTTCTCATACAAAATCTGCACAGTTGCAAGTTAATCCATTCCTGTAACCTATTTGTGCATGAAGTTAAAAGAATATTATCAATTCCAATAAACACCTCAAAGTTACGTTGTCGTTTTCGTAGAGGCATTTTCTGTACTGATACTGGGTAGAAAATAGTAAAGAAACAAGTTAAAATGGTGTCATGGGACACCAGGTAGGAACGAAGTTCCTTCGGCTAATGTAGAATCGCCACATAACACTACTTGCTTGTGTATACGACTGTAGCGCCTGCGCACGTCTTATTTAATGGTCAATATATCAAAATCAGTAAAATCTTGGCGTTAAGAAAGAAGCTTCTTTAAAAATCAAGGTGAGCTTTAAAGGGTAATGTATACATTTATTTTTTCTCACCTTTCCTAACGACTTTCAACTATCAAGATTTTTAAAAATTATATCTCATATTACTTTAACAAAAAAAAGGTAAATGTTAGGAGATATATACAAAAAAAAATTGCATCGGCCGGGAATCGAACCCGGCTCATTTAACGGTTTTATTCCACGGACTTTTCGTTACGGTCTTTTACTATTACATTTTTTTCAGTTCGGTCGCTCACTAAAATTCCTATCTCCTCCAAGCTTGCCGTAAGGAACTTAGTTTTAATAATTGCAGCTTTACATAGATACAATAAAGCAATTATAATGTATAAAAATTACTTGGTTTAATTTAGGTAACTACTCTGCTAAATTACTACCTTATTCGTATTATGTTAAAGGTCAAAGGTCTAAGTACTAATTTGAATAAGTATATTTTCTATACCATCTGTCTTGAGGAAAAATATAATATAATATCTGTTTATACATTAGTGGAACTTTCACATGTTCGCTCTTTTAGCCTGAAGCGATGTCTGAAAAATTGAAGCAGATAATAATCATTTGAATATTCACATACTTTTGTGGCTTTATTGACCTTGTTGGAATTTCAAAGCCGGATGTAGCAAATATACTTCATTCTGAAAATATTACTATAAAATAATGTTTCGCTTTAGCACAAGACGAAAGCAGAGAAAGTTAAAAAATTCTAGTGATTTAAGAAAATGGCTTTCAGTAAATTACAACGAAGTAAATTAAATAGAAAAGCAAAATATGCATAATAAATTGTATAAAAACCGTTCTGGGAAACAAGTACAAAAATCAAGCGAACAAATAATATTGATATGTAAATAAAACTGAATTCTAAACATTGAAAAATGCAGTGTAGCAACATAAATGTTGTTTTAGTTTTTAAGATTACCTATATATTTACACTGCGAAAAAGAATTCATCTTAGAGTTATCTCTAAAGAATAATTTTTGTATGTATTTACTTACGTTATTTGATAGATGTTAGCAATTAAACATATGAGTAATAAATTAAAGCAACAATTTAACAGATTTTTTCATTTTGTGGAAATCATCTCTGGGCGCTTTGGGTTTACGCTTTGATTCTCTTAGCATTAAGTTACAAGTCTACGAGGACTATGAATCTGGAGTTTGAGGATTGATTCAATATCCACACTTTTATTTGTTTGTTTCATGTCTCTAATTTTAATGACACATTTCTCTTAAAGCATAAGATTAAGATTACTTTTTTGTTTCCTAATCTATTATCGGCATAAAGTTTTATATTTAAATAACCGACTGTACCTATATAGTTATTAGTCAGGTAATAGTTTATTTATTCGGAAAAAAACAAATAAAAAATCATTTCATCGAGTGGAGTCACCAAACACAGATCAGTGGAATATTATATTTTTCTCAATTCGCTTTTAGTATAAAAGTCAGATTTTCATATGCTTTTTATTGTCAAGCGCATAACCTCTTCAGTCTTTTGTCATTGCAAAATACCCAAAAATTATTCGATTTAACCACATTAATATTTAAATTTTTTTAAGGTATATTCCAAGATTGTTTTTTAACTGGATGCTATGTAACGATTGTATCGTTAATTTTCGAACAGTTCTCCTGGACTATAGATATTTTTAAATTATCTATTGTTTTGGCGTTGAGACGTGTGGGGACTGCAAAGTGGAAGGAGAGTTATTGGCTTCGTAGTTAATTTGTAATTTTATTCCGTGCATTTTAACGTTGAATTTTATTTAATTCCGACCAACTTTGCCCTTCTGTCTCTGGGTTATTGCCAACTAGAAGAAGGGCCCTATTATTTGGTTTACCAAAAACGACATAATTATTTCATCAAGAGGTATCATCGGAGAAAGTCCGTTGCAGTTATGATTTTCCGGACAGAAAAACCGAAGGGAAATTCCTACCGGCCGCTGTAGTCTTAGAAGTCATTCAGTAGAAATCAAACTTCACAACAAGTGCTTAAGAAACTCCGTTTATCAAGCCATCAATAAAACAAAGATAAGAGATTAAATTAATTTTTCATTAACTGTCAGCAGTAATTAATCAAATTTATAGAAATAAACCATTTTAAAACTGATCTAATATTTTATTTGTATATCTGTACTGGCGCCCTATTAAAAAACTTGATTGAAGAAAAACTAAGCAAAATTTCAGCAGGAAAGTCACGACCCTCTGGAGCTAGCAAAGGGTATTTTCACGCTACAGCTATTATATTTATTTTAAAAATAGCAAATTACTTTGCCTTTTATGTGTATATATAAATGTAAACGAATCATCGTTCACCACAATATTGCTAATTTGCATTTCAATCGAAAAGCAACAAAACGTTAAGTTGTGAGATGATCCTCCAAAAAAACTGAACAATTTGTCAATTTTTCCAAAAAGATGGTTATAGACTTCTGTCATAATTGCTTACTTATATGTTGTTGTACGCAAGTCTCACAAACTACTAATTATATTTGTACGCAAATGACACAACAACATACTTAGCGTTTTTAAAAATCCCAAAAAAGTTATAGGCTCTCTATATTAATTAGACTAATGATTCTGGAAGTTTAACAAAATTTCTCATTTTCTGACTTTTATTCACTTTAGAAAAACTTCATTATTATGTATTAGTTCTCCAAAGTTTTCCTGAGAGAACATCAACATTTCCTTCTATTCATGTCATAAAGACAAATATTTCCTTTAAGTTTAAAACAAATTTACTTCGAAGTACTTTTAGCATTATGAAACAAATGATTAAGCTTAAGGAGAGTAATTTTCATAGGTCGGTTTAAAACATTTTAGGGGTATTATTAGTAAATTATGTTAAAAACAGATCGAATTAACTGTGGTATAATTTGTTTACCTTACTTATACAGGTATATCACTTAATGTTAGTTTAAAATGTTTTTTTTTTGTTAACACTTCTATTAATAGAAGCTTATGGAAGTTGTAAGCACTTGATCGCTCTTTGATTCCATCTTATCACAAAAATGAAATTTTACTCCTGTTAAAATAACATATTTTCATATAAACGTCCGACACTCGTAAGGCTTTGGCAATTTTTAAGGCGAATTCGAAAGAATGAGTAATTTTTTCGTAAGTCTCCAAACTAGTAAATACAAACAAACGAATTGAAAAGAACAATTCATATCGAAGAGAAAAGAAGGTAGAAGAAACTGCCCCCTGAGCTGCCCTTTAACCCTCGCTCAACATCAGCGACCGTTTCAAAAGCTGAGAAGTCGATTAACGTCAGGAGTAGGGAAGTGAAATAGAGCTTAAATTGCAGCACATCTAAGTTCGTTGCGAGAGAATCTTCTAGGGCTGAGTTGCTGAGTATTTTACACGACTCCTTTCATGCAGGGACGTTTCAAATAAAAGTGTATCAGCCTTTAGCGGTAATTAGGATACCTTTAGTGGTATATGTATTAAAGCTTTAGTATTTAGTGTATCAGTTACTAAAAAGTAATTGGTTTATGAAAACATACTAAAATCAATCTATTGTTAATAAATTATAATTTGATAATAACCAACCTTAAGAAAAAAATTAAAAATATAACTTGATTGAAGTCTTGCTAAACAGTAAAAACTTCCAAGTTGAAGCTTCGGTCAAGATACATTAAATATTAAATTATAACACAATAAAAAAATATTTAAAGTATTTTAGTAAACACGATTCTTCATTTATTTATTATTAATTTTAATAATATTTCTGAAATATATCTTTATTTTATATATTTTTCGATCTTCCTCTTTGCTTTTTCTGAATTTATATTCTCATATTTGCTTTACAATTCTCTTTAGCTATTTATTTTATGTGTCGCCATCAACTTAATTGTCGTTGCTTAATAAATTCTGACAGCGGTTGTTTATTTAATTTGTATCTTTCTTATTCTATCTCTCTGTGTCACTCCATAGCTTATAATTTGCTGTTCTTTCTTTGTATGAAAATCCAGGTTTACATCCATACGTCAAAATTGGTCTCTATTTAATTTTGTTTTTCTTAATATTACTCCTTTGCTTATAAAGCTTTTACTTAGAGAGTAAAATTTTGATATTGCTTTGTTGATTCTCTTTTAAGCTATCCATCTTATTTCGCATTTTTAGCTTTACCTTTAGTTGGTGTTAGTATCTTATGTATACATATATAATATAATAGATCTGCAAAGGTCGCAGTGATATAGGCTAACAGCCAACCCAAAAATATCTATCTATCTACACATATATAAATATATATTTAGATAACTTACCTATTTAATTATTTGGGAGATACTTGATTTGTGCTGTTCATTTTTAGTAGACAGAGCCAATCTACAACAAAACATAAGATGTAAATCCAAGAATTTTAATGCTTTACTTAAAAGTATTATTTGATATAAATAACAAAAAACAAAGTAAGTCACAACAGACGCCATGGCGAAACGGCATATTATATTCTTCATTTTCTAATGGAAAAAGATCGTTGCAAGTCAACAAAGCCTACATTTTAAAAACATTTTTAAATATATAGAGTGATTTAAAAAAGAGTGGAGTATCAAAGTTAGGTATACGTTTCTAATGGAATACTCTGTATTGGATGACATTTTTGAATTATCCAATGTAGTTACTCAATACCTAACCAATCATGATTTGATAAAATATTAAATAAATGAAACACTCACTTAAAAATCTACACTATTATATTAAACTAACGAAATGTTTCGAAGCACAGCGTCTTCTTCAGGTTAAACTTCAAAATATTTTTTAATTTGATATACCTATGTTTTCAATTTTTAATTAGTTTGTTTTTTAATTCAGTTATAAATCTAATTTTGTAAGTATTAGCAGGATAATTACGGTTACAAACTATTATAACTTTATAAGAATGTGGTTTTTAAAAATTTGAATAAACAATGTGTGGCGTATAAATATACCTTTTAAAAAGCTTATTCGCCGAATTGTTATAAACATATTTTCTTTGTCAGACGTTACCCTGTATACTGCACACTTTGACAAAAATTCAATATCATTTATTTGGAATTTTATTAAACGTTTAAACGCAATATTCGAACTTACATATTTCACAAATGTTTTTGATATTTCGCCTACACTACAACTCTAAATAATTTTGTTTTATTATTTTTCAAGTTCTAAAACTCAATTATTATTTTAAATTTATTTCTGTTAATAAAACAATATTAATTATTATATCGAATGTTATGATGAATTAATATTATTTTTAGATTTACTTCAATTATTTGTTTTGTAGCGAATCCATTTAACAAATCTACACTGGAATTTGCACGTTAAATATTTTACTACGTATATTACTCTAGTCAACATCTTCAAAAACGTGAAAAATTAAAATAAAGGTCCTAAAAATATGAGCGATAGCTCATTGGATTCGGAATCACCTGTAGAAAAATGTTTTTGAAGGAAAAGTGTGCAGGCAAAAAATTGCAATTGTTATTAACAAAATAAGATGAAAAAAAACAGATGTTTATGTTTTTGTTAATAACTCGAAAAATATTAATATTTAAGCAATTTTGAAAAAAGCTCGTTAACGAGGAGTAAATTTCCGAAAAAAAAGTCCGTCCTTCCGGAACTCTATCTCCATTATTTATAATTTTAATTTGACGTTGAAAATGGGGCTTTGAGCGGCTTTTACGGCATGCGCGCGCTACCGCTAAACGGTGTTTATCAGATAAAATATTTTTTTATGACATAAAATGTTATTTAAAAAATTTGAAAAAATTCCAGTATTTTCCTAATACTTGAAAGATTTTAAATCAGTTGGAAAAAACATTTTGTCACTGTTTTTAAAAAGTTATTCAATTGTTAACTAACAATTTTTTTCCTAATCTCTGTTGACATAAACAATGGGATAAAAGGCATAAATAATTGGCCTAAAAATTTGAAACTTCGTGGAGCCCTTTTCATATGTATACTTTACCAGATCCTGCGATAAATCTTTATAAAAGTTTATTAATTTGTTAATAATACTTTCTAATATCATACGTCACGTTAACTGTAGCGCCAAATAACTTACCAATTAAAAAAATTATATATCTTTTAAACTATTGGAGATATGATAAAGGATATTCAGGAGTTTTTTATAGAAAATAAGTTTTTCTTTCAAATAATTCTAAGACCAAATTTATTGTTTATTAGATACTACATGCATTTATTTGGAAAAATTCTATATTTTTCTTTACTTTTTCGCAATATTTTGCAATAGTTATGAAAAATCATAATTAACAAATTAATAAACTTTTATAAACATTTATCACAGAATCTTGTAAAGTATACATATGAAAAGAGCTCCACAAAGTTTCAAATTTTTAGGCCAATTATGTATACCTTTTATCCCATTGTTTATGTCAACAGATATTAGGAAAAAATTTGTTAGTTAACAATTGAATAACTTTTTGAAAAAGAGTGATAAAATGTTTTTTCCAACTGATTTAGATTCTTTCAAGTGTTAGGAAAATACTGGAATTTTTTTAAATTTTTAAAATAACATTTTATGTCATAAAAAAAAATATTTTATCTGATAAACACCGTTTAGCGGTAGCGCGCGTATGCCGTAAAAGCCGCTCAAAGCCCCATTTTCAACGTCAAATTAAAGTTATAAACAATGGAGATAGAGTTCCGGGAGGACGGACTTTTTTTTCGGAAATTTCTTCCTCTTTAACGAGCTTTTTTCAAAATTGCTTAAATAATAATATTTTTCTAGTTATTAACAAAAACATAAACATCTGTTTTTTTTCATCTTATTTTGTTAATAACAATTGCAATTTTTTGCCTGCACACTTTTCCTTCCAAAACATTTTTCTAGAGGTGATTCCGAATCCAATAAGCTATCGCTCATATTTTTAGGACCTTTATTTTAATTTTTCACGTTTTTGAAGATGTTGACTAGAGTATATACTTCTTTTCTGAATATTTATATATGTACTTATATCTCTCTATACTATCTGCGTTGTAATCTTCTGTTGACCTAATTATATTTAACGGTTTGGAGTGATATGATTTGAGTTTAATTAGAATTTTTTTTTTTAATTTTTAAAACATTTAACTTAAACAATATGACTGACTCAAAATACGGTGCTATTACTAATACGAAAAGGGGTGTAAAATTAAGAAAATTATGATAAAAGCGAAGCTTTCTAAGCCATTTTTGTGAAAACTAAATTAATATAAAATATTACTATACTGTATATTAACCACTTGAAAATATTTATTTGTACCCTACCATTATTATTTTCATATTTTATAACAAAAACTGTAGGTTTGTGATGAGTAAACTATAATACAAACGTCTGTGATTTAAATTTATTTAAAAAGAACCGTACTGGTATAGTTTAACTAATATTAATGTGAAAACATAACCACGCCCTTTAACCCCAACAAAGGAACCGACTTTCGAATCTAGGTTGTCAGATATATTTGCGAATATTCCTAAGTTTATATATTTTGAAAATTTTCTCTCTACGTTACTATTCAATTGTTCGTCAATGACTCAGAAAGATAATATAAAAATATTCTTACAAAATATATACTTAAATTAATTAACTAGGTTCTTCATATTTAAACAGTTTTCACTTCTAATGATATCAATTTTGTATATATTACTTATGCTTAAAGAAATTTTTAAATACCGGCAACATTGTGTATTTACTGTCCGGATTTTCAAGTCGGTTCGTAACGCATTGATCTTAACGCAAACAAATGCCGACGGTGCGCTGTTTATCAAACGAAACTTCAAAGAGGAAATTGCAAAATGCGACAACAGTCAAATACCGCCAATAGTCTTCTTCCCCATTACAGTACACAGTAGCGTGATTGAATTTTATTGATTTTTTATATTAGATATATTATACATTACGGTGGCTTGATAGTACTTAATATAGTAAGAATTTCTCGTTTAAATATATAAGATAATAACTACGCCACCTTACGGTGGCGTTATATTATTTGATTTAGAAAGGTACTTTATTTTTTTCGCATTTTTTCTGTTTTTAATTTTCCACTTTCTCTTAGTTTTTCGTTTACTTATTTATTTATTTATTTATTTATGAATCGAAATTCAACACTATCTATTGGGTTTTCTTACAATTCAGTAATTGTTATGGACAATGCGTCGTATCATTTCCGCATATTAAACAAAATACCTAATAACACAAAAAAAGAATGAAATTTTAAGACTTATGGCAATCAAAAATATCGATGTTCCTAAAAAGGTTCCACTAAAGAAGGAATTAATAAGAATGATCAAAAATGAAGAATTTTAAAAATGAATACGTCATGCAGCAGACATGGTCATACCCTTTTGCGTTTACCTCCTTACTACTGCATTTTTAATCCAATCGAAATGGTTTGGAGTACTGTAAAGAAACGTTTACGAAAATATAATCAGTCACCAACCTTAAGCGCAGTTGTTCTTGATAATATTCGAGAGGTAATTAGTGGCTTTAATAGCGATGTATGGAAAAATTGCGAAACACATGTTATAAAAATAGAAAAGGAATATTCTGTTTTACCGCCAATAGCACCATTAGTAATTCAACCTGGAAACGATTCTACTTCAGAAGACTCTGACAATTCTTGTTAGTCATTCCAACCAATTTCCTTTACAGCTATCGTGATGTCTCTTGAAAACTTGTTTTCAAAAACAAACTAATTTTATATTCTTACTAACATACCCAACCCTTTCCTTTCCAGGCAAGGAAGGCTCATCCCTTCTCGTGTTTCTTGCTGGACAGACAATCTTTTAAGATTGTCAGACAAAATGAGTATTATTTGTAGACAATTGTTTTAAAATGTTATGAGTTATGTAGGTACTATTTGAATAATGAGTCAAATGTTCTTATTAATAACTAAAATTAACAAGTTTTAATTTGAAAGAATTAATTTGTTATTTGACAATTTTCAAATTGATACAAAATTTACAAATATACAAAAACCGTTTTTCTTTTGAAATTTAAAACTAAAATTATTAAAAATTTATGAACCCTTTTTATTTAATTCCACGCCAATGGTCGGAAATGTCATCAAAGGCACTTAAAAACCGCCAAAGAGCACAAAATTTCACATTTAGATTGGATAAACTATATACCATGAGTGCGAGATAAGATAGGAAGTCATCTGCCGTAGGTACGCTGGTACTTTTTCTTGATTTACCGCTCTCGCCAAGTAGCTTTTCTTGCACAGTCGCCGAAGCCCATATAAAAAGTTTTTTGCTTAATAAAAACTATTTAGTATTTGTTCTGCTTCACAGGTGCATTATTTTTCATTTTTTATCACTTTATAGAGTAATTAATTATGTTGTGTAGAAAAACTAAGATAATTTTTAACCATTTTACAGCTTATTAATTCAAATAATGTCAACAGCTTTTTCAAATTAATGTATCGTGTCAACCATAACAACAGCCATGTAAAAATTCTATTGTTTCTGTAACAGACTCGCTTGTTAGGAGAAAGTATAAATTTTAGGGTGTAATTCAGGTCAAATATGTTCAAATTTATTAACTCTCTTCTGACAAAAAAGATAAACGTTTTCATGTATTTATATAGGATTATTTCAACACATGCTGTTAATCCGAAAGTGGTTAAAAGCCATATAATATGGTTTGCATCGTAAAAATAATGCTACATTGAAACAAATTGTACACAGCAGCTATTTTACCATTTAATTACAATAGGATCATTCAAATAAAATTAATCCAAAACGAACGGTTTAAATTAAGTAAAAAAAATATTAACCAACGCTTCATTAAACCAAAAAGAAAATACTTTAATTTGTTTTATGATTATTAGTTTAGTGCGATTTTTACATTAATTGATCGACCCACACCCAAAAGATTTGTATTGTAATAATTATTCGTAAGAAAAAAAAGTTAACTTTGATTGATTTATTTAAAAAAACATAATTGTTGATCACTTTTTATATGTTTGGATTATTCATTTAGTAACTATTTATTATATTTATCAAATTGATTGATATCATATAAATTTATTATAACAGGCGTGACTCTAAGAACCATCATGTTAAAAATCACTTCAAATCGTTAGTTACTTGTAAATTAATTGCAACACTTTACAGTACTTTAGAACCTTGAAATAATAGCACCTTAAGGGATTTATATAAAATTTCTGGTTAATGAATTGGTCAAAGAAACAATGATCGTAATACCGTACTTTCTAAAGCAAAAGCACTCATCCAGTTTACTATATAATTGGTTAAAAATGAACGTGGAATAAGTACCTAGAATGTTTCATCTGTACACGTTTCACAAGAAGACATGAACAACCTTAAACTACATTTCGTATTTGTTATATATTTAACTTTATTCCCATGAAAGATATATCTCATATAATTAAATTAATTAACCCAGTCTTTATTAGCGATAATCTGCACATAACTTACTTTTATCTTTTTATTGGCGTATCATAAAATATGATTTAATATCTTATGAAAACCCAAAAAATAACGACAAATAAATTAGAAAGTAAATAAATAATAAATGAAAAATAACTGTAACTATGACAATAATCGGTTTTCCAGACCACTAAACGGATCATTTGTTTATTCCTACCTTATTGAACAATATGTAATAAAATTTATTTAAAATCACTTATAAAACAAATACTCGTACATGAATGTATTAGTAATAGTAATGACGATTAAATTTGAATAAAACAGCCAGCGTATCAAATACAGGGAAGAGTTTGAGGCCAAGACCGATGACTGTTACGGCGAGGTGTCGAACGAAACCCCAATACAAGGAAGAGAACAGGAGAACAGCGGACTTAACAAAAGAGATAAAACGTCATCTCCCTTGAGATCGAGTTGATGAGTACCTCCCGCGCAGCTTTTAACTACTCGGCACCCCATTGAGCGCGGTTACTTCTGGATAACAATACACTCCTGACTTATAAATGTCACTGAAGGGATTGTATAAATTGATGTCTGAGAACAGAGGAATTAATTTTAGTCGCCCGTTCGGAAATTTGCCAAATACCATTTTGGGATTGCGACTTGGGTCCGTTAGTGCGTTCCGCCTACTCATTACAAAATCAACTGCTCCAGTCCACAGCTATTAAGGAGACAAAACACATTCTCCAAATATTAGTATTTCCAAAATCATTTCATAATAGAAAGGATCTTTAACCTAGAAATTTTCTCTTGCATCATCTACATTTTTTACACTGCATGACATTAATATCATCCTAATTTGTATTAATTTTATTGGTTGTTTTGGTTTTCAAGTCCTTAAACTGTAGTGTCCGACCGAAGGTCTATTTTTGGCCGAAGCCGAAGGTTTATAATCTCTCAGTAATTAATTTTATAATTTTGTTCAATACTGTCTACAAGCTACAATTAATATTAAAATTATTTCAAAACTTCAATATTGAAGGTTTATATAGAAGTTGATTTAAAGATGGTAATAAAAGTTTGTGATTTATTTGTAAAAAATAATCATTTCTTTATTATGTAATTCACAAATTACAATTAGACCACTTGTCTTGATGCGCATGCAATGTGCAATGTGATATTTGACAGTGACTCCCCGCGGCCTCAGCAAATTCGACCGGTCCGTCGCTCTCTCACTCAGTCTTTCGTAACAGTTCGTTCAATCTCGACGGTTATTCGGACCTTCGGCGAAACCTACGGCTTCGGTTTGGTTTTGGGCCGAAGCCGAAGGTTTCGCCGAAGATGGTTTTTTTGGCCGAAGGTGGCCGATGCCGAAGCTTCGGTCGGACACTATTAAACTGGAACTTTACAAATGGATGAAAGTTATAAATATTTGATGATCATTATGAAAGAATCTGATATCGCTTTAAGAGATAGTGACTTTTTTACATGTAATTTGCCAGAGGAGGTTTATTACTATTATTTATAAAGGTAATCGATTCAAGATTCCTGTTTAATTTTGGTTCAAACATTAATTTGAAAAACAAACAATTTTCATTATTAGCAGCGTTTTGATAACTTTAATTTTAAATAAATTTATTAAAGAATTATTATAATCCCTACTAATATTATAAATGTGAATGTAAGTTTGTTTGTTACGCTTTCACGCGAAAACTACTCAACCGATCATCATGAAACTTTGTACACATCACATATTCTTGGATGTATTAGAAGTAACATAGGATACTTTTTATTAAAAAAAAAATATATTTTTTTTTACGAAAAATAAAAAAAATGTTTGTCAAATCTCAAAAAGAAAATGGAAAAAACTAAAAAAACAGAAAAAATGCAGAAAAATAAAGCCAAACAATACCTTTCTAAATTAAATAATATAACGCCACCGTAAGGTGGCGTAGTTAATATCTCATATATTTAAACGAGCAATTACTACTAAATTAACTACTATGACGCCACCGTAAGGTGGCGCAGTTATTATCTCACATTTTTAAACGAGAAATTCTTACTAAATTAAGTACTATAAAGCCACGGTAAGGTGGCGCAGTATATATCTAATATATTTAATCGATAAATTATAAAATACAACGAAAAAATAGTATAAACCTGATAACGAGAAAATATGATATATTAAAAAAAATAATCATTGAAAACAAAATAATAAAAATTCGAAAAAACAAAAAATGAAAAAGTCACGACAGTGTTATGCGATACGAAGACTGCTGGGACAGATAGTTACTAAATATATATATTATTCTGTATTGTAAATTGATATATTATGTAAAAACAATAATTTGCATATCATTTAGTGCATTGTTTTAACACAGACCGATTAGATCACCTCTTATATATATATATTATTTCTATCCTTGGACTGCACTGCTTACCATAATTCCAATCTCAGGTTTCTTTTTATTTTTATTGCTTGTTTCTTTTATTATTTTATATTTTCTATTTCTATTTATAGTTTTAATTAATTATTTGTTATAAATTTAAATTTCAATATTCAGTTTTATACAATTTTTTATTTCATCTGACTTTTACAATGTTCTTCCATCAAAATTCAAAATTATAATAATCATCTCCATATAAAACAATCTATCAACTAAACAAAAACAATACAATATCAAAAAAAAATTACTTAATCTAGACAACCGATTTAAAAATCCCAGACCACGTTCACACAACTCAATGAAAGAACCCGTTCCAAGAAGAAAAATCCATATCAATATATATATATATATATATATATATATATATATATATAAGCAAGAGGAAAGTAGTCGGCTGATTAGTTGAAATCCAAAATGATTAAAAGTTATCGGGAAGCAGCCTTGGTAGGAAAAAAGTAGTGTTTCACGGATGGTAGAATGAACAGTAGTGGTGTTCCGGGTTTCAATCCGTTGGTTGTTTGTGTCTTCACGACGTTTCGGCAACATCTCAGCTGGCATTTTAAAGTGATGCTTACTTTGCGGCTGCTAAACTTGGAATGAGCTGCGTGGTCCTGTGCTGCTGCTTTTATACGTGTCGGCGGCGGCGCAGATTATATCGCTGTTCTGTAATTGGTGGGGGGTGGTGTTGACGTTTCCTCCACCAGAGGTCGTTGGTCGCGCCGATTGTTTCCTGACTGCATTTGGGCCTGGATGGGTACGGCTGTCCTTGTTGCGTGTGTGTTTCTTATTGGTTCTGCCCGTGTCTGTGTATTCTCCAGAACCCGCATAGTCAGAGAAGCCCTCGAAATAGAGAGAACCAACAGCCTCAACAAAAGAGACGATGCACAAAACATCTCCAACACTTGGAAAAGTCTCCTCAAAAGACAATCTAATCCAATTACCCGAGAAGAACAAAAATCCTTGGAGAATACACAGACACGGGCAGAACCAATAAGAAACACACACGCAACAAGGACAGCCGTACCCATCCAGGCCCAAATGCAGTCAGGAAACAATCGGCGCGACCAACGACCTCTGGTGGAGGAAACGTCAACACCACCCCCCACCAATTACAGAACAGCGATATAATCTGCGCCGCCGCCGACACGTATTAAAGCAGCAGCACAGGACCACGCAGCTCATTCCAAGTTTAGCAGCCGCAAAGGAAGCATCACTTGAAAATGCCAGCTGAGATGTTGGTGAAACGTCGTGAAGACACAAACAACCAACGGATTGAAACCCGGAACACCACTACTGTTCATATATATATATATATATATATATATATATATATATATATATATATATATATATATATATATGTATTAATATTAAATGAACGTTGCAAAATTTACATAATAATTTATATTTTTAATAGTAGGTATATTAAGAATGATCAAACTATTATACTTGTGTACTAATTTAAAGAACATCTATTGACGTAATTGCAAATTTAAACGAATCAAATATCTATAAATTGTAAATGAAATTAAGTAGATTCAATTAAATAAAAAAAAAAAATAAAGCAGCTGTTACGCCGCTGTTTGAAGTTCTGTGTTGATGTTGCCGGGTCGACGCGGCACAGCTATAGGGTTGGAATTCGCAATAGCTTCTAAATCAAGATAAAGTTCACTCATTCAGGAACAGCACTTTTGAATGGTCCAAATGGATACGAGTCAAATTAAAAAATTATCTCAGTGAAAATCGCGAATGAAATAAATCTTCCATTTGAAGCTCGCGGCAAAATAATAAATGTTTTTATTATTGAAATGCGTTCATCCCTGTCAAGTCAATAATGAAAATCACTCAATTATATACAGGGAAAATATATGTTAGGATAGACCCACATGGTTTCGGACTCAGATAACGAAATAATGGTGTCGGTATTTCAGTAGGTAAAATAAATGAGATTTTTTATATTATGTGTGCGATGTCAGTATGAGAAAATTCACCAGATAGACACGTGAATATGGCCAAAAGTCGGTCTTATAGTTTGTTACATAATTATTATAAAACAAACATACCTTTATTTAATATTTTCTTTGGTATAATATACATTTGAATGTTGAAAAAAACAATCAAAAATTGATATGAATATAAAAGAGGACAAAATTTTTTACATACTGTCATCTAAAAACAAAATTTGAATATGTACTTGTTCAGAAAGTTTTCAAGAAAAAAAATCAAATAAACTATACCACTCAATTTCAATGTTATCCTAGTAATAAAAAGAAACATTAGTAGTATAAATTTTATCCAAAGCTTCATAGATTCTATCTTCTCATTATTGCACGTAACATAATATAAAAGTTTTCCCAATAAAGTTTTTTTACTGCTGAACTTTTCCATTTACATGAAATTTACTTCTCTTTGCTCCCTCGTATATCGAATACTATCCAGCTCCACGACATGACATAAGGTATTAGATTGTTAATTGTTATTTGTAATAAGTAATTTACATATATATATATATATATATATATATATATATATATATATATATATATATATATATATATATATATATATATAAGAAAAAATGATTTTTCTTGGGGTTGCGGTCCAAAGGCCTCTAGTGATTAAAACACTATTAAAGGTGTACTCTTTTATTAAAAGTCAAGCTTTCGAAACCGTTTGGTTTCTTTCTCAAGACAACTAAAATGTGAACAAAATATTACACAACATTGAACAAAATATAAAATTTTAACTTACTAATAGAATGAACTGGTAGGTATTGGGAATGCAGCAATTTATGTGTGAAAGAAAACTCTTTTTAATTCTTCCAAGCTTTCGGAAATTTAATTACTCATTTCCATCATCAGGGTAAGACTACAATAATGTGTGTTATATAAATGGACAATTATTTAAATTCAGAATACTTACACTAACTTGAGGGTGTTCACAAAAGTTGTTAAAAATAATAATTATTTTAATATCACAATGCGAATTATTCATTAAATCGTCGAAAATTGTTTATATTTATGTACAATTTTTTTAAAAATACTTAAAAACTTAGGAATTCAATTAATACTTTTGTAAAAATTTTTTTGTCAAACTAGACATTATTTTTTATCAAATGTTTGGTTTCACTTAAAGATCAGGACACATTATGGAAATAATTTGGATTTATTTGAACTATTAAATATTGAATTTTGTCGTTTTTCGATTTTATTGGATACAGATGCCTTTTACTATTCAGGTTAACCAGCCCATTTTGTGATTTTACCTTAATGCTGATGATAAATTATTATTATTTAATTTAAATAATCTCAATAGTTTCAATAAGTGGTAAATTTCAGATTTATATTTGTTTATTGCTGCTGAATAGTAAAGAGTAGAATAAAAGGTGAAAATGACATAATTACTACACCCTTGGTGGTTTGTCTCGTGCTAAGAGATAGGAATAAATTTCACTCAAATGTTGAACATCGGTTTTTTTGTTCATACTGTTTGGATTTTGTGAGATAAAGGCCATTTCTAGAAATTTTCTTTTAGTTAGATTAGGTTCTTTTACTAGTGGAACTGCTGATTCCCAATCAATGTTGTGTTTCTTTTTTTGTGCATGTTTTGCCAAGGAACACCTTTCAGGGTGAAGTCTACAGTCACTTTATAAGAAACAAAAAGACAAAGTCCCCCAAGGATCACGGACAAATGTAGTCTACAGAATCTCTTGCTCTGATTGCCAATTACAATATATTGGGCAGACCAACAGACTCTTAAAAGATAGAATTACCTCACACAAAAGTGACTGTAGACTTCACCCTGAAAGGTGTTCCTTGGCAGAACAAAAAAGTCCCCTAACATTTGTTTGTACAGGGTGAAGTAAAAAAGTTACGATTTTTTTTTTTTCATTTTGATTTGATGTCACGCCCAAACGGCCATACCGATTTGGCCCATTAACGAACTCGACCGAGATTTTGGGACGATTGATTTTTGTACTAAATTTCATTTCGATCCGTTAAGAAATGCGACCGCTATCGTGTCCACAGATTTCGTTATATCGGAACTATACATACATACATATATATGTATATATAAACTTTTGAACGGAAGGTGTTTTTGAGGTCAGGGGGGCCGAAAACGAAAAACTGTAGTGAAATTTTCCGGAAGTCGTGACATGCGAACCAGCTGAATAGTAGATATAAATCTACTAAAACTGTGAATGATCTTGAAGATGCAGTAAAAAATCGGGCAAAGGTTAAAGTAAACTCTTTGTTGAAATCTCAAGTTAATGTCTTGATAAAGGGAATAAACATTTCCGAAAGCTCGACCGACCTTTTAACAAAGAGTTAACTTTAACCTTTGCCCGATTTTTGACTGCATCCTCAAGATCATTCACAGTTTTTTCTATACATACATATATTATTCAAATGGCAATATATATAAAATGACTTGATGGTTTTAATTATTGTTATGTAAAAAAAAGATCTATAAACATATTTGATCTCCCTGTATGAAAATGTTTAAAACAATACTCGTCAGTTGGCTTGTACGAACATTCAATGTAAGTAAGTCTGGAGACATCTGTGAATGTGCTTAGTAGAGCCTGAAAGTAAGCCATTAGAAAGAACATGTGGTAGTTTGACACCACGAAAGAAGAAAAAAGTTGGGTATAGAGCTGCACCGGCTGTAACTTCCTTTTATATTATAAGCGGCATTCATAGAGCTGTTATTGGACGAAGAGCAACGTGAGTTATTGTACCCTATGAATACGATGAATATATAATTTCCCGGGTATTTTACTATAAAATTTCATCGCGCTATTAAAAACAGAAAATAGCTTGCTTGTATTTTGTTATGCCATATCTGTTATATTTTTAAAACTAGTGTTACTCATTAAAACGTTATATAAACACGACTTATTTTTGTGAATTTTCTATTTAATTTATTTGTAACATAATGCATGCTTTAGCCTATAGAAGGAGATTTTTTTACAAGTTGTATATTTTAAAAGATAGATTTGGCGAATAATTTAATTGGAACATAGCTAGCTCTTTCTTTAATTATATTATTTCTGTTTATTCTCGACATTTTTCGACTGACTTGCTAATTTCAAAAATTCACTTTACCTACACTGATATTAGTTTTTAAGTCTACATTGTTATTGATGTTTAAATACCTACTATTTTAAATAAATGCATAATTGGCTTATTTAATCTTTTTTTTGTTGATAGGATTAGGTACTATCATAACATCTACCATTATTCACTGGTACATTGCTTAAATTTTTAAATTATTACCTGTAAATTTCTAAATGCGTAAATGTATATTTCAATTCGTATTATATGTTTAGTGACTAACTTCCGCAAAATTTCTATTCCATTAATTTTCTAGTACAAATTTTAACCGAACTTTCATGAATATGAATTGAATATTTGCTTTATTCACATATTTATTCTTCTGCTTATTTAAGTTTTACTAATAGCGATCTCTCTATACATATACTTATAATTTTCGTTTAGAAGTTCCAACTTTTAGATAGCTCTGTCAGATCAGCAAATTAAATATATTGTTAAACAACAATAGAAAACATAATAGTTATTTTTCTACAACCGTGCGTAAAGTATTATCTTTACGCATGGTTTAAGGTTCGTAAAGTTTAACTTTTTTTCAGTAGTGAAAAAAAAAGTTTTTTTTTAACTAGTAAAAAAAAGTAAAATAAGCACCGTCTTTTATAAGATTATGCAAATATTTTTAAGTGTGTTATTGGCCGAGAACGTAAGGTGTCTGGCTTCTACCCAGCTGACTCGGGTTCAATTCCGGGTAAGGAAACTTTTTTTTTATTATTTAATTGTGTAAATTTGTGTAAATATATTTAATTGTTAAATTATTGCAGTTTAATACATACAAAACTAGATATTTTATTCAATAATTTTTAATTTGATTTTTAATATGACAGAAATATCAGTTCATGAATAAGGGTACCTAAGTATTTTTATTTAAATATACGTAGGGTCTGACTGAATAACATTTCAATTAATTTATAATTCAAGCATTTCGCGTTTCTATGTACCGGTATTATAGGTAAGATTAATTTAGAAAATAAATATTTTGTTATCTAAAATATGTTTTAAATATAATATTTTTTTTGCAGTAGTGCGTAAAAAAAAAATCAGTCCTATACTTGTATTTCTTGTAAAGAAATTCGGTTGTAGAAAAAATATTGTATGCAACTCGTGCGTAAATGTTCCTTTTTTGACTCATGTGATTGTCGCATTCGCCTGCGGCTCATGCGACAACATTCACATTCGTCAAAAAAGGTCACTTTACGCACTAGTTGCATAAATAACTATTATGATATGAGTGTTAAAAGTGAGGTTTTATTTTGTGAGTGAAAACGTTTTTGAAATGAGCGGAGCGAATTGAACAATTTCACGAACAAAATAAAATCACTTTTAACACAAATACCATACAATGTTTTTTGTACAACTTCCCTATTTTGATAATGAAACGAGCGAATTTGCAATGACAATGAACCAAACCGTGTTAAAAGTAAACTAAACCGTGTTAAAAGTAAACTTGTTTACATGGAAACGTGCTAAAAGTATTTTTAGCACGCTGCTATGTAAACAATCGTTTTTAACATTGTTTGCTATCATTAAAAGTGTCACTTTTAATGACAGTTGTACAAAAAACAAATTTTCATACAGCTAATATGTAACTAAATCTTTATATTTTAAATTAAACATGTTTAATATTGGAGATAATAGTTATTTATGATATGAGTGTTAAAAGTGAGGTTTTATTTTGTGAGTGAAAACGTTTGTGAAATGAGCGGAGCGAATTGAACAATTTCACGAACAAAATAAAATCACTTTTAACACAAATACCATACAATGTTTTTTGTACAACTTCCCTATTTTGATAATGAAACGAGCGAATTTGCAATGACAATAAACCAAACCGTGTTAAAAGTAAACTAAACCGTGTTAAAAGTAAACTTGTTTACATGGCAACGTGTTAAAAGTATTTTTAACACGCTGCTATGTAAACAATCGTTTTTAACATTGTTTGCTATCATTAAAAGTGTCACTTTTAATGACAGTTGTACAAAAATTAATTATTCCCAACACTTTAATTGACTTTTTAATAATTTTGATTCTGTACATTGAAATTTTTATGTGTAAGATATTACTAATTAAACATGTGAAAATATTTAAGCATGAAAGTGGTAATTGTTGTTATCTCGTAAAGTGGAATTTAAATTATACAAAAACTATATCAAACTTGAATGCTATAAAGGCATTTAACAGCAGTTTGCTGTATTGAGAGTGGGAGAGAAATAGGGAGAAATGATGACGAACAGCGCTTCGCATATCGCGTGCCACCTTTTCTGTCATATTATGTTATTTTCATTTTAAATACTTCTCTGTAGGCACAAAAGATTTACTAGATTTATGTGGATACTTAAAACAGCTTTTAACAACTACAAAATAAAATGCGCAACTCATTCGCAAACTGTGTTTGCAAATAGGAAGCTATACACAAAGTTTCAAGTATGTATTAATCATTTTAAAAAAAGTGTTGTGCGCGGTGGACTATAAGGTTTTATTATGGTTTTACGTTGTAAATAAGATATACATTATAGGTAGTCGCGGCATTAGCAATCTGTAATAAAATATTGTCACCTGCCAAAAATAATTACATTTTATTACTGTAGGATCAGTGTTAAACATGAATGCTCATTTATTGTAATATTAATTTCGGAATGAATAAAAAAACACTAAGTCCAACCTAAATGTAGAACTGAATATTTGGGCATATTTGGAAAAGTACCATTAGAAACCGTGTTCGGGTCAGGGTTTGCGATAATCTATAACTGCATTTAGTTCCTGATCGGGCGGCAGGCATTTCATTAATCATCAGTGATATTAATTCCGGGCATTTATCAAGGTTTTCCGATGATGATAGTTGACTGTGTGTTGGATGGTCGGTGTTGTGGTCAGTTAAACTATGTTGTGTCTAGGCTGGGTCATCGGCATTCGGCTATCGCATGGCAGGACACTAATGATGAAATGATTGACCGAAACAGCGATAGATATGGGGGTAATGGCAGTGCGGGTACAGCGGCAAATTTAGCAAGCTGGTAGCCTGTCACTGACAGCGATGCGATCATTTTCCGAGTGTTAATGAAGGCTTTTTTGAATATAAACTCTCATAGCTTATTGGCGACGAGTAGAGGCCGCGCGTAGACGTTCTGATAGACATTATTGGCGTTGACAGCTTACGCTCGGTCATTTATAATCACAAGGTCAATTAGATGTTCATAGCGGGAACTGCGACTGATGGCACTCGGCTGGCTCCCGGTTTGCCCCTGATGTTCCTGTGACGGCCACTGTTGAGTCAAGTGTTGCTTGTTGGTTTGGTGCGGACGCTGCTGCTGTGAGATGATTGCTTTCAACTCGCAATTCCATTTTCAAACCCCCGGTCGGCGCCCTTTGAATAACGCTATCCGTTAACGTCCCAAGCCCCCCTCCTTTTAGCCTCCCACTGTTCCCTTTACTATTGCCATCACCCCTAATAACATGCAAATATCAGTGGCTATTGCTGCTAATTATTCTTCAGTGGTGCAAGTATTGACAGTGCAGCTGTTTGTTTTTATTAGCGTACCGATGGGATTGTAGGGGGACCTCGCAGTCACACCTTCTTCATGTTCAGCAGTTTACATTCCCTGCACGCCGCTCCAAAATTACAAATGGATGCCATTTAATTACATTGTCTTGGCAAGTAGTTATAAAAGTAACAGGCCGGGTTGGGGCCGTAGAGCGACGACTGAGCGCCTTTAGCAATCAGACTGATTTAAGAACGCGTCTACGACTAGGCACCAACCCCATATTTTCAATTCACCGTGTCATGCATTTGCGTACATTTTCTCACAAAACTTGGTTATTACTTATAACGGAATTAAATTATTGTATAACGGTATATATATAGAGAGAGAGCAAAAAATTATAGAATACTTTGCGGCTACACAAAGACAATCTATAACAAAATTAGTAAAAATATTAAGTTGATCAGAACTGTAGTCATTTTTTTTATTTGCTAACAAGATTGATAAGACTGACTCAATGAACGGATAATAATACTCATGTTATACTAAAAAATGCACCGAGTCACTTAAATACCCCCAATGTGTAACAAAAATGTTATGAAATACATAAACTAATAGAATACCTAATAAAACTAAGTTATTGCTGGATAATTCACATTTTAAAGGGCAATAAAAATGTTATTACATTTTGATCTATTTGGGCTTATTTTAAATATATTTTCTATTTTTGAAACTATTTGTTAAAATGTCTTGACACTAAAGCTGTTAAATATGGTGTAAGAGTAAATAATAACAGTAATTAAACTATCAGAAATTTTTAAATTGTATTTATATTAAAAATATTTCTTCCTCTCATGTAAATTTGTTGTAACCAGTTTTATGCAGTTATAATTTGAATTTGAATTTTTTAGGATTAAAATATGAATGATTATTTATTTTGTAAAATGCGTTTTGTACAGTTTTTTGTCCATTCTATTTTATTGGCTTTATAATATTTTATTTATAGTCACTGCTAATAAATAATGTTAAGAAAGAAAGTGAAAAAAGTTGAAACAAGTCAAGAAAAGAAAATCTTAAACAGCTTTAGTTATTTTTATTACCTTTTATATTGTTTGAAAACTTAAAGCATTAATGCTTTTTTTAAATAGATTTTTAGTGAAAATAAATTGAACACTTTTAAACAAATATATTTTTACATTCTTATTATAACCGTTACAGTATCTAGAGGAAATAACAGTTACAACTCCATTTAAATTTTAGAGCACGGAAAAGGGTTAACCGACTCTGCACACTCTTTGGTGTATTTCTTACTATTTCACTTTCATGTTTATGTGACTCAATTACTTTTGACAATTCTCACTTACTTTCATTTCAGTTGAAAATACTTTTGCGGAATGTTCGACGGTGGTTCATTTCGCACTTTGTAACGTATAGCATTGTTTGAGATTAAATAGGGAAGGAAAATTCGGCGTTAATGGGGAGTAAGGCCAGTTATGGTCTAATGTCGGAATTAGTGACCATCTGCAGGCGTGCTGCACTACGACTGCGGGATTATATTTACCACAGCGTCGTTGTATTTTCTACAGGGAGAAACTGTTTGTATTTAATAAAATATAAATTTTAATTAATGAACTTTAAACTTAAATCTTTTGCCAAAGTTAGTATAAAAATAATAAGTCGGAATATTATGGACCAATTTTTGATTTTGTAATTGCCTAAAATCTGTTGATTATACTTAACTTTAGTATCTAAACTTTTAACAAACAAATCATTGTTGAGCACTATTTGAAACCCCAAAAATGCAAAACAAAAATCTATATTTATCGATTTTTTTTTGACAGCATTTTTGTATAAAGAAAAATCGATAAATAGATAAAGTTATATTATTTTATGTGTGTGTGTTATTTTTTTTATGGAATCTTTAACCGATTTCATTATGGAAAATACAAAAACTAAAGTATAAATATACTCAAAAAAACAAATAAATAATTAAAATATATAGTTACTACATTTAGACCTGTTTATCCATGTCATTATACGATAACACAGATTAATTTAATATTTTTATTAATCAATTCACATTTCATATTATTATCTCAACAATCTCATGTTATTTATTTTATGGTTATTGTTCCTCTGGCCTTTAAATCATATCACCTTCAACTTATACAGCACCTACTGCTTACATTAGTATTTTTCAGTTTATATTTTTATAGAAATACTAGCTGTACCCGGCGCGCGTTGCTACACCAACAACTAAAATAAATTTAAGAAAAATAAAAGAGAAGAAGAGATAGAGAAGGAAAGAATTCGTATAGATATCTATTAATCAGTATTGAATTTGATACATGGAAGCGCCATCTGGTGGTAACTTCCATTATTGCGAATATCATATTCATCTTACCCATTTAAAAAACATCATCATACTGATATTTTCATGACAATCGGTTAAACGTGGCAGAAGTTGCTACTCTGTAGCGCCACCTGGTGGCGAGCGGCATCAATGAGCATATCATACAAACCTTCTCCGTGGAAAAATACATATACATACCAATTTTCATGACAATCGGTTGAACGTGACAGAAGTTGCTACTCTGCAGCGCTACCTGGTGGCGAGTGGCATCAATGAGCATATCATACAAAACATCTCTGTGGAAAAATACATATACATACCAATTTTCGTGACAATCGGTTGAATGGGACAGAAGTTGCTACTCTGCAGCGCCACCTGGTGGCGAGTGGCATCAATGAGCATATCATACAAACCTTCTCCGTGGAAAAATACATATATATATATATACCAATTTTCATGACAATCGGTTGAACGGGACAGAAGTTGCTACTCTGCAGCGCCACCTGGTGGCGAGTGGCATCAATGAGCATATCATACAAACCTTCTCCGTGGAAAAATACATATACATACCAATTTTCATAATAATCGGTCCAGTAGTTTTTGAGTCCATTGAGTACATACAGACATACAGACATACATACATACAGACAAACATTCATTTTTATATATATATAGATTATCATAAACAAAGCTTCGTATACTTAATTTATTTTAAGCTGATTTCATTTCCGATTTTGTTTAGTTTTTGTCCAGAGCTTATTTCACCCTATAATTCCAAAGAACGAATCGCGAATACTCGACGGATTCAAGTGATATATCAGTCTAATAAATCGTTAGTCGCAACTTCTGTCCGCTATTTCACTTCTCATTCGTTCATTCCTTTTCGCTAGAATGCTTTTTAACTATTACCAGATTCTTTACTTATGTTCTTTCTTCGCGCTTTCATATGGAATTATGCTGTAGATTTAACACATCAATTCTTTAAGGACAAAATTTGGGTTAAGAGGTATTTTTATTGCATAAACTGAACAGAACCTAAACGAGTAGCAATTTCTGAGTAAATAATGTGAATAACTTCTGTCATTGCGTATATTTATATAAAGAAATATATTATTATTTATAAAAATTTAACTGTTTATATGTAACAGTGATATTATTAGTCAATATCAAATATGATTTTCAAATTTAAATTAATAAACTACACAGCTAATCTTTGCACCATTCACTGAAACGTGACTGTTAAGGCATTATATAGATACTAGCTGACCCGGAGGACTTCATATTGCATAAAACTGATGTATATTTTGTTTTTTAAAAATTTTTAAGATTTTATTTTGTTTTCAATTATTTTTTTTGATTTAATCGTTTTTATCATATTTTCCCGTGTGTTATCAGGTGTATACTATTTTTTTATTAGGGATATTTTGTAATTTATCGATTAAATATATTAGGTAGCAGCTGCGACACCTTACGTAATTTTATTTAATTTAGCAAGAATTTGTTGAAATATGTGAGATATAAACTGCGCCACCTTCCGGTGGCGTCATAAACCTTAAGTAAGAATTGCTCATTTAAATATATGTGATATTACCTGCTCCACCTTACGGTGGCGCCATAGTACTTTATGAATTCGTAATTGCTAGTATAAATATATAAGATATTAACTGCGCCACCTTACGGTGGCCTACTCAGGGTTGGAACTTACTGAACTTACTGAACCGCTAGATGGCGTTGAAGAAGCTAGTTCTTTGAGATTTTTTGACAAACAATTTTTTTATTTTTCATAAAAAATATTTTTTTAATAAATAGTATTCTATGTTACTTCTAATACCTCCAAGAATATGTGTACAAAGTTTCATGATGATCGGTTGAGTAGTTTTCGCGTGAAAGCGTAACAAACAAACTTACATTCACATTTATAATACCTATTAGTAGGGATAGACATTATAGATTCCGCCTTCGGAAGCTGGCGAATATCTTCACAAGCTTGTAATGTTAATAGGTGTTAAAAATTTACTTTAATTTGCATGTCGTGTCTTATACATACTTAGATTTTGGATTTTTGCAGTTCAAATATATCCTTATCATAATAATAAAAGTCTTTCTTCTATTATTTTTGTTGTTTTTTTTAGAGAGTGGCGAATAGGTGATCGTTTCAAAAATAAAGAGCTTACAAGCAAAGAATAGAGTTTTAGTTCTAAGCTATAAGAGATTTATTTTAAACTTAATATTAACAATGTTTCCATATGATTTAGGTAGTGATTTGTTTCGAATAAGGAAATCAATCTCTGTGACGGGAGAACGCATATAAATTTTAGTAATAATGTTATTTCGCCGTTCCAATAATCCGTCAAGATTGACAAATAACATCTAATATTTAAACAGTTTCGATCCCTTTTCTTCGACGTTGTCGATGCAAAGAGGAATGCAGCACCCATCCGGATTCAGTATCTGGCGGAACTCGGATGTTGATGCCGCTGCCGAAACTGGACGTGTACGGGACATCGATGACTTTAGTCTTGGCAATCTTGGCATAATATATAAAAAACATAGTTTTAATTATAAAACTTTTTATTTCATTTTTTATTAATATATAAACTTTAGAGAACATACATACATTTAATAAAACAAAATATTTTTTTGCACACCTAACATTTTTATTTAAATTATACTTGGCATTTTCGATTAAATATTTACTGTTATTTAAAAGAAATTTTACTTTCTTATTCTTTGAACGATTATATAAAGTTAAGCAGCAAGACATTTTGCTAACCTCAACTGAAAACTTTCTATTCGATACATTCAGAATCTGATTATTAAATTATTTAAATAAAGAACACAAACGATCATCTTATATTTAATAAACCGAACAAGATCACTAAGAAAACGTAACTTGTAGATACAGGAATGATAAGTCTGCAAAATGAAATACAATTTAAAAAAAAAAATTAGAGAAACTACTATTTTTAACTGAACCAGAAATGCATAAAATCGTCGAACCTTTTTTATATTCCAACCTTCAAATTAACGCCAGCTTATATACGTGACTAAGCCATATTTCTACCGAAACTTTATCATGTGATAGGGTAGAACAACGAATGATTACGTACAAATAAGCTTTTATTGCCTTATACTATAGCAATTCTAAAATTTTAGATTCTAATACAAATTAAGTTGGTTTAATACGATAGGTTTAATGTTAAAATGAGGATGCACAATGGGTCCGATATAGCTATATATTAGAGCACATCGCATGTACGTTGTTTGCAAAAATATGACTTAGTCATTCGTTTCTATTTGCCCCCTTTAACTATAAGATACAGTTTTTACGTTGTAATAATTGTGTTATATCTTACGTACGTTAGTGTTTATAGTTGTTTAATAACTTCCTTAAATCTTACGACTTATGTCTTGAAACAAAATTAACTTTAAAATCTTGACAGTGAAGTTAAAAAATGTTTCTATAATACAAATTTAATTTTAGGGCTGAATTCGAAATTTTTAGAAATTTACCCTAGACTATATCTGGATATGGAACTTCTCTCAAGCCAGTCAACATACTCGTCTATCTTATCGCCAATAACGTATTCCTTTATTTCGATTTGCTTAGGCCATCTCTTCGTTAAAATTGATTTCTTGTAAACGCTGTCGAGTGGCCGCGACGAGCCAGACGAGACCCTTCCGGGCTATTCCAGGTTTCGCCCTTAACACTACCCAAACATTAATTATTCTCATACCACGGATGTTTCAGAGGCGTAGAGTATAGTGATAGTTTCACTTTCTGTCATGGATTCAGCCGAAACGAAAGGGCCTGTCAAGGGTATCGCAATTGTGGGATAGCTCTGTTTGTGGAGAGATCTTTTTGTATTATGGTATATCACGCTAAATGGTAAATTAATTGTGGTTTATTTGAAGTTTAAGAATATTTATTTCAGGTATTATTCAATTGACAAGAGCATCTTTTTGAGCTTTTGTCAAACTATGCGAGATCCAACGGGAACAAATCGTTTTTTACAGCTAAATGCTCATACAATATCTTTTTGATGCTCATCATACTAATGATTAGGGATGCCTGAATTTCACGATATTAAGTTACATGACGATCTTGCATTAATAGGTTTTGAGCAGCATTAATGTTTTTTGGCACAACTCATTTTGGACGACCTTCATCGTTCAGCGAATGGCGATCACGATGGAACTCGTTATACCAGCGCTTCACAGTCGCAAAGAATGAAGCTTTATCGTCAAAAGTGGCAGTTAGTTGACTCCTGTCTTGATAATCAACGCCAAAAGTAATATAAAATCATTGCACGAAAATTTACACACGTTAGGTCCATTTTTTTGCTAACACAAAATTTTTAAGCCACAGCAAACAAAACAACTCGTGTTTAAATTAAAAAATGCTCTAATAAAGGTTGTGTTTAAAAATATCAAATTTTCGAAAGGCAACGTTAGATGGTGCCTGCAACTTTTAGTGCTGTTAAGGCTCAAAATATAAGTAACAACCTTCGTATATGTTTAGAAAAAAGTTGCTTATATGGATAAACAGTTATTGAATTTTAATTGGTTTAATTAATTAATCAAATGTTCTTCGGTTAAGAAATCATAGACTACCGAACAAAAAATTAAATTAAATTAAATCAACTTTAAACAAATATGATTCCTTAACTCAATAAAATGTTTTTAGAGAGTAGGTATCGTCCCGAGCTGATGTTTACTTGTCCATCAAATGATTAAAAATATGTAATGTATAAACACATATATGTCTACAGTCTATTTCATTTTAAGATATATGTCTGTTCCTGTTTGCGTGTACGTACATACTCTGTTAGTTGAAATCCGTACTAAGACCAATAACAGATAAATGAAATGCGGTATTCTTGTATGGCTATTTAAGCCGATTACTTTCAAAGCCTACATTTTAAAGTCAATCAGAATAAGTGATTTGAAGAAAATTATAGCGTACTTCTTGAAAATTGCCCTAGATTAATGGTGCATTTAAGAACGAGACCACTAATCTACCCTATCACTCGAAAAAATCCATCAGGTCACGCTTTCACTCTAAATGGGAGGGAGTATGTATTCGAAGATTTATATTTGGGAAAATGTTGGCTATCAGGATATTTGCCAAATCCAGTTGTAGGGGATTTTCATTAACATTTTGGAACGTCAACCCTTACATGCAATAATTATTTATTCAATTAAACTGAGCGTAGAAAGTGTTAATATGAAAAAAAATCAGATACTTTGGTATTACACACCTGCATAAACCGACAGATCGCCTTTCCTGCAGATATTGATCCTTAAAAAAAAATAGATATAACACGTAGATATCATTCAGACAATTTTAAATTGAAAACAAGATTTTTTTCTTTTTAGAAATTAAATAACAATTAACAACAATATAGAGATTGAAATCTTGAAAATAAAAAGCTAATTCCCAGTTTCATTCCCTTAGACAAAGAATTTCAGAAAACCCTTGCCCGTATTTTCATACCACGTTAAGTGGTTTAACTCTAAATTTATTACACCAGCTTACTAATAATCAAACTTATTTTTAAGCGGATTTTCGTAAACTTAAACACAAAATTTACAAAACAAACCTTTTAACCAAAAGATAATAAGGAATTTCTGTAGTATCTGTAGGTCTTGGAATAAATTCAGTTAATTATAATTAGTAAACGTACCTAATAATTTTTTTGTACAACTGTCATTAAAAGTGTCACTTTTAATGATAGCAAACAATGTTAAAATTGATTGTTTACATGGCAGCGTGTTAAAAATACTTTTAACACGCTTCAGTTTAATTTTAACACGGTTTAGTTTACTTTTAACACGGTTTAGTTTATTGTCATTGCAAATTCGCCCATTTCAGTATCAAAATAGGGCAGTTGTACAAAAAACATTGTATGGTATTTGTGTTAAAAGTGATTTTATTTTGTTCGTGAAATTGTTCAATTCGCTCCGCTCATTTCACAAACTTTTTCACTCACAAAATAAAACGTCACTTTTAACACTCATATCATGAATAACTATTTTGACATTATTACTAAATTAAGAAGGCTGCACTATAGATAAAACGTGGTTAAAAAGTCAATTTCTTTAAGACAACATAATTTAGAAATCATTTTCTGCTTTTTTTTTTTCGTAGGTATACTTTTTCGTAATATATTCTTCTAATCTTACTGACGAAAAGAAAATCAAGTTAAATGTTATTCGAGTCGCTGAAAAGATAAAGTGTGTGATTTCCAAAACAATTAGGGCTTTCTAAAAAGCGCTAGCGTGCCGTCCGACAATTTGTTAGCCAAGAGATAGTGCGTACTTTGACAGCATTTACCTATAGGTATCTCTAGTATTAAAAGCAGGAGGGCGCATACAACGACTAATGATGAAAAATGTTTTAATTATGCATTCCCATAATATTAGAAATTCGAGCAAAAATTTGTGAACACTAATCGTCCAAACTAATAATAAATCAACATTTTTATAGTCGGAGCTTTTATTAAAAGCCATTAGTTTCACGGCAAGTAGTGGGGTGTGAAGTACGATCGTTCACTTTATAAAAGGGAAGTGGCTACTCGACTCAACCACGGATTGTTGGGTATTGAATTTCACATGTAATGAATTGTCAAAGCCACATTTTTGATTTCTATAAATCATGGACGTATTGAAACTAATTAAGTACCTACTCAAAGAATAACATGGGTCTTTAAAAAGGATTACGTTTCCTTTATTTTATGATTTTTCGTCTATTTGTAGATAAAAACGATGAAGAAATATGTTTTTGTTTTAATAAAATTTACTTTTGTGGAAGTTGTAGCAATTTTATTTAATTTTATTATACAGTGTGTACAAAAAGTAACGTAACTTGATAATATTTCGGTTTGTGATAGGTTTTCAAAAAAAAGTTTCAAATAAAAGTTATACGAAATAAATCAAGTTATCAGAATAAGTCAGTTAGAAATATACAGGGTGCACCTTTACTCCAGAATAACGTAATGACATTTTTTTTTTAATGGTACCCCCTGTATATTTTTTTATTTTTTGAAAATCTATTAAATTAGAAATACAACCGTTAAAACCGCGTGTTTTTAACTTTATTCATTTCAAAGTTACAGGGGTTTGAAAATAAAATATTAAAAAAATATGTATGGCAAAAACATAGTAGGCTTCTGTCATTACTTATTTCTAAATGTAACAGTATTATTTATGTTGAGATTTTTTATGTAGTTAGGTACTTTTAAAATTCCAATATGTTTACGGAACAGGAAAGAATAACGATTCTGATGATGAGAGGTTACGGTAATCGTAAAAGAACTTTTGATGAGGTAGCTCAGTTATTTAATGGTACCTATCCAAATCGTAACCCAATTACTAAAACTGCAGTTTGGAGAATTGTGAAACGTTTTGAAGAAGTGGGTTCAACTAAAATTCGCTCTAAAAGTGGACGACCAAAGAACGTAACTAATGATGAAAACGCCTTGGACATTAAGCAAACATTTGTAGAAAATCCTTGTACATCCATTCGGAAAACTGCATTAGAACATGATGTTAGTATTGGATCGGTTAGTAACATTATAAAGAAAAATAAGTTTCATCCTTATAAAGTTATGCTGGTTCAAGAAATATCTGAAGATGATTTTGATCGCAGAATGGAATTTTCTGAAACTATAATGCAAAAGGTAGATGTAGACCCTAATTTTACAGAAAAGAAAGTTTTTTCCGATGAAGCCACGTTTATGTTAAATGGTACAATTAATCACCACAACTGCAGATATTATAGTGATACTAATCCCAGATGGATTCGGGAACATAAAACGCAAAGGCCTTTAAAAGTAAACGTTTGGTCAGGTATTATCGATAACACTGTTATTGGTCCATAGAAGGTAATTTGGATGGTCAAAAGTATTTAGATTTGTTGAGAAATCAAATAGTGCCTGCAATAAGAAATGCTGTTGGTGACAATTTCGATGACATTTGGTTTCAGCAGGATGGTGCACCACCACACTTTACCGTTGATGTTCGAAATTATTTAAATGAAGTTTTCCAAGACAGGTGGATAGGAAGAAGGGGTACAATAGAGTGGCCAGCAAGATCTCCCGATTTATCACCACTAGATTATTTTTTTTTTGGGACATCTTAAAAACGTTGTGTACAAAACAAAACCTGATAATCTGGACGATCTAAGACATAGAATACTGACAACAACCCGTCAAATAACGAATGAGCAGTTGCGTAATGCTACTTCTGCATTTTACAATAGAGTGGGATATTGCCAAATAGAACAAGGAAGGCACTTTGAGCATTTAATAAGATAAAATTAATAAAGTATTAATTGACAGAAGAAGTGCCTACTATTTTTTTGCCATACATATTTTTTTAATATTTTATTTTTAAACCCCTGTAATTTTGAAATGAATAAAGTTAGAAACACGCGGTTTTAACGGTTGTATTTCTAATTTAATAGATTTTCAAAAAATAAAAAAATATACAGGGGGTACCATTAAAAAAAATGTCATTACGTTATTCTGGAGTAAAGGTGCACCCTGTATATTTCTAACTGACTTATTCTGATAACTTGATTTATTTCGTATAACTTTTATTTGAAACTTTTTTTTGAAAACCTATCACAAACCGAAATATTATCAAGTTACGTTACTTTTTGTACACACTGTATATAAAAAAATCCCAATATACTTATAAACTTGATATCAAAATTGTCTATTTTTAAAACTTGATTTAATTACAATTAAACAAACAGCCATTGTAAGTCAAAAAGTGAATGAGAATGAGACAAGGAGAATAATAAATCGAAAAACAGTTATTCATTAGTTTGTTACCTCCGAAATGTAATTAATCAAGAAAATGACAATTTAACCGTTTTCTCCATTGTGGAAATATTTATGTATTTTATAAACCCCGTTAATACATATTTTTCGTCATTAAAATACAATTAAATCTTTAATTTTGTAATTATTTACTCAAGTAATTATAAGAAATATCTAAAAATCATTTTATCGTTTTCGTGTATTCCGTGTTTCTTGGGGAAAAATAGGTCGCGTAGTCACTTCCTTTGTCTGTTGTTTCTCGTGGGAGAAAACGGTAACCACGAAACCGACTCCGTGTACCCTCTCTTACTGATATCCTGTAGGAAAAGATTCTTTACGTTCCCTAATCGTTTATAAAACGCGATTGTTCTTGTGGATTCCGCTACACGATCTTCCGGATAATCACCCGAATTCGAATCGAACCAATTCAATGCAATGTTATATACTTCCCACCAAAGGCGCCCCAAGGGGGTAAGAGATACTTTAACGAAATGTAATTAGCCACCTATACAATTAACTTAATCTTTTGCTGCAATTTACTGACGAAAATATGTGTTTTTCGTAAATATTTTGCATATATTTTTTTAATACTGGTATTAATAATTTTTCTTTTAGTATGTGGTTATAGGAATATGAACTATCAACTCACCCTTTGGATTCCCTCATTTGAACCCTTAATCCACAATAGGCGGTTTGGATTTTTATTTATATTCCCTACAAATTTTGTTTATAAAATCCCCAATCTAATGACACCTTTTTCTTTTCAAGTGATTATATGAATTAATAAAATAGGCACCAACGACAGAAAAAATATGGAACACTATCCACTTCCTCCTTAAGTACCTATATGACGTTAATGTGAGACTAAGTAAATACTTAAGGAGAAATTCAATAGGTGTTCTAGACAATTTGAGTTGAATCAAGGAATGGTTAAAATTACGATAGAAGCTAGGAGACCATTATTACTTTTTATTTATTTATTTATTTAGGTAGAAGGTACATTACAGGAATAATTTATAGTAAACTATTATTTTTGAGATAACTCTCAACGTATTTTTGAAATTTAGAAATTAAACAAACAAGAAATTATTAAACTGACATTAAGGAGAAATTGAGTGAATGTCATATCTGATGGGATTTGAATTCATTTTAACGTTTCGCTTCCTAACCACTTGATCATCCAATAGCTTAAGTGGTTAAAGCATGCCTGCGTATAAGGCAGTGATGGTGGGTTCGAGTCCCACTGGATGTGACATTTTTTCAATTTCTCCTTAATGTCAGTTTAATAATTTCTTGTTTGTTTAATTTCTAAATTACAGGAATAAGTTTCCTAACTAGTACATACAACAAAAAAATCCTAAAATAATTACTTAATAAAAACTATAACATTACAGACAGGTTAAAAGAAGTTATAAAATCACTGACACAAAAAAAAACAGGAAGTGAATAAACAAGTCATTCGCAGCCGAATTTGAGTGCTCTTTTAAGGGCTGGTAGCTTAACACTAAATATATCGCACTCGGAGTAAAACTTATTGTAGTTGAAGCAAATACGATCCGAGAATGAACTTTGATGATGATGATGCCGAATGTGAAACAGTGAGGTATGTCGTGTTCGCCGAGTAGGAGTCAAAAAAGTGATCATTTCCAACAGAATGTCGCAGGAGATTTCACCATTAATTTGTTTAAAAAGAAATAAAAGAAGAGATTGTTTTCTTCTTTCTTCTAGTGATTGCATACCATATAATAACAATCTGGTCTCATATGACGTGTTTTGGTATGGAAAATGAAGCTTGAATAACAAAAACTTGGCGAACTTACGTTGAACCCTTTCTATTCTGTCGATGTGGCATGTGTAGATAGGCATCCAGACTGAAGCACAGTACTCAAGAATGCTTCGAACCAGAGAAGTGTATAAGGCCATAATGGCCTTAGTATCATAAATATGACGAGTGTGCCGTTTAATGAATCCGAGCATTCTAAAGGCCTTACAAACGATCGACTCAATATGTTGATTACAAGTCAGACCAGTATCGAAGATGACACCCAGATCAACAATGGACGAGACACTATCTATTGCAGTTTCATCGACTTTATAGACATTTTTGGTAATGTTGGGAGATCTTGAGAAATGAATCGTCGCACATTTGCTGACATTAAGAGACAAACGATTAATTTTGCACCAATTGATGAAACGGTCCAAATCTGATTGTAAGGCAAAGTTATCACTGGTTTTAATAGTGAAGGACTTAAGGTCGTCTGCGAATAAAAGAAAGGAGCTGTTTTGAAAGCAATAGGATACATCGTTTATAAACAACAAAAATAAAATTGGTCCAATGTGGGAACCTTGGGGAACACCAGAAGTCACTGAAATGTTATAAGAGACCGAATTAAGAACCGAAACACTCTGAGAACGGTCTGTTAGGTAAAAGTTAATCAATTTTAGATAGTTGCCGCAGATGCCAATTTGGGACAGTTTTCTAACTAGTAACTTGTGACAGACACTATCGAAAGCTTTTGACAAGTCTGTATAGATTGCATCCACTTGATGACCTGCTTTTATTATTCTGTTAGAAAATGACCAGAAATTGACCGCTAACAGTTAATGATACTAAAGTGAAAATGTTAAACGATAATACACTAAGTCGTAATTTGTTGCAATTCTGCGATGAAAACTTATCTCTGGGCTTTACAATTTTCTTCACTTCAACATCATTTGAGTACAGACGAAAAACTGATTGCATTCTATAAAAATAATAATCTTTTATTGGTCATTTTAACACATCGAATTATAAATCTTTTTTTTTTTCTAACTGATTTCAACTATTTATTACTGAGGTTTAGTTCATAGTAATTAAAAGTACGTATTATTCTATTTTATTTACAAAAAAAATACTTCTTTCATAATAATTTTGTAAACGTCCATGCTACCATTTCAAAATTGCTGAGGATATGTCGGGAGAATCAGAGAATATCGTCTTTTTGTGTTTCGTCACCATCCTTGATGATTTTCCATTTATTTCGGTTAGACGTTACAGTTGCATGGAACAAAATGAGAGAAAATATGTTCCGCAGTGCGTTGTTTACTAATACAATTTTTTCTACTTTTAAATGCAATTCTAATCTGCTAAAATTTATATTTTAACTTAAAAAATAATTTATACATACAAGTTTGATTACTAAAAAAAGTTATTTTCTTTGTATTTATTCGTACATCTATACAAGAACCTATTATTTTTAGATAAATTAACCATAACAATATGATATGTATATGTATTTATTAATACAATTTGTAACACAAATTATAAACTTCAGCTATATCTGTCATTTAATAAAAAATTCAATTAAATTAAATTCATGTAAAAGAGCAAGGAAGTTTAACAAGGAAAATTTAATATGATGTCCCTTAAGGACCGTTGATGAGCCCGTAATATTTGCTACCTCTGTAGCTAACTTATTTAAGCATACATTTCATAGAGTAGTTGCGGGACAAATTTCAATATATCAAATATCTTAGAGAATTTTAGTTGAGAAATTTAAATAAAAATATTATAACCAGATAATATTAATACAATTTACAACTTTTATTTACCTACTGTCACGTGCATAAATCAGCTTTCATATATTTAAAAGTAAAGTTAAGTGTTTTATCGCGATTGCTAGCCTTTTAACGGGTTCTGGTCCGTGGTAGTAGGTATCGTATTGTCTTGACCCGTAGAGAGAGTAATTCGATTGTTTAGGTCGAAAACGTAGGGGTGCTTTAACTGTTTAAGCTAATGGCGAAAATTTAAAATTAGGCAAACAAGTGCATTGATTTCTTGTGACATTAATAATACATTTAGTTTAAAGAATTCGATTTAATTTCAACATCATTTCGTAAATCAATTTAGCATCTAGCAAAGCCGTTTTTGCACAACAGAACAGACAATTTCCCCTTCTTTACTCTCAAGTGTCATTGCGAGAAGCGTATGCGTGAGTTTTCGTGATTCTTGGCCTTCTTTTGCATTTCAACAATTGAACGAACACATTAGTGCTATTACCGAATTAAGCAACGCCATTTTGTGAAGTTGAACGTTCTTACCTGGCAATATTTGAGCCATCCTTACGGGATTTTGAATTTCACTTCAGTATTTTTATCTAAGCCTCATTTGTGTTTATTCCTATTGTGGTATTTTTGAGTAGGCGTTTAGATAACTCCATATTTCTTGGGATTTATTTAAATGGTGATTTTCTTCGGTAAGTTATACCTTCTGCATAATTATATAATGCTTTTTCTTGATACCGTCATTCGATTATAGTGTGATTACTAAGAGTTCGTTACGAAGAAGCGTGGACATCCGATTTAGAATCACGAAATTTGCTACAGGGTGTTAGCGAAATAACATCGCAGATTGGCTGCTTAACCCCTAATCTTAATATAAAAGGGGTTTTTGGACCTGGCGAGTAATTTTTTTGGACTGGGCTAATCTTTTGGCTTGGCGAACATTTTTGGACCTGGCGAACATTTTTTTTTTTTTTTGGTCCTGGCTGAACTTTCTGTTGGCCCTGGCACATATAGTTGGTAGTGTCGAAAGATCTGAGCACTAGTGAGGACCAACGCTGCACCTCACTACCATCGGAGTAGCGTGGCTAGTACAGTTAGCCTCTCTACAAGATCCTCTGCGTCAGAGAAGTTCAACAAACAGATAAGCCAAAATTTAATTTTAAGCTCAAGACATTGTAACGGTCTTCCTATTCAATTTGTAATTTTGTTTAAGCGTATGTAACATTTTATAGTTTACATTTTTAGGTACTAACTATTTAGTAATTTTTTTTGCGCTGGGTGATCACTCTTTTATTTTATACGCCAGTAATTAGCGGTATCATATTTGATTATTTTTTTTTATCGCTTATTTTTCAGAGATTGTTTATATTCTTGTGAAATATATAGATAGATCTAATTTTGTTGTCTTACTCAGCCAATCACCCACTCACCATATTTGTTATTCAATCAATTTTTTTTTTTTAATTCATTATTTATCTCCAGTAAGATAGGTCAGTGCCTGGAACATCAGGGGTTTCCGATTTGTACCGTTTAAATCGGTGGCGCGACTCACACTTTTGTACTTACCCTCTACGGCTGAGCTGGGCACAAATTTGCCAGTAGAGAAACCACTTACCAATCGTAGCTGGAGTTGGAGATTTCAATTTAAACCATAAGAATAATTTTTCAAAATTTGATTTTATTTTATTTTTACTAAAAGTACGTGGCACTACCTTTTAAAAAGTACAAAAATATGTAATAAAGTAAAAAAATAGTACAGTTCTATGCAGTATATCTTTAATTTTCTCTAACAGTCCACATATCCATCCCCATTCAAACTCACTAAGTGTGTTAAAATTTGCATTTCATTGAAATCGGGGTATTTTAAACAATTGTAAAAATGATTAAATAGTCGATATACAAATAAAACACCCATTTTGAATTCGAATTTTACTTTTCGACAATGTTGCAAAATAACAATAAAGTTCTCAAAAAAAACTAATACGGTTACTTTGTTATGATCACGATAAACATTTTTTTAAAACCGGCCAGAAATTAGTATATATATAGTACAGTACTGCAGGCCTTTGAGGCCCATGACTTTTTTTTTTTCTTTATCGTTCTTCAACTGCCTTAACAATTTCTCTCCACAGGTTGCGATTCTGTACTTTTGCACCCCAATTTGGTTCTACCTCTCTGATATCTTCTAACACCGCGTTCAACCATTTTTTCTTTGGTCTCCCTCATTTCTTTTACCTCCTTCCCCTTCTTTAATGACCTTTTTTGCATATCTATCTTCTGGCATCCTCATAGTATGCCCGAACCATTTCACCATTTGAGCTTTTATGAAGCTTGTTACTGATGGGTATTTATGAAGATCTTTCAATTCTTGGTTAGTTCTTCTTCTCCAGAGTCCTTCATCTGTTTTTATTCCCCCCAGAATTTTCCTTAGTACCTTCCTTTCCCATATATCCAGTTTTGTTTCTTCCGCTTTTGTTAAAACCCATGTTTCGCTTCCGTATGTCACTGTTGGTCGTATTATTGTTCGATAAATTTTAATTTTGGCTTCTCTAGATAACTCCTTTTATCTTATTAACTTATTTAAAGATCCCACAGCTTTACTTCCTTTCACTAATCTTTTATTTATTTCTTTCCATTCTTCGTTTTTATTTGTCAGCGTTGCACCCAAGTATTCGAATTCACAGACTTTTTCAATTTTATATTTTCTGTCCTCCCCCGCTTTAATCTCTATATATTCTTTTTTACCGTCCACATTCTGATGGTTTAGCACCATATATTTTGATTTCTTCTGATTTATACTAAGTCCAGAAATTAGTACTTTCCAGTTTATTTTTAGGTCAGAAAATCTCATTTTGTCGGACAAGGCCAGAAAATAAAAATGAGTCCGGTTAAAGCTTTTACCGGACTATCACAATAGTTTTCTGGCCCACTTTCGGGACTTGTTACGTAAACTACTATTAACGACATATTATCTAAGTTCAATTATTTTACTATGTGTATATATAAAGTCGAGTGAGATATATTTGTTTAGGAATATGTCATATTAAAAAAAAACAAATAGACAAATGTAAGGTTTCAAAACATATTAGGTACAATGCTTTGAATTCCTATTTCATTTATTGCCGTTCAACCAAGAAATCGGACACGGAATGAAAATGAAATTAAATTCCTGGAAACTGAAACACAATACGCTCATTTAAGAAAACTATTGCACAATTCAAAGTAATGAGTGTCATTTGGACTTTAGTTTGTTAAATGAAATTAAATGATAGTAATTTTGTGGTATGAGTAGCTGGGAAGTGAGAATATTATGCTGAAATTGTTTCTGATGAAGGTGTACTTTACTTAGAAAATATCGTACCTACTTTAAAATTATGACCCAGTGTAGAGTAAAATTATACTAATTAGTAATAGTTATGTCTCGTATTTCTCAGTCTTTTCTCAAATACACTAAATACAAGAGATGCAAATATCACACCATTTTTTGTTTCTTCATTTTTCTGTTTACTTAATTTAACTTTATACTGGCGTTTTATTGCAACAGCGTTTATTCTACTAATCCACTTTTTAGAATCAAATTATAAACGATAATTTTCCGCAAGCATATTGCCTACAGCAATTTCCTCACAAAGTATAACTACTCTGTATAATAACTTGAAATACCTTATTTAATTGAAATTCCATATTTTTTTATATTATTTTAATTTATTCAATAATTGTGACGTTTATAGTAACAATCTATAAAGCGAAAATAATTATGATTTAAATCGTATTATTTGTTCGCGGTAACAATTTACAGAAAAATGCATTAAATATAATCGTTCACTAGCTTATTTTTTATTTTCAGTTTTTAGCAATTTTTACGGGTTTTACAAGTTGTTAACCGATATTATTTGTATAATTAAATAATGAGGAAAGAATTATATAGATTCCCACAATTATACAAAGATTCTGTCTTGTCAGCGCCTTATAGTTTATTTTTTGTTTAACAAAAATTTCTAACCTACTAGTAATTATGAGGAACAAATTATTATATATTAAAATGTAGCACTAGTACCATACCTCGATGTGATGATGAAAAAGCAATCATAGAGCTCTATTCTGGTGTCTTTATGTTCTTGCTGTCGAAGACCATAACTAACAATACATAACCACAATAAGTAGACTTCTGTGCACGTTTCAAGCAATTTCCTGTAAATAATCTAGCTTCCGTATCCCAATAACTCGCCCACAGTTAACCTTACAAGTTAATGATTATTTGATCTTGTCACTCGGTTTACTATCAATATTTAAACACTTATTCTGATAAATTGGTTTTATGCCATTTGTTGCCAGTAAAAATTAAATATTAATAGAAATTGAATGGACTTGGTGAAATGAGAATAGTCATATTGTAATAAATGTTGTTCTGAATTTGATTATCTTTTTGATTAGGCCAAAGAAAATACCTCGATAAATCTAGTGATGATTAATTAAAGTTACTTCCACCTTTCTACAACATAAAAGCCAAAACAATATCGTAATAACATTATTACCAACGTTAATTTTATGCATAAAAGTTCATAGAGATAGGTAATAAAGAAAATCTGATTAAATACAGTGTTAACAATATCCAACGTATTTTTTAAAATCATTGCGCGAAGTCATTATTATTCCTTAAGATGGTTGTTAATTCCCTAGTCTTTTTAGATTCTCACCAGCATTAATTGTGACCGCTCTGTGCACTAATGAATTGATTACAGACCGTTCCTGAGCGTATGGTTGTGGTGAGAATTGCCATTAGAATAAAGATTACTGTATACGTGTATTCGAGGTTCTCGTTTCCTATAACTGTAAAAAGAGAAAACTAAATCTGCATACTATTTGTTTTCGAGTTTGTTTTTTTAACTTCCCGCTAAAAGAATTAAATTTTTTTTTAAAATCGGGAAGTTATTGGTTTTACCCCGTTTTTCGAAAATCGAGTTTTTATCGGATCTCAACGTTTTGAGGTATTTGGAACCTCCCCTGACTATTTTTACGAGGGTATCTGTATGTCTGTATGCATGTGTGGATGTGTGCGTCTGTGTGTGTGGATGTATGTAAACCTCTCATAACTTTTGAACGGCTTGACCGATCGAAATAAAATAAAAAGCGTTCTAAAGAGTTTCATCTAACTTAGATTCCCTGTAAGTTTGAACCGATTCAAACCGGTGGATTTCGAGAAATGTCAAAATAACCGAATAAAACAATTGGTAAAAGTGATGTTTTTTGGGCATATCTTTTTTGCTAATATATCGATCAATTTCATAACCTAATCAGCTCTCAAGCTTAAAAAACCACGTCGAATGCCGTTTTGCAAATTAAAATCGGTTGATTCGTTCGTGAGATATCGTTGTCGAGAAATTTCATAAAAAGTGTTTTTAATAACTTAGAGGTTTTTCTACTAATCGATTTTGCACTCCTAGTAACATTTTTAGGTCTCAAAAAACTGCGTCGAATGCCATCTTGAACATCAAAATCGAATAAGGCGTTAAAAAGTTATGGCTTTTTAAACATTTCAAAAAAAGTCAAAAACGTCAAAATACGTCACGTTACTATAGCTTTGCGATTAAAACTAGCGGGAAGTTGCAAGGATGGCCTTTAGGCTAAGTTCAGATGCAACGTGCGTTAACGCACGTTTTCGAACCGCACGTTTAGATATCATAGTGTTTATTTGCAAACAATCACATGAACGCACAAAAACGGACGTTACCGAGCGGTACCGCAAGCTTACGCAAAAAATCTCAAGACGTTGTCAAACTGACGTTTCACTTGCGGTTTGAAAAATCAACAAAAGCAATATTGTTGTTCAGTTGTACGCGCGTTTCTGCAGTTATCACATGGTTTTTGCATAGATATCGTTTTGGTTTTTGAGTGAAATTGGATATCTGATGGCGTTGGGAGATGCGAGTTCATCCCGGATACATTCTAACAACTCGTCAAAGAATATACATCTATTTGTTCTAAGTTTAAGGGTATAATATTGCAAATAAACTTTTTGACAGTCTGTTTTGCTAAACTGGGTGAACCCAATATCTCCGTTTTCTGGTATTTTTATTTTTCTTATAATATAACCACCAAATAATTGGTTCTTTTACGTCCATCTTCCAGGCTTGAGCGAATGCGACTAACCGCGTAACCGCACCGCACGTTCGATTGTCATTTGAACTCATCCTAATTTGAACGTACGTTGACGTGCGTTAACGCACGTTGCATCTGAACTTAGCCTTAAAGGTCAACCTCTTTTCGATTTTTTATTATTATAGGATAATTAGATTTCTATCAATAAACTTTTACGAGAAGAAAACTCTCACGTTATACGAACGAACATTTTCGCCTCCAAATGTTTTATAAAAAAATGTCATTTTGTTTTTCTGAACTGAAAAGGTAAATTGGTTTAGCTAAAAATTAAACGTTGATTATATGTCTTTTTAATTCCGGAATGGACACAATTTTAAACTCGATGAAAAAAATATAAAAAGCCATGAATATTATTATAATTATCTTCTATTGCAAGCGCCACGATCGACAATCTTCTCCAACGACCTACTGTGAACAAAACGAATAGTCGATGCAATTATTTTTATTAGCTCAAATTAAAAGTTTATGGCTGTTTAATATAAATATAGAAATATAACATTCTAATTAAATTAGTAAAGTAAACTACAAAATTAATTTACAAGTATATGAATAAAATGTAAAAAAAAAAGTGTGAGGTTTCAAGGGACACCCGGATGGAACGAAGTTCCTTTCGATTAATTAGTGAAGGAATTAGTAATTTGTAAACACAACAGAGTGTTTATACATACAGAAGCATTTATTATTGTCTGTATAAAATCTCTACTTACCTAACAGTTCGTTTCTTTTAACAAAAGTGTCCATTTATACAATACCAGAGCTTTAGATAACACATCTTTTTAGAATTACTTTTTATAATTTAAAACAGGAATTAACAATTCAATACAAAATTTTAAAATTAAAATATTTGACAGTAACTGACAGTTAAGGTAATTTGACGTAGGTACCTAAATAGTCAAGTTACGAACTATTTTTAAAATGTTTATGAATTTATGAATTTATAAAAACAGGATGAAATAAAATGTAATACTATTATAGTTAATTATTATTTTTTCTACAGTATTTTCTTTTTAATGTACATTTTCTTTTAATTTAAAATAGTGGATTTTTAATTGTAATATATCTATCTATGAGAGAGAGGGAGAGAAAGTTATTTATTTTTTGGTCTGTGAGAGAGAGAAACATGCCTGTCGTGTCATAGTGTCGTGACAATTTTTGGTATGAATTTTTTTTGGCTAGCTCCTAGCGTCTGTTCGTAACGCGCGAAAGGGAACTTCGTTCCAAAAACAGTTTGGGTCTTAATCTTATAACATATTTCTACTTTTTGAAAGAATTTATACAATCAATAAAGTAAGATATTTTTAAAGAATAGAAGTTAAAACAAAAACTATATAACTTTATTGACGTTAAGTAAATGTGATAAACCAATAAAAAAACCTCCAATAATGTAAATTCTCGTATATGTAGTGAATGAAAACCAATAGTATGTCGCAGTTTCATGAAGTTGCGTCTTATTCTTACTGGAATGTGGCTCTGTTATTCAATCTGATGGGTGAATTCTCTAGCTTTATTATTTCAGAGATAAATTAGAAATTTAATAAAACGCCAGTTTACCAACAACTCATATCAAATAAAGGCCCTTATGGAAGAAGATTACATTAAAAAATATTACAAATTGCAAAGTGATATTATGTCTCGAGATATTATAATTGTATGATAAAAATAAACATTACGATGACTTTTTATCTGCATACTTTTCCGGATACAATGTACTTCATGATTTATACAAATAGGAAGGATAAGAAGAATTTAGACAAGTGTTGCGTTTTTGATCAGTTATTAATTGTAACGCAAAGTCCAAATCGTAAACTAGGAACATATGCAAACGTTCCAACAAAATAATCCCTTGATAATGTCCTTTACCTTATTCAATAAAACCAATTTTTAATAAGTTGACAATATAAAATGGAATCATATTGTTTGTAAAACAATAAATTTTTAATGACATTTTTAAGTAAACATTCGATTTAAATCTAAAAAATGGTCCTTGGTAAGCCAGGCGCATCAGTAGATTTATATTAATTAATTATATTAAAAGTATACGTTTTAGAAAAAAATATGTTTTAGATAAAAGTTGTAGGTCTCTTTAAGACAAACAAAAAAGTCCCCTAACATTTGTTTGTACAGGGTGAAGTAAAAAAGTTACGAATTTTTTTCCATTTTGATTTGATGTCACGCCAAAACGGCCTTACCGATTTGGCCCATTAACGAACTCGACCGAGATTTTGGGACGTTTGATTTTTGTACCAAATTTCATTTCGATCCGTTAAGAAATGCGACCGCTATCGTGTCCACAGATTTCGTTATATCGGAACTATACATACATACATACATATATATATACATATATATATATATAAACTTTTGAACGGAAGGTGTTTTTGAGGTCAGGGGGACCTAAAACGAAAAACTGTAGTGAAATTTTCCCGAAGTCGTGACCTGCGAACCAGCTGAATAGTAGATATAAATCTACTTTTTTATATTTTCTAACATTTTAATAACCATTGATGATATATTTATTTATATCAATCAGTAATTGTTTTTGTATATATTTGTGTTATATATTTCCCTAGTGTGTTTTAATCTTATCCTGCTTTGTCCATAAAAATTGTATTTTTTTTAGTGACAATAAAGCATACGTATTATTATTATTATTATTACTACTAAAATATAGGTATACCTACAGTAAGACAATTTGACAGTTATTTTCTCTTCTACGATTTATTACTATCAAATTGATTTTAATTGTGAAATCACAGTTTTTCATTTAAAATATAGACAATCCCGTCTCGAGTAAAAGCTCTATTTTGAATTATTAGTGGTTATATGTGTTACCTTGATTTATTCAGTGGGTTGAATTGGTAAAACAGAAACCTGGATATAGAGATTAAACTTATTAGCTCAATGGATAATAATTTTATCGCAATTTCTGTGTTGAAAGTAATAGGACTATTTAGGGCAGGGTAAAATTATTTTCGACGTTTGGAACGCATTACTGGCATTAAGGTAAATAAAAGATAATAGAGGTTAAGTAATGAAATACGAATTTCATGTTTTGCATAAAGAGTGAATTTTAATATAAACAGATACTTAGAATGAATCATAAATCAAGAATTTTATAAATTGTATAAAATTTTAAGCATTTGTTTTTCTAAAAACAATTAAATCTGTATCTGATTCAGAAATTAGTTTCTTGTAGTATTTATTACCACAAAAAGAAGTATAATTAACCACAATTTATAGTAAATTATTTAAGATTCTTAAAATTATTGAAGTAAAACTTCTTTAGCGGCACTATGAGTAACTTTGTAATTCTAACGGACGTGACGTCATTCTAATGTACCGCGTACCGGAAACAAAACCTAATACAAAATACCTAACACGATTCTGCCTACTATATTAAATAAAATTAAATCTGTAATTGTATGAATTGACAGCTTGTCATCTTGTCAACCAAAATACATTGCTGGAAAATAGTTTTTTGTGTATAAAGTGTTTGTATTAAATATGAATAAACAAAGTGGATTTATTAATGAAGAAAGTGATGAAAAAATATTGAATGAAAATAGTGAGTACCTACCTATACTCTATATGCATACATTTTATTTTTGGTGTGTAATTACACTATTTATACCTAATTATTTATACCTATTATTTATACCTAGCTATTTTCGTTTTATAGACTTAAAGAGCTAAAGAGAAAAAGAAATTGTGAACGTCAAAGGGCATATTATAAGCGCCAGAAAGATTTGAAGAAAAATGAAAATGAAAAAAAGACGAGGCAGCGACATTCATTATGATTTGATTAAGTAAGTTTATATACATACATACATATTATGATAGTAAATAATTATTTATGGGGAAGCTTTACGTTACGTAAAGAAGCATGTTGCACGTTTTTGTTCATAAAATAATAATATTCGAAATGTCTTAACACTTGCTTATACTTATTTTAAGTTTGGTTAGGTAGCCATAAAGGCCATAAAACCACTAGTCAGGATGGCTGATCTTTTACCAGCAATAACAGATCCTTCGTAGAACTGAAGAAATCAAACTCAACAGCTACAAAATCACACATTCTAAACGTAATGTGTGTATATTTTTAATATTGTTTACCTATTATTGAAGCAAAACTTCTTTAGGCGCGACTAGGGGTAACTCTAACGTTAGATTGTAACGGAAGATTATGATGGAAGTAGCGGTGTAATTTCAGCTATGGGAGGAGCTTAAATTTTCCAAATTTATTTATGAAATTTTCAAACGGTTTCAAATACATTAATGGTATTTAGAGAGTAAAATCTATGTTTCACATTTTAGTTATCATAAACCTATTATTTCATATATAAAAAATAATGATAACTTTCAAATTCCTATTTCTAATGAATAATATAAATATAACATCTCATTTTTTGTAAAGTATATAGACAATAAATATGATTGAATTGTAATTAAATATTTATTTTCCGATACGTACGTCAACAAGTTTTACTTCAATCGCGCGTAAAGGTTACACGCACACTCTTTTTTTTAATGTTTTCTATTTTAACAGTATCTAATATGTAAAAATGTAAGAAGTTTATGATCTACTTTTAAATCAACAATTAAAGTAACAGAGAAAAAGCTTTGTTCTCTTAGCTTTAAAATTGTCGGCGAGTTGGTTGGCCTTAACATTAATATGATTATGAAATCTCAACCTACTAAGGATTTTGTCTACAGTTTTCATGTACAGGTCTCGAAGAGGTTATTGCTTCAATTCTTAGTAGCTACTTTATGAATTAAAATTTAAAATCTTACATTTTTTATTTTATTTCAATTTCTACTAGGGATAAGCATCAACGGTCGATGTTTAGAAACATCAATGTTAGATTACCGATATTTTTAACCATCGATGGTGGACTGTTGATATTGTTTCTACTATTGATATGTACGTCTATGCTCTGTTAATTGAAAAAATTAACAAGAGCAACCGCTAATGGGCACCAGATTAATATTAATTAATATTAACAAACTAATTATCTTTTGTTTGCCACTAAACCAGAAGTGTATTTATCAATATGAATACGAATTCAGAGTATAATGAATGCAAAAACAATAAAACTGTAACCATTCGACGGGTTCAATTAAAAACCATATTTCTGACACGAAGAAATCAATAAAAAACTGATACATATGAATGAAATATACAAATATTCTCCATTCCCTAAGAAAATATAAAAAATATAAACGATTTACACTTTACCTAATACGTATCGAAATTTATGAGAAATTAAATACTCAATTATAAATTCATTTTATTAATCAAATTGAGAAGTGCCGTCACGGAAATTATCGGTTCCGAGAGTTTATTTACACTGATCAAATCGAAAAAGGGTTACCTTTATTAAAGTGAACATTTCTTTAATCACATTAGTTAGCTGATATTACAAATTACATTTAAATATTTTATTCTTCACAATTATTTATTACGAAGACAAATATTTATGTACCTATACATTTTGTATATTATCCTTTGTGAGAGAAAATATATCGTTTCGGGAAATACAACAATAGTGAAATAATATCAATAGATAGAGAATAGATCGAAAATGGTAAAGTTTGCTTCTTAATATATGATCTTATAGTTTATCCAATCTAAATGTGAAATTTTGTGCTCTTTGGCGGTTTTTAAGTGCCTTTAATGACATTTCCGACCATTGGCGTGGAATTAAATAAAAAGGTTTCATAAATTTTTATTAATTTTTGTTTTAAATTTCAAAAGAAAAACGGTTTTTGTATATTTGTAAATTTTGTATCAATTTGAAAATTGTCAAATAACAAATTAATTCTTTCAAATTAAAACTTGTTAATTTTAGTTATTAATAAGAACATTTGACTCATTATTCAAATAGTACATAACTCATAAGATTTTAAAACAATTGTCTACAAATAATACTCATTTTGTCTGACAATCTTAAAAGATTGTCTGTCCAGCAAGGAACACGAGGAGGGATGAGCCTTCCTTGCCTGGAAAGGAAAGGGTTGGGTATGTTAGTAAGAATATAAAATTAGTTTGTTTTTGAAAACAAGTTTTCAAGATACATCACGATAGCTGTAAAGGAAATTGGTTGGAATGACTAACAAGAATTGTCAGAGTCTTCTGAAGTAGAATCGTTCCCAGGTTGAATTACTAATGGTGCTATTGGCGGTAAAACAGGATATTCCTTTTCTATTTTTATAACATGTGTTTCGCAATTTTTCCATACATCGCTATTAAAACCACTAATTACCTCTCGAATATTATCAAGAACAACTGCGCTTAAGGTTGGTGACTGATTATATTTTCGTAAACGTTTCTTTACAGTACTCCAAACCATTTCGATTGGATTAAAAATACAGTTGTATGGAGGTAAACGCAAAAGGGTATGACCATGTCTGCTGCAAATGGTGTCAATGACGTATTCATTTTTAAAATTCTGACTTTTGATCATTCTTATTAATTCCTTCTTTACTGGAACCTTTTTAGGAACATCGATATGTTTGATTGCCATAAGTCTTAAAATTTCATTCTTTTTTTGTGTTATTAGGTATTTTGTTTAATATGCGGAAATGATACGACACATTGTCCATAACAATTACTGAATTGTAAGAAAACCCAATAGATAGTGTTGAATTTCGATTCATAAATAAATAAATAAATAAATAAATAAACGAAAAACTAAGAGAAAGTGGAAAATTAAAAACAGAAAAAATGCGAAAAAATAAAGTCTAAAAAAAATACCTTTCTAAATCAAATAATATGACGCCACCGTAAGGTGGCGTAGTTATTATCTTATATATTTAAACGAGAAATTCTTACTATATTAAGTACTATCAAGCCACCGTATTATATAATATATCCAATATAAAAAATCAATAAAAATCAATCACGCTGCTGTGTACTGTAATGGGGAAGAAGACTATTGGCGGTATTTGACTGTTGTCGCATTTTGCAATTTTCCTCTTTGAAGTTTCGTTTGATAAACAGGGCACCGTCGGCATTTGTTTGCGTTAAGATCAATGCGTTACGAACCGACTTGAAAATCCGGACAGTAAATACACAATGTTGCCGGTATTTAAAAATTTCTTTAAGTATAAGTAATATATACAAAATTGATATCATTAGAAGTGAAAACTGTTTAAATATGAAGAACCTAGTTAATTAATTTAAGTATATATTTTGAAGAATATTTTTATATTATCTTTCTAAGAGTCATTGACGAACAATTGAATAGTAAAGTAGAGAGAAAATTTTCAAAATATATAAACTTAGGAATATTCGCAAATATATCTGACAACCTAGATTCGAAAGTCGGTTCCTTTGTTGGGGTTAAAGGACGTGGTTATGTTTTCACATTAATATTAGTTAAACTATACAATCTATTGTTAATCATCTGCTAGATGAACTCATTTTCCTAAGTACAAATAAACGATAGTGTTCTTTATATTTTGATCAGAGTAATTCGTGACAATAGTTGAAGTAACAAAATTATTGTTATAGAAACACACTTAAATCAATTCACCCAAATAAGAGTCAAACAACTGTCCATATTGAGTTTGGAAACTTTTTAGACTGCCTCGTACATTTGTATTTTTGAAAACAAATATTCCGTGAACAGGAAATTAACTATCAGAAAAAATCACAGGCTTTCGGAATTATTAAAGTGAGAACTTAAAACCGAAAATTAAGCAAACATGAAAGCTACTTCACAAGAATTTATTTTTGCGAGGAGCGGATAACACATTGGCTAATTGAATATTTAATCTTCCAAAAGTTCTCCTTTTAATTACAACATTCTTAATTACTGCAGCGTATTCTATATTTCGTATGCACCAATCGATAAAATACAAAAAAGGGATGCACAATCCAGTAAAATAACGTTCCCATATATTGTAGTTAAGTATGCAATTGCTAAGAGATCAGAAAATTGTAAGTACTGATAGCAATATTCTAAAAGGTATTTAAATAAATGCACTGATTTATAGCTGTAGAGTAGGGAGTGGTTTTACCAAATATGCACTTTCAACTATTACACAAAATGATTACTGTAAGATGCTATGCAATTTAAATTATCATTTGTATATTCTACCTGCTGTATATATTATGTATAAAGTTGGTTTTTTCAAAACTTATTAAATAAATATCTCCTAAAGTATGCGTTTGACGGATATATTTGGTCTGGTTTGTTTGAAACTATATAAAATTTGCTACATTCTGAAATAACTGTGAGGTGTATAAGACCATGACTTTCCAAGTTACAGCTGTTTAAAAATTATACGCAGAGAGCGAAAAAATTTCGCTGCTTTAGCCATTAACTTATATGTATTTAAAAACACAGCGAAAATCAGCAGAAATTTGCTTTTTATAATTTCAATTGTGATAACATCTCTCTTTTACGTTGAGGGTTTTATATAGACTTGTTGTAGAATTTTAGGTGTTGATGCTATAATCAAATTCAACAATAAATTAAAATAAATTACTTAAAATCTACTTAGATTTTATTAAAAGTTCACATTGTTGTACGTAAAAAAAATTTTTGGATATATTATGTCACGGGTCAAATTCGCTCTAGTATAACTAAATTCTTACCTTATAAATCCGTCATTATTAAAGGTTTACTGGAGTCTGGAACCAGTTGATTTAGATCGATTATAGTTAATCGCCAGCTATTATTTATTATTCTGGCCATAAATTATTCCTGATATCGCTGGAATTATTTTTAGAAGTATATTTATTAAAATTCCGTTTATGAATCCTTGGGGTTATGTTTTTATTTTCACCCGGCCGAGGTACTATTTCTCTTTTTTTGTCGATAACTCGACGTATAGTGTTCTACAGTCAGTGTTCCGTTATATTTCTATCTTGCTTAATAAAATTGAAAATGAACGAGGAATTGGGTAATGTTGAGATTTTTATTGATATCTTGATAAGTAATAAGATTAGTCGAATCTAACGACCACTGTTTGTTCGTAAATTGGTAGCTGAAGATCCTACGGTTATTGTCCCTATAGTAGTAGAGGCCACCTCTTATTTCGACGTGTGTCAAATTCCGTGAACGTGATATGTAAGAATCCGTTCTTTCTATTACCAGCCTTTATCTTGAAAACGTGGCAGTGAGAAGATTTTCTGGGTTTAAGTTGTAATCTCTGTTCATCGGAGACAATTAATTTTGGATTTACGTAATTAAACCTCAGTTTTTCGTAACGAATAGTATTGGAGTGAGATTTTCCGTTATTTTGGTGGATTCGTTGGAAAAATTCCTCGTGAAGGGATATTTAGGAAATCTTCTGTGGTGAGTAACACGTTATTTTTTCATGTGGTTGTTCGATTCTTATGGTACTTTCGTTCCCTATGAGTGTAGGTAGCCCATAGAGCAGACAGTAGGGAAATTTTGGTAATTTAAAACCGTTCAGACGGTAAATTGTGGTAGAATTCCCGATTGGTGCAATTAGCAATGAGAATATTGTTCCACCCGTTTACCAGCCAGGGGTGTCACGAGTTTAAAAAAATAAAACAACCCTATCTTAATAGGTGAGTTACTATATTATATATTTTTTTTATAAGATTAATAACGCCATATAGTCGCAATTTTAGTTTTAATATCTTGATTTTACATGTATATTTTTTTGTGTATTGTATGTAGGTTTATTTATGTGAAACTAGACTCCTTTTTGCTTATTCTTTTACTATTATAAATCGATTTTATGTTAAATCTTAATTTAGTTTATTGTTATAGTTTTGTCGTGAATGGCAAGTCAAATTTAAGTTTGTTGAGTACATTTAAATCATTATTTTTGATCATTAATTGTAAATTCAGAGAAGTCAGCTTCTAAATATTGTATTATTCAATTAAATTCATTTTTATTCTTTCATTGTTGTGCAAAAATAAGCTAATGTGTTCAAATTGTATTAAAGTCAGTAAAGTCAATTAATTCGAGGAGTCATTTAAATTTGATTGATCTATTATTAATTCCAAATTACGATTTTAGGGTCCTAGTTATAGGCTGAAATCCTAGATACAGGTATAAATCCTAGTTAAGGGTTTAAGTCCTAGTTTTTGGTTGAGTTTTGATTGCTGACCTGATACTTAGTCGAGCTTAAGTTAGTTGTGATTGGTGCAAGCCTATTGGTTCTGGGAACAGGCTTAAGTTTGGTACCGGCCTAAGTATTGGAGAAGCCTAGGCCTATATAAATATCAATAGCGTTGTCAAGCACGAGGCTTGACAGTTTTGTAATTCTCAATATTTTTATTAAAGAAGGGTCTAGTTGAGATTTTGTTTTATTTAGCTCACTTTATCGTCGCTTTCTTTTATTGTGTAATGCAATTAGAGCTGTTTAATATTTAAAATTTGTTTAATTATCTTCAGTGGGTGAAGTAGTGCCTGGAACATCAGGGGTTTCCGATTTTAACCGTACAAATCGGTGGCGCACTCACTTTATTTTGGTACTTACCCTCTACGGCTGAGCTGGGCACAATTTGCCAGTAGAGAAACCACTACCGATCTCAGCTGGAGTTGGATTTAAATTGGAATAAATTGATTAACCTTTTTATTAATTTTTCAAAATTTGATTTTGTTATATTTTCATTAAAAAATACGTGGCAATTATTACAGGGATCAAAAATTAACGTAGGGATTAGACTAATTAATTTCGCACATTATATATTTATTTCTATTTGAAACTTTCTCTTTAAAAAAATTGCTAAAATTTACCCTCAAAGTCACATCATGAAATATGTGAAAATCTAATTATTAATACAACGTTTATTGAATACATAACCATTGTTTTCATGATACATTAACATGTTAATTAACTCAAACTACAAATTTCAAGCGTCATGCAACATAATATCCTTTTGTTGGAATTTTTCAGCGTTAATGAAACATTTGTTTAAAAAAGTTTTAAATAACTTCTAAATCAAACAGCTAATTCCAAAATTGTTCTATAGGTAATCAATTGAAGCTAAAACACATTTATTTTGGTGATTATCCACTGAGAGCAAAATTTATCGGAAAATTATGTTTAGGTATATTTATTAATTTTTAATAGATGCAATTGTTTCAACCAGTTTATTTTATATGTTGCAGCTAGTAATGTAATAACTTTTATTTATGCCATTATAAAATAATGAACTGTTTTGCTCTAGCAGCTACTGAATATTTATTTAGGTAATATTTATAACAGCAAATCACTGGATAAAACTCTGTAAATTGAAACTGTGAATACAAACAAATAAATTACCAATTAACATAATTTACCCATGAAAAATTTAGTTATAACTTAACTGAAACATATTAGTTTATAATTTAACAATTACATGATGGTGAAAACATTGTTTTGCATGAAATAATATAAAAAAATGTTTATAATAGTTTTTTTTTATTCATATTTTCCTCTATAAAGATTATATAATTTAACGTAAAAGTTTTTAAAAACATTACTACAATTTAGTATCAGTATCAACTCCGTACATCAAACTCCGAAAAGTTATATATCTATGTAAATAATAATTCGTATAGGATAGATATAAACATTATTTGCTCTATCTGTAATCACTTAGTACCCGAAACCCTCGAACATATACTGCTAGTCTGGCCGATGTATAAAAACCTACGAGATCATTTTATTCAACCTCGAGGACTCTCAGACGATTTAGACTCTATATTGTCATCTACAGATCATACAGTACTCAGTAATATATACAAATTTATAGGAGGAGCAATGAAGCTTCGGTCATTTATTATAAACGAATAACCTATTAATAGAATCAACACAATCATCCAACCCGTGGTAGGTATGTTTTGACTGTAGTAATTATGATTTAATTTACCTGTTTTCTTTTTTTAACTTCCCGCTAAAAAAAATTAAAAATTTTTTTAAAATCGGGAAGTTATTGGTTTCACCCCGTTTTTCGAAAATCGAGTTTTCATTGGATCTCAACGTTTTGAGGTCTTAGGAACCTCCCCTGACTATTTTTACGAGGGTGTCTGTATGTCTGTATGTACGTGTGGATGTGTGTGTGTGTGTGTGTGGATGTATGTAAACCTCTTATAATTTTTGAACGGCTTGACCGATCGGAATGAAATAAAAAGCATTCCAAAGAGTTCCATCTAACTTAGATTCCCTGTAAGTTTGAACCGATTCGAGCCGGTTGATTTCGAGAAATTTCAAAATAACCGAAAAAAACAATTGGTAAAAATGATGTTTTTTGGGCATATCTTTTTGGCTATTGCATCGATCAATTTCATAACCTAATCAGCTCTCAAGCTTAAAAACCCACGTCGAATGCCGTTTTGCAAATTAAAATCGGTTGATTCGTTCGTGAGATATCGTTGTCGAAAATTTTCAAAAAAAGTGTTTTTTCAAGATTCATCTTGAACATTAAAATCGAATAACGCGTTTTTTAAACATTTAAAAAAAGTCAAAAAAGTCAAAAACGTCAAAATACGTCACGTTACTATAGCTTTACGGTTAAAACTAGCGGGAAGTTGCAAGGATGGCCTTTAAGGTCAACCTCTTTTCGAATTTTTTTACTATGTGTACCTAACTACGAATAGCCACTCACTGTTCATGTATTTACATTTACGTGTGAACAATAAACATTATTATTATTATTATTATTATTATTATTATTATTATTATTAGTATCAGTATAAAACTAATAGATACTGGCAGAAGATGCGAATTTTTCATCCTTAATTTCTTCATTTTTTTTTATTGGATATTTTCTTACATAGTTCTTAATATATGAAGCAACCTGTCCAAATTTAACAGGTTTTACTTTCTCCGCCAAAATAGTTTACTCATGGACCAACGTACTCTTTAAGATCATTCGTAGAGAGAGAGAGAGAGAGGTGAACTAATTTTGCGTAACTGCTGTGTGATGATCATGGCGTCATGTCGTGATTATTGAACCGCACTGACTGATGAGAACTCATAGATAATAGAGATGTATGTTGTAAGTGGTACTAATTATAATATAATTTGTTTCCCAATAATTATGTAGCAAGTTTGAGTGCGTGTGTTTCATAAAAAAATTCTTAATAACTGCCGAAATAGCTCAGTTGGGAGAGCGTTAGACTGAAGATCTAAAGGTCCCTGGTTCGATCCCGGGTTTCGGCAAATTTTTTGCCATTTTTATGAATAAAATTTTATTAAAAATTTACAAAACATTGCATCGGCCAGGAATTGAACCCGGGCCGCCCGCGTGGCAGGCGAGCATTCTACCACTGAACCACCGATGCTTGATAGAAATAATCGCATGTAATTTCGGACCAAATTTTAACTTATAGATTGTCTTGTAGCTACCTATTAGAATTCTAGAAATCAGATTCATTTAAACAAAAATCAAAACAGTGATCGCGTTAATACCATATTTTAGACCAGTAAATGATAAGATTTGAATCAATTACCTTGGATATGAAAGTCTTAAAATCGGTTTCGCCTAAAAAATTGACCTACCTGTAAGTGGCTTTTTAGTTTTACCCTGTAAGTATAGGATTTGAATTAGAAAAGTTGCGCTAGTTAACAAGTCAAGTAGCACAACAATAAAATTGACTATTTCAACTTGGCCCAAACTTTCCCTAGAATTGACCGATGAGTTCGGTGCAAACTTTCCCTTCACATTTGTCTTATAAATTAACACAGCTATCGTATGAAACCTTTTTCACTAGAATAACCGCACAAGTTAAATCTAAAATAAAATGATTTACAAAACTGTTAAATTTTAGAATTCCTAACCCCTTTAAAAATCTAACTGAAAGTCAAATTATAATCATTTCTCTAACAAAAATCAAAATGATTTGAAATAAAAAGAGTTTTAAAAAATGATGATCGTTTTAGAAATAACTGAAGATAATTTTAGTAAAAAAAAAAGAGTGTGCGTGTAACCTTTACGCTCGATTGAAGTAAAACTTTTTGACGTACGTTTTGGTAATAAAATATTTAATTACAATTCAATTATATTTATTGTCTATATACTTTACAAAAAAATGAGATGTTATATTTATATTATTCATTAGAAATAGGAATTTGAAAGTTATCATTATTTTTTATATATGAAATAATAGGTTTATGATAACTAAAATGTGAAACATAGATTTTACTCTCTAAATACCATTAATGTATTTGAAACCGTTTGAAAATTTCATAAATAAATTTCGAAAATTTAAGCTCCTCCCATAGCTGAAATTACTTAGTTACTTCCATTAGAATCTTCCGTTAGAATCTAACGTTAGAGTTACCCCTAGTCGCGCCTAAGTTTTGCTTCAATAATAGGTAAACAATATTAAAAATATACACACATTACGTTTAGAATGTGTGATTTTGTAGCTGTATCTACCTTATTGTAATACATCACAACACAAGAGCCTTCGATAGTTAGATAACCATTTCATTTTGTAGCATTTTATAGCATATTCCATAAAATTTAAAATCCTGAGTTGAGTTTGTTTTCTTCAGTTTTACGAAGGATCTGTTATTGCTGGTATAAGATCAGCCATCCTGACTAGTGGTTTTATGGCCTTTATGGCTACCTAACCAAACCTAAAATAAGTATAAGCAAGTGTTAAAACATTTCGAATATTATTATTTTATGAACAAAAACGTGCAACATGCTTCTTTACTTAACGTAAAGCTTCCCTATAAACAATTATTTACTATCATAATATGTATGTATGTATATAAACTCACTTAATCAAATCATAATGAATGTCGCTGTCTCGTCTTTTTTTCATTTTCATTTTTCTTCAAATCTTTCTGGCGCTGATAATATGCCCTTTGACGTTCACAATTTATTTTTCTTTTTAGCTCTTTAAGTCTATAAAACGAAAATAGCTAGGTATAAATAATAGGTACCTATAAATAATTAGGTATAAATAGTGTAATTACACACCAAAAATAAAATGTATGCATATAGAGTAGGTACTCACTATTTTCATTCAATATTTTTTCATCACTTTCTTCATTAATAAATCCACTTTGGTTATTCATATTTAAAACAAACACTTTATACACAAATTTGACAAGATGACAAGCTGTCAATTCATACAATTGCAGATTTAATTTTATTTAATATACTTAGTAGGCAGAATCGTCTTAGGTATTTTGTATCAGGTTTTGTTTCCGGTACGCGGTACATTAGAATGACGTCACGTCCGTTAGAATTACTGAGTTACCCCTAGTCGCGACTAAAGAAGTTTTACTTCAAAAATCTTTATCTCTATGGGAATATTCAGTTCATTAATAAAAATAATAATTAATAAACCTAGGAATTGTCTTATTATTGGTACTTTACTATTAAAATGCCCTCAAAGTATATGTACTTATTGAACGACTTTCGTAATATATCTTTATAGATAAATTTATATCACAAGTTAGGATTTTGGGGTATATACTAATATTTGAATCTACACCACTAGTAATAACTCAAAAACGTTTTTTATTTAATTTTTCGAGCTGTTCAGAGAGTTAACTAAAATAGTATTAGAAAAAACCACAGATTCATTGCACTCTCGAAACATAAATACAACTAAAGGAGAAGTTAAAATGTAAAAATAAGAATCATTTAGCTGTAAAGGCAATTAAATAGGTTTTTTTAGGTCCCAATATCGGGTTATAAGTTAGAAGGATTTTTTTAATACGAGGGTTGTCTTTTTAGTTTTGCATACGGCCGCTTAGAAGACTCCACCAATAGAACCTTCAGATACAAATTTAACCTCAATATTTTGTTGATATAAATCCAGAGTTACATTGCGAAACAACAAGTGGTGTAGATAAAATAAATTTTTTAAAATAGCAAGTTGATCGAAAATGAATTTTAGCCGAGAACATTTTCAAACAACATTTTTGGAACGAAGTTCCCTTTCGGGCGTTACGAACAGTTACGACTGACGCTAGGAGCTAGCCAAAAAAAATTCATACCAAAAGTTGTCACGACACGACACGACACCCGCATGTTTCTCTCTCTTACAGACCAAAAAATAAATAACTCTCTCTCCCTCTCTCTCATAGATTTAGATATATTACAATGGACTACAAAAGTGTGACGTCAGCTATGGGAGGAGCTTAAAAATATTTCCAAACAAAACATATTTGCATTGAAAAAGCCATAAAAGATTTTTCTATTACTTGTAGTGGTTTCTAATCAAAACTCTTAGCGTTTTCCAGACACTTTTCATACGACCTATTGTATCCAATTTGTGATAGTGAATAAACATTGAAAGTTAGTGTAAGTGTTCAAATTTTATATGCATTTTAGTTGAATTGAGGTTATGTTTTGTTTATAAGTTTATAAATTTTATTTCTATTTTGCTTTGATAGTGTAGTGTCGTGACTTTCTTAAGTTTATACAGGTTTTTTGGAGATAATAAATAATAAAATAATACAAAATAATGTGTTTCTGTTCTGCAAAAGTTCCGGACATTGCTGATGGATTTAGGTAAGAAGAGATTTAATACAAACAATAATAAATGCTTATGTATGTATAAACATTCTGTTGTGTTTACAAATTAATAATTCCTTCACTAATTAATCGAAAGGAACTTCGTTCCATCCGGGTGTCCCTTGACACCTCTCACTTTTTTATTTTTTACAATTTTCGAAGAGCAGCAATGTCTCACTGAAATGTTTTCTGTGTTTGGAAATGAAGCACCACACTAGTCAACTATTTCCTGCTGGTATTGCGAATTTCAACGTGGTCGCTCCAGTCTCAACAACGAATCCAGGCTAGGTCCACCAAAAACAGCAAGAGCTAATTAAGGATGGCCGCCATGCAACATACTGGGAGATAGAGGCACCTTTGGGCATTTTAAACACCTCGATCCAAAAAATCCTACATGAAGAACTGACTGTTACGAAGTTCCCGTTGGATCCCTCAGAAGAGCAAAAAGCAATTCACGTGAATTCACGTCAAGTGGTGTAGAAAACATTGGAACGGTTTAACTCAAACAACGTTTATAGTATTGTTAGACAATCCGCTGTGTGTTTTATGAAAAGAAAAAACCAACAAAACTGATTCGTTCTCGAAGGGTGGCAAAGAAAATGGTCGCAACTTTTGTGTCATAATCTGGTTATGTGACAACAATTGCTTTAAATGATCGATGAATGATTATTTTTGATTGGTATATAAATATTGGTTTACCAGAATTTTTCGCGAGACTCTGACACAGCAACACACAACGGCAAATCCGGACAGTACACGTGCGTACACTGCCCAAAAGACGATCAAGTTTTTGGAGCATCAAATTGTTAGACCATCCATTGGATAGTCCCAACGACTGCTTAATGTTTCCAAAGATCAAGAATTCAATGCGTGCGAAGAGATTTTAGTCGCCAGAGGCAGCCATCGATGTTGCAGGTGTCAACTGAAGACTGGAATAACTGTTTTAGTAATTGATTAGTACGTATGCAAAAATGTATCGATCTTGGTGCGATATATTTTAAAAAACAATAAAGTAGTTATTTTTTGTCTTTATGATTATATGCAAAACTATTAAAATAAAGTTTATCTTTTAATAAATTTTCTTTCTAGTAGGTACATGTGCTAAAGCTTTCTTCTCTTCAGTTCAAAACTACTATGTAACAATTTTTGTTGGAACATTGTCATACCTACCAATTTTTTTATATTAATCAAAAATAACTTCATCCCCATGGTTCGTCATGTGACTAATGTTAAATATAATATGAAATATTTTTTTTGTTAAACTTTTCAAAAAATGGTTGATATTTTAGCTACTTTAAAAAAATAATTACTAATATTTTATGTTCAGATTACAAATAAAAATTGTACGTCGTCAATTTAAATGAGCACGAAAATGCGTATAAACGTGGCCGGCAACTAACACGTAAATAATATTATATTACATAACAATATGTTCCAATATTTTCTGTTTGATCTTAAAGTCGCAAAAAGTCAACAAAAAAAAATAATTACAATCCCTGTATTATATAAACATACTTTATTTCATTAAGAACTACGTGTTTGATCATATTTCAAAGAAAAATATAAAGAGCAGCAAATATTTTTCTTTACTTAGGTGAAGAAGCTTTCCAGATTTAAGAAAACACTTTTTGAACACAAGTTGGAACGACTTGAAAATGTAAAGATACAAATATGTATTTCACCGTAAAAAATGTAAAGTCTTAAAGTTAGATATACTTTTATTTTATTTGTCTTAGTACCTTCCAATTAGACAAGGTGAGTGGTTTATTTATTTATTGATTTAATTATTTATTTATTTGGAATAGACAGAAGTATAATATAGACACAGATTTCAATAAATATAAAGGGTTATTGAAATACTATTTTTTTTGTTGTATTTGGTAATTTAACGATTAAATATTAGGTATTGAATAGACCACCTTCCGATAGTGATTATACTTGAAGCTAAACGTATGCTAATAGAATCATTTTGAACTACAGGAGAGAAAGTTTTCGAATAGTAAATAGTATATCCCTGAAAATAAGCTTTAACTAATGGGCTTTGTACGGTTATGTATCTTTTTTAGCAAAAGGTTCCATTACCTGAGTTATTTTTTAAAACATAGGTCTGTTACAAAATCCGAGTGTGTTTTAACCTAACGTTTTGTTCTTTTCGACGTAGTTTTTTTACGTTCTCAGATGCTGTTGTATCAGGTCGTTGAGTATAATCAACTGCTAGCAAATTTTCTGTATGGAATATAATCTACATTTATTAGTTACAGAGGCAGATCTATTTACAATAAAGACTGTTGATTAGTTCACTTTTAGAAATTTTAATTTTTATGACACTGACATAGTATGAAAATAACTAATTAGGAAACATATTTAAATAAAAACTTTTTTGTTTAAATTGACCGTCTTCAAAAATAAGAATGCACTAAAAGCAAAAAATAAAATCTTCCTTTTTTAAATAAATTGTAAACAACTTGAATTTCAATTTTCTTGAAGTCTGTTCCGATGGTTTATATATTTGTAAAATAATTGAGTTACCAACATTCTTATTATTATTATTAAAAATCATAAGCACTCTTTTTTATTTAATTCTATTAACTCTTACTGCGATTTATTCATAAACTGTAGCTGACAACAGGAGGATAATATTAAAATTGACTTATCAATAATTCCATCAATTTTGCGTTGTTTTATTCCTGTTAACATAAATATATGTTTGTTTTATACTACCGCAATTCCACATTTCAAACAATACACATAATTTACTTGACCCTCACGAAAAATTATTGCGTTATATTCGTTTAATGCAGTATAAATGTTTTTGGCTGATTAAATCTTTTTTAGTGTCGTTACATTAAAAATCATTTTTATAGATAATTTAAAAACGAATTTATATAAATAACTAGCTGACCCGGCCACGCGTTGCTGTGGCTAAGGTTTTTGTTATATTACATTGTAGTAATCTATTTAAGAGGAACAGTAGGAGAACATCAGTCATGGAGACCACCATGCTTGTTTACATAGATGCCATTTGTAAAAAATATGGCGACCTCCATGACAGATTTTCTACTACTGCAACCCCTTAATACAATGAAATTATTATTTACGAATTAAGACGGAATACAAAAGAATTTTAAAATTTATTATTATTTTTATTCAAGTTTCTAACAAATGAGTATATTACTGTGACGCCTGGAGAGATTTGGGAGAATGTGCCTTAGTGTTATAGGATAAGGAGTAGCTTACTAAAGGCACTCCCGGCCAGGTATCCTGCTGAAGGCAGAAAACTAACCAAGGGTAAGATGAAATAAACAGCAGGAAACAAACAACAAATAAGAATGAGTAATAAACATTAAGAATAGGGAGTCTTACCAAATAAACTACATGGTGGCATGTCACAGCACTTACTCACGAAAATACGTCAAGAGTCACAATGGCCCAGACCCCAGGGTCTGTTTTAGGGACACCCCTAGTCTGAGGTTGTCTGTAAGGGTCACCCTTAGGGTGACCCTTACAGACAACCTCAGACTACAAACTCCTGGTGTCTGACCTCAACAACCTGCTTTTAAAGCCAATTCATATTCTACGTGAGAATAAAAATTAAACTATTTAAACACGTGCCGAGATCTAACGTAATGACTTTGACCTGGTAAAATGTAATACATAACAATACAGTAAAATATAAACTAATAAATTAATATGTAGGGCAAAACTACCCTATCACCTATGTGACATTACAAAGTAAATAACATGTAACACTTTAACTTATGAATGAGGTAGGTAGGGCAGATAGTCTTAAATCTTTAACAATAATACTTAATATTTTAAATTATAATTACTTTTTTCTTCAAGCGTATAATAATAACTATATTACTTTTTGCAACACAGACCGTAGAAATATCCCATTATTTTACTAGTACAAAAATGAATTTTTATTATTGTACTAATAAAATAATGGGGCGTTGTAATCAAGTAGGTAGGAACTGTCATTTTTAAACTTATTTAATTTGACGTTTGTCTGTTTTAAAAATTTTGTGAAAAATGTCTCAAGAATTGCAATGTACGCCTCCGGAATTAGTTGAAATAGCTAATTCCAGTATTGAAACTCTAATTCCAACGAAGTCACGTAAACTGTATGATTTTGCATACGAAAAATTTCTAAAATGGTGCAATGAATATAATGTACAGCAATACACGGAAAACGTTATGCTTGCATACTTCACGAATTTGTCCAGAAAGTTTAAAAGTTCTACTCTATGGGCACAGTATTCAATGATTAAAAGTCAATTAAACATTAAACATAATGTTAAAATAGAAAAATATAGCAAATTAATTGCATTTATAAAGCGCCAAGGGGAAAATTATACACCGAAAAAATCAAAAGTATTAACACAAGATCAATTTGATAAATTTCTCAAGGATGCACCAAATAATGTTTATTTAGCAACAAAGGTAGGTACTTTCTTATTTCTTTTTAATCATTATTACGTTTATTAAACCGTTGACAGTGATATCTACTAGCAGATCAATATTTAACTTGACAGCAAATATTACCTCATTTCCTACTTATAACATTTAATGACGGTAGCTCAGTGGCAGAGCTTTTGTCTTCGGTCGCAAAGGTCAGCGGTTCTAATCCCGGTGCTACCAGCTTTTTTTTTTATTTATTTCAACGTTTGTTTTAGGTTATATTAATATTTGGAGTCACAGGAGCCCTTAGATGCGATGAACTTGTTAATTTAAAGTCTAGCGAAATCCAAGATTTGGGAAATTTAATTTTGGTTAAAATCATAAACACAAAAAACAAAAAACAACGGTCGTTTACTATAATTGGCGATTTTTATTTGAATTTGGTAAGACAGTATACGGCTCTTCGTCCGGATGATATTGGCCTGCAGCGATTTTTTATTAAATACCAGAATGGTAAATGTCACCGTGTGGTAATGGGTATCCACAAAATATCAAACGTACCAAAAGACGTTGCTACGTTTTTGAAATTAACAAATCCTCATGAATATACAGGACATTGCCTTCGGAGGACTTCCGCAACTATTTTAGTTGACAACGGAGGTGATATTACCGCTTTAAAGCGGCATGGTGGATGGAAATCCACCAGTGTTGCTGAAGGGTACTTAGAAGATTCCATTTCCAGTAAAACACAAACTGCACAAAAAATACTTAATTGGCAAGAACAACCAAGTAATAGTTCTGGAATCGCTGACATAATAATCGACAATCAACTTACTAATAATATGATGTATACCAATGACAAAATTGTAAATGTCGAAGCTGAAAGCGGTGGCAGTGGCTTAAATTTAAACAACTGCAGTATACAAAACTGCACATTTAATATTACTGTTAATAAATAGGTAACACTTTATGTAATTTTTCGTTTGTATTAATTAAATAGTTGAGATATAAAAAAAGCCTTCTATATTTTTTATAAAATGCATATTATTATTACGCTTGAAGAAAAAATAGTATATGTTACTCGGAGCAGAAGGCCCATTATATGTTTCGCCCAGTTTGCACAGCCTCGGCTAGCGCCTCGGCAGTGCAAGAATCTGGGCTCAACAATAATGTTGGCCTTCTACTCCTAGTAACATAATATACTATTATTTTCAGTTTAATTTAGCACTAATCGGAACACAATATTTTTGGTTAACCTGTCTTTAGCTAACACAAACAGATTCGACGGTTTCCCTACACGTGAACATGCAACATATAGTTGCCCAGTTTATTAAACTGTATAGTTTCAAAGCACATACCACAACTTTTTATGTTAAAACTTTTCAATAATTAAAACTGAATTTAAGTGTCATCTGAACAATGCACAGCATCCTTGATATTGCAAAAATATTAAGTCATACAACGCTGTGATTGATTATAAAGAGGATTGTTTCCTTGTTAACAAAATCAAGGGTAGTTGAATCTAAAAACTTTCTAAAATAGTTTATTTTATTAACACTTAAAATTAAAATAATAATTACCTACTGTTTTCACATGTAAAAACAAAAAAAAACTTCCCTCTGGCGTAATCGATCCCATTACGATAACCCAACCGAAATGTCATAATCATCCGCTGATCCAAATTAGCTACCAAGACTTTACATAAAGACTTTCAAAATGATAATATCATATTTAATATAATAACAATTCAATAAACAAATAATTTGCAATAAAATAATATTGCGACTATAAATTGAAATGTAAGCTATCCTATCTTTCAAGTTGTATCAAACTGCACACGGTGTGCAAATTTGATTAAAATCGGTTTAGTAGTTTAGGAGTCCATTGCGGACAAACAACGTGACACGTAATTTATATATATTAAGATGTGCGAAGTAGATTTTATGGACAAGAAAAATAATAGGATTACATTTCTAGTTAATAATGAAAAATAAAACTAAGCTGAAGAATATGTTCAACGATAATTTACAACAAAAACAAAATTTTCCTAAATCAGGAGGACTGGAATTGATTCCAGTTTCCTTCAGTATGTTTTGCAGGCGACAATAAAATTTTTACATTTTTACAAAGAAGACAGAATATTCTTTCACCAGATTCTTTTTTATATAATAATAAAACTGAAGTTGTACTTAATATAATGTAAAATGAGTAATGATGATTGGTAAATTTTAGAACAGTACTTTTAATCATCTGCCATTTGTTGATTTCTTATTCAAAGCACTTTGGGTAGACTCGAGAATACGAGTCCTGGGTGTGATTACAACCGTTTGTTTACCGGATACTCTTGTTATTTAGATAATAGTCTTAAGGTTATTTAAACCAAATTATAACATATAAACAACTTACAATTTTTATATTCCCGTAATGCCATTAATAATATTAAATAACAAAAGCAGAGAAGTAATTACCAACAAATTAATTTCAGTTAATAAAAATAGGATATTTTATTTAAAAAAAAAACTAAAAACAACATCAAAGAACTAAAGCAAGAGTGGCGAATTTGCTCAAAACATCATTCGAAAATTTATTTTAATTCGCCCGAAAGATTAAGAAGAGTTAAAAATAAATATGGTGCGAAATAGCCAATTTTATTAAAAATTATTATTAGCAATGCTTGTGTTTAAAAAATAAATGAACAATAAGTGAAAGTCTTATATTTTGTATTTTTAAATTATTGTAGTTTATAAATTATTTAAAATGCCTGAGTCGAAAAATGAGCATCGAACAAAGAGTCAATATTTAGTTCTGTATTAAACTTGTAAAACATTTAACGAAACTCATCTATTGAAACAAGTTTACGGTAATGATTGTTTATTTCGTAGGCGAGTCCACAACTGGTTTACACGGTTTAAAGAGAGTTGTGACTTGTGAGTCGCTAGAAGACGACGAACATGTTGGCAAACTGAAATTTGTGATTACGCCAGAAACTGTCGAAAAGTGAGTCTGTTTATTAAAAATGAGCCAAAATCTTCATTGAAATACATGCAAATGAAATTAAATATCTTCACAGATTCAATCTATCGCATTTTGACCGGGAATTTAGGCATGAGAAAGGTGTGAACTGAAATTCTCATTCGAAAAACTTGTGGTCCGTGCAAATCGCTGTATTGACTCTGAAAATAGTTATTTATGACACAAGGATGGAAAATGACATTTTGCAAGAGCGAGTAAAGTTGTGTAGCCGAGGTGCGTAGCACAGAGGCGAAACAATACGAGCACTTGCAAAATATTTTCCGGACGTGTAACACACACTATTTTTTGGTCCGACTAATTTTTAATATTTTCAAAAGTTTTGTTATGTTCAACAGTTGACTGTTTGTGCTGCCTATACTAAGACCAGTGACTAGAAGACAGCAGTCAGCTGGTATGACGTGATGTTAATATTATAGTATTTATATTTGTATTACTTGTTTGATTATACGTGTTTAGTAGTTATGTATTAGTGTTTTAATTAACATATGTTGCAAACACAACAAGTTCAAAAACTTTTTACATACAAGATTAGATGTTTATACAAAGATAAGACTGAACTATTTTCATAAATTGACATAAATGTTAAATTTTATAATACAAGTTGTGAGAGAAATTAAATGTAAATTAGAATCCTGCTTATCTTTAGAAAAAGTTATAGGTAAGTTTAGTATATTATACGCTGTTTTTAAATAAACTTAATTAAAATTTGTATTGTTCATTATGTATTTTTGATGACTTAATATTTAAACTCATAGCGCCATCTCTTTAGATAATCTAAAAGCTACTTTGCCGGCCTAGGCCGGAAAATGCCATTTTCCGGACGATTTTGAAGTAATTAATAGTATTGTTTCTGGATGGAGGACCAAAAAGACTATTTTGACTAAATAAATTCCATTTGCCGAAAAATTTGTTTACTTTTTTTAAGCTGTTAACTTTGCGACAGACCTCGTACATATATATTGGGGTAATATCTCAAACCTGATTGTTTCTCCGAAATTCAAGAGTATTTTGCAGCTGCCATATACACAATTAATTTTTTAAAGAAAATTGTATTCCTTTGACTTACCTACTTACTAAGAAAGGAAAATGTGTATTTCGTTCAAACTAAGAGAAACTTTCCAATCAAAAGTAGCATTCTGCTATTGAGTTCAAAAAAATGAATTGGGAGGTTTTTTCTTATCGACCTTACACTATACAACATGTTATTTTCGTCGCTTTAAACTACTGATTTAAAAAAATGATGATGCTGTCCAGTTTGGGATTAAAAAACTTAACACTAAACCCAACAATTAAATAAATAGACTTTATTACATTAATTTTTAATCTAAACGTTTTTCTAATTTGCTGTATCTTGCATGGTTCAAGCTATATTGAGTAAATAGAATATTTGTTAAATTTAAATAGATTTTATAGAAATTTAGAGAATTATTTGATATCCATATTTGGAAAATTTCTAGAACACAATACTATAAACTTGATTGAACTAAAGAAGTGAATAATCATTTTAACATATATTCACTATTCAAGGATCTGCCAAAATGTATAGAAACAAAATAAAAATATTTCTTTATATTACAAGTAACCTACCACAGTCTCTCCTCTGTTCTTGGCAGCTATCACGATTGATTCAATTTTCTGGCAAAGAATGTAAATTGGAAAATTTCTGACTTCTTTCGTTTGAGCGGGTTCATTTTTTTTTCAAATGCGGTTTTTATTTCCAAATATAAATTTACCCGGTTATCATAATATTACACCTCACGACGTATATAATAAAAAAAATAACCATTACCGATTCTTTTAACATTGTACTTTATAAGTACCTACATTCAATAGAAATATCATACATTTTTAAGTATATCTATTTCTTATCGCAAATTTATAGAAAACTACTTACAAAAAAGTAAAAAAGTTACTTTTAACTTACTAAATCTAAAAAGTAAAATATCTCAACTTGACGGCAATCTCCTCTACCTTTATATTTTTGAAAGCATCGCGTGGGGTGAAATATAATGGCACTGGACATAACACCGTTACTTGATTAAATGTAGTAGAAGCGAATTAAAATTTTAAAAACGATTTCCAGCTAAAGTTTAATTTAATTGACATCAAACAAATTGGTTCTTTTTTTTTTCTTGTTTCGATTACAAAAAAAAAACAAATTTAATCATTTAATCAATTTAGAACCAAAGCTATGATAAGAGATTTTTTCAATGATTAATATAGGGCGTTGAATGACGTTGTAATGTTGGTAAAAAAAATTTACTCCTAATAAATTGCACTGATGAATTTGACTATATTGTTAAATACTGAGACAAATTATTTTGAAAAACGTTTCAATTGGACAGTTGAAAAGTCTTAACAAAATATTTGAAATTATACCATACCAAACATTGTTTTTATGTTAGAACTGTATTTATTTTATGGCAAGAGGCTTTTTTGAGTGACACAGCTGGTTATTTTGTCATCGTATCACTGCACGACATGTAAAAATTGCTGGATCATATTGCAGTTAACTGATATGAATGGACTTTCTCGGTTTTCAAATTTGTCCAAACTAAAGAGATACTTACACTAATACGACTCATATATAGATTTTCAGTCATCCTTACTAAAATCTCCGCTTCTTGCTCAACTAGGTAATATAGATCTGGAGCGGTCTTTTCTTATCACCTTAACGACCTTTTGAAGATTTTCTGATTTTGATGTTTTTGGTGCGGATATTGACACCTGCCGCAGCAAAATTGGTGAAAGCGCAAATGCGCATTCACCATTTATTAGAATAATTAGTAAGAGCACAAATGCACATTCACCATTTATAAGAATAAAACCTACAATTTTTTATTAAATAGAACAGAATGTTGTTTCAGAACTTATCAATTAATCTGTTTTTCCAATCTTCTATTATTCGACAACAATACAAATAAAAAATTATTTTTACTGTAAACCGGTATCGTTTTCATTCTTTAAACTCAATGTTATGCTTAAAACTATTTACTTTAATAATTTTAGTATATCCATGACAAAATTAATAAATACCAACGCAAATTATAATCAGAAACATTCAGTTTAGGAAATTTAATGTTGCATTACTGTTAAAAAATAGCTAAAATATAATTTTAAAAATGTGAGATAAATATATTTGAAACAATTTTTTAATACCTAACTAACAATAATCCTATACGAAATACTCAACTTCATTTTGTTAAATACTGTACAAAATGATAATTAAAAAAAAAACAATTTGTGCTAAAATATCACAATGTATATTTTTGCAAAAAATTGCTGTTAATGGCTTTCGAAACAATAAAAAAACATTGTTAAAAATACTCTGATACATAGTTTTGAAAATATTTTTTTTTCTATTTTTGTACATTGTATGTAGAATCGATATTGAGAATATAAACATTATTTTATAAATAACTTCAAATTTTCACAAATATAATAATTTATCAAAATAAATAAGAAAAAAAACTATCATCAAAAGTATCATTATTCGATTTAGATTTCTGTCAGTTAATTTTATTTCTATATAGCGCAAAAAAGTTTTATGTTTAAAAAATATTAATATACAAAATTTTAATTATAAAAAAAATACGTTGTACACTAAATGAGGTCTCTGAAAATATTTCCCACATCCAGCATACGAATTGACGGCTCGTATTCATAAAGAAGAAAAATGAATAAAAGATATATTTACTGTGTCTTTAATGTCGCATAAATTTTATCACCCTTTTCATGTAGTTCACATAAATTGTCGAGAACTTTAACGTACAAACACTTTCATTAGCGGAATTATTTTACAAAAGTTATCAAGATGTTTCTAATGTTAATACAACATTTTACGCGCGAAAAACAAGCAAAACTTTCAAAGTATCATCAAGTTTAAATTGAATTGTAATAGAATATATTTACATCTCTCGCTTTTCCAGCAACCATAATAATATTGTTTCCGGTAGTTGAAAAAGTTTTGAAACTTTTGAAAAGTTTTTGGAAGTTGTTAAGTTACGATGTAATTCCTACCTATGGATTTGTTTTTATTTTGGGATCCTCGAAAAACTCGATGAATTGTAAAAAGAACAAGTCGCGGCAGTTTCCGAATTGTTTGGTTCTTAAGAAAAACGTAGTCGTCGGAAAAATGTGAGCGCGTAACTTCGTCGGGACCGTCACGTTGTCACTTTCGCGATGTCCCGCTGCGATTACCACGAGAAAGAAACTGGTCATAGACTGGAAGTGGAAGACCGACCATCACCGCGTGCCGCTTAGAGCCGCGTGCCGCCGGCTTTCGAAGGGCCGCGACCGCCGCCGAATCGGGCAACGAGCCTGTGGGAGCGGCGTTTCACCACGCCCCCAAACACTGAAACAAATGCGACGAGGAGTGAAGTAACTGTTGCTCTTGCAAAGCTACCCGAGAGCCTGAGGGATGCTCCCTCACGGAAATCTGCACAGGAATGCAATTTCATCAAAGCATACAACATTGTGTGTTGTATTCTCAGTCCAGATCACAAGGTTCGGCCACATGGAAAACAAAGTTATAAGTCTCGGTTACAGTTTCATTACACTCAGTCTCAACCGGCACGCGTATCTGACGACGACTACTACCATACACGTCCCAACTGAACACAGATTATAGCATAAATCCATCTATCCCATCAGCTTGAATTTACAAACGCTTAGCACCATAATCCTACATTTAACACGATCCGCCCCATCGATATGTATTCAATACATCAAGTCAACAATTGGGAGGAATTATGTTGCAAACACTTCTACTCATAAATAAACTCGGGATAAGCCAAGAATCTACCAACAACAAATACAAACAATCTAATTAATTCAAAACTCATTCATTATACAATCATTGATTTTACCCACGACTCATAAGTAAATTGCGTATTTTTTAACCTATAACTCTGTCAGTAAGTGTCAAATTATTGAGGAGTTGTGTTATAGTTTCTTTTACTAAACTAGTGGAGTAAGTAAATATAAACCTGTATTATTATGTTGGTTACCTACAGTTTTCATTAAAATAAAATAACATTTGACTTTTCTCAGACAGAACTGTCTGCGAAATCGAATATTTTTGACAACTTATGCCAAAATTTAAATTTTATATTTGTTATTTTTAGTTTTATACAAAACCATTTGGTAAGTCGTGGGTAAAGCATAGTACTTTACTCGAGGACCAAATTGCATATTTAGCTCGTTTCTTTAGTCCATTCGCTCGCAAGCTCGCTCATGGGCCAAACACACTCGCTGTAATATGCAATTTACTCCACTCGTAAAGTAATACAGGGTTTGTCCGGAAAGTAATAGGACTGATTTTCTTCCGCCGCGACTGTACTTTGGAGCGTGTACGCGCCGACTGGATTCGGTAGAGGGCGTTCCTAGCTAACGAACGAGCGGCTGGTCGGTTGTCTTCGAGCACCTGGAGAGTCAGGACAGGCATTTTCGCGCGACGTGTTTCTGTGAGTGGTGCAAGCCGAAAATGCAGCGTTCGTTAGAGCAGAGGTACGCGATTAAATTCTGTGTGAAAGTCGGTAAATCTGCGACAGAGACGTTTGATATGATCAAGCAGACTTACCCAGATGTTGCTTTAGCAAGAAGTGGTTTGTTTCGGTGGCACCAGGCCTTTTTGGAGGACCGGGAAGAGGTCGCCGATGAAGACCGTGCTGGAGGACCTTCGACTTCGACAAACACTGACAATGTGACTCGTGTGCGCAAAGTTTTGAACTCAGACCGTCGACTAAGTATTCGTTTAATTGCCCAGATGTTAAATTTACCAAAATCTGTGGTTCATGACATTGTGACGGTGCATTTGAACAAGCGCAACGCCCCGGCTCACACCGCCTTTCTTGTGAACAACTACCTGGCCAAGGCCGGCATCCCACCGGTTCCGCAGCTGCCCTACAGCCCAGATGTGCCCCCCCCCAGACTTTTTTTTGTTTCCTCGCCTGAAAAGGCCGATGAAAGGCAAGCATTTTGAGACGGCAGAGGGGATACAAGCAGCATGCACCGCGGCTCTCAAGGCTTTTCCGGAGAATGCCTATCGTGACGCCTTCAATGCTTGGAAATCGCGCTGGCAGCGCTGCATCGACGCAGAAGGAGCCTATTTTCAATGTTTTTAAAGAATTGTAATAATTGGCTCAATAATTTTTTTTAAATCGACTCAGTCCAATTACTTTCCGGACAAACCCTGTATACTATTACAGACCTATCCATACCTAGGCTATATCTATATACTATTAATTGTTGTGTTATGTGATGTATTAACTGTGTTTACATTTCTTTTTATACACAGTAGTTACACCCTTAAAATTTAAAAAACCTTTCTCTAACTTGGCAATTTTTAAAACAGAAACAGATAATTTCGAGGATGGTAGAAATATGAAATCAGTTTGTGCAAGGTTATTGTGAACTTAACTAGCTATTGCTTTTTTTATACAAGATCTAGTCATAAAATTTCAATCTTGAGATAAGGTATGTATTTTCATATTCAACATCACTCCAGGACATATAAATTGAAGAGCCAATTTAAATAAAATTCTCGATAAATACGTACACATCCAAGTGTTAGTAAAAAATACTTTTAATATATCTATATAAACAATCATTAATTTGATTCTTCGGATATAGTAAGTTTAACAAGAAGTAATTTTACCCAATTATCTGTTTTAACTCATGTACAAAATGCCTTTAGTGGTCTTTAACAAAAATTCTTCAAAGTTTCATTATTCGTTGCGATCTTCACACTACCTATAAATACTCTATTTTATTAAAAAATCAATATTTAAGTATATACTAGAATATTGGTAAAAAAAAATGATATTTTGTGAGAAAAAAGAAAGATTTACACTACTTGGGATTTAGAAAGTGTTTTTAAAGAGTTAAATAACAAACTTTATCTTCTGTCAGAGTAATAAACACTACAGTGTAGATAAAGCTGACACCATCTGAATTTCGTAAAAATCTAGCCAAATTCGACAGTTTTATTATTATTGATCGTTCTTTATCCTTAACAATTTTTCATTGGTTTACTTATTTCTTTTCTAAACCAAAAAATGGTTTATTTATTTTTTTACATTCCAAGATCTTATGTACGGATTTATAATTAATTGACGAATTAATGTATCACTTGGTGTCGTTTGAAGAGAATGTTTTGTTGTTAGATATGTATCTTCCCAAGTTACTCGAACAGATTAAAAACAGTCAAATTTCTAGAATGGTGCCCTGAACACTACTGATCTCGAGAAATTATAGTGTGTAAGTACCTTTTTTTTTATGGTCAAGCACAAGCACTGCAGGAAAAATCCTTTAAGGCGCTCTGAGAGCGGTGCGTGTGCGAAGAAAGCGATTCACGTTGTTCTTGAATCGTTGAAGGTTATATTCGGTGGGAAATACGGCCTCAGAAAGGCCGTTCCACAAAGAGGATGTCCTCCAGAAGAAAGAGTTCTTAAACAATGATGTTCGAGGAGTATTAAGTTGAACCACATAGGGATGGGCGGAAGTGGTTTGTCGTGTATTTCTGCTATGAATTGCTCTAGGTGGAATCAAGCGGGCAATGTCAGTAGAACACTTGCCATGGAAATATTTGTAAAAAAGGGGCAAATCACCAACCTGTCTTCGATGTTCTAAGCTGTCGAGGTTCTTGGTTAGCTCGTGGTCACCGATCAGGCGAATGGCTCTCCTTTGGATGGAATCCAACAACCGAAGGGTATGCTTCGGTGCAGAACTCCAGACATGAGAGCAGTATTCCAGTGATGGTCGAATCTGGGCTTTGTAGAGTGTCAAAAGTTGTTGTGGTGTATACAGCTTTTTGGTACGGAAAAGTACATCGAGTTTCTGAGAAGCTGTCCTGGCGATTGTTACCACGTGATTATGCCAATCTCCTCCCAGATTGACACCCAGTAAGTTAATAGACGAAGCCAGTGGAATTGCGTGTCCTGCCATGACTATATCTGGTTCTGCAATGTTAACCTTCTTAGAGAAAACTGCTGCCTGGGTTTTTTTAGCGTTAAATTCGACTTGGTTACTGTCACCCCAAGACAAAATTTCTTCCAGGTCTTTATTGAGTCGTGATACTTCATGCTGTCTGCGAAGATGTGCGTCAGCAGCCGATGTTCGAGAATTCAAAGTGAACGATGAGATAAGTGTGCTGTCGTCAGCAAAGCTATAAATTGGATTTTCTGTCTTCGCTAGAAGGTCGTTAATGTATAGTAAGAAGAGGGTTGGGGATAATATGGACCCTTGAGGAACACCAGCATTGATGGTAAAGGTGTAAATTATTAAGAATTTGTGTGTTGTTATCGATTTTCTAACAATAAACTGAAACTAGTATATGATAGTCGTTTTATAAATTTGGCCTGTAATAGATGTCGTTTCGTTAGAAGGAACTCTAAAATATACCATCAAACACATGACAACATTTCCTGTAAAGAAGATCTAATTTATTAATGTTGAAATTGTTTTTTTTTATAAATTAATTGCAATAAAACGATTGGAAAGGTGTGAGATGAAATTCAATAACAGAGCTTTAAAGCTTTAGTATATATCGGTATAAATACAGTGATATGTGTGATAATTTTACAATACCATAATTATTTTACAGTTAAAAAATAAAGATCTGATACTTATAAAATTCAATTAAATATAATGAACAAAATAATTAGTCGTTAGTGTCTATCTATCTTGCTTCTTCATTTGTCCCTGGTCTTCTGTTGGCAATTTTTTTGATAAAAATTACAAAATATCTTATATATTTTTATATCCAGTTCTATTTTTAATTAAGTTAATTAAATGAATACGTGTATGAGGGTATAAGCTTACTTGTTATTGTATTAATTAAAAATTTATTTTCTTACAAACATTATAGTCCTACGAGTATATGTGTTTGCTATAGTTATTTCTCGTTATTAGATAGTAGCACTAATCAAAGCTCTACATGCGTACTTACAAAATTGTAATAGGTAATTTTTGAAATACTAATAGCTGAAGACGGAAAACTGGTAATTAAATAAATATATTACCAATACTTTAGGACAAATGTCTTTCTCTTTTCTAGATAACTTGTGAATATGTTTTATTTATCAGAATATAGCTTTATACAATTTCTTTCTTTTCTTCGTGCATCTTATCGATAACGATTGGTATATAAACACAAGGTTTATGCACAAAGATCTATCAAATTTAGACGTTTTGAAATTGCCAGTTTGATAAGTAAGTTGCGAATTAATTGGGTAGCATATCTTGAATAATTGTAGTTGTTAATTATACTCTAGGAAGTATTGTTTATTTAGACGGAGTATTCGCGTAATTGTTTATCAGCACAGTTCTGATTATACATAGTTGCATCTACAGGATGCATAGGGAAATATATTAAAAAATTATTTTTCTATAAATCATATATAGCTTGCTTTGATACAGTTCTCTTATGAACGTTAGACATCATCTTTACGTTGATTAATAAATAGAGATGTAAAATTTGACGTATTTTTTATAAATATTATTTTCTTCATACCTTGGTCGAAAGTACGTTCTTTCGTCCCTAATTGCAGGGAAGAAAGTTTAACATTTACTCCCTGTTTACGGCGGGACGAAAGGTGAATTTTCGGCCCTGCACGTCATGATGTTTTGTCGTCTTTAACATTTACTCTCTGTTTACGGCGGGAGGAAAAATTTCTCATGCGTAGTTACACTTGTAACTAGGGACTGTTTATTCTCGTGTCATTTTTATTTCTATCTATAACCTTAAAAATAATCATCAATGACAAAACTTGACTCTTCGAATGTATTTGATGCCTGTCCCACGACCAGCTGTACTCGCTTCGCTCGTTGCGCAAGTACTTTCGACCGAGGTATGAAGAAAAATAGTATACACTACACGGGCCAAAAGTTAAAATCTCGGTCCTGCGCGTCATGTTGCCCTCGGCTTTTCGCCTCGGGCATCATGACGCGCAGGGCCGAAAATTCAACTTTCGTCCCTTGTAGCGTAATATACTATTAAACAAAAATACTCAATTAGAATCACAATACTGAAACACTACATACGGCTGTGTTTATTTGCAAATTTGAAATGAGGATATAATATAAATTCGAGATATTTATCTGTCTTTTATTTAATTGAAAGCAGCGCTGCATTTTGCACCCCAAAATTTGTGTCAGAAACTCCCGGCAACAATGCGGTTCGTGGAGATATTTAATATACTCAGAGGCCGGCTCATAATGAACATAAAATGAAACAGAAACAACGATAAACGTCCTTAACACCTCGTGATGAATAGCATAAAAGTAATATAGTAGACAAATGGAGAAGCTACTCCAAGTCTTGCTTGGTGAAAATTATTGGTCGTCGTCAACTACTAAACTTAAAGGCAGGCTTAAATAAGGTTATGAAACACTCAGGTAGAACTATCTTTTAGATTTAAATAAAAAATATTGTGTAGGTATTAAGCTAACAATCTTTTTCAAGATTTTTAAACATATATCCAAAAATAATGATGTAACTATTGAAATAAGTAATTGAATATACTCCTGTACTGCTACTTATTACCTATATACCACCATATTTATAAAAGATCAAATTTTTGCGTGAGTTCGACTGTAAACACGCTACTTTGATAGATATTCTTCTCGCGCGAATATACAAGTAATGCCCGTGAAAGCAGCTTTTGCGCGAATTCACAGTTAAATCTACAATCGCTTCTTTTCTGTATCATTTTGTTCGGCTTTTATATAAATGCTTGTTACGACAAATAAATGTTATTCAACATAGCTTAATCTTTAATTTACTGTTAGATTTAGATAAGTACCTACCTATCATGTATCATGTATTAAATATCGTTTGTTGGTTTAATACACCTTTTAAATAATTTTGGCACTAATTTTGTATCTAGTGTTATAATAATAATAATAATAATCATTTATTTTTCAAAAAAAATATCTATTAACTGGAAACAGTAATAAAAAATTAGTATACTAAAACTGAAACTCATCTCTTAAACGGTTTATGTCTATGCTTAAATAAAACAGTGCATCATTATAAATTGTCACAATTCAAATTTATCATTCCAAAGATTACTTCAAGACCCATCTTCAACATCGCACTAAGGATTTGAACTTGGGGTTGCTAAGAAACCAATTTTTAATTGGTATTGGTATTGGAATTATATTATTACCATTCCTTCCTTACATCAATGAAAACTGTTCTCGGCCGATGTAATTAAATTTTCTCTCTACTTTATCTCGTTAACCCTTCTTTTTCAATACTTACATTCCTATCTGCAACTGTCTTTAAATTTTTAAGTAGTTCTTGAATTTTTGGAAGTCTACAAACGGTTTGCCGAACTAATTATTTTTACTTAAAATTTTATTTGAAACTAGCTGTACCAGCGACGTAGTTCGCGTGGCGTGTTGATTGTTCTATAAAAATTTCTCCCCCGAATTCGTTAAAGGGGTTGAAAGAAGACAAATACATCTGTGAAAACCGCATTCGAATCGGATTAGTAATTTTAATGTGATGCGCGCACAAACATACAGACAGACAGACAGACAAAAAAATCTAACCACATTTATGGGTTCTACATCGATGTAGTAACACCCCCCGCTAATTATTTTTTAAATATCTTTAATGTACAGAATTTTCATTTCTACAGATTTATTATATGTATAGATTATTTTTCACGCCCCCGCATGCCCCCTTGTGGGTGGATTTTTCTAAAATCGGTTCTCAATTGACCTCAAAATTATAAAAATAACTATTGTGCAAAGTTTCAAACCTGTAGGACTTATAGATTTTAAATTTTAATTTTAATTTTTCACGCCCCCGCAATCCTCCTGTGGGTAAAATGTCGTAAAATCAGTTCACAATTGACCTCAAAATTACAAAAAAAAGGTTTGGCAGTCAGTGGGACTGCCGGCAGAAGTTATACTTCTATGCACGCGCCCGGATTCATAAATTTTTATGCAATGATTTAGCAAAATCATTATACGATATTCGTGTTCAGCGACCTTAAAAATCTCCTAGTACCGAGTACACACTGATTTTGTATCAAATTTGCATAACATTTCCTGGAGCGAGGTCCGTCTTAAGTACCAGGTGTTTCGTCCTTCAACTAATAAGTTTTCGATCATTTTTAAAGGATTTACCTCCATACCATGTTTTGCCAAAATCATAGCTTCACCACATTTATTCTGTACACGACAAAAATAAGAGCTCGGGTCATAACCAAAGACACTTAGATGCTGAACCTCTTCTGTTAAAAGAAAGTGCTCGACCAAACAAATAGCACTGTATTTTATATTATGACGCATGGTCGCCATCATTTTCAATTTCAGCACATGATGTACAGATGATTAAATTTTGACCAACCACTTTTGCGCCTCTTAGACGAACTAGGCAAGCAGGATGATACTGTTTTTTACATTTTGTACATTTTAATTCGCCTTTTAGAGATCGTTTACAACTCGCGCATGTAATTTTAACATTTATATCATCATCACTCGACGCCATCAAATATATATCCATGGCATCACTGTTAACTAATAAAACTTAATAACTACAGACACAGGCAAGTAGAAATATATATTTTTTTTAAATTAACTGTATTCAATTAAATAAATACTTAGAAAAATAAGACCAGTTGATGTGTGTCCTTACTTTAAACACGAAAACTAAACAGTAAAACGATCAATGTACAAAAAAAGTGTTTACAAAACCCCATAGTGCAAAATATAATGCAACCATGTGACGGTAGTATGGACTACAATACAATACTCATTACTGAATATTATGATTAATATTATTAATGTAAAATACTAAACTTTATATGTTTACTTACCTGACAGAATTATAAAGTAATCTGTCAAACACAATGTAAAACGTCACTATGATATTCCAAAACATTCGCTCAGATTGTTTTTTGTATTTTTATCTCTTTTCAATGTACTGATACCTTATATGTGTTTATGTTTCTCTCTTACTCACACCATTACATATGTAATGATTTTTGCCATTTAACCCCACACAAATCCAGTGCATAAATAGAAGTATAACTTCAATAACTACTTTGCAAAGTTTCAAAACTGTAGGACTTTTAATTTTTTATTTTTCACGCCCCTTCAACCCCCCCTGTGGGTGAAATTTTGTAAAATCCGTTAACAGTTGACCTCCAAATGATAAAAATAAGATGATATCTGTATAGCTTTAACCATTAAGGTTGCACACTCGACGGAAGCTTAATAAATGGAGTAACTTCTCCCGTTTTCCCAACATTTCCCTTTACTGCTCTGCTCCTATTGATTGTAGCGTGATGAAAAGTATACTATAACCAGCACAGGAGTATGAAAAATAATTGTACCCACTTTCGTTAAAATCCGTCGAGTAGTTTTTGTTTCTATAGCGGTTATACAGACAGACAGACAGACAGACAGACAGACAGACAAAAATTTTATTTATTGCAATTTTGGCATCAGGATCGATCCTCAATCACCCCCCGATAGTTATTTTGGAAATATATTTCAAGTACAGAAATGACCTCTCTACAGATTTATTATAAGTATAGATGAGAAATGCATATCGATTATATAAATAATATTTTTTTTATATAAGCTTAAGTTTAAACTGTTAAAATTAACAGCGTGTGCACAAACTCTTCTATCAAATTGAAACTTCCCATACTTAACGTTGTAATACACCTTCATCGAAAAAAAGGTATTTGCTTTTTACAATAAATTCTGTAAATAACATAATAGACACAAGGAGATATTGTGTAAATAAAATAGTGTTTTTTTTTTAGTTTACGCCTGTGTGTGTGCGTATAATTATAAACAGCAAACGTATTAAAAAAATTGTCTGCATGAAAATAGTGGTCCAAAAGATAGATGCTTCCATAATGACTCTTTTTTCCTTTACAACGCTAGCACAGATTTGGATTTAATAGTAATAGTTCAAGTACGGCGATAAATTGGTATGAAAAATTAAAATTTAACAGACCAACAAAAAAGTGGAAAATTGTGGAATAGAGTAATTGTTCATTCCATTGCTAAATACATTAAAAAAGAAACAAGAGTACCTAACTATTCACAAAACGTAAATCCAATAAAAATCAATAAAAAAAAATGTTTTTTACATTTTAGGACCTAAGAAATGGCTACAAATAAGAACATTGCAGAGAATAAATTAAAAAGAATAGAAATTTAGTAACTAAGTATCATTTAAAATCATTTAAACTCAAAAGGGAATAAATTTGTAGTCGATATGATATTACATGTGTAATAATAGGATACAAAGAAAATAGGTACGTAAAAAAATTAAAAATAAGCATTACGATAAAAGAGTATATATTAGGTTTAATTAATTCGTAACCAAAAAGTTCTTGTCTTAACAGAACGATATTTGTTTTTCTTTTATTATAATAGACTAAATTAGTAGAATAAAGTTTTCTTAACTATGCGAGCAACAGAAAAACCATTGAGAAATTTATTCTAAGTTTATCCCTCTGTCACAAGCCTAACTTTATACTGTCACTCGGTTCTGTCCCTTCTATACCCTACTTTAATAAAATCATTATAAATTTTATTTAAAATTTTCATTCGGTATCAAAAGGTCGAATTACATACTTTCGGAAGGCATCTAAAATGTACTAAGATCTAAATATTCATATATTTAAAAATAAATGAATATTAATATTTTTGTTTGAAAAAAAAATTGACTGTAGGTATTAAGTTTTAGTAACCCATTAAATTTTAACCTAAAACGTACATCTAATACTTATAGGCTAAAAATTAAATAAACATAACCTTTTTAAACCATACAACGACAGTATCGGAAAATAAATCTGTAGGTACTTTAACTTATTCGAAAGTAATAGTATATTGTAATACAAGTGTTACAATGACAGAGGTTTCGTAGTACGAGTTCAGTTTGTGAAACGAACCGCGAAGCGGTGAGTTTCGCAAAGAACGAGTACTACAAACCGTCATTGTAATTCGAGTGTTACATACTATTTTCTATAATGAACTTTTAAAAGTATAAAAAATAAATAAAATGAGAGTTTTTCGAAATATTTATTTATGTTGGCAATCTTGACAGTTTTGACACTTGTCAGTTTTAATGATTTTAAATTAGAATGTTTGTCAAATTTGTATAAAATATTCCGAATTTAGCAATAACGCTGATAATGTAGTTAATAATTTACTACAACATACTTCTTGATTTACTACCTGAACTCTTTCGTTGAAAATCAGTGCAGTGCAACCAATTGTGTAAAACAAAAAGTTACCAAAAACAGTGTTACAATGAATCTATTTCGATACTGTTTTTAGTGTCGAAATAGAAACTTTGTGAACGTGAATTATAAAAAAACTATTTGTGTATGTAAGCAAAATAGAAAGAATGTAAGTACAGAACAACAAAAAAATGTAGTAAATTGTAAAAAACATTTCTAAATTATGTAACTTCGCCTTTGTTTATTTAACCCGTATTGAGTAGACCAATTCAAGTCCAACTACATTTTATAAAAAGCCCTTATTATATATTCTTCCGCTAAAATATGCTTCCAGATTCTTTGTCGTTTTCAAGACGTTTAGAGACTTTATGTAAGCAACTCACACTTCACCCATAAACCTTTACAGTGTGGACAGAGTTTTACTATCTAAAATTTGTGAAAACAGATTTAAATGTACTTTTGTCCAATATTTGTGAAAATAATTTATTTGAACAAACAAAAATCATAAAAATAGAAATACTTAAATTAAAAATAATAAAATATATATACGAATGCGGTGGTTCTTTATGTTAAGAGTGAAAGAAAAAGAGAGAGACATAAAGAATAGCTCTTCAGAAGATAAACGGTAGATTGCTACATATTTTTATTTGTACCTTTTATAATAAACCATTAAAAGACGCAAATTTTTACAATTTAATTTATTTTTTCAGGCCATATAATTTTTTTTGAAGTAAAACTTCTTTAGCGGCGACTAGGGGTAACTCAGTAATTCTAACGGACGTGACGTCATTCTAATGTACCGCGTACCGGAAACAAAACCTGATACAAAATACCTAGCACGATTCCGCCTACTAAGTATATTAAATAAAATTAAATCTGTAATTGTATGAAATGAGTGAGTACCTACTCTATATGCATACATTTTATTTTTGGTGTGTAATTACACTATTTATACCTAATTATTTATACCTATTATTTATACCTAGCTATTTTCGTTTTATAGACTTAAAGAGCTAAAAAGAAAAAGAAATTGTGAACGTCAAAGGGCATATTATCAGCGCCAGAAAGATTTGAAGAAAAATGAAAATGAAAAAAAGACGAGACAGCGACATTCATTATGATTTGATGAAGTAAGTTTATATACATACATATTATGATAGTAAATTATTGTTTATAGGGAAGCTTTACGTTAAGTAAAGAAGCATGTTGCACGTTTTGTTCATAAAATAATAATATTCGAAATGTTTTAACACTTGCTTATACTTATTTTAGGTTTGGTTAGGTAGCCATAAAGGCCATAAAACCACTAGTCAGGATGGCTGATCTTTTACCAGCAATAACAGATCCTTCGTAGAACTGAAGAAATCAAACTCAACTCAGGATTTTAAATTTTATGGAATATGCTATAAAATGCTACAAAATGAAATGGTTATCTAACTATCGAAGGCTCTTGTGTTGTGATGTATTACAATAAGGTAGATACAGCTACAAAATCACACATTCTAAACGTAATGTGTGTATATTTTTAATATTGTTTACCTATTATTAAAGCAAAACTTCTTTAGGCGCGACTAGGGGTAACTCTAACGTTAGATTCTAACGGAAGATTCTGATGGAAGTAACGGTGTGATTTCAGCTATTATGAAATTTTCAAAATTTTCAAACGGTTCCAAATACATTAATGGTATTTAGAGAGTAAAATCTATGTTTCACATTTTAGTTATCATAAACCTATCATATATAAAAAATTCGAAAAAAGATTGACCTTAAAGGCCATCCTTGCAACTTCCCGCTAGCTTTAACCGTAAAGCTATAGTAACGTGACGTATTTTGACATTTTTGACTTTTTTGAAATGTTTAAAAAGCCATAACTTTTTTTATGTTCGAGATGGCATTCGACGCAGTTTTTTGAGACCTAAAAACGTTACTGGGAGTGCAAAATCGATTAGTCAAAAAAGTTATTGAAAAAAAACACTTTTTTTTGAAATTTTTCGACAACGATATCTCATGAACGAATCAACCGATTTTAATTTTCAAAACGGCATTCGACGTGGTTTTTTAAGCTTGAGAGCTGATTATGAAATTGATCGATGTAATAGCCAAAAAGATATGCCCAAAAAACTTCATTTTTACCAATTGTTTTTTTCGGTTATTTTAAAATTTCTCGATATCTACCGATTCGAATCGGTTTGAACTTACAGGAAATCTAAGTTAGACGGAACTCTTTGGAACGCTTTTTATTTCATTCCGATCGGTCAAGCCGTTCAAAAGTTATAAGAGGTTTACATACATCCACACACACACACACACACACACACACACACACACACACACACACACACACACACACACACACACACACACACACACACACACACACACACACACACACACACACACACACACACACACACACACACACACACACACACACACACACACACACACACACACACACACACATCCACACTTACATACAGACATACAGACACCCTCGTAAAAATAGTCAGGGGAGGTTCCAAATACCTCAAAACGTTGAGATCCGATGAAAACTCGATTTTCCAAAAACGGGGTAAAACCAATAACTTTTTTTTTTGCGGGAAGTTAAAAATAATGATAACTTTCAAATTCCTATTTCTAATGAATAATTTTTTTTTGACACATGTTTCCCTGCCATCCTTTGCTCCCAAGTACTCAACACTTATGCTAGCCAAGTGCAATACCTTACTTGGTTATGCCGCACTGATGACGGCTAACGAGCCAGAAACATGCATGTCTGCGGTTACCATTCCTACTCGTGACCCTATGATCCTTTTTGCGTACATGCCCATTAATTTTCCCCCTTTTGTATATATATATATATATATATATATATATTCTGTTTTTCGGTCGATGATGGTTGCCCTGGGACAATATGAATCATTAAAATAAATCCATTTTTCATTACTAGTAACAATCACTTTCTTTTTTGTCTTTTCAACAAAATTATAATGAGTTTTCGTTCAATGCTTATGGAACCTATTTTCATACTTTTTGGATCTTTCCTATGGCTTTTAAATGTTTGGAAATTGTTGTATGATCAACATTTAACATTTCTGTCATTTGTTTTACTTAAAATTGCTTGCAACTCAGCGTCTTCAATTTTAGTTCTGGTTTTCCAAGTTCTTTCTTATTGATAACGAAATCAGTGAATCAGTTTCACCTAACAATAATTTATACGAAAGTGATTGAATAAAATTTCATGGGAACCAATAATTTTTATGTTTTAACTTAAAATCCGCTGGTATTTTAATCAGAAAATTATTTTCTAAAATAAGAATATTGTAATAGCGACCTCCCGGTATAAACTCTATTATAAAATTGCTTATTAAATCTTCAAATTTTACTTTGACTTGCTCCCAAATAATCTGAATACTCGTAGTTGACCACTTCGAGCAAAATGCGGTAGTTCTGGTTGTCGTTTGACAACAAAATTTTATTGATTAGAAATCACTAACTCACCAAAATATCAAGAAGGCAAATATTTTTTGTACAGAAAGTTATTTAAATGAAATCAGTTCTAATGCACTATATTGTATTTTATAAAAAAATATTACCTATTGTACTTTTAAACCCTTACGATTTTCATAAATACATACCTACAGTTCCTAAACTTGCTGAATAAAAGTTGTTAAAAAGACGCTAGTATGATACGATACGATACGATACTTTTGTGTATACTTCGTGGCAGTCAGTTTTCTGTTCTGCATTAAAGAATTCTAGTTATACTAATACCATGGTGTAAGTATATTTACACCATGACTAATACTAACTCATACTGCAAAAGACTTGGAACCTCGAACGCGAATGTTGTAGCGTTGTTTTCGCGACGTTCTCACTTTGTGGCATGCTCTAATCGGGGTCAGTTTACTGTCCCGTGACAAAGGAATATTGTGAGATAAGGTGAAGATAATATAGTTAGTAAAGCAACAGGAATCCACTTTAAAATCTTTGACACAATGAAACTTTCGATGACAGTCTCTACTAAAAAATTGGATATATTTTTGAAACGTGTTAAAAATTTTAAGTAGGTATAACTCACTATAGTTTTGTTTCTGGTAAAAATAGAAGTAAACGTCAAAAAGGTATAGATCGCCCAACGAAAGTTTGGGACAGCCACGTGGCTTCTCGTTCAATGCGCAGTGGTTTTTTTACGAGCGTTACGATAACAACGACCGTTCTGAAAGCTTGTCAGTGTGGTAGCTAGAATGGTTTTGTAAACTGTATTTAGCTACGAAATATGCTGAGAGAGTTTCTGAGTTGTTTTTTAAATGTATGTATTTTTTTAGTTTAAATTAGGCAGTAACAAATTTATATAAAATAAATTCTTCTTAATTATGTTGGCATCATACATTAAAAATTAATTTAAGATGTATAATATTTTTTTATTTCCATCCGCCACTCATAGAAAGACTCCGCCTACCTGCGCCGACTAACACGTGGCTGTCACAAACTTTCGTTGGGAGACCTATACCTATACAAGTTATTAATAAGTTGACTGTTTTAACATCAGAAATTAGTTGTTGAAGATAAATTAGAAATATCCGAAATTTATCTTCCGAACGCTACAAACTCTTATTCAAATATGCCTCCTTGTCTATACCACTTGGATCTATAACTGTGGAAACATATGATAGAAAACGAGGAAACGAAACTTGTAGATTAACTAATTTCAGCTATAAAAGAAAATAATCCTTCACCTCAATGATCATTTTAATCTTAATGTGACGAAATAAAACTTTAATTTATTAGTAATAATTACATAGAGAAACTCATTAACTATACAGTCAGGTCCAAAAGTAACAGATACATTTATTTTTTCCGTTAATAAGCGTGTAAAAGAAAAATCCTGAAACACATCAATTTTTAAATTTAAAATGACACTTTATGACGCTAAAAAACCACCCCCCCCCACTTCAAACCCCTTGCCAAGGGGTGAGAGCACCCCATTTTTTTAAATGGCATGGGGTGTCATGTGATACCTCGTTTAAAAGAGCATTTAATTGCCTATTCAGCAATGTAAAAATTTTTAGATTTAAATTTTTTGTTTTCAAGAAAATTCAATATTTAATACTGCAATAGGTAGTTACAGTTTAATTTCCTAATAATAAAATAATGTAGTAGGCATGCTTGGTATATCAATACGACACGTTTTAAGTACATTTTAAGTAACACATTCGAAAATTTTAAATTGAATTTAATTTGTTTATTTTCAAGAAAATTCAATATTTAATACTGTAATAGGTAGTTACAGTTAAATTTCCTAATAATAAAATAATCTAGTAGGCATGCTTGGTATATCAATACGACACGTTTCAATACATTTTAAGTAACACATTCCAAAATTGTAAATCGAATTTTCTTGAAAATAAAAAAATGAAATCTAAAAATATTTACATGGCTGAATAGGCAATTAAATGCTCTTTCAAACGAGGTATCACATGACCCCCCATGCCATTTAAAAAAATGGGGTGCTTTCACTCCTTGGGATGGGGTTTGAAGTGGGGGGTGGTTTTTTAGCGTGATAAAGTGTCATTTTAAATTTAAAAATTGACGTGTTTCAGGATTTTTCTTTTACACACTTATTAACGGAGACAATTAATGTATCCGTTACTTTTGGACCTCACTGTATATACACTTTTAAATTTCTTTCGATTGTAGATATTTGAGAAGCAAGTCTTTTTATGTAAAGAATGTTGTAAAAGTATTGTTAGATTCGTTTTGTGAATATCATGTAATAACTGGTATTTATGGTGACCCTACGTTAAAGCAGGCCCATTAGGAAGCGTGTTACGGCCATTATGCATATAAATTACAAAACGATTTTTTCCTGCCATAAAACTAACAATTTCCTTGCTATAAAGCAATTTTATGTCACTTTACGTCAAGTCTCGTAAAAATGCATTTTGAAGGGCTATAATCGCAAACTTGAGACTACAGAACATAAATATATGTGTAACATATACCGCTTTATCACATACAGATTGTAAAGTTCTTATATACTTGTGTCATCCAAAAACAAAACAATTACCTGTTTTACGTGTATTAAAACAAAAAGTTTTAGAAAGAAAAAGAAAATAGTTAAAAAATGGATGTTATGCCATCATTATAATCAATATTAAAATTAGTTTAGTTATCAATGATATGCAAGTGTTTATTAAAACTGCAAACAATCAAAGTACAAACAAGTCAACATTTTTTTTTTTGTGAAACCTTGTTTCAACCTGATTTGTCTGAAAACGAACGTATGTAGGCTCTACCAGAGTGTAACAGGATCTGTTTACACCCATCAAACACGAAAACTAAACAGTAAAACGATCAATGTACAAAAAAAGTGTTTACAAAACCTCATAGTGCAAAATATAATGCAAATTACTGAATACATATTATGATTAATATTATTAATATAAAATACTAAACTTTATATGTTTAATACTTACGTGACAGAATTATAAAGTAATCTGTCAAACACAATGTAATACGTTACTATGATATTCTAAAACATTAGCTCAGATTGTTTTTTGTATATCTATCTCTTTTCAATGTACTGATACCTTATATGTGTTTCTGTCTCTCTCTTACTCACACCATTACATATGTAATGATTTTTCCCATTTAACTCTACATAATTTTTTTCTACAGGGTGTACGAATAGAAGTATAACTTGTGAAGCTCGGACAGTTATTAAAGAGTGTTCTTAAACTTAAACCAATTTAATAGACCGAAACCCCGATTATATGTTTTGTGTAAAAACAAACCGTTTACCACACTGCTCGGTTCATTTGTTAAATGTCTTTTCCCTAAAACGACAATAAAGTAAATATTACCTAATATAATATTGTACATCTGTGGTTGAAAATAATACTTTATTAATGAAATATACCAACATCTGAAAGAGTATATAGATATGATTTTTTGGTTCTATCATTCAGGAAGATTTTGGGTACCGGATGTGTTCCAAGCAGGTAGTAATTGATTGGTTGAAAAGAATTAAAACTGTCCCAAATATGATTTCTTTCCATTTAAAAAGTTTGGTTTAAAGAAATCTTTTGCAATGTACCATAACAAATTAAATTCAAGTCATTTGTAGAGGAAAGGCAATTCATTACGTATTTTTTATTTTTTCTTTGGCTAATTTAATTCTTCGTCAGAGTGAACTATCTAAAAGATTGTTAAAATTCAGCAGTTGATAGTGCCAGTAACCTATCTTATTCAAGCCGTTGCCGGTTAAATGGTGGCCAGCGCCCGAACGGGAATAGCGACCAACCGAAAAAGGCTTACTTGCATTCGGTAGTGTTTACGAAACCGAGGACACAAAAAATATGCAATTGAAACACGACTAATGTGTTTAGTAAATTAGAATTTTTATATTTTACCTTGACAATCATTTGTTATTGATATATGTATTGTTGCTGCATCTTTTGTTTATTATGCTATGTAATTATACTTAACGAAAACTTAATTTTAATATTGTGTTGTGGTTGTGTTACCCCGTGAATATTTCGCAAACTATTCCGATAGGCAATTATTGTAGACTAGCTGTACCCGCGACGTAGTTCGCGTGGCGTGTTGATTGTTATATAAAAATTTCTCCCCGGAATTCGTTAAAGGGGTGGGGGGAGAAATTTTTATATACCAGATCTTAAGTTGAAAGAAGACAAATAAATCTGTGAAAACCGCATTCGAATCGGATCAGTAGTTTTAATGTGATGCGCGCACAAACATACAGACAGAGAGACAAAAAAATCTAACCACATTTGTGGGTTCTATATCGATGTTGTAACACCCCCGCTAATTATTTTTTAAATATCTTTAATGTACAGAACTTTCATTTCTACAGATTTATTATATGTATAGATTATTTTTTACGCCCCCGCATGCCCCCTTGTGGGTGAAATTTCGTAAAATCAGTTCACAGTTGACCTCAAACTTATAAAAATAACTATTTTGCAAAGTTTTAAACCTGTAGGACTTATAGATTTTAATATTTTTTTCACGCCCCCGCAACCCCCATGTGGGTGGAAAATCCGTTCACAATTGATCTCAAAATTATAAAAATAACTATTTTGCAAAGTGTCAAACCTGTAGCACTTAAAGATTTTAAATTTTATTAATTTTCTCGCCCCGCATCCTCCCTTGTGGGTGGAGTTTCGTAAAATCCGTTCACAGTTGACCTCAAAATTATAAAAATAACTATTTTGCAAAGTTTCAAACTTGTAGGACTCATAGATTTTAATTTTTATTTTTTTATTTTTTTTTTTTCACGCCCACGCAACCCACCCTGTGGGTGAAATTTTGTAAAATCCGTTGACAGGTGACCTCCAAATTATAAAAATAACTATCTTGCAAAATTTGAAACCTGTAGGACTTATAGATTTTAATTTTTTTTTAACTCCCCCCCCCCACCGCAACTCCCCTTGTGGGTGAAATATTGTAAAATCCGTTCACAGTTAACCTCCAAATTATAAAAATAAGATAATTTCTTTTAAGCTTTAACCATTCATGTTGCACACGTGACGAAAGCTTAAAAAATGGAGTAACTTCTCCCGTTTTCCCAACATTTCCCTTCACTGCTCTGCTCCTAATAATTGTAGCGTAATGAAAAGTATACTATAACCAGCACAGGAGTATGAAAAATAATTGTACCAAATTTCGTTAAAATCCGTCAAGTAGTTTTTGGAACGAAGTTTCCTTTCGCGCGTTACGAACAGTTACGACTGACGCTAAGAGCTAGCCAAAAAAAATTCATACCAAAAGTTGTCACGACACTATGACACGACACACGCATGTTTCTCTCTCTCACAGACCAAAAAATAAATAACTCTCTCTCCCTCTCTCTCATAGATAGATATATTACAATTAAAAAGACACTATTTTAAATTAAAAGAAAATGTACATTAAAAAGAAAATACTGTAGAAAAAATAATAATTAACTACATTAACTACATTTTATTTCATCCTGTTTTTATAAATTAATAAATTCATAAACATTTTAAAAATAGTTCGTAACTTGACTATTTAGGTACCTACGTCAAATTACCTTAACTGTCAGTTACTGTCAAATATTTTAATTTTAAAATTTTGTATTGAATTGTTAATTCCTGTTTTAAATTATAAAAAGTAATTCTAAAAAGATGTGTTATCTAAAGCTCTGGTATTGTATAAATGGACACTTTTGTTTAAAGAAACGAACTGTTAGGTAAGTAGAGATTTTATACAGACAATAATAAATGCTTATGTATGTATAAACACTCTGTTGTGTTTACAAATTACTAATTCCTTCACTAATTAATCGAAAGGAACTTCGTTCCATCCGGGTGTCCCTTGACACCTCACACTTTTTTGTTTCTATAGCGGTTATACGACAGACAGACAGACAGACAGACAAAAATTTTACTGATTGCATTTTTGGTATCAGTATCGATCCCTAATCACCCCCCGATAGTTATTTTGGAAATATATTTCATGTACAGAATTGACCTCTCTACAGATTTATTATAAGTATAGATTACAGTTAAATAAATTAGGAAAAGCGTATTTCAGAACATTAACCAAGGCACAAACCAATCAAAAATGACAACTCTGTTCTTATTCTTGGATCTTTAACCAGTTATAATAACACCGAGAACATATCGTAACAGTTGTAAATAGAAGAAAAATGTATAAAATAAAAAAACAACTAAAAAAATGATAAAACCGAAAAAATTACAAAATATAAAGAAAAAAAATAAACACCTAGAAACAGGCAAAAAAATATGACAAAAACAAAAAAAAAATGAAAATCAATGGAAAAAAGCGGGAAAAGTCATAAAAATTGGAAAAAAAGGAAAATCAGAAAAACGAAGTTTGCCGGGTCAGCTAGTATACAGGGTGTGTCACGACGAAGGGACAGTAGAAATATCTCGAGATCTATGTCGATTTGAAATTTGAAAATTTGAAAATGACCTCTTTCAATAATCTCTTTCGTAAGACCCTTTTTTCCTCTTTCAATGGAAGTTTGGTGTTTTATAGAGAGTAAATTCTTAGCTAGACAATAGTAAATGCATTATAAACTCATAATTTAGAAAGTTTGCTATGTTTTTCAAAAATTTTCTCAAAATTAACTTTCATATAATGTGCGATTTGTATGTGCAAATCTGCCCCTAGGATATAAAATCTGATTTATGTGAAAACTATTGATTTTAGGTATAGGGAACCCTAATACAATTTGAAAGCAAAATAAATATCACGTAAGAACACGTAAGTATATACAGGGTGTTCTATTTTAAAATTTTGACTTATTCTGATTCAAAGTTCTAAAAAATGGCACACCGTTTAAGAACACCCTGTGTTGTAAAAGTAAATTATTTGTTTTTCGCATTAAAGACCATCACTTATTGTTCAAGCGTAGCAACTTTTGTTTCCTTTGACTGTGAAATAGTTCAGTTATTGATTTTTCAAAATTCAGTCGCATCTGTCAAAATTTTTGAAAAAAGTTGAGTAACTCAAAAACTGTCAATTTAAAATATAGACTACCTTACATAAAATTAGTCTAGATTTTTATGCGGAATCCGAAAATGTAATAATATATAGGGTGTTCCATTTAAAATAACAAAGTTGATGGCGACTTCCGGTATAACCGGAAGTGAAAGATAAATAACATTATTTTAGGCAGATAGGCCATCAATGAAAATGGCCAAGTACAAATTTTCAGACTTTAAATCGACATAGATCTCGAGATATTTCTACTGTCCCTTCGTCGTAACACACCCTGTATATATTTGTATTTATTTTATTTAATCTGTAATATGTTTTATTTTTTCGTTGACGAAAAATTTTCGCATGGTTATAACGTCTGGTATATGCCTAAAATACTATACAATAAAATAAACTGTTTACTAGAACAGGCCTTGTTCAAGGTTTGCAAAAATAGTAAGTAAATTACTTTTTAGAAAGTTTTTTATATTTTCGCCGTGTTCTGTGTCTCTATGTCATTCCGTGGAATTTGTAATCGAATTTAAACCTATTTCCCGACTACCTAGAGCTCTGAAATTTTCAGGATAGCTAAGAACTGGATGACAATGCATGTTTCAAGTGTGTTTAGGCATATACATAGATTTCGAAATTTATACCGAATTGATATTAAACATGATCTAAGTTGTGTATAGATAATATTATTTTGAAAGTTATTAAATAAATCGTTCGTAGCGTAGTTGGTTAAGCGGCGGATCAGTCCACTTGTTACAGTTCTGTTATGTTATCATAATGGGATCGATTACGCGACAGAGAAGTTTTTTTTCTTTTTTTTTGTATTATTTCAACTGGTAATAAAATAAACTGTTTTAGAAAGTTTTTAGATACAACTACCCTTGATTTTGTTAACAAGGAAACAATCTTCTCTATGATCAATCACAGCGTTGTATGACTTAATATTTTTACAATGTCAGGGATGCTGTGCATTGTTGAGATGACACAAAATATGACCTATAAATCAGTAAAAAACTTTCTATTATAAAAAGTTCTTTTTGTAAATTGTGCTTATTAATGAATATTTTTAAGTATTTTTGCACGGAAAAGTTTTTTTGTATATTTAATCAAATTTACAAAAAGCGCTTTTATAGTTCTAACAATATTTAAAAACATTATAGCCTATTAAATGAAGGTTAAATTCAGTATAAAATAAAAATTAAAAAAGTTTAAAATGCACATTTGAAGGAAACTTGAAAACTCTGGGTTGGTTGTTCAGTGACTTCCAACAGAAAATATCATTACTATTCAGACCACGAGTACTGCCGAACCAGGCACCCTGTCATTCTTGTCTTTCTATATATACTATACACCCTTTTTTGCTTGAAAAATAACAAAAAGTATAGCTTTCTTCGTCTTTTATATTTTTTCTTTAACTTACTCTATATTACTTTACACACGGATTATCGAATTACGTTATTATACGTTTTATGTAAATTTGCTTTTACAAAATGGTTTTTAGTTTCTTGTGTTGAAGTAGGAGAGCCATTTGTAATGGAGTTAAGTGTCCTTTACCGAGTTAAAAAGAAACCCCTCATGAATTCTGAGTGTACGAGGTGGATAAAATACGGAACTCTTTATCTTTTAATAAAATTCCAAGAGCTTTTTAATTCTGGCACTTTATTTCCTGCTCGTGCGATCAAATCAATTAAAAATGTATGGGAGTAGACTCTATAAATTAAAAACCGTATTTTATAAACAAATTGATACCTATAGCATGTTTAAAATTATATTAAGGTATGTTGCTATATAGATTAGTAACTTGGATTCTAAAGACTTCGCATCCTGTGATTAAAAAAACACTTATTTAATAAAATGAAAATATTTTTTTCCGAATTTCTCGTATTTCGAAATATACTTTGTAGCGTGTTTAAAAAACTTTAATAATAAAAAAATGTGAGCCGTCACGGGACGCCTGGCAGATGTGAAACATCGACATTATTGTGTAAAAGTAATATGCAGAAAAGAACAGATTGTGATAGGAACTAAATATGTCATAATGATAAAATAAAATATTACGATTTTTTCCAGATAACGATGACTATTTATTGAATAAATTTAAAAAGTGATTTCGTTTAGCTTTTTATTTAATTGCCTTAAATTCAATAATCTTAAAAAAGGAAATTATTAAAACACAAATTTATATAGAAGTACGTTACTATATTAATATAATTGTAGTTACTTCATAATTTTAGTACAAACAAAAAGCGATACTAAATAAAAAATAGGAAAATGATGAATTTAACTATGAATACAACTTTATCGTTGAATAACTTTTAAACGGTATTTAAATAGGAAATGTATTATGATTTAGGCACGGGTTAATGTGAATATTAAGGGCTGGTTAAGGTCTGATAATTTTTGTTAGGTCATAATCTAAAAATTTGATGGGTGTTTGGAGAACAAAACCAAATCTGGGAAATAACGGACACCCCAATGTATATAGGTACTCACTCATTTTTATTCATATTTTTTCATCACTTTCTTTATTAACACTTTGTTTATTCATATTTAAAACTAAATACACAAATTTTGCGCGGACAACTATATGACAACTATTCACCAACAATCAATTTTGATTGACTAGCTGTCAATTTTACAGGTCAGCAAAATATGTAGGTATATTATGTTGCCTATACAAACAAACATTTTTAGATAAATAGAATAGATAGTAGGCGGAATCGAGTTAGGTTTTTATGAAACAATTCATACCCTGTCCCGCCAAATTTTTGAATCGATGAGCTTTTTCCCCCTATTGTTGGCGCGCCACCGTCGCGTCGCTCAAAACAAGACACCAATTTCATATAAGATATCAGTACATCTCTTATCGATTATTATCGATGCGTTAGGTTTTTTACGTCATGACGTCACCGTCACCACGCGAGAAATCTGATTTACGTGCCGCTATAGATGTTTCACATCAAAATTCTTTTTTTATAATTCTTTCTTAACTATGCCGTCCCTGTACGCTTAGTACATCACACAGAACCTTCTCGAATTATAAAATTTAACGACTATCTCTAAGCAGCAATATCGATCCCTTAACTGACCAATGAGGTTTAGCGTTGAAGGTCAGGAGATACGAGGCGCGAAAAAGACAGCACTTCACCCCAGTTCTAACGACTTTTTTGGGCATTCTAGCTTGGGCTTTTGTACGATGAAGATCTTTCGTACAGCCGCTAGTTTCAGTTCCCGGCAAATTTTCTTAAGATATTTAAAAATTACTTGCTATTAAGTGTTTCTGTTATCATTTACCGCTATCGTACCGAGGAACCACATAAAGGATTCCAGACAGTGCTTCCTTTAGACTTCCTGGGTTTTCTATGTAACAACAGCAAGCTCGCCATTGTTACGTTTACCGTATCGTTTTCGAAACCCACGCTTCGAAAAGTGAGTTTATGGTTTTCTCTAATTATCTATAAATCTAAACAAGAATGGGTTTAGATTATATCGTACCGTTAAGACCAATTACCGAGAGAAAGAAGCCATCTACTAGAAATATATCTCAGAAACATTTGGAATGTAAGTTTTTAACAATATTTTTTATACCTGTATCGAGCAATAACGTACCATTTATTTCTATGGAATATCTTACCTTAATTGTATTCACCTGTAATTAAGTGTGCAGTGCCGTAATAAAAGAATCGGGGTGTGTTTTTGTGTTTTTGCTTATCTGAAATTTTTTTACTCATATTTTTTGTACCTACTATCTGTAAACTGTTTTACATATATTTTTTTTATCTGTTAATTATTATCTCGCCTTATTTAATTAAGATCTATCTACACTTGTCTATATGAGTACGTTTTATCTCGAGATAAATGCAAAACCAAAAGTGATATTTTTTAATTTTTTATCTAAATTTTTCTCTTTCACTTTTAGTTTTCAGTACACCAAAAATAACAATAGAATTTACTCAGCTGTTGTTTTATGGTAGTAATAGTTATATTGTTGAATTTAAACACAAATGTGTTTATTAATATAATTTACTGTTTATGATACCGATATATGATTTACTGTTTATAACACTGATATTTTCTTTATTCTATTTTGTTTATTGTATCTCTTATTTATTATCAAACCAGATAATAAAGTCTGTTTAGTGTTTAAATAGATTTTCTTTTCCTAGCTAGAGCCTGCTACTCTGATCAATACCTTCAGTTTCTCTAATCTATACTTTACCAAAGTAATAGATTTCGTTTCTTAAGCATATATTATTTTATTAAAGCAATAGATTGTGCTTTTTTGAATCTATCTTTATCTTACCGATTAGATTGACAACCATAAGGATGAGTAAAAGAAAAGTGTAAGTATAAATTTTTTAGTATCTTAAATAAGAGTGTGTAATTTAAATTTTAGCAAGAACATCTGCCGGGTTATCTAATTTTACCTTATCTTATCTTATATCTCTTATATCTTTTTTATTTTATCTGGGTTTCTTATATTTTCCCATCCTTATGATAAAAAAAATAAGTGGTGCCCATATTCCTTTTCCCTTTTCCATCCTTTCTTTCATTTTCTCTTTTGTCCCTTTTAAATTCTTTTATCTTTTATTTTTCTAGTAAATATATCCCTTTATATCTTTCCAATACTGTATCATCTAGCTCGTTCGAATCCACGCTCGCTCTCCTCCAATCCCCTGAGTGCCGTTCGCATTGGTTAACCTCTATAAAACGAGCATTTAACATCACTAGGAAAAAAGAGGTTACAACTTAAAATGATATTTAACCATAATGACACAAATGTATATAAGTGAATTTTTCTTCTTTTTCTTATTTTCTGGACTTCTTCATCATCTACCGTTTGTAGACAACAGAATTGTAGCAAAAGTAGTAGAATTTAATAGTAAAAATATACGAGGTCTGTACCAAAATTATTTATATCTTCGCGCCAAAGTGTTCTAGCGACTCCTACCGGGCAGGAGGGTGAACAGTAAATCCTTACAAATTTATTGTTTACTTGCTGATACCTGTAGGACGTATAGTTCATGTGTTTCTTATCAAACAATTTTTTAGTTCGTCGAATTTTTAAGTAGCCAAAAATGACCGAAAATCAATTTTTGCTTTAAACTGAAAAAAACTTGTACAGAAACTATTCAAATGTTGCAATTGATTGTATGGCCAAAACTCAAATAAAAGAGTGGTATAAACGGATTAAAGTGGCCGCACGTCTGTTGACGGTAATTCTCGTTCTGGTCGACTTTCAACGGAAATATATATCGAATAATGATAAGTGTATTTGAGCGGCAATTTATCAAAAAGTATAGTTTAGTGAATTTTAACCGAGAATTTAGGCATGATTTGTGTGTGTGTGTGTGTGCCAAATTTATCCCAAAACTACTCTCAGAAGAGCAGAGAAGTCTTCGATTAGAAATCGCTCAGGATCAATAGCGCTCAAAATTTGCTCAAAAAGGTTATTACTGGTGATGAATCATGGGTTTACAGTTATAATCCTGAAAAAAAAAAACAACATTCTTCGCAGTAGCCAAAAAAAGCACGTAAAAGTTGGAGTAAAATCAATTTAATGTTGATTGTTTTTGTTTATTATAGACGTCGTGCATCACCAATATGCTCCTTCAGGTCAGACGATTAACAACGTGGAAATGTTGCTAGATACAATTAAAAAAAAACGATCGCAGTTATGGCAAACCGGTGACTGGTTTTTTCACCACGTATGCATTAATCCTTGTAGAGCAGTCTTTATAAAAATAGAGTTGTACAGCTTCGGCAAGAAGACTGTTGAAACCAATGCGACAAATGCACTAAATGTAATTCCGATAACTGACTTTCAAGACTACTTTGGGAAGTGGAAGCATCGATATGAGTGTGTTGATCAATCAAATGGGGACGACTTTAAAGGTTGCTTCCAATCAGATGATGAACAATAAGCCAAACGTCGAAAGATAGGGGCATGTCGGATACTTTTGGGACAGACTTTTTATGAAATTTTAAAAAAATTGTTTAAATTTTATTATTTAAAATATAAAATAGAAATGTAGAACAAGAACGCAACTTTTGCTACAATTCGCTAAACCAAATAATAAATCAGATTCGAAATATTATTTCGAATTTGATGTATGCAAACAAACTCACCAAAAAAAAACTTTCCTGCATCTTTTGAACCTACCTGAAAAAATAAATAACATTATTAGAATGTTTTTCTTCGCTTATGATGCGCATGCAATTTGAAAAAGTATTATATAATTTTAATAAATTACCTTTTTTCTGTTTCTCTAATGCTGGCTCCTCCATTTCCATATTTTCTAGCTTTGACCTTATCTCCATTCGCGTAAACTTCCCGAATTTTCCCGGTTTACGTTCACTCCCGTTTCGCACGAACTTTCTTCTGGAATAATTTCCCAAAATTCCCCTACACAAATTTATACGATTTAAAAAAATCATATAACAGTGTACCCCAGCCTTGTCCAGATATACGCAATAGATATACAAATCCAAATAACAATTTCTTTTTTCAAAAAAAAAAAACTTTAAATAAATTCATATATTTATCGGTTATACCTGTCTTTATTGTATTCTGAGGAATTTGGTATAATTATTCCCACGATTTTCCGGATTGCAAAAAATCATAAACTTATAATTAAAACTGTAAACAATTTTAATTATAAAAATGGATTTTTCCCTGGCAGTTGACACGATTTCAACGCCTAGAAAACGACGGTTTTTACTTCGCCCGATTGCAAGTTGTGTTGCAATGATTTCCGAAAATCGCGCGATTTACTTTTTCGAATAATTTCGGTTTAAACGCACTGAATTGACTTTTCCGATTTTATTTTAATACACCTTTACCCGATTGCAAGTTATATTGCAACTTTATAGTCGAAACTCGCATTAAAAAAACATTTATAATTTTTATGTAGATATCTGAAAATAAAATTTCATTTTAATTATGGTTATAGATTCAAAGTTATGAAAACAAATCAAAATATTTACAAAAGAAACTCTAATTTGAGATTGGATTTCTTTTCAAGGTATTTTAAATAATCTTTCCTTTGTTTATTTCAATCATAAATCGTAAAAATGACGTTAAAAGTTGTGAGAGTCGTTAATAATCTTAAAAAAAATGCTGAAAATTATAAAAAATATTTAAAAATCTCGATAAAATGACAAAAATCATAAAAAAAAATGTTGAAAATTGTAAAAAAATCGTTGATAACTGTGTAAATTAGTTGGGAATTCTAAAAGAAAACGTGTAAAACGGTAAAATATGCTTGAATATCCTGAAAAATATATAAAAAATTATTGAAGTTCGTAAAAAATTGTGGATAATGAGAAAAGAATGTCAAAAACGACAAAAACACTAATAAAATCATGGAAATCAAACGAGAAAACTGTAAAAAATCAGAAGAAAAAGGGTGTGGCAGTCAGTGGGACTGCCGGCAGAAGTTATACTTCTATGCACTGTTAACTAATAAAACTTAATAACTACAAACACAGGCAAGTATAAATAATTTTTTTAAAAAAATTAACTGTGTTCAATTAAATAAATACTTAGAAAAATAAGACCAGTTGATGTGTGTCCTTACTTCAAACACGAAAACTAAACAGTAAAACGATCAATGTACAAAGAAAGTGTTTACAAAACGCCATAGTGCAAAATATAATGCAACCATGTGACGGTAGTATGGACTACAATACAATACTCATTACTGAATATTATGATTAATATTATTAATATAAAATACTAAACTTTATATGTTTACTTACGTGACAGAATTATAAAATAATCTGTCAAACACAATGTAATACGTCACTATAATATTCCAGAACATTAGCTCAGATTGTTTTTTGTATATCTATCTCTTTTCAATGTACTGATACCTTATATGTGTTTATGTCTCTCTCTTACTCACACCATTACATATCTAATGGTTTTTGCCATTTAACCCTACACAAATCAAGTCCTTGATAATAAGTATAACTTCAAAATTGGAAAAACCGAAAAAAACATTTATTGTAAGGTAATACATGGTCAGCTAGTATTTAATATAAAAGAAAATTATCAAGATTTTCCACAATTTTAAACTTTTTAGTAACAAGAAACCGAAATCAACTTGTGCAAGTTTTTAAATATACATACAAATTAAATAAATAAAGCACAAAAACTAACAATTCTCATATTAAGTTAAATTATTATTAAAATTAAGCCATAAAAAATATTTTAAATAGTGAAAATATACAATTAATAAAAATTAAATCCACACAAGAAAAATTGAAAAAAAAGCTTTAACAGCCAAAAAAAAAATAAAAAAGCTCTAAAAAGTCCTTTTTCTTTAGGGGTCATTGAACTTTACAATGACTCTATGCAACCTAATGCTACTATAGTAAACAAAACTTCTTTATAGGCAACTCAGAATACATCTATAATAATAAAATACTAATTTAATAACTTTTATTTGAATGATTAACTAATTACTTATGATTGAACCATAGTTTACCCCTATTTAAGAAATTTTCAATAGAATAAATCTACTATAACACTTTAAACTTAATACACGGCGGTTCAAACATAACCTATCATATACAATAATAAATTTGTAATAACATTTAATCGAAAGATTATTTAAAAACGATTTATTCAAGAAATGATTATTAAACGATTAACAAAATGTCGTCCGCTACCATGAACAACAATTAAATTCAAAATCAAATTAATGATCGAGTTAAGTTAATTTTGAGTAAAATGTAGTTTAATTCTATTAAATAATAACTAAAACTTACCCTTCATCTTAATAATAACTCACTAATCACTTTTAATTAAAATTTAAAGAAAATCAAAACACGAGCAACAATTTTTTATGCAAAAACTTCCGATAATTAATAAAAAAGTGTGAGGTGTCAAGGGACACCCGGATGGAACGAAGTTCCTTTCGATTAATTAGTAATTTGTAAACACAACAGAGTGTTTATACATACATAAGCATTTATTATTGTCTGTATAAAATCTCTACTTACCTAACAGTTCGTTTCTTTTAACAAAAGTGTCCATTTATACAATACCAGAGCTTTAGATAACACATCTTTTTAGAATTACTTTTTATAATTTAAAACAGGAATAAACAATTCAATACAAAATTTTAAAATTAAAATATTTGACAGTAACTGACAGTTAAGGTAATTTGACGTAGGTACCTAAATAGTCAAGTTACGAACTATTTTTAAAATGTTTATGAATTTATTAATTTATAAAAACAGGATGAAATGAAATATAATACTATTATATAATATATATTTATAATAGTGGATTTTTAATTGTAATATATCTATCTATGAGAGAGAGGGAGAGAGAGTTATTTATTTTTTGGTCTGTGAGAGAGAGAAACATGCGTGTGTCGGTGCATAGTGTCGTGACAACTTTTGGTATGAATTTTTTTGGGCTAGCTCCTAGCGTCAGTCGTAACTGTTCGTAACGCGCGAAAGGGAACTTCGTTCCAAAAATGATTCAAGGCGTCATCTTCACTACCCTTGTTTAAATACAAAAAAACGCTGTGATTGGTCAGTTTTAACGTTTGGTAAGTAACTCTCTAGACTAGACGGCGTTTTTTTAAACTATTCATAGACCGAGTCGTATTTAACCAGTGCCGTACTAATTTTTTTTTCATACAATAATAAAAAATCTTTATGTTCGCATTTTATTAATAGTATTTATATTAATTCATTATAACGGTAGGTATTCAATGGTAAAATCATATTCATAACATTTTTTTTTTATCCTTTTAAAGTACCAACGTATTTTTTCAGTAAATAGTACTTAGAATTTAAAAAAAAATAAACTATTTTTCACAATTTTTTTCAAAAATAATATTTAAATTTGTTGCTTATTAAATTTCGAACTTTAAAAATATCAATGATTAGTAGAAACATTTATTTTGTTAAAAGAAACCCACAAATAAATACTTAGTTATAATTTTTGTTATTACAAAAAAGTCGTTAAATTCGGAAACGGTTCAGTTTAAAATGCTAATTGCAGTCATGCCAAAGCCAATTTAATTACTATTTTCAGAGACACAAGGAAGACCTCGGTGAACGAAATTTCAAAATAATGTAGATAAATATCACACTATGTCCAATGGCATGACATTTAAAGGTCGCTATTTTCCATGTCGTTGAATAGACATCTTTCTGAAAGCGCTAATTATTGATGATTTTAAAATTTTCTTGTACCGGATGTATATTTAAAGAATTATGGGGACCCTTTATTTAACCCTTGAATGTTACCAATTTATATCAATATTCCCTTTCCAATAGGCATATATATATATATATATATATATATATATATATATATATATATATATATATATGCCACAAAACAAAATGAATAGGTAAAATACCCAGCTTGTTTGGAATCCCCATCAAATGTTTAATTTTAAACTTAATAAAGTCAGAAAATATATATAATTAGATCTGCTATTTGATGGGCCTATTTATAGAAATATCTAATTCGTTTTCGTGAGATATCTTTGTCGAAAAATTTCAAAAAAAGTTTTTTTTTAATAACTTTCAGATTTTTCGACTAATCGATCTCTAAGGTCTTAAAAAACTGCGTCGAATGCCGTCTTGAACATAAAAACTGAATAATAATTAGTTTTACATATTATAAATTGAATGTTTAGGTACATATTTGCTTTAATGTATTGTTACTCATGTAATAACGCAGTGGCATATTAACGTCCTAAATCTAGATGAATTTCCCTAAACAAACCGCTGACAAGCTATAGCAGGCAGACGTCAATCTAGCGTCTCCCTTTCAGGAGTTAAACCATAGGGCCTTATTCAAACAGTCTGGCCGCTCACTACCCGTAGTAGTTTATGGAGGAAGAATATGCCGTGTTGCCAAGTCATTTATTCAATTTGAACTTGCAGGTACATAAATGATACAGTGATTAATACTAAACCACTACATTTTTATCAACATGCATACACCACAGAGAAATTCACCGATACAGCACTACATCATGTCGTTAGTCAGATCGAGAGGTTATTGAACAGGAACAAGTCTACCCTGGGCGTATTCATAGATATCGAGGGAGCTTTCGATAAAACTACATTCCCTAAAATAACGCACTTGCCCGTCCGTCTCCAATTTTCCAGATCCAGATAGAAATCACAGAATGGTTTAATTCAGCTCAAAGAACTATAAAACCCTAGCTATCACCTTGGAAGTTGTATTATTTTACAAGATCCCTCGGGTTCTGTTAATCTGTACTCAATAAGATAAATCGTTAAACTTTCAAACATTTTTTTAACAAATATCTTTCAACAATACTTTCCCATTTCCCACTTTTTAAAATTACAAATATATTTTTAATAATATCTTACGTTAGCAAGAACCAGGTTTAAAAAAAACATTCTTCTGGTAAAATGGTAGATAATGCAAATATAGTGTAAAGCATTACACCAATTAACTGTCACCTCAAATTTATCCGAACACAGACTAGACGATGTTTGTGAATTCAAGATCTTCTCAGTGAACAATGGTTGGTGTTTATTGTTTTCTGGGTGAATTGTATGTACCCTCGTGAATTTCAATTGTGAATTCGTATAGGTCACGGGCTAGATGGCTATTCTTATACTGCCTGGTTACTCAACATTTATCCTTAAACAATAACAGAAAGATACTGGGATTTCAGCTTTCATCGTTGTGGTGTTCTATCTTACAGATATGATATCATAAATTAATGAGACAGAAAGTCAATAAGTCGATAAATATACAGAATGTCTTTAAGTAACATACTCTCTGGTAGCGATAAAGATTGCTTTCTATAAAAAAAAAACAAAAGAAAAATAACTATTATCCATTCTTATCTCTTCTTTTCGTCAGCCCTTAGTTTGAGTTAGCTGATCTATTTTTAATATTTGAAAAACGTTTTTAAAGTACATAAAGAAAGATATTTACTCTTTTTAGCAGCTCTTAGTTTTGCGATATGTCGTGTATTTTAAGAAATATACGAGGAGCGGTTTTTCTGCATTTTTAAACGGCTATTATGCAAAATTAAAAAGACAACCCTCCTATTAAAAGTACTTTAGGAAATGCATAATGTTACATTTTTTACTTTGGTATTAAAATTATTTTAGTTATAAATAATATAAAAAAGTGTGAGGCGTCAAGGGACACCCGGATGGAACGAAGTTCCTTTCGATTAATTAGTGAAGGAATTAGTAATTTGTAAACACAACAGAGTGTTTATACATACATAAGCATTTATTATTGTCTGTATAAAATCTCTACTTACCTAACAGTTCATTTCTTTTAACAAAAGTGTCCATTTATACAATACCAGAGCTTAAGATAACACATCTTTTTAGAATTACTTTTTATAATTTAAAACAGGAATTAACAATTCAATACAAAATTTTAAAATTAAAATATTTGACAGTAACTGACAGTTAAGGTAATTTGACGTAGGTACAACTATAGTCAAGTTACGAACTATTTTTAAAATGTTTATGAATTTATTAATTTATAAAAACAGGATGAAATGAAATATAATACTATTATAGGTAATTATTTTTTTTTCTACAGTATATATTTTTAATGTACATTTTCTTTTAATTTAAAATGGTGTCTCTTTAATTGTAATATATCTATCTATGAGAGAGAGGGAGAGAGAGTTATTTATTTTTTGGTCTGTGAGAGAGAGAAACATGCGTGTGTCGTGTCATCGTGTCGTGACAACTTTTGGTATGAATTTTTTTTGGCTAGCTCCTAGCGTCAGTCGTTACTGTTCGTAACGCCCGAAAGGGAACTTCGTTCCAAAAAACCCATATTTTTATTTTAAATACTTGGTTTTAAATATATATTCCTAAAGAATAAAGGTAGGTTGTCAGTTGCATTGCTTAAAATTTAAAACACAAAAAATCATAATAAATATTGTTTAAAATTGGAATTACTAATATAGTTTGAAAACAATAAAAAATGTACCTAAAATGTTAATTAATATCAAAACATATTTTCAAATTTTTAGTGAAAACTCCCTACAGGTGAATAAAAGCACGTGAGTTTTAATTTTCATTTTTAACAAAACATTCTCTAGTTTGCTGATCTGAAATAAATGGTCAATATAACTAATACTAACTTTTAATGTATGCCATATGCCATTGTTACAAATTTTGCCGTTCCAATTTTTATTGTGTTATTTTAACCGATAAAAATGATTTTAAATAGATATTTCTATTCTAAAAGTATGTGTATTGAAATTTTATCCCTTATCTCATAGAATTTGCATTTTTGCCTCATCTATCAATCCTAGTTTCTTCATGTGCCCTGTTAACCGGCAGTGTCCAGGGTTAATATTTCCCGTTAAAATATGGAGGTTGTTTTTACTAATATTTAGACAGCTGAAAGATCTCGTTAGAGTTTCCCAGGAGCGGTTTCGGTTATCTTAGTTCTTCTAGATCGTTTCAGTACTTGGATTTTGCTCTATACATTTCTTTCCTTAGTTTTACTAAGACTGTACTACTGCTAATTCCACAAGTTCTGGTCCCAAGGTCCTTTTATTTCTAATTTGAAGACAGTTTAGGATCAATTTTTGTTACTGTGGATGAAATTGTTTGTATGGGAGACTTTAATGTAGATTTATTCGATTTAGACAGTAGTACTGTTAAAAAATTTTACCCTTTATTAGATTCTTTAAATTTAAAACAGGTGATAGATGTTCCTACAAGGGTAACAGCTACTTCATTAACTCTGTTGGATTATGTTATAGTGCGAGATGAAGCTTTAGTTGAGAAGGGTATAATACACAATGATATTGCAGACCACGCCATTGTTTTCTGTAAATTGCCAATCAATAGATATAAACAGGTTCCTAAAATGTACACTTATCGAAACTTCAAAAATTTTAACGATTATTCTTTTCAACGAGATTTGTTTAACACATCATTTTTTAGAATTTACGATCAAGAAACTGTTGATGAAAAGGTTTCATATTTTGTAAACTGTTTACATCAGTTATTTGATAAACACGCTCCTGTGGTTACAATAAGGGTCACTAAACCTAAAGCCCCTTGGTTGACATATCCTATAAGGCAAATGATGAATGAAAGGGACAAAGCTATAAGGAAATTTAAAAAAACAAAAGCTGAGGCGCACTTTCGATTTTACCAGGATTTGCGTAATTACGTAAATAGAGCCGTTTTTCGTGAAAAAAGGCTTATTTCACATACCAGCTAGATACCAACAGTGCAAAAGAAATGTGGAAAACATTAAGGTCAAATAAATTATTAATAGAAAAAAAATCGAGTTTATCCGATAACTTTAGCGATGTTGATGAAATTAATAAATTCTTTCTTGAGTCTGTTCCTAATGCTACCCCAGGTGAAAATGTCTCTCAGTTTTATAAAAAAAATAGATTAGTTCAGTCAGATTTTGTTTTTAAGGAAGTTAATGATTTTTTTGTATATCAAATAATTTGTGGAATTAAAACAAATGCCACTGGCTGTGACGAGTTAAATATCACTATGTTAAAATTATGTTGTCCTCATGTTTTGTCTTTCGAAAAGTGTGTATCCTTCTGTATGGAAAAGTGCAGCTGTGCGAGTATTACCAAAAGTAAACAATCCCAAAGAGTTCAAAGATCTTCGCCCAATCAGCATACTACCCATATTGTCAAAAATTGTAGAGAGAGCCATGGAGACTCAAATAAAAGAGCACTTAGTTTCGTTTTCAATATTACCATCAATTCAGTCGGGTTTTCGTAAGGGATATAGTTGTGCAACTGCTCTTCTTCATATAGTAGATGATATTATTAAGGCTACTGATGGTGGAAAGTGTACACTACTTATACTGCTTGATTTTAGCAGAGCATTCGACACTATAAATCATGACTTATTAATTGATATATTACAGTATATAGGTTTTTCAGAAAATGCTCGCTTGTTAGTAAGTAATTATTTAAGAAACAGACAGCAACGTGTCTCTCTAAATGACAAAAGCTCAGGACCACTTTTACTTTCGTCAGGTGTACCACAGGGCTCAATATTGGGTCCATTATTTTCGTCAATTTATACGTCTCAACTATTGCAACACATATCTAATTGTAGTACACATTTATACGCAGATGACACCCAACTCTACTATAGCTTCTTTCCGCAGGAAATTGAACTTGCTTGTAATACGATTAATACTGACCTTAATGCATTTGTAGAAGCCGCTAGAAATCATTGCCTTTTAATCAATCCTACTAAATCAAAAACTCTCCTATTTGGCTCCAAATTAAATCGTCAAAAGATTTCCAATGAGATTGATGTTAAGATAAATAATGAAAAACTAGCTACTGTCTCGGAAGCTAAAAATTTAGGTGTGATCCTGGACACTAATTTGAGGTTTGAGAAACATATTAACGCGATACTTCAAAAAGCATTGTGAGACTTTGATTTTATCGGTGTTTAATTATGCTGACGCTCTATATGGTCCATGTTTAACTGTTGAATATAAAAAGAAAATTCAGAAAATGCAGAATTGTTGTCTCAGATTAATATTTGGTATTAGAAGACGCCGTAGCGTCTCAAATAAACTTAAAGAAATTGGGTGGTTAAACATGAACAATAGAAGGATATTACATTCGGCGTGTCTCTATCATAAAATAGTACTTACAAGAAAGCCGTCTTACTTACATCGAAAAATAACTTATAGAACAGATATTCACAATCTTAACATTAGAAATAGAGGTTTAATTACAGTTCCATTCTTTAGGTTAGAACTTTTTAGATCGTCTTTCAGCTATCAAATTTGCCATGTCTATAACGGACTTCCTACAGATCTTAAAAGTTATAAAATTAGTAAATTTAAAGTATCTGTTGCTGAATATCTTCTTACTACTCAAACCTAAACACTCTTTTAATTATTTTATTTTAAAAACAAAATTTTATAAGCTATAATTCCTAAACTAAGTCTGGATACCAACTTTTAAATTTTGAATTGTTATTTTTTTTTTTTATTTTGTTTCTTTATAAGCATGTACAATCCTAAGGTTAAGTGGTAGAGCAACTTTTATGGTGCTTAATGCCCCATAAAATCTGAACTTCGCCTTTTATTTTCAATTTTCAATTAATCTGTTAATTTAGTTCACTGTAACATTTATATTTATATTTTGAAAATAATAAAGACAATTATTATTATTATTTTTATTATTATTATTATATTATGTGCTGGAACCCATAAGAGGGTAACAGTGTTATTTTATCCTAGTTCATTTAGTTTGCCTAGGCATTCCCATATCATCTTTGAACAGATTGTGTGTGAGTTTAGAGCTTTGGTGGCTGCTTGACTATCTGATATGATTACAATCTTTTGTCTTTGATAGTTCCTTTCTTTATTAAATTCTACAATTGAACGGTATTCTGCTTGAAAAATGCTTGGGGGTGCACCCAGGCTTTCTGAGCATTTGGTATTACCTATAAGGTAGAGCATTTTGGAGAATTTAACAACTTAAACAATGACCACGTAGGAGTGGCACATAATGTTAGAAAGGATGGATTAGCGAGTCTTATGAATTACTGAATTACTTCTTTTTTATAAGTCCTTTTAAAATCACAAAGAAAAGCTATATAAGCAACAAAAAACATGAATAAGAAGAGTTGAACCTACAAATAAAAATATAACAGAGTATCTAAATTTTGAGGTCAAGATTCTTTATATTACCTACACCCTGTATAAGTAACATTAAGTAATACCATGAAAATAGCTCATAATCTTTAGAATTACAAATTAAATACCTATTCGGCAGTTTGTAAGTAATTAACTAACTTAATTAGTTGTTCTAGAACACGTCTTTAACAATATGATTAGAAATAAGCTGTAGAAAAATGTGTTCCCATATTAATATATTATGTAGATAAAGAACATAGAATAAGAAATTTATTTTATGAGTGTAAGAACATCACAAGCCACGAGGTTCAGGCCTTGAATTTCCCTCACCTGTGATTTGATGAAAGTAGCCGAGTCGGTAGGTGCAGGCAGGTACGCCCGAGAGAGAACATGGTAAACGCAAAGAAGTGTTGTTTCAGTGCCTGTATAAACAATAGTGACTAAAACAAATGTGCGGGACAATTGGCTAAAATGCCAAGAAAGTTACTAAAATTTCTCATCCTCTTCGATAATACATCTCTACTTTACTTCCCCGGACAGTTTTTATCTGGCAGAGTCCTCATTGAACTTCAGGATGATACACCTGCACTTGGTAAGAATATTAGATGAGCCCTTTCAATAAATGAATGTGGACTGTCAGTCTCTTCTTAAAACTCATTACTACATTCGTTCGTCATGTTACAGTGAATGGCATCTCCTGAATTTTAAAAATTTCATTAAACGCGAATTTAACCCAAATTAAATTTAGGACGACCTGCCGGAGTAATACCAACTAATACAAGACTGTATTTCAACTAATTACCTTAACTTGATTTCACTTTTTAGAATTTAGCAGGACCGAGTTGGGCATATTATATCAATATATACTTATCATCGATTTTTAAGTATGTTTTTGATAGTTAGGGGTTTCTTCAAAATGAATACAAGAAACATACATTATTAGTTATATTGGCAGTGGTGTAAAAGTTTCCATTAATAATACGCTATTTTCACTGTTTTCCGCATATTACTGTTTAATCTATTCCCGTTAAATTTATAACATAATATTATTTAAAAAATTATATAAAAAAAAGATTAAATTTAACCAAATGATCAATGGTTATATGGAATAAAAACAACCGTGACTGTTACTAATTTTTAAATTTAGTATACCTAATTATAATTATATATTTTTAAAATCTTGACAAGGACTCAAATCAAATCGAACGCTATTTAGTATAAATAATTAAATAAGAAATAGGTAAGGTCTTTTTAAACTTTAGTTGTTCGTAATAAATATCTAAAAAAGCAGTTTAAACAGTAGTACCTAGATGAACTTTTCCCGAATACATGCAAATTTCCTTTGCGTCTAAAAAATGAAATATCAAATTTAAAAAGATATATTTATATTATAGTATAAAATATAAAAAGAAATTACTATTTATTACAATAATTATATAAAATTTAAAATATAGATTTTATTTTCTGTGTAGAATTTCACTTTTTTGAAATGTAGGTCCAGTGTAGAAAGGTATGCCAATTATCGACAAAGCTTCAAATTTCAAATATATCTTCTTTAACTATCTACCTAATTTAAAATATTATGCTTATTAACATATTTTCTCGAAAAAGGAATAACTCACCAGTCAGTAGCCTCTAGAGGTGGAGCAAAGTCCTGAATCTAATACATATTCCTTTTACTCTTTTTCTTTTTATTCCTCTTTTTTTCATTTTCTTCCTCTTACTCTCCCTGTTCCTCATTTTCTTCCTCTTCCACTTCTTGATCCTCTTTTTTTTTCTCTTTCTCTTTCTTTTTTGTCTTTGGCACCTGCTGGACCTTTTCAATTGTTTCCTTTTTCTTCACTTATATTAGGCTCTCTAAGAGTGAAAAAAGATCTGCTTCGACCCATTTCAATCTAGTAGAACCTACATACGTTTATTTTTAGACCAATCAAACTGAAACGAGATTTTTTTTTTTTTAATAGTAGCAAATTTACAATCTACTCTACACTTATATTAAGAGTAATAAGTAAATATGTGATAGTATATTAGGCGTGGGTCGGGTACCATCCATCAATGGTTCTCCGTGCAGTCACTCATCATCAAGAAGGTCTTCTAGATTCTTTTTAATCTTCTTTCTTCTAAGGGTTGGGTAAATAAATCTCGTATAAACAAATTTTCATGATCTGATGTTCTTTCTTTGTATTTATTTAGTTTAGGAGTTATGACGTCTTTTATTAATGGGATTTTCAGGTCTTCATGTATAGTTTGATTTGTTACGTACCAAGGTGCCCCAGATATCATACGAAGTGTCTTGGACTGAAATGTCTGTAATATTTTTGTATTTGATGGCTTACTACAGCCCCACAGTTCAATTCCATACGTCCATATTGGTTTAAGTATGTATTTGTAGATGATCAATTTGTTTTCAAGAGACAATTTGGACTTTCTATTGATTAGCCAGTACATATTTTTAACTTTTAGGTCAAGTTGTCGTCTTTTTGATTTTATGTGTGTTTTCCACGTAAGTTTCTCGTCTAGGTGTAGTCCAAGATATTTGACTTCAGTCTTCACGGGTATAGGCTTGTCATCTATGGTAACTTGAGGAGGCCTGCTTCTTCTTGTAGTGAACGTTATTTGTGCCGATTTGTTGGTATTAACATTAATTTTCCATTTTTGAAGCCATCGAGAAACGGTATCTAAGTGATTTTGTAGCCTTTGAGATGCTCTCTCCGGGTCTATATCCGAGATTATTATCCCAGTGTCATCTGCGAATGTAGCTGTTATAATATCGTCAGTTTGTGGGAGGTCCGCTGTAAACATCAGGTAGAGTAGAGGACCAAGCACGCTACCCTGAGGGACTCCTGATTTTAGTGGTTTATATTCCGAGAGAGTATCATCTACTTTCACTTGGAAGTATCGATCAGTTAAATATGATTTCAGGATGATATAAAATCTATCAGATAAGTAAGTTTTTAATTTATACAGGAGTCCCTCATGCCAGACCCTGTCGAATGCTTGTTGGACATCTAAAAATACTCCAGTACAGTACTCTTTTCTTTCTAAGCTACTTTTAATTTTGTTGACAATTCGGTGGCACTGTTCTACCGTTGAATGATTTCTTCGAAAACCAAATTGATGATTAGGTATCAGCTCGTTTAAGGGCACTGCTTCTTCTATCCTTTTAAGTAATAGTCTTTCAAATACTTTTGACATAATTGGTAGTAGACTAATCGGCCGGTAGGAGCTAGTTTCGGTTGGTGGTTTGCCAGGTTTTGCTACCATAATAATTTGTGCAAGTTTCCACTGCATCGGGTAGTATCCGATCCTCAATATACTATTGAATATAGTTGTTAGTAACACTACCGATTTACGTGGCAGATTCTTCAAGATATCTCCTACTATTAAATCGTGACCAGGTGCCTTGCGAGAATTTAATAGTTTTATTTCCTGCAGTGTCTCTGTTGGAGAGAAGGCTTTAATAGGAGGCGATAACTGGTAAGGAGCATTTAAGAAGTTTTCAATATCATCTTCAATGTTATTTTGCTGTTGGCTGGCAGTGAAAACATTTGTTAGGTGTTCTGCAAAAACTGTGGATTTTTCGGAGTTCGAACGTGCCCATGTTCTGTCATTTTTTCTTAATGGTGGGATTGACATGATTGGTCGTTTAAATTGTTTTGTTGATTTCCATAATGAGTGGTCGTCAGGGGATAGCTGCGTAATATACGAGTGAAAGCTCTCATTTTTTGCATCTTGTAGAACTCTTGTATGTTGGCGATTTAATCTGTTTAAGTTTTGTTTGTCCAACGGATTTCTGGTTCTTTGCCAGATTCGCCTAGCTCTTCTTTTTTCTGAGATCATTTGCCTGATGTAGAATGGTATATTTTGTTGTTCTTGTTCCGTTTTATGTCTCTCAGGGTTAGCTGTCCAGGAGGCAGATTGAATATTTTGTGTTAGGTACTGTACTACTTCTTCTAGTTCATCACTATTTTTTATGCAGTGGTTGAGACTGATTTTTTCATTTAGAATATCTCGGAATAATTCCCAGTCAGTTCTACTGGTGCATAATTTCGGCACTGAGGTTTTCCTTATTGCGTGTGTACTAACAGTTATGATAATAGGGCTGTGATCTGACGACAAGTCAAAGTTCGATTCAATAGTATTGTGGACGTCAGATATACCTTTTGTTATAGCAAAATCCAGCAAGTCCGGGAGATTTAAGCAAAAAAAATAACTGGGTTTACTTTTATGGGAAACTTAAAAAATATTTACAGTTTCACGATATCATTAACCTGAGAACTCTTCTAGTACTTAATCACAAAAAGGTAACTAAAAATTTATTATCTTGTATATCATGAACTATCAAAAGTTCACTAAAGTAATTTGGGATAAATGGCCCTTTGACCTTTAATCAATTTCCATATTTTTAATGAAACAACCACCCTGTACATTAATAAACATACAATATGTCAATAAATACATAGTTTTAAAAAAGATTTGAATTTAGAAGTAGCTTTGTAACAGTTTATCATCATTACAGGCTATTTTTACAAAAACTTTTACTTCCTATCCGTTATTATGGAATTTGATAATCTGGAAAATATTTCAAATTTGTCATTATAATTTTCTAATAGTTGTACTGAATATTTTCGGCATAGTTTGGCTTTTTATTTTTAAGAGCAATAAGCCCTGTAAAGTTGTTTCATATGCACGCTAAGAACTTGAAATTGAATTTTTTGCTTTAGCTTCATGTGCATATTTTCCGGAAAATTGGTTTTGGTTAACGTTTTCTTCTAACCTGTTTAATGGAATTCAATATCTATCAGAATGCATTTTATTTCATTTCTTGTCTTCAAAAAATGTATTATATTTGATACCTCTTTATAAACAACAGTTTGGTTCAGTAAAATATTTACTAGGAAGAACAGACGATGTAATAAGATTTTATACTTTAAAACACAAATATAAAAAAATATAAATATAAAGTATAGGTACAACGGCTTGTTAATATTTCAATAAAATATGAATAGGTACAGACTCCCTCCACACACTGTTTGCAAATTTATTATATTGTTAGACTCGTGCGCAATATTTATCGAAAAATTTATGATGTACTAACACGTTAATAACCAACATTTCTGCCACTGAGTATTCATGTTTTACTTTTATTATTGTATAGATATTGTACGACTTTGTAACTCTATTTGAACTTCATTTACTGTAGTCTAAATAAACTTTAAAAACAATAATTCGAGAGAAAAATATAGAAAGTACAAATCTAATAAAATAATTATATTGTAGCCATATTTAACACATCAAGTAGAGACACAATTTCTCTAACCAAAAGTGGAATATGTGTTATTTGAAGAACGGTTTCTATTTACTTCAATAATTAATATTTATTTTGACTCAACTTGTATATATACGATTGTTCAATGACTGATGGAACTTAATCGAATTAAATAAAGATTAGACAACTTCAACGTGAGAGATAGGAGTGATGAGTAACAAAAACAGTAAGACAATTCCCATTGCATATTCCTGAAATAGTTATATCTCTTTAGATTTGAACAATAATAATAATAATAATAATAATAATAAAAGTTTTATTAAGGATGTCCTCATAGGTATAGACCTAAATACAAATGTACCGAGAACATTTATTGGGGCAGAAGAGACAATTTATTAATTTGGGATTTAAAGGCATGCAAGTTAGGACGAGTGGGGAAGACGTGGAAAGGTAAGGAGTTCCACAATCTGGAGACTCTGGGGATGAAGGAACGATCGAATTGATCCGTTCTCGATGTCGGGCATTGAACAGTATAAGGGTGCATGGAGTTGGCACGTCGCGTTGCTCTGGCTGGTCTGGCAAGTGAAGGCATTATAGAGCGGAGTTCTTCTGAGCAAAATCCGTTTATGTATCGGTAAAACAAGGAAAGATCAGCCACTGCTCTTCGGTGGGATAATGGGACTAAGTTTTTGATGATACTGGTGTCATTTATTAATCGAACTGCTCTTCTCTGTAATGCATCAAGAACTTCGAGCCTTGAGGGAGCCGCCGAACCCCATACATGCTTGATTATGTGGAACCAAGTCTTATCCTGTTTTCATCTTTGTAATTCTGCCAAAACTAGAAAACTTGACGTAACATTTAATTCTGTAAAACTAAATCACAATTTTCATCCTGTTTACCTTGGTGTAATTTTGGATACAAGCTTAACATATAGACAACACATTGAGAAAGTTCGCCAAAAACTTAAAACTTAAAACCAGAAATAACATTATTTCAAAATTATCTGGTACAAATTGGGGTACTGACGCACATACATTACGTACATCCTCTCTTGCTCTGGTTTTTTCTGTTGCAGAATACTGCTGCCCAGTTTGGATGAACAGTGTCCATGTACACAAGATTGACACTCAAATAAATACAACAATGAGAATCATCAGTGGTGCGTTGAAGTCTACTCCAATCCCTTGGTTACTTGTTCTATCAAACATTCCTCCACCAAGTTTACGAAGAAAACTAGCTGCGAAAAAATTGTGGCAGAAATATCAACTTAATGAAGACTTCATCATCTGGCAAGACCTCCATGACCAAAATAATAGATTAAAATCTAGAAATCCTTTTTGGCTATTAGTAAACAGTATCTAACATTTCTCAATAGATGAAGATTGGAAAAGAATTTGGTTAAGTGAGAACGTTTTTAACCGAGGTTTAGTAGAAGATCCAACAAAACCACTACCTGGATTCAAACATCCTAGAAATATCTGGTGTAAATTAAACCGTCTACGCACTGGTCATGGACGCTGTAATTCCACTCTCTTTAAATGGGGTGTTGTAGAAAGCCCAATATGCTCGTGCAATATAGCCGAAGAAACTATTGAAAATTTAGTCAATGAATGTCATCTTACAAGATTTGCTGGCGGTTTTCAAGAATTACATGAATTGACACAAAATGCCATTGAATGGCTCACACAAATCCAGAGTATTTGAATATGCAGCAAGTAGTTCTGATTAAGGTTTTTTTTCTGCGGTTTTTCCCTTAATCTCCAACACGAATGTGAGAACTGACACCCTTTAAAAAACTTTCCGCAGATACAATATTTAGAAGAGTGTTTTCTCTATAGAACAAATTCTTCAAATTTAATGACTATATTATTGTTAATAACATATATTGTACTACTACTATTTTCATACGAATATACAGGGTGTCCCAGAATTAACTACGGAAACTTCGTATACGTATTCCTTGATGACAAATAAGTAGGGTTTTTCCTATAAAAAAAATTTTTTTAGAGACTCCTGTCAGAGTTATCACCTACTTTGCAAATGTGCGCTCCTTGATCGCGATACACGATACTCAATTGACATGGTCCTACTTTTTATTTTTTTACTCCAAACCGAAACGATTTCGCAAAAAACGACAAGGAACAAAAAAGTTTCTAAATAATCAAAACTTCCTAAAATATTTTTTTGTTATTGCAAATATTAATTGCTAAGAAAGTTACAAAAAAAATATTAAGAGGGGTTCCTTGATTTGCACCCTTAGAATGGGGTCGGGCAGGTGTAAAGTGGCAGCAGAAATGCGTCTTTATAAAAATGATGTTCACCCAAATTTTTAATTTTTTATCTTGGACCAATCAGAAGATATTAAATTAAAACCGTATTTTACCACCCCTCTTTAAAGGGTTATAACTCTGACAGGAGTCTCTAAAAAAAATTTTTTTATAGGAAAGACCCTACTTATTTGTCATCAAGGAATACGTATACGAAGTTTCCGTAGTTAATTCTGGGACACCCTGTATATATATTGAAAGTAAATTTTCTTGAAAATTAGATTAATACAAAAGAGGTGTGTTTATGTAGAAAATTATTTCTGTAAAGCTTTATAAATCAACCTTCAATTTACCACCAGTTTCTTTCCTACAAAAAAAAGATTTTTGGAATCAGGTTTTTTCTACAATTATGAAAATATCTTTTCATTTGTGACAAAGAACATCACAGATCCACAAATGTAAAAATAATTTGATATTACAATTTATACAGAAAGACATATACCTACACAATTAAAAAATGAAAATTATTCTTGTTCGGTTTTATATTTTATTTATTAACACTGGTTACAGTTATGTTTAAGTTGCAGTATGTATACTAAGAAAACAGGTTCTTCTATATTACAAAAACTATGATGTAACTTTCCTAAAAGGATGCTTGCAATAGATATGTGCCATGAATATCATTTATTTACATTGCCGTAGGTAACTTTAAATTAAAAAGGTCGTTGGATCTTGTAGGCGAGACAACAAACCATGTATGACGTTATACTATGACAAACTGTAGAAGGTCATTTAGATATTAAGAATTTACGAAAAATCCATATATAGTTAATTACAAATAATTTGCCAACAGTATATCTTAAAACCTACATCTTTCATTTAATAGGTAACAAATTTAAGATAGGTAACCTTAAAATAAAACAAATTTATAATTTCAACATAAAAGAAATCTGATACACTGAGATAAACAGCAGTAAGAAAATTGAACAAAGAAAATAGAGGATGGTATAGAAAAGAAGGTTATTGAAGCATTTTTAAGAAATAAGTGCAGCAAAACTTGAATGAAGAATGTTTAAATCTGTATTTTTATACAATTTTTGATATACCTTACTCTGATATCTAATATAAAAAGAAACAAATAAGTGTGTTATATCTGTAAGGAATTACTTGGAAGGGGACTAAATAGATATTGATGAATAAATAAAGATTTTATGAGTTATTCAAAAATTCTCATTTTCTTCTGAACATACCTCGTAGATAATTACTTTTCTTAATTAATATTCTATACCACTACATTGCGTTCTAATTTTGTTTAAACAAAAAATAGTAGGATCTAGACACGCGGTAGCGTGTCAAGCCAAGTTCAATCAAAAGAATTGGCTAGCCAGCGTCAAGTGTAATATTACATGAACCACTTGGTGCCACTTTTGACTCTTCTATAACTCAAAACCTCTTTAACGTAAACTCATCAAACTAATTGTGTTTAATTGTATCCATAAGGATATCTAGGAGCCCAAATTTCATGAAGCTAGCTCAAACGGTTATAAAGATATGAAGGTCAAAAAGTCTTAAATTTTAGCACTGACTGACTGACTGACATAAGTATGTACCTAAACCTAACTTACTTCCAGATGACCTAGAAGGGTGAAATTTTGAATCCAGCTCGGTAATTGTATGTAAGTGTAGGAAAAATTCTAAAAATAAAAAAAAAGTTAAAAAATAGAGGGTGTCCCCATACAAAACAATTTTTTTAATTGTAGCGTTGGATCCGTTACAAGCAGACAAGAAACTATCCCAATATATGTATGTGTATTGCAATATTAGCTATAGAACAAAAATACAAAAATAAAGTTAAGCCAAAAGAAAATTGTGTCCCCATACAAAAAACTTAAATACGACACAAACGGTGTGTCGTAAGCGGCGCGCAAATTAAATTGAATTCAATTGATGAAATACACTGTCCACAGTCCACGGTCCACAAGCGAGCAAAGGAAGTGCTGAAAAAGAACGAGGATGATTCATCATTAACCGCTGGATTAGAAGACGAAGTTATCACGATCAAATTGTTTGCACGAGTTATGTTGCGTAGGAATATACATGTTAGTAAAGGGCTAGTGAACGGCTCTATTGGAGTTATAGAGAAAATAAACTGGGATTATTATCAAATTTAATAATTTAACTTATGAACTAGAACGCGGGTGTCAAGACTAAGTTTCAGATATTAAATAATGTATATGTTCACCGGGAAAAGTTCCCTATTTGCTTGGCTTACGCTATTACCATACACAAATCACAAGGACTTAGTCTGGACAGCGCTGTTCCTGACATAAACACTTCGATTTTTATATAGCAGAGGACAGGCCTACGTTGCGCTCTCCAGAGTTAAAACACTAGACGGAGTACACCTTATTAATCTAGACCCTAGTCAAATTAAGACACAAGATACATAGTTCAATAGTAGAATATAACCGCCTAAAATCGTTATATCTCCCAGACTTAGCTAATTTAATTATAAACAAGAAGCAGATAATGAATGGGCAATGCGCACTATTGTCTCTAACATTCAAGAGAATATAGACAATAGCTTAAAAAATATAACCATGCAGCGGAAACGCAAGAAAAAACATTAAATCTCAATACCTGCCTAGTTTTCTTTACAAAAAGTAATGATATCCCACCAAAAACATAAATGTAAAAAAGGAGAGCCAAGTTCAATACAAAAATTATGCTTGGCTGTGGGCTTCACCGCAAAAAGAATGGAGATCTTAATGAGTGCCAAGTTATATGCAAAATCCAAATATGTATTTATGGGATCAAAATAACATTATGAACTAATATTAAACTCTATTTCTTTGCTTTATTGAATACCTATAATAATTGTTGTTATTTAAAAATGTGAGATCTTAAAGAAGGTTAGATTTGACTTGGCCAGTTTTTATCAGAATTTAAAAATATATGTTGAATAACTTTATAAAATGACTGATTTAATGAAAACTGGCCAAGTCAAATCTAACCTTCTTTAAGATCTCACATTTTTAAATAACAACAATTATTATAGGTATTCAATAAAGCAAAGAAATAGAGTTTAATATTAGTTCATAATGTTATTTTGATCCCATAAATACATATTTGGATTTTGCATATAACTTGGCACTCATTAAGATCTCGATTCTTTTTGGGTGAAGCCCACAGCCAAGCATAATTTTTGTATTGAACTTGGCTCTCCTTTTTTACATTTATGTTTTTGGTGGGATTTTAATTACACTGATTATAATCAACAAACTATAGATTTGGAAAAATGGAAATTATGCAACCGTATTTTTTATACACCTACGTTAACTGCAACTTAATTGTAGCTTTTATATTTTACAAAATATTATTTTAAACGTAATTGTATTAGAAATAAGTGTGACAATTTTGTAAAAATTTAGCCTATTAGTAAGTATGTAGTTGTATCTTTGTAACCCACACCTCTTAACATACCAAGGACATTCCATATAAATGGAATATGGAATCATGGAGGTTGTACCAGATAGAATCTATTTCTTTTTTATTAGTTAAATATAAAAAATCTGTTAATTATTTATAGCAATTTATTATTAATACAATATATTCAAGTGGATATTTTAGAATAATTTATCTTTAAGTGTGTCGCTAAGTTTTTTTTAACAACATAATAATCAGAATTGTTTCAACAAAAATAACTTTGTGAGAATCCCAAGCATAGTTATCATAAGGTTTCTGACTCACAAAATCAGTTTTACTTTGATGGAGAACTTTTATATGATCTGTTCGTTTGTATCGCAAGTACCTATAATGGTGAACCCAAATTTTTCAACGGTTACAAAAACTACAGACTTCCTGGAAGAGAAAACGAAGAGCTCTCCATGAAGCATTAGAGGAAGAAGGCACACGTGATGTACAAGTAAAATTGCAAAAACCTGAAAAAATTTAGGAAAATTAAAAAAAAATTGCAATCTCACAAAACGCGATAGTTTTTTTTATATTAACGTGTAGTTCTCAAACCTAAACACTTCTTATGCATTTGTCAATTCACCTTTAAGCACTTTTCGTTGCACTTTATGCATCAGGTTTTTTGATTGCATAGAAAATTAGTCCCTTAGAAAGAAAATTAACACGTTGAGATAACAAAATACATAAAACTATTGTGCATAACACTTGTATTCAATAGCAGAATAGGAGGAAGAGAGATAAAAAATAAGGAAGTTTTAGCGTTATTATTAGGAGTATAAAAAGTAAAAAAATGGTCCATTAAACAGAATATTTCAACTTTCTTTACTTCTTAATTATGTACCTATACATATTTAATAAAATATTAATATATTCCATTATCTAACAGTGTAAAGCTATATTTTTTTTAAACCAGACGAAATAATTATGTTAATTTAATGCCTATTTCATCTACAAATTAGGAATTGTATCGAGTCTAAATTTATTGGAGAAAACTCTATTTAAAATCTGCTTGCAGGTCTCCACTTTCATGTTGTGGGAGAAGGGGTAGTAAGGGTTCGAACATCTCGACAAGAGAGGGTGCACGATCGAGAAAACTACATCGATTTTAGAATGCGATTACTCGGAGAGCCAGGTCAGTACAAAAAAAAATGCTTAAATGATAACCAAACACAAGAACTAACTTTTTTTAAATATATAGCAACTTTTGAAATTTAGAAAATATACAAAACAAGAAAATGGCATGAAGGAGAAATTGAAAAAAATGTCGCATCCATCAGGACATTACAACCATTACTTTCCCAAAAATCCCATAAGAGATATCCAAAAATAATAAGATTACTAAATATAGCAACTTAAATAAATAAATAAATAAATAAATAAATAAATATTGAAATTAAAATTATAAATATTGTATAACATTACACATTAATGAAATAAAACTATTTAATTTTTAGGGCAAGGTCCGTCTGTACTTTCTCCAGGTATCCATAGTTTCCCTTTCAAACTAGGTTTACCTTTAGGACTGCCATCAACTTTTTTAGGAAAACATGGATGGGTGCAGTATTATTGTAAAACTGCATTAAGAGAACCAAATGGACTGACTCACAAAAATCAACAAGTTTTTATCGTTATGAATCCTGTAGACTTAAATTTAGAGCCTTCAAATTTAGGAGTAAGTTAATTTATATTGACTTCACGATATATATATATATATATATATATCATACATTTTGTAAATAAAATTTTCGCATACGGAGTGTTATTACTGATTGCTGATTAAAAATAAAAATACAGAAGTATTACTTTTTTAAATTGTAATTCTGGCTTTTTGTATTGAGGTTGTTTTGATCGAGCAGTTGGGTAGTGGCAACAGAAGTAAAACTTCTAATGTTTGGGCCTGTTACTACTCTTCAAAGGTGCGAGTATCTCCAGTATTCACTCTTTATACATTCAAATTTATGAATACATTTTCTGTTTAAACGTCAATTAAAAGTAAAACTGCAAAAATGTCTAATAACGATGTTGATAATGCACTCGCTTTTCGTTCAGTACAATCAACGGGACCGATGGTTGTTCACCAACTCCTCCAAGAAGTATAAAAATACAGTACTTGTCCATGGTCTCCACGAGGCTACTAAATCTTTAGATAAAAGGCAAGCTGTATTGTGTGTCCTCGCCAAAAATTGCTTTCTACTCAGAAAAACAAATTCCTCTTATTAAACCAGACAATAATAAGAAATTAGGCCAATGGTCAAGAGTGACAACACTGGTAAAGTACAAAAAGTTGTTGTCTTTTTGTTTGTTTTAATAAGAGATCATAGAAAAGAAACACCTACTCTAGATATTTTCAATGATTATCTTAAGAATGCTAAATAAACATTTTTTTATTTAAATAAACTGAATTAAAAAATAAATACTGTATAACGAAACCAAAGATGTTACCACTAAAGGAACGACTTTATAGAAAAATTAATATCTAACAGTAAAACATTCCGTATGATCTTAGATATGTTGTTTGTAAGTATGGGTTGAGCATGAAAAGTGGTGGAAGCACAATTTCACATCTTGACTGCTTATTTCTATCCTTCTCTATTGCTAATTTCTTTTCTCTATACGTTTTCTAATTTAGACCGTTTCGGAGCAGGAAAGCTTCAGGTGTGAAGTGGAACACAAATTTGGAGTTAGCTGTGTTGGATCTGGAACTGTAGTTTGCAAAGTTACCTTAGATAGAGGTGGATACGTACCCGGAGAAAGCATAGGTAAAAAGTTTTAAAAGTAATTTGTAATTTGATGGTTAACATAAATTATGAAATATATATATATATATATATATATATATATATATATATATATATATACATAATCGGATCTCTATGCAAAGTTTGAAGTTATCTACTATTCCATTATTGCATGTGCGTCCGCCTGTGGCTATAAAATCGTATTCTTGATGAAATTACGTAGCCACAGTTCGGACACTGAAAATTTCCAGGTGTGAAACTAATTGCTCTACGACTGGCTTGAGAATGCAAGTTTGAAACTATTTGTCTGCAATTGCTCCTATTAGCTTGTTGAGGAATTATTTCAGAGTCTAGCGCTTTTAGGATTTCTGTAACTATGTTGTCATTGCTAGTGACAGTCTATGTACGTCTGGATTTCATTTGCTTTGTCTTTCCACTATATGGTTTTAATAGCTCATATTTCCTTTTGGGCATCATTTTTAATTCTGGAAAATTCTTGAAGGGCATTTAAGTTGTTGGGATTATATACAGTGGATTGGAATAAACCACAATTAAGATTTGAACACGGTTTGTATTAAACCAATATTCTGTTTTCTTCCTTTGGTGCACAGCAATAGCGATTTCGCGATTTTCTTTCGATGAGGTGCTCGCTCAAGCATCTCCTTCCGGAGATCCAAATGATAAGGTATTTCACCTTCGGATTGTTTTGTCCTGTTCGGGCAAAGCAGTTTACTTACAACTTGCATGATCTTCTTACCTTTCGTCAAATTACGAGTGGTGGCACATTTGTATTACTTCGATTTAACTATCTCTGTATAACTTTTGCGTAAAATGAAACAGTCTTTCGTTATAAAAAAAAATTAAATACGAAAAAAATTATATTGCTATATTTCAAAATATTGGGTCAGCTTTAAATTGGGAAAAATATAATGTATAATTGATTTTTTTTTAGGAATATCTGCTAGTATTTATAATAGAAGTAGAATAACAATTAAAAGTACAAGAGCATGTCTAACAGAAACAATAACATACGTCGCAAGAGGAAAAGTTGTTCAATCTGAAAAAAGAGAACTGGCATCGTTATCTCGAGGAAAAATTCGTCCTGGTGATAAAGATGAATGGATTAATGAGCAGTTATATATTCCAGCATTACCACCAACCAATCTTAGAGGGTGTCATTTAATTAAAATCAATTACGATGTTTACGTACGTATTAGTTATTGTATAAACTAAAACAAATTCATATGAGTAATTTCAGAATATTCTTTAGAGTTTTTATTTGCTACATATTATATATATATATATATATATCTTTCTTATATATATATATATATATATATATATATATTTCTTGTGTTCGTGTGTATGTGAGTGAACTCCTTCTAAACGGCTGGACCGAATTTCATAATTTTTTTTTTCATATATTCAAATGTATTCTAGAATGGTTTAGATTTACTATTTGGTCCACTATAAATTGTTTTTTAATTATTTTTTTACTTATTTGTGTATTTCGACGGTAAAGTGACAATATCCCCTAAGTGACATTTATTGTTTAGTTCGACGAATTCCAAATAGTTGACAGTTTTAGTTAATTGAAGTAATTTTATAAACCTTTGACATCTATGTTAGATAGACACCCGGTAGATGGCACTGTATTTTAATTTCTAGATTATTGAACATTTGGGTTGTAAGAAAACCTAATAGTGTTGAATTTCGATTTATAAATAAATAAATGAAAAACTAAAAGAAAATGCAAAATACCAAAAAAAAAAAAAAAAAATGCAGAAAAAATAAAGCCAAAAAATACTTTTCTAAATTAAATAATATAACGCCACCGTAAGGTGGCGTAGTGAATATCTTATATATTTAAACAAGCAATTACTACTAAATCAACCACCGTAAGGTGGCGCAGTTATTATCTCACATATTTAAACGAGAAATTCTTACTAAATTAAGTACTATGAAGCGACCGTAAGGTGGCGCAGTGGATATCTAATATATTTAATCGATAAATTATAAAATACAACGAAAAAATAGTATAAACCTGATAACGAGAAATTATGATAAAATAAAAAAAAAATCATTAAAAACAAAATAGTAAAAATTCGAAAAAAGTCACGAGAGTGTTAGGCGGTACGAAGTCCGCCGGGACAGCTAGTATACATATATATATATTTATTTTCCAGTTCATTGTGGAACCAAAAAGTCTTCAAAAAGAAGTAAAATTACAGTTACCAATCGTTTTGGCTACATATCCACTTCGAATTAATGATGAAGAAGGAAACTATAAATCAGGAACACATTATCCATCAACATTGCCAATTTTTAGACCGTGGTTGGAAGATAAACCAGCTCAACTCTAATTTAGTCGTTTATAGCCATAAAGAGCATTTACAAATTGAAATTGTAGTTCCAACTGTGTTCTTGTAAATTAATTCTTGGGGTTTTAAATTAGATCTTTATATTACTACAATAGTCTCCATCATGAATTGATGCAAAAAACTGTTAATCAATATACAGGCTTCTACACGAAATTTTGTTGTTGATTCATATACGTATACTTATTATAAAAATATATCGAAAACAGATTAATCGATACATTAATAACCACACAAGACTGATTTTTATAAGAACACAAATAATGGAAACCTAACAAAAATGCCATATATTTAATAAGCTTATTTTTATATGTACATAATAATAACAGTAATTATTATGAAATTATATAATAAAATGTTAAAAAATGTAGTTTTTACTTATTTATCCTGGTTGCTTCTTAACTAATAAGTAACAGTTGAATCTTAATCCTGAAATTAGGTACTGCTGAGAAAACAGCATTTGAAAAATTCGTTTTTAATGTAAAAGCCTTTTGTAATTCCCCAAAATTTCTATAGTTGAAAATCGAAGCAGTTATTAAAATTAGGTTGTACAAAATCTCTCTATTGACGCTGTAAATCACAGGCTGTCAATAGCATAAAACATAAAACAGACTATGACTGCCATAATATGGCATATAACAATAAGGTGAAAAGATATATATTTATTATAGAGGATTTATTGATTATAAAGAATATAAAGAAAGTACATAAACTTGACACCACCTAGCGGTAATAACATTGTTTAACCATCATAAAAGCTTTAGCATAGCGAAAAAATACACAATATTATCTGGCTATACTAATTGGTTTCCTTTTTTATATGCCGTTTATCTATTTTTTCAAACTATGAAATAGTAACAAGATCCCTCAAATGGTTCCTTTGTCTCTGATAAAACGTTTATTATATTTTACACGTGGGTCTATAGTTTTCTTGTTTAGTTTTTAGTTTATGTTGATATAATACGTCTAAGAGGTGCTGTAATTGAGCAGTATAGGTACTGCCACAAAACAGTATAGATGCTGCTTTGAAAATAGTAATTCCCCTGAACATTGAGCAACCCTAAATACATCGTAAGTATACTTTACAATTAGTGTACAAACTGGATTTGTAGAAAAATACTAATGAATTTTCAGTTCTAAAATTAATTACACATAATTTAATTATTATTATTTTTTAAATAATACTTTTAAAAAATATAAATGAAAAATTTGTAAAAAAATATTTGTATATATTAAAGTGCAATCAATAAAAATATTTATATAGAGCTTTAACTTTATTATTTATGATGATATAAAGCTATATTATCTTTATGAATCATAATTTTGAATTTGGTGCGTTTTTAAATCAACAGCAGTTCGTGCTCAGTTACTACTGCGCTTATCAAAAGAAAGAGATAGATAAATAGTAGACCAATTCACAGAATTAGAATGACATTGAATGGTAAAACCCAAAATTTATTTGGATGACTTTACATCACGTACCTCTTCCCCTTTGACAAAACAAGTATGGTTGGATTTAGGTTTGTCGGATGGACTGGTTAACCTAAAAATGGGACTTTTTCAACTCCAAATGTTTACTTAACGCAATGATAGTGAAGTGAAGTGTTATTAATTTCGTAAATAATTAGTGTACATAGGACTGTCGGTTTAAATTCAATTATATATTCTTCTTAAAACGAATGTTAACCATCTTTGTTGTATACTCAATTCATACAATCGATAGTTGGTGGGGGTAGTAGGTACCTACATGTAGTTAAAATGGGTTTACTTTTGCAAGGTTTTAACGAAACAGCAATTTGTTTAACATAATCAAAAAATGTAGGCAAAGTGATGTTTATATATTTTTCGTCTGTGAAACATAAACTTTATACTGCGTGAGTAACTAATTAGTGAAGTTAAAGTTCTTTTTTCGATACACACGGAATTATCAGGTAATAAAACTTGGTTCTCGAAACTTAACTTTTTCGCTATATGTGACTTGTCTATTTCGTCAAGTATTATCTTCCAATAAAATATGGATTTATTGAAATTTTCGATGTGCATTTAGAAAACATCCGACTCAAGAACTGAAACTGTATTTCAGAACTTATGATGTAAATTGTGTCAAAATGACTACTAAAATTGAAAAACAAATAAATGGTAATAATGGTTTAAAAAGCCACCCAGGAAGTTCCAAAAGTTCTCCAGTAAAATGTAACGATCACTATTCCCAGTACAAAGAAGAAACTTTTCAATTTGAAGTTCCTTCAGAAGCCCCAGTATTTTATCCTACAGAAGAAGAATTTCAAGATCCCCTTGCCTATATTGCCAAAATAAGACCCATTGCTGAAAATACAGGAATATGCAAAATAAAGCCACCTTCAGTAAGTTATTATTATTTTTTTTATATAATCTTATGGTCTACATCAAGAATATTAAATGCATTGTTGCACTAATATATTGAATGACATAGCAGACATGTTCTTTTAATTACATCCTATCTAAACTTGAATAATTTTCTCTACTGTTTTATATCCTTGAAAACTATCGGAAATGTTAAATTTTTTTAAATAAAAAGTAAGTTAATATAGAAACATACACATTATAAACCAAATTCTTAAAGAATAGTATGTATTTTATTTCCTGTGTGTTGAACTATGAACTTAGTCATATATTTCATGTGATAGAGGTAACTTTTCAAGTTTTTATGGTAGGCTAAATTAATTAAGTGTTTGAAATTTAAAATTTATTAATTCCAAATTCAATTCATCTAAGGTGCTACAACAAATCTTAAACCTTTAAATCGTTGGCTTATATAATAAATGTCATTAATTAGTTGCTTAACTCTCCAAATAACCCAATTTGTTTTTCTATAATAATGTCAATTTTCTTCTATTATTTGGGAACATTCTTGTCAAATGTAAGTAATTAATTATTACAATATCGAATTTTGATAAGTTTTAGATTGTAGATTATAAGTGAGGTCGATTATTTCAAGTAACCTTACTACACTGCGACCTAAAAGTGTAGACTTATGAAAGTCTATTATCCCCTTAAAGATGTACGTTTGTAACTTGATCAGGCTCTAAGAAAACCTGTCCTAGATATTTATGTCGTTGGCGAACAATCACTATGCAGTTACAGACAATATGTTAAGCGGTTTCGTCTGTACACTCACAGGATTTGTATATTTCACTGTCCCTATGCCCATTTTTACAGAGATGGTATCTGTCAGAGTCTTTGTGATTACTTTGAATTCATGTTTTTGAAACTCTAAAAGTAATTTAGAGTAGTACAGTGAAGGCCGTATTAACTTTTAACCTGGAGTATTTTTCCAGTAGGCTGCACTGAGTTCCTTTTTTAGAGTACCTATAGCGGGCAAAACCGTAGTCATATGCTCAAGCAGCTCTAAAGGCGATAGTCTCGGCACAAATAAGCTCACAGCTGGTGTGGGACTGCGTTAGGGCCATAACACATGCCGCAAGTCGAAATTCTCTGGACATTAACATGGATAACTGGACACTCAGGGTTTTGGGACAATGAGAAAGCTGATGAATTGGCCCAAGCGGGTGCTAATATTCCAATGATTGGCCCGGAATCATTCGGTGGGGTTGCTGACAGCTTCAAAAAGCCAGCCATTGATAAATGGAGGCTAGAGAAAGCCCAGAAGTGGTAGGAAAAATCATCTGACAAGCGAGAGTCTTCATAAAAGTACACTCGGCGAAATTTACTGCAGAGGTGCTATCATAAAAGCAAAACGATGTCAGAATGATTGTCAGTCTCTTGACAGGACAGTCAGCTCAGAAAACACAACTTAGCAGATGAAGACATCTATCGATACTGCCAAGAGGAGGAGGAAACCGCCTTTCATGTTTTATGTCAGTGTGAATGGCTTGAAAAGACGCAAACCAGCTGCTCCAAGTTATGTCAAGGCCTTTAAGTCTGATTAAGGGGACAGGTCTTGACAAGCTGCTCTAATCTTATTCTAGAGATGATGGTAGTTCGCAATAGATCTGTAAAGGCCGCAGTAATACAAATAACAGTCAACCCAATGAATATCTATCTATCCTTTTCCCAATTTTAAACTTCGTTTATAATGCAACATTTTGTAATAACATAGAAAGGTTTAGGTCTGGTAAAAGGAGTACTAGCTCCCTTCTGCAAAACTATCAACAATCCCTTTATACCCTAGTACCCAAAGCAAAGTTACTTTGTTGTCTTTAGCTAGTTACTTAAGAAATTGTATTGGACACAAAAATGGTAGATTGTAAAGCGTATAAAGTAGATTAGTTATGGGATGCAATAAATATTCTGATTAAAGTGTTTTTTAATGCACTTTGGATTTTAATACTTAGTATTTTTATAGCATTGGCAACCCCCATTTGCTGTGGATGTAGATAAATTAAGATTTACCCCTAGAATACAACGTCTAAATGAATTGGAAGTGAGTATTTTTATTATATTTAAACTACAGTAAAATTAATTTAAAAATATGTTTTAGGCAAAAACCCGTGTAAAACTTAACTTCTTAGACCAAATAGCGAAATTTTGGGAACTACAAGGCTCGTCACTTAAAATTCCTATGGTAGAGAGAAGAGCGTTAGATCTGTATACTTTACATAGGGTGGTACAAATAGAGGGTAATTTGTTTAAATGTTTATTCTCACAAACAGCTTTTCTTACATATTTTTTTGTAGGTGGATTTGAAAATGTTACCAAGGAAAGAAAGTGGTCCAAAGTATCACAACGAATGGGTTATCAAGTTGGTAAAAGCATTGGCACTATACTTAAAACCCATTATGAAAGACTTCTGTATCCATTTGACGTTTTCAGAGCAGGAAAATCGGTTGATGTGGTAAGTTAAATTATTTCATCAAATTCCTTACTGTTTTATCTTGTCCAAAAACAAAAATTGAAAAGTGACTAAAAATTTCTCAAATTTGTTCAATTGTTTTTTAAAACTTGGTATATTTTGAATAAGTTAGATTCAGATCGATCCTCTAATAAACTTTTATTATCTTGTAATGTAACCGAACGCTTATTAATCAGTTATTCAGTAATCCAAAACAACACATAGCCTGTGACAATAAAACATTCACTTTTATTGATAAAGAAAAACACGAAACAATTTAAACAAAAAATGAAAACATTTTATCATGTGAGAACAACCGGCCTTGTGCTGTTCAGTTACATGTTTTCCTATTAACAAAACCACGAAATCTTTGATGCAAGAAAAAAAATACATTTTTTTTGCTTACTTTCTATCAGTAACTAAAGACCTAGGGATAAGAGGTTTTCATTTTTCATATAAATACAACAGCATTAAAAATGTTGTCAGAGATATGTTGACAAACAAATAACATAAAGACAACCACTGTGCGAAATTGGTCAAAAAATCTCTAGACAGCATAAAACGACACCAATCCTAAGTTTTTTAATGCTTATGTCACTTTGATGCATAACACATAATAACAATAAACTTAATTCCTATACTTTTGGTCACTGTAAATGGTTGATTTTTGGGACCATATATTTTAAAAGATTAAATCTTTTTTTTGAGCGGAAATAAATTTCAATTCAACTTTAATCATACTATATCCAGTTTTTTTTAAACTATGCCTTTTATAGCATATAACTTTATCGTTACAATAATCAATCTAGTCATTAACAAGTACGAAAGAATTCAAAAAATACTTAGGATTTATGCAATTTTATGGATTTTCGATAATTCATAATGTTAAAAACAAAATATCTTTATATTTTTTAGAAATTAGAAGAAAATTCTGATGATGTGGAAAAAGCAGATAAGGACTATAAACCTCATGGTATTGTAAGCCGAATGCAAATTAAACCACCACCAGAAAAGTATGCCAGGAGATCGAAAAGATTTGATAACAATGATGATACCAAGACTGATGTAAGTTTAATTTACTAAAAATTTTTTTTTAAATCGGCAAGTTATTGGTTTTACCCCGTTTTTCGAAAATCGAGTTTTCATCGGATCTCAACGTTTTGAGGTATTTGGAACCTCCCCTGACTATTTTTACGAGGGTGTCTGTATGTACGTGTGGATGTGTGTGTGTGTGGATGTATGTAAACCTCTTATAACTTTTCAACGGCTCGACCGATCGTAATGAAATAAAAAGCGTTCCAAAGAGTGTCATCTATCTTAGATTCCCTGTAAGTTTGAACCGATTCGAACCGGTAGATTTCTAGAAATTTTAAAATAACCGAAAAAAACAATTCGTAAAAATGAAGTTTTTTGGGCATATCTTTTTGGCTATTACATCGATCAATTTCATAATCAGCTCTCAAGCTTAAAAAAACACGTCGAATGCCGTTTTGCAAATTAAAATCGGTTGATTCGTTCGTGAGATATCGTTGTCGAAAAATTTAAAAATTTTTTCAATAACTTAGAGATTTTTCGACTAATCCATTTTGCACTCCTAGTAACCTCTCACTCTCAAAAAACTGCGTCGAATGCCATCTTGAACATCAAAATCGAATAATGCGTTAAAAAGTTATGGCTTTTTAAACATTTCAAAAACGTCAAAATACGTCACGTTTCTATAGCATTGCGGTTAAAACTAGCGGGAAGTTGCAAGGATGGCCTTTAAGGTCAACCTCTTTTCAAATTTTTTTGAATTAGTTTAATAAGAAAAAATGTTTATTATCGCTATTAAAAAGTTGTCCACATTTTGTGTTTTTTAGAATTTAGGACTTAAGATTAAAGAAGAAAAATCTGAAGACGAAGAAGGAGGTAATAAGGAATTACGTCGTCTTCAGTTTTATGGGGCTGGGCCAAAAATGGCAGGATACGACGAAAAGAAAGAGCCAAAACCTAGAAACAAATCGGTGAAATATGATTTCGATCCCGTAAGTTTAAATGTAATTACAATGCATTCAATGTTATAATTTAATTTCAGGATAATTTACACTTTTCCCCTTTGATGTGGTGGTGGATTGCATGCATAATTGCTGCATTAATCTGCACTTGCTGTAAGACGAGTCTCTAAATAATCCTGCATCTATCCTTGGTTATGTTTCTTGTAATGTTTCTGCTCCTTTTGTTGCATTAATAACTATTATTTAAACTTTAGATGGCTTCCAACTGTTAATAGCAATGCATAATTAGATTAATTTTTTTTTTTTAGTATTTTTTAACTTAAGAAAAGAGTGCCGTACGTGCGAATGTGGCTATGTACATAAAATTTCATTTACAATATGCTTAGCAAAAACATCTAACAAAAATACTATCAATTTAAACTATTGCTTTCTTTTTTCTTAATGCCTGAAAGCTGTACTTATACCTATTAAAGCTGTATGTTTATAGTTGCTACATACTTCAACCTTATCCCTAAGATCATATTTTTTTAATTAGCATAACCATCGTTGTTCAACAATTATCTCCCACAACGACATTTTGGTTGTGGGAAGATAGACAGGATTAAAAAAAAAGTGCTTTAGGCTTTATTCGCTGTGGAGTTTCTCGCTTAAACTCTGCGTTTTAGTTTTTATATCATTTTTAATGTAAGTGTTTATACGAAGATTTTTAAATCATTCGTGTCTGTAAGGTTAATACAAAATTTAGCGATTTATTAAATTAATTGTACGTACCCTTACTACTTGAAAGTTCATTTTTATTTGGAGTAATAAAAGTAATAAAAAACTCTGTTTTTTATATAACTTTCACTTTAATTAAAAATTTTTTTTTAAATGACATGTTTCGCTGAACTAGCATCGTCAGATTGACATATAAAGTTACATTTTGTTTATTTGTATCTAACTATCTGATGTTGATTAGGTAATATTAAGGCTAGATTAGGTATGGAAGTAATTAGATATAACAATATTAAAGCCTAGATGTTATTAGCCCTAAGGGATTATCCTGGATGTATCTCCCTTTAAGATCAGTATAACTGTGCAATGATATAGAAAAACCAGGAAAAAACTATATCTGCTGATCTTTAGAAGAAAAATAAATGCATTTAAGTCTGATTAAAAAAAGGTAGTTGTCGTGGTTGGGACACACCCTCAAAAAGTTATAAATTTTTGTATGTGCAAGTGCTTTGTTCCACTCGTTTTAATAATATTATTTATTTTATTTAGCGCTTAAAATCGAACATTACTTGACAAAAAAACCGTTCCACTTTAAACACGTTTCTGCATGAACAAATATTTGTTTCATTTTAACAAACACTAAAATACTTCCATGCGTATAAGATCTTACCATTAAAAAAACTTATTTTTCTGAACATCAATTCTTGATCTAATTTTGTACAGTATATTTATTTGTATTTTTCCATACTATTTAATAACAAATGAACAGCCAATTAAAAATCATAATTTATTCGTTTTTGTAAAACAGACATTACAAGATTCACTACCAATTTATAAGTTTCCTTTACTAATTTTATTTAAAAAATTTTTAGCTCGCGAAATATGTTTGCCATAACTGCAATCGTGGAGATGCCGAAGAATATATGTTACTCTGTGATGGGTGTGACGATAGTTACCACACTTTTTGCCTTATGCCTCCACTTTCTGAAATACCAAAAGGAGATTGGAGGTGTCCTAAATGTGTAGCAGAAGAAGTATCTAAACCAATGGAAGCTTTTGGATTTGAACAAGCTCAACGGGAATACACTCTTCAACAATTTGGTGAAATGGCTGATCAATTTAAATCAGAATATTTTAATATGCCAGTTCACGTAAGTTTATATATATATATATGTTAACTGTGTGTAAAGCAGCAATTTTATTTCTTTTTGCATGTCACTTGCCTTTGTCCATCACTCTATCATTCGGATCTTCTTTGCACCGCTATTGTTTCAATGTTTCCTGCTTTCTTGATAACAAACAAAATTATGACCTTTTTATAAATTTTCACTTTGGCTTTCCTGTTTGTTATCTGTATTCTTAATAAATTTCGTAAAGCTTCTTTCCAATTTTGTTCGCTTTAGCCAGCTTTTGGATTTGAAAAAGGTCAACGACAATATAGTCTCCAGCAATTTGGAGAAATGGCCGATCAATTTAAATCAGAATATTTTAACATGCCTGTTCACGTAAGTTCTTTCCATATCTATTATGAGCGTCAGTTGGATTATTCTTCCTGCATGTTAATTGGTCTTTGATTATTTTTCCTTTGTTACTTCTTTTTTCTATTGATTCTTCTCTGCACTGCTATAGTCATAAGTGAAATTATTTATGTAAGTTTTCTTAACAGGGTTTTTCCGATTTTGTTAGCTTTTTATCATTTTATGTTATCGTTTTGGGACGAATTGTCATTTTAAGTGAATAAAAGACTGAAGTCTTTATATCATTAATTACAATTAAAAACAAAGCGTTTGTTTAACGGTTGAAAAAATTATACAACAATAAACTTTTAAAATATAAGTCTAAATCGCATGTCATGTATATAACAAAATAAGAGACATAGGAGCCTTAAAAAAAATTGTATACGTTGAATTTTATCGGACCAAAATGGTGTATTTCTCATCCTTTCGCAGTGTAGGCAGCTGAAAAATATTGGAAGGTCTCTGGTTCTCGGCATTCGCATGGGATGCCAATCGAAAATAGTTTTCCTTTCCTTCAGTCCAGTTCTCCGCCAAGTGGTAGGGTAATTGTGGAGGTGGTTCCATTGTGAAAGGTATCTCAGCCTCAGCTTCTACATATCAGTGTTTTGTTTGCTTTTCTCGACTTAAGTCGCTTTCTTGATGGGTTGTGTCCATTTTTTTTTTCTTTTAATAGGTTAATACGTACACGTAATTTGACCATTCGTCCCATTCTAAAATATATATTATTTTACTTTTACCTGCAATTTCTTCGTTACAATGGTTACCTGATGTTTGGATGTCAATATGTGTTTCTAAATATAAGTTAACTACACAAATTTAAGTAAAAATATATTTATTTGTTAACTTAAACTTACAGATGGTTCCAACCGGTACCGTTGAACGTGAATTTTGGAGAATTGTTTCTTCTATAGATGAAGATGTTACTGTTGAGTACGGTGCAGATTTACATACCATGGATCACGGTTCTGGGTTTCCCACAAAATCTTCTAGTAACCTTTTTCCAGGAGATAAAGAATATGCTGAATCAAGTTGGAATCTAAATAATCTTCCTGTTCTAGAAGGTTCAGTACTTGGTTATATTAATGCTGATATTTCAGGAATGAAGGTATTAGTGAGTTGAATTTGTAAAGTAAGTTGTTTCTTTCATGAAATTATTTTTAGGTGCCTTGGATGTATGTTGGAATGTGCTTTGCTACTTTTTGTTGGCACAATGAAGATCATTGGAGTTATTCTATCAATTATTTACATTGGGGTGAAGCTAAAACTTGGTATGGTGTTCCAGGAAGCAAAGCAGAATCTTTTGAAGCCACAATGAAATCAGCAGCACCTGAATTATTTCAATCTCAACCTGATTTGTTACATCAGTTGGTCACAATTATGAACCCAAATATCTTAATGAACGCTGGTGTACCTGTTTACAGGACAGATCAACATGCTGGAGAATTTGTTGTTACTTTTCCTAGAGCGTATCATGCAGGCTTCAATCAAGGGTATTTATTATGTTTATGTTTAAAAGTATTAACAATTAAATTTTTTATTATAAACATTTTTTTCTTACTGGACATAATTTTTATTTTAGATACAATTTTGCTGAAGCCGTAAATTTTGCTCCAGCTGATTGGTTACGAATGGGTAGAGAATGTGTGTTGCATTATTCACATTTAAGACGTTTTTGTGTGTTCTCACATGATGAATTAGTATGTAAAATGGCACTAGATCCAGAAAGATTAGATCTAACTATTGCAGCCGCTACTTATCAAGATATGTTAGTAATGGTTGATACCGAGAAAAGGTTAAGAAAAACGTTATTAGATTGGGTAAGGATTTTTAGTTAACTAATTATTTTATACAATTTTTGTTTTTTGATACTTAGAAAATGATATTAAGGAGTAATCGAAAAAATTTCATTTCCATAGGATTCAAACCTGCATTCTTTACCTAAAACTGGTAACGCCTCTTACCACTCTAGTTAGATTTCAAATATGAATTACTTAAATATTTCACAAAGATATGAACTTAGTTCTAATAGTATCATTTTCTTGGTATTGAAAGTTCTATCGTATAATCATCAAATAGATCCTGAAAATCATTTATCAATTTCCTTCATTTTTATGTTCCTATATGATCTTCTACTTAAAAAGAAAATTAGCTAAAATTTATTATAATTTGATTATTTAATTTTTAGGGTGTGACTAACGCAGAACGAGAAGCATTTGAACTACTTCCAGATGATGAGAGACAGTGTGAAGTTTGCAAAACTACTTGTTTCTTATCAGCAATGACTTGTACATGCTCCTCCGACGTTTTGGTTTGTTTAAGGCATTATAAAAATTTGTGCGAATGTCCTCCTCAGAATAGAACTTTAAGGTATAGGTACACATTAGATGAACTTCCAGTAATGTTAAAAGCATTAAAATTAAAAGCTGAATCATTTGACCACTGGGTTGCAAGAGTTAAAGATGCTTTAGATCCAAAAACACCAAAAACTTTAAATCTTTCAGATCTTAAGGCTTTACTTAGCGAGGCTGATGGCAAGAAATTTCCTAAGTGTGATCTACTTCAAACTCTGACTAGTGCTGTAGAAGACGCTGAGAAATGTGCAAGTGTTATCCATCAATTAGATCTTAATAAAATGCGAACAAGAACAAGAAATTCAAACGATACTAAATATAAACTTACTGTTGAAGAACTTACATTATTTTGTGAAGAAATTGATAGTTTGGCTTGTATTTTAGAAGAGGCTAAGAGCATAAGAGAATTATTAGAACAGACAAAAAAATTTGAAAAGAAAAGTGAGGAGCTATTGGCTTCTAGTTTAACAGAATGTTCAATTTCCGAATTAGAAGCTTGTAACGCACATGGTAGTGGACTTTGTATAGAACTTCCAAATTTAAGACTTATAGCTGCCCGACTTAAACAATGTCAATGGCTTCAAAATGTTGAGAATTACAAAAACAAAACAGATGTTATGGGGTTAGATGCAATTAAAAATTTAATACAAGAAGGGATACTTTTAACGCCACATCCTGAATTAGAAGAAGAGCTATCTAAATTACAAGGTATTTTACAGACCAGTGAAGAATGGGAAGAACAAGCTGCGGAAATTTTGAAGTCAGAAGATAATAATGTATTAATTCAAGTAGATAAATTATTGAAAGAGGCTTCCAAAATATTATGTTTTTTACCTACTGAAGGACATTTATATGATTCTATGAAAAAAGCAAGAGACTGGTTAAGAATGTTGGAAGAAATGAATTCTGCTGAATACTATCCTTATTTTAGTGCAATGGAAGAGTTAATAAAAAAGGGCCGTTCATTAGCTCTACATTTAGTGGAAGTAGATAAAATGAATGATTATTTAGTTCTTGCAACCGGCTGGAAAGAACGAACTAGTAAAGCTTTCTTACGCAAAAATTCGACATGTTCTTTAATGGAAGCTTTATCTCCAAGGGTGTCAATGACTAACAACTCAAAAACACCTAAAAAAGGCAGCAAAAACAATGATGAAGAATCCAATACTATATCACTTAATAACACTATGGATCCGGCAGCTGTTGTAGCAGTTTTTAAAGATGCAGAAGATACAGAAATGGCATTACTTAAAAAATTAAAAATTTCCAATATGGCAAAAAGCTTGGATCCCAATGATAATAACACGTTTTGTATATGTGCAAAAGGTGTTTTTGGTATTATGATGCAATGTGAATTATGCAAAGATTGGTTTCATTCTACATGTGTTCAGCTTCCTAAAGTATCAAGTACCAAATATAAAGGCAACTTTACCACTGTTGCACTACATATGGGATTTAAAGACTGTAAATTATTATGTCCAAATTGTCAACGTACAAAACGACCCAGATTGGATGTCATTTTAGGATTACTTATGTCTTTACAAAAATTATATGTTAGAGTACCTGAAGGAGAAGCACTACAGTGTCTTACTGAACGTGCTATGAATTGGCAAGATCGTGCACGTCAACTTTTACAACACTCTGAATTAGAAGTAGCCAAAAATAAATTAGCCATGTTTAGTCAAAAGTATAATGAAGCAGCTGCAAGACAAAGAACTGAAAAAATAATATCTACTGAATTAAAACGGGCTTCAAAAAACCCAGAATTGCACCAAAGGGTACAAGAAATTGCTCCATATAGTGGAGTTGCAGAAGAAGGCGTGACCTGTGATAGTGGCATTAATGATTCAGATGATGCCTCCATGGATTCTAGAGAATCTGATGATCGGATGGGTGAACATGCTTATTCACTACATTTACCAAAAGTTGGAGAAGGTGAAGATTATACATTACATTTAAATGCTGATATTCGCCGACAACTCGAGGAACTTCTTACGGAAGGAGACCTTTTGGAAGTATCATTGGATGAGACGTTCGCTCTTTGGAAATTGTTACAAGCATCACGAGATCCTGAAAAGGAACCGATACTGATTGATTTCGATGTAAGTAAATAAAATCTTAAATTATTTATTAAATTTCAATAGATTTACTAATTTAATAAAAAAAAATGCGAGTATATAGTTTTTTTTTTTGTATTTTTGCTACGGTCATTAGCTATTTTTAGAAAGTTTTTTATATTTTCGCCGTGTTCTGTGTCTCTGTGTCATTCCGTGGAATTTGTAATCGAATTTAAACCTATTTCCCCACTACCTAGAGCTCTGAAATTTTCAGGATAGCTAAGAACTGGATGACAATGCATGTTTCAAGTGTGTTTAGGCATATACATAGATTTCGAAATTTATACTGAATTGATATTAAACATGATCTAAGTTGTGTACAGATAATATTATTTTGAAAGTTATTAAATAAATCGTTCGTAGCGTAGTTGGTTAGGTGGCGGATCAGTCCACTTGTGATAGTTCTGTTATGTTATCATAATGGGATCCACGAAGACTAGATACCAGGAGTTTAAACGTAATGTTAAAAAAATGGTCTCAATTTAGGGGACAGAACTATTGCCGGTAGAGTGCGCTTGTGTTCCTAAGATTTAATTACAATATTTCAAAAGATAAATGAAAATGCACAAAAATTTTCAAATATGAGTTAAAAACTACACAAATTTATAAATTAATTATTGATGTCCTTGTTTGTTATATGGCTCTGCTACTTGGCAATCGCCAGATAAATTAAACAGATATTATTTTGATGTTACTCACTTTTGGTGCTTTGAATGTACCCACTTTTTTTACACTGTCATCTGACTGTCGGCCACTAACACAACCATGAACAGCACAATACTTTCTATGAGTCATCTATGAGTCATGTCATCTATGAGTCATGTCATCTATGAGTCATCTATGAATCATCTATGAGTCATCTATGAATCATCTATGAGTCATCTATGAGTCATCTATGAATCATCTATGAGTCATCTATGAATCATCTATGAGTCATCTATGAGTCATCTATGAATCATCTATGAGTCATCTATGAATCATCTATGAGTCATCTATGAAACATCTATGAGTCATCTATGAATCATCTATGAGTCATCTATGAATCATCTATGAGTCATCTATGAATCATCTATGAGTCATCTATGAATCATTTATGAGTCATCTATGAATCATCTATGAGTCATCTATGAATCATCTATGAGTCATGTATGAGTCATCTATGACAAGTTTCCGTAATGCAACCACGAAGACTAGATACCAGGAGTTTAAACGTAATGTTAAAAAAATGGTCTTAATTTAGGGGACAGAACTATTGCCGGTAGAGTGCGCTTGTGTTCCTAAGATTTAATTACAATATTTCAAAAGATAAATGAAAATGCACAAAAATTTTCAAATATTAGTTAAAAACTACACAAATTTATAAATTAATTATTGATGTCCTTGTTTGTTATATGGCTCTGCTACTTGGCAATCGCCAGATAAATTAAACAGATATTATTTTGATGTTACTCACTTTTGGTGCTTTGAATGTACCCACTTTTTTTACACTGTCATCTGACTTTCGGCCACTAACACAACCATGAACAGCACAATATTTTCCCATTTCTTTTTATTAATTTTATTACAAGTAATTTTAAATAAATTAATATCATATATTTAATTTAATTTCGTGAAATTTAAATGTCATAAACATCGGTTTGGTTCTTACTGCTCCTCGCGCCACCAGTGGCAAAAAATAGAACTATGATCTGGCCCGATAATTGAGACCAGAAATATTATGAAAAAGCCTATACCGTGTAGACTCCTGGTATCTAGTCTTCGTGATGGGATCGATTACGCGACAGAGAAGTTTTTTTTTCTTTTTTTTTTTTTTGTTCTTACATGTGAAAACAGTAATTATTATTTTAACTGGTAATAAAAAAAACTGTTTTAGAAAGTTTTTAGATACAACTACCCTTGATTTTGTTAACAAGGAAACAATCTTCTCTATGATCAATCACAGCGTTGTATGACTTAATATTTTTGCAAAATCAGGGATGCTGTGCATTGTTGAGATGACACAAAATATGACTTATAAATCAGTAAAAAACTTTCTAATATAAAAAGTTCTTGTAAATTGTGCTTATTATATATTGTTACTAAAACAATTAATCGATTTTTTTCAAACTACTAAATTAACAAATATATTATAATTAAACAAATTCTGCTGTTAAACAAAATTCAACAGCAATCAAAACAGAATTACATGTTTATAATTTGCATACCTCCATATCAGATAGGCTATTGAATGCTATCAATCGTGACAAATAAAAAAAACATTGTTGAATCGACCGATCCAATCAAGACGGTTTAATTTTATATTATTTCAGTTAAATTTTTTTTTTCAACGCCTCGCTTTATAACTTTCTGGTAAACTATTTGTCGTAATTTTTTTTTTTTTTTTTCATAATTTATATTAAAATGCAAATTATTTTTAGGCTCATATGAAGAACACACCTAAAAAAAGAGGTCGTAAAAGACTGTCAGAAGAAACTGATGTTAATAAAGCAAAAATTATAAAAAGTGTGAGTAGAATAGAAGGTGAAAAGAAAATTCGAGGACGAAAAGTGAAAACGAGCAAAGAAGTTGGAAAAAAGAGACCTTATAAAAAACGAGTTGGTCGAGCTCAGTCCACTGCTTCAGATAGTGATGATGATGAAGATGATGAATCTTGTGCTGCAAATGGCTGCCAAAAACCGTCCGGTCAAAATGTCGATTGGGTGCAATGTGATGGTGGATGTGAACAGTGGTTCCATATGGCGTGTGTAGGTCTTTCAGCGGAAGATATCAATGAAGACGAAGACTATATTTGCATCACATGTTCAAAAAGTACCACTTATGAAAACTTGGATAGCCGTTCCAGTAGTCCTAGATCTCCCGATTCTACACAACCTTCCACATCAAAAGATATTTCATAGTGTAAAGCATTAGATCTTATGTTCATTTCATTTACAACAATGGACAAAGTAAGAAAGTATTTTAGTAGATTATGTATACACAGTTCAGTTGTGATAATTTAATGATAAGAATTGTAAAATATTTTTATTGTATCACCCACCCTATGTATATTTTTTTCGACTAGATTATTTATCCTCATTTTATTTAGTTTTCATTGTATATACAAACAATTCATTACTAAAAAATGGCTTACGGCATCGATACAGTAGAAGATCAAGAAACAGCTGGTATATCATAACCTCGAACAATGGTTACAATACCAGTTTTAAAATTTCCATTTTATTTTTTTTTTTTGTTTTTTTTCTATAAAATGTAATCATTTGATATATTCCAGTTTGACTAAAATTTGAAGTACTTTATTCAGATGCGACGAGTACATCCCGGTGATGTGTAGAAAAACATTATTCTCATATGAAATATTAAAAGTCGACGTTTTACTTATCAATTCTAATCATGGTAACTTAGTATTATTCATTTTAATAAATACACCTTTTGTCGTGGATTTTCCCAAGGTATTAATATAAATAAATCATAAAATACTAGCTGTGTCCGCGAATTCGTGGCGTCGCTTTTATGTATAAATAAATCGTATAGATCGAAGTATAATTGTTTGCAAATAATATAAAATGATGATTTTAAATATTCTGTAAACATTTTGTGAGTAGTTTTTATATGGGATTAATTTTTTTCTATATTTGTGACATACAATTTTTCATGGATAGGTTTAAGATTAGTATTGGTAATCAGTGTACTTATTGTTTTATCTAAAGTTTTATTATTTAATATTAGATTCCAAAATATTGAGAATTTCAAGTATTGTGGTATTAATTTTATTTTTTCGAAACGTCCACTGTTATTCATTAGACCAGTGTTTTTCAATCTGTGGGTCGCGACCCCTAGGGGGTCGCGAAGCCTTATTCGGGAGGTCGCCGACTTAAAAAAAATGCAAGGTTCTAACACTACAATAAAAACAAAATTTTAGTGAGAAGAATGGGCTTGTTTATTTTCCAAAAGTTTATCAAGTCGTGGTGCTATTTTTGACACATTAATAATCAAATCGTTTTCTACTTGCAGTCTATTTCTCTTTTTGGTTTTTATGTCTACCATTGAAGAAAATGTCAGTTCGCACAAGTATGAAGTGGCGAATGGCTCTAATAATTTTAGAGCTTCCCTTGCCAGCTCTGGAAATTCGTGTTTTCTTTTCATCCAAAATACGTTAATACTTTGCGAATAAAATAGCATTTTAAGCATGCCATTAGCAACTAAATCTAGAAGATATTTATGTTGACATCAGCCAGATCTATTGACTTGTCCAAAAAAGGTTTTAAAATCCATCTACGCCCATTGTCAGCTTCAGAGTGAAGTCTAGAAAGTATGTCAAAAGTTTCTCTTGTAAATTATGTAAGCTCTGTATCATGCAAGGAATGTGAGCTTTTACTATAAGACTTTGGTCTGATGCGTTATCTTCAACAATCTTCTGAACACATGGAAAAGACTTAAATATATTGTATAAACGAAGTTTTGCATTAAATGCTTTGACTTTATCTTTAGCTGTTAAAATATTTTCTTCTCGACCTTGGAGGTTTTTGTTCAAATTATTAAGGTGGCTAAAAAGATCTGCCAAAAATGCTGATTTAAAGAGCCAAATAGGGTCACAAAAGCGATTAGCATATTCAGATTTTGCATCTTTTAAGAACATTAACATTAACAGCTCTCAGTTCTAGAACTCTTGTTAATACCTTTCCTTTGGATAGCTACCTGACCTCTGTGTGATAAAGAAGATTTTGATGAAGCGAGCCCATATCTTCACAAACGATTCTGAATAGCCGGGTTTGCAAGGATTTGCCTTTTATAGAATTCACAATTTTTATTACCTCCTTGAGCACGTCATTTAAATCAGAAGGTACTACCTTAGCAGCTAGAGCCTGTCGATGAAGAAAACAGTGTGTCTAGGATATGTTTGGCATTATTGATTTTAATTTCGCAACGAGTCGTAATAATAGATAAATGTACCAAAATAGAAAAAAATAATAAACGTAGTGTTTTAATTAAATTTTATTATCTTTGTCTTTCTATACTTTACACAAGGGGGGCGCCAGAATTTTTCAACTTGTAAAGGGGTCGCGAAATCAAAAAGATTGAAAAACACTGCATTAGACAATATAACATTTAGTTAATTTTCATATTATTTGTAGTTTGTTTCGAAATAATTTGCAAATTTAAATTTTTTCAGTTTTCTTTTTCATGAAAAAAAAAATGAAACTCAGTTTTTCCTTGACATTTCTACTGTGGCCATTTAATCAGTGTATATAAAGCGCTACCACAATATATTATACATAGTTTCAGAAACAGATACATTCTTTTCTAAATAGACTAGCGAATAGCTGTTTGAAATAGTAAAACGATTGTTAATAAACTTTCGCTGTTGTGCACCAGAATGAGAAATAAATTTTCTACCTGCTAGGAAAATTATACGTCTTGGAACGTTTGTTAAATGAATGACAATGTTATAAAAAGAAAAATTCAAGGGAATGTTTCATTCCTGATCTATTTCACTCTCTAACTATTGCAAAAGATCGTAAAATCTTTCCGACAAGATTCTTGGGTTTAATCCACTTTTCAAATATTGCAGAAGATCCTCGGACGTTTCATTGAAGATTTATTGATTTATTCTACTTTGTGAACATTGCAAAAGATCTTGAAACCGTTTAGTTAAGATTCTTGGGTCTATTTCATTCTCTAAACGTTGCGAAAATGTATAAGTGTTTCACAATAATTATAAAAAAATATATTCATCTCGGATTAATTGTTAAATGAATGTTAATTTAAATAAATTTTCATTTTATTTTGATAAATAATATAAAATAATTGGCATTTAAATGATAGAAAATTAAAAATTGGCATCATCTCAGAATACGTGCTTAATAAATGTCAACAAGAATTTTGCAATTATATTGTTTAATGATAATTTATTCATTTACATTAGAATTTTTATAATAAACAAATTATTTTGCGAAACCCGAAAATTAATAAAATGCATGATAAAATTTTTCATATTATATCCCAGAATGACAACTTTTACATAATAATGGTTAGCAATAAGATGCATTCCAACGTGAATATTCCAAGTTTTAAAAATTAATGAAACAAATTCAAAATACTTTATATGTAAAATCTGTGATGCCTTCTGGATTTGATTGTTAATACGATTCCACTGTATTCTGTTTATAAAATTGGCATTCATTTAACGAACGTTCTAATATGTATGATTTTCCTTGCAGGATGAAAATTGATTTCCCATTCTGGTGCATAGCAGTGAACGATTATCAACTTTGTATTAATTTAAGAATCATTCTACTATTTCATAGGGTTATCTGTTGGTCTAACAGCTTTTTTCGCTTTATTATATAAACACATTATGAACATTTTGTAATAAATAAATAGAAAAGTTAACTGTTGCCAATTTTAAAAGAAATATTTTTTTATTAATCATGATTTTTATGTTGTTTCTTATATTCATGTTTCCGATAGAAAATGCAATTTTTAAAAATACGAATAAACCATAAAATCTTTGGATGCAGAATGGTCAGTAATGTAAATATTGATATTTGTAATATAACGTTTTACTTATCGAATATTTTTGTGATTGTCTTATTAGTAAATTACTGATTGCGGGAATCATTTTATTAATTTAATTGCAAATATTAATTCCCTAAAGTTATTTTTATATTATTTGAAAATCGCAGGTTATAATATTGAAATTTAAGTGTTCTTCATTAAACAACTTTTAATCAAAAAACTAATTTATTCTTTTAATATGTTAATATTTAATTTTTGTACCCTGCCATAGCCATATTCAAATGTTTTATTATTATATCAACTTCTTTATAACCAAAAACTGTTCCAAAGATTTTATCACATATGAATTTTACTTACTACTGTTTAAAAACAGACTTAACATACATTTCCCTTTTTGGATTAAAATTAATTAATTTTTTTTTTCATGTAAGTATATTTAGGATTATTTTGTAACTTTCAAAATATTTTAAATTTATTTTTTTGAATATTGTGTGTTAATGGATATAAGTTAATTAATTGTCGTGTTTTTGATTTAATATTACATAAATAATTTACAATAATTAAGAAGTGCACTAGTCAAATTAATAAAAAAACTAATTTTTTGAATTACAGTAATCACTCACTGTCTTTTACTTACTCTATATCTTTCTATTTTACTGTCTCTCCCTTCCGGATATTGCTATCTTAATCGGCCTATTTTTACTTTGTTGACAACTGCGCTGAATAACTTAGTTATTGACTCTTTGAACCATGTTGTTAAGTTTTTCAACCACGATAATCGTCTTCTATCTGCTTCTTAAGTTAAACTTTTACTACTAAAATATTAGATTGATGATCTTTTTTGGAGATTGATTTCAAAAGAACAATTTTATTTCCTCTAAGATAAACAACAAGTTTACTCTTTCGTGTTTTATGCAGTTCTAACTAAAAAACCTCTGTAAGTTAATTTTTCTTTAACTATTTTGTGCTTAACTTTCCTCAACTTCCATACATGATTCCAGTTTCTCTTTTTTCTGTCTGCTTTTTCCTTGTATCATAGAATGATTAGTAGTAAATATAGAGTCATAAACGTATTTTAAAAAATTATAATTAATGAGACATTCCATCACTTCTACCAAATATTTTTTCGGTGTTTTCTTAAGAAGCACCTCTCCACTGGATTAGAAAGTAGGTTTAGGTGCAGAATCCATATGATAAATAAATCTAAGCTAAATTTCGTTACCATATAAAAAGTTTTTGTTGATAAATGAATTTGTTTAGTGCACTATATTGTTATATGTAAATTTTAGTGTCAAAAGTTGATTACGTTATATCTCCAAATAATTTTGTTTATACAGAAGGTTATCTCTAACATCGTATATATAGAACAAACTTATGCTCCAATAAAAACGATAACACCGGTTATTTTTTTTAAGTGATTTGGGTATTATTACAATTTTTATGTGTATATTCAGAACTTCATAGCCTTAATTGGATTTATTTTTGAAAAAATAATGTATTGTTTCCGATAGATGAAGATATATATTTATACTGTAATAGTTACAGAGATTAGTAAGTTTTTTTCCAGATAATTTATTTCTTGAAGAGTGTATTAGGTAAGATATTATTTATTTATTCAATTGTAAATCCATAAAATGAAAAAGTTGTGGGTCAGTCTGTACATAATTTTTACTTAGGAAACTGATTAGTCAACTTGTTTGCATTCTGTCTTGTCGGACCGATTGCTATCATCAAAATTCTTATCACAGATAATGAAAATTGTTGATATAGCAATATTTTTCTATTATCATTATCAATATCAACTCACTTCATTAACTGAATAAGAATATAGGTTGATTCGTATTCGGACCTTCTTTGAAGTACACATTAGAAGTATATTTTATTTTTATATTTTTCATTATGTGTTTACATTAATATACTTTAATGTCATGACTAAAATTCATTGTTTTGAATTTTATCAATAAAAAGTCATATTTATTTGTAAATTTATTAGTTAATACGATCGTTCCTAAATTTAACTATCTTAATAGTGATTAAAGCAGAACAGATAATAATGATTTAATGGTAAGTAGATCATTTACAGCAGGAATTCCCAAACTTTTAAGGTAATGGAAAACTTACAAAGTCCCTTTCGTTTAATGCAACCCTATATTAAATGATTATATTGTCTCCAAAACGGGATTTGTAACTCAAAGTAGTAACAATTGTGAGTTAACATGAAACGAAACCTCTCAACTTACAAAACGACTGATGAGTCTAAAACACCAGAAGGAATAGGTGTATGAGTAATCATCAAGCACGTTTGGAGTTGTCATTTTGGGACCCATTTTTTTAACACCCTGTACATGTTAATTACCATTTTCCGAAGTCACAATAAACTAAATTTACCAATTGTATATTGGAGTTTCTGATTTTACATTAAATTGAAACTATTTTCATCAATATTCACATGAACTGTTGTATTCAAACACTAATTTAAATATTGATAAACTTTAATTCAACAAATTAATCAGTTTTAATACATTTCTCAAATATTACAATAATATTTATTTAAATATAAAACACTCTCTGTTAATGTATTTATGTTTATTTATTTGTTTTGATTTTTATTTATAGTCAGTTGTATCAGATTTGAAGCGCCGAGTGCAACAAATTATTTGAATGTTAACCTACACACTACGTTTAAATTTATGTTTAATTAAAATAGTAAAACGATCATTTCCATAAAGGTCAATTTTTGTCATAATGTGACCTTCAGTAAGTTTATTAATCATCCAGCAATATTTGCTGTTTTAGTATTTGATCCAGGATTTATTTATATATAATTAAATCTGAACTTTAATTGTACGTTTTAAATACTTCTTAATGAAAAATAAAATCAATTGGGTGGTAGTATGGTCCAAAATATGCAAAAACGTCTTAATAAACATGTCCGCAAATTAACTGTTTTGTGTTTTTGTATCATATTTGGGATTAACTCTTTTTTTTTTCATTTCCAAAAACTTGCTTTTATTATCAAATTCGGCCGATCTAGATACTATTTGTAGCTATTATTTGGTTGTTGGTGAACTATTTTACAAATTTTCGTTATCCTGTTTGTAGTAATATTGAATTAAATTTCCATAGTATTGTAGAATCAATGTATCAAGTAAGATTTTTGGCCTACCTGTTACTAGGTCCGATTGTACTACTACCTAACCGATTAATGGGATATGATTACTTACCTAAACTTTTTGCAGAACACATTGGGTGGTATTTTAGAGGATATTCCTTTAATACAAAGAAATCAAATTAAATGTGGTTCCAGCACGATGGTGCTCCGACCCATTTTTCAGTTGCTGTAAGAGAGTATGCAAGATCGCATAGTTTAAACCCCGTTGACTTTTTCTTTTGAGAAATGTATACGCCAGTCCTGCGAATAACCTCGAGGTACTGCAGCAGGAATGTCATCGAATCCTAGCCAATGAAGGTATTTTGGAAAGAGTTCGACATTCCCTGCTGCGAAGATGTATCTGCACTGGAATGGAGGGAGGGCACTTTGAAATCTTATATTTCTGTTTTTTTTTTTACACATTGAAAAAATGTTTTGAACGCAAAATGGTCCATATCTCCGAACCCGTTAATTTGCGGCCATATGTTTATTAACACTTTTTTTGCGACATACTATTCATCCATTTCATTTTGTGATACTTTTTTTAACACCCTGTATATTTTTGTTATTTGATTGGATGAAGTTATTTTTTTTTTAGTGTTGATTTATTAAACACATGTTTCGTTTCTCCTATTTAAAATTAACGGCGAAAGTTTGTCTGATGCGTAAAATCATTATCTTGAATTTTTATAGTCACAGACATTGATTTATTTGTATTTTACTTTCGTAAATTATTCTCTATGTGTAATCAATAAAAATACGTGAATTTTATTTGTAGACATTTTGGTGGTTGAACTAAATACCTTACACCTTCACAAGTCCCAAATAATTTACAACTTATATTCTTATGCAAATACATGTCCATGAGATAATTTCCAAAAATGAATACTGGTTTCCAAATAAAGCTTGCAAAAATTTGCAATATGAATAGCTAATGAGTGGTCAATACAGATAAAAGCATTTACAGATGCATGAACAATTTGTATTCACTGACCTTATAAACCAACTTCATAAAAATCCAATTATGGTTCTATGGGTGGCATTGAATTACAATTGGAAATAAAATAACAGAAATAACTTATCAATTTATTTGTTTCAACTATAAAATAATTAGTTTAACAAAGCAGCAACTGTAAATAAATGTCTTTAATTTATCAAATATTTTGATAGGAACTTTATTTATTTACAGAATTAAGATTGAAAACAATAATGGAACATTTTTAGTAAAAAAATAATTTATTAACACAAAAATAATACTAAAAAAAACAATTTACAAATTCTATATTGTTGGTATAAAGTATTTACATGTCCTTATTTAATTGATAGAAACATTCTGACCAAACCTATCTAATTCAATGTAAAACTTTACTAAATTTATAGTCTTCTAAAAAAGCTATGTTTTATTTACATAAATACAGATTTAAATATGATGAAAACATTCATCGTTTGTACTAAAACGTACAACTGATTCACAAACACTCGGTTGATTTTATTTAATCCTAGTTTGGTAGGGTGTCAAACAGAATTTGTTTTGCTGAAGTAGAAAGATGTTCTGGAAATTTAATATCGAAAGTGACTATTAAATCCCCTTTGCGAGTTGGTTCTTTAGGCAGAGGTAGACCATATCCTTGAATACGTCTTACTGTATTTGGTTTGATGATTTCAGTGTAGTGAAGAGGTATTGTTTTCCCTGGAATCATTGTTGGTACTTCCACAGTACAACCACATAATGCCTGAAAAAGAAATATAGATTAAATAAAAATTTTAATAATTTCAAAATCTAAAAATAGTTTCAACATTATTTTTAGGTTTAGACGTCAGAGTAGGTCAAGTAATACTGACTAAAATTAGATTATTACTGAAATCCTGAATTTAAAAAAATATATATATAAACATTTTTGCAATATTTTTTAAATTAAATATAAATAACTTACCTCTTTGAGGGTAATTTTAGCTGAATATTTGATGTCGCTGCCTTCTCTTTTAAAAAGTGGATGAGGTTTATCTCGAATTATAAAAACTATATCTGCTGGGATTCTACTTCTACTTTGGTCTCCCTCTCTTTGGAATGTAATTTTTGTACCAGATTTCCATCCAGGTTTTACATTGATTGTAAGAACTTTATCTTCTTTCCTCGTTGATCCATCGGTTTGCAAAACTTTCCTGCTGATTTTCATCTTCTTTTGACATCCTTTCGTAATATCTTCTAGTGATACATACAGATCATGTTCTATTGGTGGATCCTGTATCTTGTCTTTACTTCTGTTTGGACTATTGTGGAAATTGAATGAATGGCTGCGGAAAGCACCACCAGGGCCAGATCTTGGAGGCCCTCCAACACCAAGAGACGCGAATGGATCGTCAACATCCATATCATCATCATGCATTCCGCCAAACATACGATTATTGCCAAAGTCGAAGAAAGCTGAGAATGGGCTGGAATTGCCAAAGAATTGAGCAAATGTAGCCCTTGGGTCTCCGTGAAAGGTGTAAGAAGTAAAGTTTCCACCTGTTCCATTACCTGCTCCTCCAGGAATTCCTCCCTTAAGTCCTTCTTCGCCATAAGAATCATAAATGTCTCGCTTCTTTTTATCTGACAAAACTTCATAAGCTTCGGCGACCTCCTTGAATCGTTCTTCGGCACCAGGCTGTTTATTCTTATCTGGATGGTATTTTAACGCTAGTTTTCGATACGCTTTTTTGATGTCATCATCACTAGCGCCTTTTTGAATTCCTAGGATTTTATAATAATCCTTTCCCATTATAACTATCACTTACACAATTGAAATTATAAAGTTTATGCACAGATGTTAGATTAAAAATGTCCTAAATCACAATACACCTAATAAGTGAATTCACGTATATCACGTCTATTCAATTTCAGATCAAATCGCTCACTCCCATGCGCAGAGGTCTTCACTCCTTATATATTTAAAGGTTAAATTCGAGAACATTCACGACTTTTCTGGAAGACGCTGGAAGTTCATCGGCGTATCACTAGAATGGTCTAGATAAACATTCGGGAAATATTCGATATCGATTAAATTACTTAATTAAAACTATAATAATTCACACATAAATTGTTTTCATAGTTGTTATTTAGTTCCTTTTAATTATAACTGCACATACTAGCTATATAATTTTGTTACAAATATATTAAAAAATTAAATTTATACAACACTGGTTAAACAGCGCTCACTACTCACAACAGTTTATCTCACTGACATGACGTTTCGATTGATAGCGGGAACTTTAAATATAATTTTAAACTGCGTGGGTTTCACCATTTTCAATAAATGAGTAAATATCCTACGTTAACATGTTTCATACTTTTATTTAACTGTTTATCAAATTAAAAAAATATACATAAATAAAACAAAATACAATAAAATTAGTTAATGGGAACAAAAACGTGTGTTATTGCTAATTGATGAAACAATTAACAATTTAATTATCTAAATAAATATCTTGTAACTTCTTAATCAGTATTAGATCACTAGGTAGTTCGAATTTTAATTGTAATAACACTTATGAAAAATATTTAAAATATTAAGATGTCTGTTTAGATAGGTTGGTTGTTGGTTCTAATATATTTTGAATATATCGCAAATTTAAATGTGATTTTCCTTTGTTGATAGATCAAGTTATTTACGAAATATATAAATAACATTAAAATAGCAAGTATAAAACGAACTTTTCAAAGGTTGTTATATTCGAAATTAAGTATTCTTAAAATGTTGTTAAAGAAAACTACGCAATATTCCGAATATTTCAAAAAACCACTATATAGATAAAAAAAAATGTTTCATGATATATAAATATCTAACAGTACCCTACATAAAAATAGGAATGATATGATTTCATTCTCTACCTATAATATGCAAAATAAAATTGAAAAACAGCCAAAAAACAATGGAATGTTTTAGTGAATATAATACATTTTGTTAAAAATTTAGAAACAAAACATATGGAAACTAGTTTCTTAAAGAATTGTAGCATACTCATTTATTTTATTTATTTAAAAAAATACTCCTACACTCTATATATACATATTCTTTTTATAAAGTGTTAAGTTTCCAAAAAGAGTTAAAACAAGTTTAATTCCAGATGGATATTTTGTGGGATGGAAGGTGTAGGATCGATATACTAATACTAATGACTAATGATGAATTTAAGTAATTTGCATATATTCACTGAAATATAGTAATAATTTATTATATTATCTAAATAGCGATGAACTAATAATTTCGAACATACTTTAAAGTTAGGTTAAAATACTGATATTATCTTTAAAAAACTTACTAGTAACAAACAAAGGAACTAATTTAAATATTTTAAAATTCCTTACGATTATTTGTGTTTTATAAAAATAAACCTACATTTTTCAGTATATTTTTGTTTAACTCGACTATTCAACTTTATACCTACTTCATTCAAGGCAACTATTCAAGAATTTTAAAAACTAAAATATAATCAAAAAAATTATTTTATTGTATAATATAATGCATAATGAATTTAATTTTATGATTACTTTAACTCAATGATTTAATTGTAAAAAATTTGTGTTTTTATTAAATTTTAATCTGACGTAATAATAGAATTTGAACTACTGAATAGTGACAAGTGATATTTAATTTTGACAGTATGATCATTTAAGTGTAAGCGTAGATACAACGTATTAAATAAGTAGTAATTATTTTTCTAGAATTTTAACCAATGATACGAAATTAAGTGTATGCAAAGTTTCTCTTTAAAGTTATTGTAAACACTGAGTTATTGCTACACATTGACATCCATCTGTATACCACCTACTTAGAGTACCGATCAACCGATCTTTTAAAATTATTTAATGGGGAGCGGCTATTTTGTTTAATTATTTTCCTAATTTTATTGAGAGTCTCTATCGCACAATGGATCTAAATCTATCCGTTTTTCAAGAACCCCGAGGTGTTATGAGAATTCTTCATTTCGTAAGTAATTTGTTTTTTTAAATACTTAATAATTAATTTATCAAGTCATGCATAACTGTATTTGATTTTCAGATTTTTTCAATTTGCGCGTTTGCTACGATTACAGGTTACTCAGGTTTTGTTAAAATAAGCTGCTTGAATGGTCACCAAGAAAAAGATGAATTTAGTTATCCATTTGTTATTCAAATCACGAAAAGCATACCAATGACACCATCACCAACACCAATTGCACCATCACCAACACCACCTGCAACTTGCAATGTAACTATCCTAGGAGATTTTTCTTCTGACGCCAAATTTTTTGTTGCCACTGGAGTATTAGCAATGTTGTATGCTATAGCAGCATTAGCCATTTATACGAAATTAGATGAAATGTATAAACGTAATTCAAAATTACCTCTTTATGTAAGTTATTGTTTAGTGTGTTTTCTTTAAATTTACATAAAATAATAAATAGATTGCTGTAACTATTACTTGTTTTAGGATTTTTTGATTACTGTAGTTTTTGGTGTTTTATGGTTATCTAGTAGCGCTGCTTGGGCAAACGGTTTAACTGGAATAAAGAGTGAAACAAATCCTACATTAGAAGCTTGTTCCAATTGTACGGTAACAAGTAGTAATTTCTCCACACTGAATATATCTGTGGTGAGTATTATAAAAATGTATTAATTAGTCATTCTATTTTGGGTAATTTTCGACGTTAGAATCTTCAACATTCAAATATAAGCCGTTACTGTTTAACTTTCCTTAGCGTTTATTTATGATCTAGGATTGTTAACAAAAATTATTTACAATTAAGTTAGGACAGATACTCTCCAGATATTTATTAGATAAAATTTCCTATTAAAATTATTTGGCATGTAGTTACTGGTATTATTAGAAGGTTGAAACATCGTACCTAAATATATAATACTCCTTATATATTTTACTAACTGTTACCTGCGACTTTGTTTGTAACAAAATTTAGATGAGAATTTTGCCTGATCTTTCAACCATTGCATATCATATCATAATAAACTTATCTGTTCCCTTTGATTGATACTATTGTTTTTAATATTGGACTTGAATATTAAATTTTACTTCATGGTAAAACAGTTTCGGAAATAGATTAAGTAGTACGTCCTGTTCCCATGGAATTATCAATTGTAAGTTTTATTGTACTCTCCTAAAACTAGACTTTCTATTACAGATTTTCGGATTTTTGAATTTCTTTTTATGGGCAGCAGATTTATGGTTTATATATAAAGAAACTTCTTGGTTCCTAGGTAACCAGAGGCAAGACGCTGATGGAGTTTAAAGCACATGAATAATTCCTATAAATTGTTCAGATTGAACTAGTCGGCACTGCACAATCGTTATCGTGGCTATTTCATTTCAATTATCATCATTCAAAGTGTCATCAAAAAGCCATTTTGAGTTAGATTTAGGATTATAGTTATTTTTTTTAAACGTTATTCCATCAAATGAACAATTTTATAAACCTGTTTTTATTATCACAATAATTTGCGTAATTTTTTTTACATCATTGATTTGATATCAATGTTTCAATAAGTGAATTTAAACAAAAATTATTTTTTTACATTTATTTATTTAATGATGGAATGACCAGTTGATATTTAAATAATATAATTTTTATATACATTTTTTAATACTTAATTATGAATTATAATGGGCTATAATGCACTAAAAATGTTTTCAAATTCTGTTTCTGATGATTGTTATTTTATCAATTCAGTGTTATTTAAAGTTTTCATTGTTATTGGTGATAAAATTCTTGATTTGTTATTTGTTAAGTTCCCATTATATTTTATCGGTGTTATAATTAACACGTTGGGAATTCAATTGAGGCTTAATATTGTATTGTCTACATAATAAATATATTCGTGGGAAGATTTTTTTGAGCTGATTAATTTTCTATTCCATTTAGAAAAAATTAAGCCTCATATCAATTTTGTACTGTTAGTTGTACCAAAAGGGAATTTGTTTTTAAAATAAGTAGTGGAAAAATAGTTTTTAGATGAGAAACTATAATTAAAGCAAAATTGCAACTATCACTCATCTCAACGATTCTATTAAGTTCATTCTTAATTTATACTTATTGATTCGTAGTCGATAAAATGAGACAAATAATGAAATTTCATTGCCACTAGACCTACTATGAATTTTCTATTGTAACATCCAAAATGTTAATTAAATTGCCAAAGATTTTCTTTTCTGATGGATTTAATAGAAATAATATAACTGGAGAATTTGAAAAGGTGTTTCATTTAATTTTATTTACAATAAATAGTGAAACAATAAGTATAAGTTAAGTATTTGAATATCTTAAACCTGGTTGTTTGAATGGGTCGTGGAAGTTATCTTTTATCATTAAGAGCTGAGTTTATTATCAAAATTTTGCGATTATAGGAATGTTTATTAATTAGACCCAACTGTATAATGCATGGTCAACCAAAGTTATCTAAAATTCTAAACTCTGTTTAGTTGCTAAGGTATGCAACTAAACTTTTTAGTTGTTTTTGGTTTATACCTGAATGGTAAATTATTATTTGTAATTTCATAACAATGCATATCCAACTTTTTCCACCTTTTTTTACCTAATGCAATGTATTGATATAACATGTAATCATATTTGTTTAAAAAATACTAGGCAAGTCGGAGTCACCTTCGAAACGATTTTAATCTTTTGGATTGAGATTTTGTAGTGATATAGAATTAAGGATTTTGTAGTCTCTGAAACTCTGAAGAGAACTGATCTGCCTGCCTTTTGAAGCCAGTGTAGGAAAAATATATCGACAAGAAGATAATAGCCTAGATAGAACTGAGAATTAGGCAACTTTGTGTTATTCTACTGAAATATGTCAACTTGTTGATTATAAAAAGTTATTACTTTAAAAATGTCACTTGTATATTTACTAAAAACCATTTTTTATAAAAAATGCAATCAATTTAAAATCGCTCCTTGAACTTTACAACTGAATATAATCTATGGTTTTAAAATCTGACTACATATATTGTTTATCAATAACTCAAACTCAGCCAATGTATTGACGGTATTTACCTTGTATTATTCATGGGTGTATTTATTAAACCTAAGGTGTTTTGAATCTTATTTAATCTTTAATCAGTCCATATTTTTAAGTTAAATGTATTATATGATAAATACGTTGGAATGATCAAGAAAAAGTTAATTTCATGTTTAATTTATAATATTTATTGCTTTTTCGTTAATATATTTTTAATACATATACTAATTAAATCTACACAGACTACCTGTCCTCTTCGCTTTAAATGAAAAAAAGGGAACATTAAAATATGGAGAAAATATTTTGATACAATGCATTAACATTGTGTCAAGAAATATTTTTTTTTATATAATGGGGTTGCAGTCTATTTGAGTAATGTCAAATAAAAAAAAAGTAAAAAATAAGCTTTTTTAAATTATCATAGTTATTAGAACTACATTCATACAGTGTGACCAATTAAACCAGCACGATGTGGAAAACTGTTTTATTTAGTTTTATGAAAAATGGCTTAAAATGTTAATAAATAAACTTTATGTTAATTTATCATTAACAATAATTCTACAAATTGATAGTAGATAATTTCCAGCACACGCTTTTGATAAAACTTAAATAAGAAAGTTTCCCATATGGTACCAACTTAACTGCATACACTAGAGTAATTAGCTCAACTTCAACAGTTTAAGGGTGGTAAAACTAGAAAACATTTTTGTTTTATTTTTCTGTAAGTGTTGATTAATTAAATAAATAGATATTGTGTTGCTTTTAGGAGTGAAATATTTTTCTCTTTGTTACCATAAAATTCAAAAATGTCTTAGTACTCATTACTATGACAAATGTATTTTTTAATTTTGAGTTTTGTTTATAAACTTATTCATTTATTCCAATTTTTGTTTCTAAACCAAATAATATTTCTACATATAAGCGGTAGTATTAACTTTTATTATATACTTTTTTTGATAATTGATTTATTGTTTTTTTTATTAAAGATATTGTTTAGTTTGCGGAACAATAGCGGTTATTGTTATTGTAATAATTAGATCAGTGTATAAATAGTTAATTGTTTAAAAATATTGCTAATGTTGCATTGTTTCCAGTATGTATTAGACGAAACAGGAAATAAAATTCTATCACGTAATGCATTATTAATCCTTATTAGAAAAAATATATACACTGCCACGTCAATTACATACCAACAAAATATATATGTAAAATTTGTGACCATTTTTATTTTGTGTACAATTAAAATTAATAGCAATAAAGACTACATCCACATTTTTATTTAGTATTTACCGGTTATAATTAAGTTTTCTAAAGGTTGTCACTGAGTTCTAATCACCTATGCAGCGCTGATTTAAATTAATTTAATGGCTTATATTTTTACAAATATAAGAAATAACAAAGTCAATGTAAAAATTAAGAAAGTAAATATGAATTATATACACGAATTTCGGAAAACCGTTAAATTTTACCGTTAAGATTATTCGATCTAGACAAAATCAAGAGGATTCTATATACCAAATTTCATGACCCTGTGATCTTGTGTTTAAGAATTGTAGCGCACACAAACAAAGGAAAATATGAATTATATACACGAGTTTAGAAAAAAACTTTAAAATTTTAACGTTATCCGATATGGACCAAAACCAATAGGATTCTTTTTTATGACATCAGCATTCTACATAACAAATTTATATAGTTATAGTGGACACAAACGTAGGTAAATATGAATTATCTACAATACTTTCGGAAAATTGTTAAAATTTTACCAGTAGAGTTATCCGATCTTAACCAAAATCAATAGGTTATATCACCACTCATAACTATTTACTGAGTAGTTCGATTTTGATAATTCTTTTTTATTAAAATATTTCAAAATCTCATCGGAATTTGAAACAAAAAATGTAAATCTGAGTAAAAGAATGAGCCACATATGTGAAATGTCGAATGCCTGAGCGGGTGTGAGGTATAGTTTAAATAAAACAAATTATGTCTTATAAAATTTAATCAACTGTATATTGGCACAAAACAATGGCACTTTTCATAACATGGTCAAATAGTTTTAAATGACAGTATACTTCAGAACACTAAATTGTTAGGCACTAGGAATATTCTCATTTGTACAAATATAATATCACAGTATACTGAGCTTTTGTTAATTTAAGCTGTAATAAAAATTTCCTTTCAAATAAAAACAATAACAAGTAAAATATAAATAACAGTAATCAAAAATAAAGATGTGTATCTACATATAGGTGATAATTTGTATAACAAAGTTAAAAAGATACATAATTATAAAACAGGATCCCTTAAACTAAATAAAATTTATAAATGTAAAATTTGTTTAACAAAAATAATCAATTAGATATCATTCCAGACCATAAGAAAAAACAAATACAATTCACAAATCCGTCTAGAAGAGATTTTTGACAAAGTTGTGAAAACTCTGAGTCTTCGTGTTTTTGAGGTTCTCTGTATACAGCATATAATTCCTAAAACAATACAAATATTAATATAGATTTAGTTTTCCACTGCTTAAAAATGCAGTAAACTCCTGTTTATTCGAAACTAGCAGCCCGCCCCGGCTTTGCACGGGGATTAAAGAAAAATAACAAAAGCCATTAAATTTATTGGGTCAACGCTTCCCTGTAAACAATATTACATGTTGTTTTATTTTCTGGCAACAAAATAAATTGATTTTCAGGTGCTCGACCCGCCTTAGGCGGTTGGCCATGAGAAAAATCGATCCCTACTAATTGGAAGGTTTGACCTTGAGGCTAGTATTCTTAGCGCACGCGATGTAAGGGTTTTAAGGTCATTTTTGGTTACATTAATGGCATTTTAGTAAGGATCCCTATTTTTGAAAATAAAACATAGCCTATTTAACTCGGGAATAGTGTAGCTTGCCAACGGTAAAAGAATTTTTGAAATCGGTCAAGTAGTTTCGGAGCCTATTCATTTCAAACAAACAAACCTTTCCTCGCCACTAAATATATTGGGTCAACGCTTTCCTGTAAACAATATTACATGTTGTTTTATTTTCTGGCAACAAAATAAACTGATTTTCAGGTGTTCGACCCGCCTTAGGCGGTTGGCCATGAGAAAAACTGATCCCTACTAATTGGAAGGTTTGACCTTGAGGCTAGTATTCTCAGCGCACGCGATGTAAGGATTTTAAGGTCATTTTTGGTTACATTAATGGGATTTTAGTAAGGATCCTTATTTTATTTGAAAATAAAACATAGCCTATGTCACTCGGGAATAGTGTAGCTTGCCAACGGTGAAAGAATTTTTGAAATCGGTCCAGTAGTTTCGGAGCCTATTCATTTCAAACAAACAAACAAACAAAAAATCAAACCTTTCCTCTTTATAATATTAGTATAGATGATCGATAAACTAAGATCTTATTAACAACCATGAAAATGCCTAAATTGCGCCAATCCGACAAAATCGTAAAAGTTGCGTAAAAAGAATTTTTGCAATCAAAGATTTTTTATTTTATTCTAAATCGAATGACACCTTTAAGTACTTATCCGAGATTCCTTCCAAAAGTAAAAAAGCCTAGCTAGTCAAAAGCATAGCTCGCTGTTAACTGCTATTTTGTTCTGTGAATCACAAACTGTGGCTTTAAGGCATTAATAAAATCTTACCCCTCTAGACGTATGCAAATCCAAAGACAATAGCATAAAAGCGTTAAAATATTCATGATGAAGAATTACATAATGCTGTATATTTCCATCTGCTGAAATAAAACTTCTAGTATGGTCAACATATCTGGCTAGCAATAGTTTCGACAAACTTTGATACCAACTCAAGGGTTGGTTTAGTAATGGTCCCAAATTAGGGTGCAAATTACATACATGTTCCAGTCTTGCTAAATTTTTTAATTCTAAAAACTCTTCGTAACTTAAACCATTCGATTCTTGAGGGGATATTAATCTATTCCAAAGAAGGTTTATTCTGCAATGAACCATTCCTAAAATAAAAAATATGTAGTTGAAAGCTTATTTATTACAACAGTCATTTAATTATGATAAGATTAATCATTGACGTTAACTACCACGAAGACTAGATACCAGGAGTTTAAACGTAATGTTAAAAAAATGGTCTCAATTTAAGGGACAGAACTATTGCCGGTAGAGTGCGCTTGTGTTCCTAAGATTTAATTACAATATTTCAAAAGATAAATGAAAATGCACAAAAATTTTCAAATATTAGTTAAAAACTACACAAATTTATAAATTAATTATTGATGTCCTTGTTTGTTATATGGCTCTGCTACTTGGCAATCGCCAGATAAATTAAACAGATATTATTTTGATGTTACTCACTTTTGGTGCTTTGAATGTACCCACTTTTTTAAACTGTCATCTGACTTTCGGCCACTAACACAACCATGAACAGCACAATACTTTCTATGAGTCATCTATGAGTCATCTATGAATCATCTATGAGTCATCTATGAGTCATCTATGAGTCATCTATGGGTCATCTATGAGTCATCTATGAATCATCTATGAGTCATCTATGAATCATCTATGAGTCATCTATGAATCATCTATGAGTCATCTATGAGTCATCTATGAGTCATCTATGAATCATCTATGAATCATCTATGAGTCATCTATGAATCATCTATGAGTCATCTATGACAAGTTTCCGTAATGCAACCACGAAGACTAGATACCAGGAGTTTAAACGTAATGTTAAAAAAATGGTCTCAATTTAGGGGACAGAACTATTGCCGGTAGAGTGCGCTTGTGTTCCTAAGATTTAATTACAATATTTCAAAAGATAAATGAAAATGCACAAAAATTTTCAAATAGTAGTTAAAAACTACACAAATTTATAAATTAATTATTGATGTCCTTGTTTGTTATATGGCTCTGCTACTTGGCAATCGCCAGATAAATTAAACAGATATTATTTTGATGTTACTCACTTTTGGTGCTTTGAATGTACCCACTTTTTTTACACTGTCATCTGACTTTCGGCCACTAACACAACCATGAACAGCACAATATTTTTCCATTTCTTTTTATTAATTTTATTACAAGTAATTTTCAATAAATTAATATCATATATTTAATTTAATTTCGTGAAATTTAAATGTCATAAACATCGGTTTGGTTCTTACTGCTCCTCGCGCCACCAGTGGCAAAAAATAGAACTATGATCTGGCCCGATAATTGAGACCAGAAATATTATGAAAAAGCCTATACCGTGTAGACTCCTGGTATCTAGTCTTCGTGTTAACTACAATAAGAAATCCTGTAAAAATGTTGCATTTATTTAAGAAACTTCTTTTTGCGTATAAGGCTAAAACGAAATGATCAAATTCATTTTTACATGCAGTTTTTTGCTAAATCGCAGCTCGTAATTTTGAAAATGGTGGAATAACTGGATGAATAAAGTCAAGTCTCTTTTTTTCATCTCTAAATTTCGCTTAATACGTTTGAAAAAACTCAAAGTTAACAATTAAAAAAACAAAAAATAATTTCCGCCAAATTCTCGAATTCCTCATAATCTTAAAATGTTGCAAAACTATTATTATGTTACATAAAGGGAGCTAATTGAATATAAATTACCTTTTTCTACCATATTTATAATATGCTTTCTAGTCATACTAGCTTTATCTAAAATTAACTGTTGCATTAGTTGCTCGTGTGACGAATAATATCCTAAATAATTGACAGATTCCTGATTGATTTCTACATAAGGCAGTGAATTCGATTGCTGACTAGTAGATGCATTATCGTTGTTAAGTGTTTCGTTGCTACTGACATTCAATGAGACATTTGGAAAATCTGATGAAGTCAATAATTCAGAATCAGTTAAGTTTTTTTCAGTACTAGATTCTAATTCATTAGATTCGCGTTCCAATGCAGAAAGACTCCGAGCTGTACATGAAACTGTTCGAAATTTTCCTAGTTTCTCATCAACTTCAGACTTTGGATATATTTCTCTAAAAAAACAGACTGTAAAAAAATGTAAAAGATTTATAATATTTATTTACCTCTTCGATGTTAAAATAAGATAGTATTTTAAATGTAAAACATTATCTTTAGGAGTATATGGTGTACAAAGGTTATATACAACTAATGTAATATCAAAATCATCAGTGTGCTGTTGATCTTGAGAATCTTTGTAAGAAACTTGTTGAGCACTTGTAACTTGAACAAGAATACATTCAGATTCACCTTCATGAACATCCATTGCAACTACTTTGAAATCGTATTGGTTTACATTTGTTAAAAGATAATCAAATAATTGTTTTCCTTCTGTTACCAAGTTCTGAATCGTTAAATGATCTATAAAAAATATACTATGTTAAAATGGTAGCTCTTTTTATTATAAAAATGTAACTTTTAAAATATAGTTTTGATTAGTCTAATTATCGTGTCTGATCAATCTACAATATTTTTGAAAATATACTTTGGCAAACGAATGAACGTAGGAAAAGTGATAGAAAAAATTGTTAATAGCGATACTGTCGAGATAAGAGAAAAACGCGCACGCATACACATCGGCGGGTTATTATTAGATAAAAATCAAATATAGTTCATTACTTATAGCTAATTTCCTTGATGCAGATATGAAACAAAGTTCTGTGATTAACAAAACATGAAAAAAATATTTTTACATCTACTTTACCTGTATGGACTAAATTCCTTGCAAAATTTGGAGCTTTGTTGTAATATTTAAGAAAATCATCCAGAAACTGATGTACATTATATCCATCACATAATGTATTTACAGTTTGATTTTCTGATAAATAATTATAAATACATCTAAGATGGTAGTCGTAGGTAAATGAATGAAGATGCATTAATATTTTCACTCTATCACATTCATCTAAGAAACTCAATGTAAACTGAAAAAAAATAGAAATAAGTAAAAGTAAACTACATAATATCGAAAAAAATTAACCAAACATTCATTCGTTAAAAAGAAATACACAAAAAGGTTTGTGGTACTTGGATGGTACCGAAAGAAGTGAAATTTGAAATATAAAACGATTATCCATAAAATAAGGCTGTTGCAAATTTTTCGATTCGTTAAAATATTCTCATTTCCTGTTTTAAATTTAAACGAATGAAATTTGTTTATTTATACTTACTCTATTTATAGAAGCACGAGAACTGATATTTTGTAATCTATTGCACTCTATTGCCAAGAGTTTTGTCATGAAAAATGGCTCTGAAAATTCTACAGTAAAAATCAAAATTCCTCCCAAAATAGTTTTTTGGATATAAAATACGTTATTGTAGGATGATTTGTCTGAAGTCCAAACGCTAAAAATTATATAAATGAAATTTAAGCACGCAACCATTTCTTTCAATAAATATATAACTAACATACCCTGCTTTGTTAAGAGGAATTTCGATTTGTAAAGGCATAAAACCAAGTGTTTGCATATAATGTCTGTATTCTTGAAAAAATCCATAGCACAATTCAGTATGCCACATTTCTTTATCTTCGGAAGCCATTTTATCTGCTAGTTGTACAGCTTGTGAAGGATAAAGTGAATGATCCCTTGTAGAAAAGGTTTTTAAACGCCATCTACAATTATACAATGTATTTAATTTCCTTTTTTAGTTTTATGCAGCTATGCTGAGAAAGAGCAAGTAAGTTTATGTATAGGAGGTGCACAAGTCTATATTTAGGGTTCAGACAGAAATTTTTAGGTTTATAGATCCACCAAGAAGAACAGTAGATGGTTCCTAGTATATTTGCTGGTCTTCCCAATGGATGTTAGCCAAACGAGGTAAGACTGTAGTTGAATAATTGCAATGTATAAAGGATGAATGATGTGATGCAATACCGGCTGATATTGGCCATGTACTTTAATATATGAAACCATGAAGACTTGAGTGGTTAAGCGTTCTTATTGATGGAATTAAGATATCAAAAAGGGATTCATTTATTACTTACCTTGGTAAAAACAATATAGGAGTATGACAGTAATGCACAATTCTCGAATTTTGCAATAATAAATATATCTGAGTTGTAGTGGTAGTGCTTGTCCTAGACTGATACATGGCATGAAGAGTTTTCAGTTCTTCCCGATCTTGTTTTTCTATGGATTTCATATCACGCATTTCTGATGTAAAAGCAACTACTGGATCATTGTAGGAACTTTTATACATTCTAAAATTATCTCTAAAGGCTTCTAGGGTTGAAGGAAGATTATAAGTTATTTGAACTCGTTTATGAGAATGATCTTTTGGAGAACTTATCATAGCATCAACATTACCAATGAAACCTGCATACGGATTGTTTGCTATCATCTGGAATGTTAAACCATGATTTAAAAACAAATTTGATAATTAATTCTTGCTAAACTTACATAAACTTTTCTGGTTAGAGGTTGGTTATGGAACAAACCCAACTTTTGAGAGGTAACGGAATTTAAAAAACATGATCTAACACACAGCCAAGATCCTACATTGGAACAAGTTGAATAAAGTTTATCAATGTTTTCCTTTGACCAGTTGTAAGTGTATATCATAATCTGAAATTTTCCAAATTCAATAATACCATAATATTGCCACGTTCTTTTAGTAAAAATAAAATAAAATCAAATTTTGAAAAATTAAACTTATGGCTTAAATTGAAATCTCCAACTCCAGGTAAGATGGGTAAGTGGTTTCTCTACTGGCAAATTTGTGCCCAGCTCAGCCGTAGAGGGTATGTACAAAAGTGTGAGTCGCGCCACCGATTTTAACGGTTCTAATCGGAAACCCCTGATGTTCCAGGCACTGACCTATCTTACTGGAGATAAATAATGAATTTAAGAATCTTAAATAAAAAAAAAAAATTGATTGAGTAACAAATATGGTGAGTGGGTGATGATCTGAGTAAGACACAAAGTTAGATCTATCAATTATATTTACGAAAATAAACCCAACGGTGTAGTTTACAAGATATATAAATATATAATCAAACAAGAAAGTTATTAATAATAATATCAGCAAATAATGCCAAGAACTTGGCAGTTTTAATATTGAGTGATCACCCAGCATAATAATAAAGATTCAAAATTAATAAAACCTATGAAATAACAATATTTAAAAAGGTTAGGCCAACTCTTTACAATGCCTTAACTTAAAATTAGATTTTTGGCTTATCTGTATATCCGCAGATCTGAAGTGTGGCTTTCGTTAATAGCCTGCTGCTCGGTGGATGGTGAGGCTCGGTGTTGACTCCTCAGTAGTGAGCTGATCTCACAATTTATCTGCCAGGACCAAATATAATTTCAGCCAGGACCAAAAATAATTTCAGCCAGAACCAAAAAAACAATTTTACTCGCCAGGTCCAAAAATATTTCAGCCAGGACCAAAAACCCCTTTTATATTAAGATTTGGGGTTAAGCAGTTAATCTGCGATGTTATTTCGCTAACAACCTATAGCAAATTCGATTCTTAATCGGATGTCCACGCTTCTTCGTAACGAACTCCTTAGCAATCACACGAAGAAAGCACCATTTAATTATATCCCAAAAATATGGAGTTATCTATACGCCTACTCAAAAATACCACAAAGGAATAACCAAAAATGAGGCTTAGATAAAATATATTGAAGTGAAGTTCAAAAACCCATACGGATGGCTTGAATATTGCCAAAAGAACTTTCAACTTCACAAAATGGCGTCACTTAATTCGATAGTAATACTGATGTGTTCATACAATTGTTGAAATGCAAAAAGGTGCGCTAAAATCACGATATCTCCCGCATACCTTACCGCGATGACACTTGTGACTTGTGAGTATAGAAGGGGAAATAGTGTGTTCCGTTGTGCAAAAACGGCTTGTTAGATATTAATTTGATTTCCGAAATGATGTTAAAATTAAATCGAATTCATTAAACTAAATGTTTTATTAATATCAAAAGGAATCGATGCACTTATTTACTTAATTTAAAATTTTAGTCAATAAGATTCCTACCACACGGACCAGAACCCGTTTAGAGGCTAACAATCGAGCTGAAACATTAACTTAACTTTTAAATATATTGACGCCGATTTCTGCACGTGACAATATTTTCAGGATTTTTTACTTTGGGCTTTACCCATCAATAGTTAATAAATTACCCAAAAAATATTTGAAAAACTACTAGCATTGTTTTTTTTTTTTTAATAAATTTTAGAAAATACAGGCAATAAAATATTTGTAGATGGAAAAAGCTACTTACACTATCATTTTCAACTGATATCCATAGAATTTTCTGTCTCGGTATAAAAATGTTGTTCGTAATTTCAGGTATGAATTTTTGTGTATGTTTTAGTGCATGTGGTCTTAAAAACTCAGGAACATCAGTGCTAGTTTTAATTGAAGCTGCTGCATGCCAATGTTCCAAATTTCTTGAAATAATAACATATTTTGGAATTAAACTAGAAGCTACAAAAGGAACATAGAAGTCATCACTAGTATTCCGTACAGAACTAGTTGGAATGCATCTAAAAGCTTTGGGAGAATCTTTTAATGAGTTTATAAGTTCCCCTATTATAATATTAGGTAAATGTCGACTACCTAATATAACTTTATGTTTTTTAACTGAGGGTGTGTTTAAATTATGTCCGAATTCCAACCAGCTAGGTAAATATTTAGAATATATCACTGAAAGTATTCCTTTATCACCACTTTCGTAAGGTGTGAGTGTAACATTTTTTTGAGATTGTAATTTTTCTTTAGGTTCTTTTTGTCTACAACTATCATCAAATTGTATAGATCTTGTGCTTTTATGAGTTGGTTGGATATGTCTCTTTTTTCTTGATAAAACATGTTCAAATTTTGGTTTATCAATACTTGTAAAAACTTTTTTGACAATTTTTTCAGATTTGTTTATAACAGTATGTCTCACAAATTTTTCAGATTTCATATTTAGAATACAATTAAATTGTATCTCTTCATCAAAATTAAAATTTGATGTATTCAATTTAAGTGGTGGAGTTCTTGCTGATTCTTCTAAATCACCGGTTTCAGTACATAATGGTTTTGTCAAAAGATAGTATTCTGTTATTATATCCCAAGACGCTTGAGACACTGCAGATTTTAATTTTTCGGATAAATTTTCTATATTTACTCGTCCCTGTTTCCATAATCTGAATTCGAGGTAAGCAGGTGGTAACGGCCCTAAAAAAAAATTATTATTATAAAAATTCAACTGATTCCAAGTAATCGCCGAATTAATAAAAGTTTACTTACCTCCATTTTTAATAATTTCTGAAGAAACTGTTGTCTCAAATGACTTAGTCTTAAATATATTAGGAAACATAAAAACATCATTTTCTTTGGCTGTTTCTAATGTATTTATGAATGCTAAAGCAATACATGCTATTCCTCGACTTCCAGATGGCGGATTCTGGCTCTGATTGTATATGAAAATATTATCTTCATTCATAAGTAAATTACAGTCTTCATTTTCTGCATAGTCTTTGAAATGATAATGTGGTCGACTGTCTGTATACTTTGGTACGTTTAAAAATTGCAATAGATTTTGTTTTAAATAATGAATAAAAGATTCCAACCAGTGCAAGGCATAATCTTGAATTGTTAGCTAAAAAATAAAATTTAATTTTAGAAGAATATTAAATTCTTAATATTCACGGTGGTCCAAACCTATACTTACAGAGTGGTAAAAATAGTATAATTTTATTCTAACAACACGTTTCATAAGTTAAATCAGGTATGCTCTAGGGAACTCGAAATACATACTTATTTTAATAATTACGAAGAAAAGTTGAAGAGTGAACTTGATATTGAAGAGATTTAAAACAGAAGCTGTCGCCAATTTTTCAAATTAAAAATTTTGGAATTAGTATGCAAAATTTCAGTATACTGGCATGGAATTACCCCTATAGTGTAATTTGAGGTGGAGACGCTGTACCTCAGATTCATCTCAAACTCGTATAATTTATTGTAAAAACTGAAAAGTTTTGCAACAATAAAAAGAAAACTTTTATCTTTGAATATGCAAGCACAAAGTTTGTATTACGAATTCCAAAATGTGCAATCTTTTAACTGGTATATGATAACGCATTAACTAAATAAGTTATATGGATATAGAAAAGGCTTACCCTGATTATAACTTCAGGAAGTCTAAAAGGTTTCTGAATGAAATGAACATCTTCAGGTGTTAAAGGACACATAGCATTTCTAGCTAACATTATAGACAAAAACTCGAGAACAGCATCATCTAACCTATTTTGTAAAACTTGAACTAAGTCATGTTGAACATCTGAACCAGCCTCATTTATTCCATGAACTTTTAGTATTAGAGTATCTTCATTCGGTGCGTCTTTACTTTCTCTTTCTCCGAAAGACCGAACTCGAGGACGAATATCAGCCTGGAAAGGAAATACTTAGAAATGTTAATAATACACAAATGAAAAGATATATAATTTATTATATATTATATATAAAAGTAGAAAATACCGAAGTTACTGAAGTAATGCTTTGTTCAGATTGAGTAAGTGTTGATTTATTTTGATAAAATGGCAGCGAAGCAATAGATGGACTTCTTGAAACAGTACTACTTTCAAACTCATTAGTACGTAATAGGGATGATTTGGTACCACTGTAATGCATATTTTCGTGAAGTCTAAAAAAAAACATTTTTAAGCAATGTTACATTGTATAATATATCGATTTATTAACTATGTTATTTGGTATTTTTATTAGAAAGTTTTTATATTTTCGCCGTGTTTGTCATTCCGTGGAATTTTGTAATCGAATTTACACCTATTTCCCGACTACCTAGAGCTCTGAAATTTTCAGGATAGCTAAGAACTGGATGACAATGCATGTTTCAAGTGTGTTTAGGCATATACAATATACATAGATTTCGAAATTTATACTAAATTAATATTAAATATGATATAAGTTGTGTATAGATATTATCATTTTGAATGTTTTTAAATAAGTCGTTCGTAGCCTATTTGAATAAACGTCGGATATGAGTCCAGTGATTATTTTAAAATGGAAGCCGTCTGATAATAAGCCTAGTTCGGCTTTACTTATTTGATATTGCCTCTTAGGTAATTTTCATACCTTAACTGATTTTTTAAACCTTTATCTAATGATATAATAATTCCAACTTGAATTACCTCAAATAAAATACGTTTTGTTGATTATCTCTATAAACAAACATGTTGTTTCTATTTAAAACAGAAAATTTATCAAGAATATTTTTTAAAGCTGCCGTTCCTCTAGATATACCAGACTTTCCAATACCAGTTTTTAACCTCGGATGTAAAATAAAAGGAGTTTCCCATACTACTGGACAACTAAATTCTCCAATTTTGAAATTAATAGATGCTTCCGATAATGATGCAGAATATGCCAATATATCTGATTCGTCATTAGTATCTGAAACTTTAAATTTTTATTTTATTTATTTATTTAACGAAAGAACCATTTTACAATCAAAAGTTCATAAATAACCGTAACCAACGAACTATAAAAAAACAGGCTTGTTGAAAATTGGTGATACGCTGAATACCGATTATTGAAACCCGTGATGTAAAAATACATTTTTTACTATTGGTATGTGTCACCGGACATGGTGCGCTGACTGGTGGTCACATTATAAACTAGCGCTAGGGTGACAGCTGGTAGTTAGCCATACATAAAAATAAGGCAAATTTGTATGCTGTTAAATTTTGTTTATTTATATTTCGTCTATTAATAATAAAAAAAGTGTACATCAGTGAAAATTAACATTTAACTATGGCCTCAAATTTATTAAATAATTGTGGAGCTAGATTTTCTCCAAAAAAAACAAAAAGTAGAAAATACTGTTGTGTTTATGGATGTTCAAGTAATGCAGCCCAAAATTCAGACGTTCGTTTTCATCATTTTCCAAAACCTAATCGTTTTTTTGTTAAAAGAAAAACAATGAAAAAGGTAAACTATATTCAGTGTCATTAAAATTTACACTTACCGAGTACAATATAATAACACCGCTGTGATGTGTTTACATCTTTCACTAAGTCCAGCTGTACAGCTACACTTTGATGAAACAATTTGACCATTTTTTTGTATAACTGTTTTTATTTCATGGGGTTTATCACGATTATCGAGAAAAGCTGATGATTGTATACAATACGACAAAATATCGTATTGATCATTGTTTTGATTTTCCAACCCATTATAGATTAAATGTCCTACATTAATTATTTTCTCGCCTTTTACAAAATTTCGAGGAGTAGCCTCAATACAGTCAAGAACTTGATTTAATGATAAAAACATTTCAATTGTAAATAAAAACTACATAACTTTAGGTAATTAAATCACAGCTGTCATCCTAGCAGTAGTTATATTTTTAACCACCAGAGCGCGTAGCGCCAAGTGACACTTACCAATTTTGATACATTCAATATCACATCGAAAATAAGATGTAGATTGTAAATTATAGATTATAAGTGGGGTCGATTGGCACAGGTGACCTAGTGACGTGATCGATAATTAAAAAATTACTTACATTCAAAACTTTTTAATCTGCTATATGATGGAATTCTAGATATCGGAGAACTACAAACATCAATGGTATCTTCAGGTTCTAATAAAGGATCACAAGTCTTAGATTCGTACAAAGTTTGCAGTAACAGTAATTGATTAATTTTTTTACAAAGATCTCGAACCGCTTCACATACTGCTTTTTGTACTGCCATGTATACTTCTACTTGAATAGTAAGAAGTTCCAGAAATCTATGAACAAATGTATGCATTTTTATCTAATCCACAGATTAAAATGATTTCTGTCATATAATCAATACTTTGTTTGGATTTTATTTTAAAGTGAAACTTTTATTACATCGTCCCAAACTATTTGGTCTGTGTTAGCGCATGTCGGTATGTCGCGTGGTCGGCCGCTGAGTAGGCGGCGCCTATAGTTTGAAGCAGCTGACCGTGTAGTGAGTAGTGTATAGTATTACTCATTTATTTGTGTTTAATTTTTGTCAGTGTTTAATTGTTAGAACTTTTTGCTGGTGCATGTTGTTGTTTATGGATTTATTTCAATTTTGAGTACTTGAATTTATTATTATTTAACTTATTTTGTATGAATATTAAATTAATTATTTTTTTATTTATATTCGGTCCATTCCAATTTTCCAAGTATAAAATTAAGATTGATAAAGCGATTTTTATACCCTTAATGGAATATTATAAATAGTATAAAAATCGCTTTATCAATCTTAATTTTATACTTGGAAAATTGGAATGGACCGAATATAAATAAAATTAAACACAAATAATATAGCTTGGAGCACACCACACTGTCAGCTGCTGCAAACTATAGGCGTTGAAATCGAAATCAAAATCAAAATCGAAATCGAAATCCAAACACCACACATGGTAACCTCATTTCTCTACCGAACAGGACCTTCGCAGGCGTTTGGCCAGTTGATTCGTTGATGGCCGATCGAATTGCCATTAGAAATAGTGGAATATGTCGATCCCAATCCCTCTGACAATCTGACACCCCTTTTGACAGATAGTTGGTTATAGTCCGGTTCATTCGTTCCACCATTCCATCAGACTGAGGGTGCATCGCTGTGGTTCTCGTTTTGTGGATGCCTAATCTTTGGCAAACTTCTTGAAACAGCTTGCTCTCAAAATTTCTTCCTTGGTCTGAATGTAATTCTAATGATATTTATTAAAACACATTTTTACAGAAATGATGGAATGTATACAATTTATCCTTATAAGGCGCGAGTATCTCCAGTATGACGAGTTCAAATTTTTAAATACATACAGAATAAAATAAAAATTGATATTCCCACAAATAATAGAAAATATTTTCTTTAATTTTTTAACTTGTTTGTAATATAAATATTATATTAAATATCTTACCGACAATGAAAATATACTGTAACCTCATCTTGGGCGACTTTCATTATTAACCAAAAGTTAGGTAGATTAATTCTTTTATTATTTAAAGTTATAAGCCAATCGTAATCTTCATAATCCTCACTCACATCTTCGTCATAACCTAATACATAGAGATTATATAAAATAAAGGAAAATTAAAATAGTTTTTTTGTTACTTACCGCCTTCTGTACCTGGAACACTCTCGTTTATACTAGAAATATCACTTTGTTGTGAAACATGTTCTTTTGAATTACGATCAGCATTTGCAATTTCATCTGATGAATGAAATATTTCATTCGGATTTATATCAGAAGTAGTAGTCAGAAATCCGTTAGGTAAACTGTTTAAATGAGGTACTAAAAAACTATTTTGAGTTTGTATAAATTCGCCGTTTTCTCTACCATCCATAAAATTTTCAATATGGTCTTTGACTAAATAATACAAATCTTCCTGTTTACATAATTTAAAACCACTGTAAGGTAGTTTTAAATTAGAAAATTCTTTAACAAATTTCTCATAGCTCTGAGGTGATGTGTAAACGAAATTTAATTTAATTACATCTTGAACACAAGATGTTGACATTCTGCCAATACCTTCACTTACATGAGTCATTACGTAATCTAGAGTTTCTGTAGTAATCGGATCTTTATCTAATAAAGCAGTACAAATTTCATCTCTTAAAAGCCACTTTATTTCTTCACAGAGCGTATAAATTGATTTTTTCTGAGTTTCGGACAAATGGTTTAAAGGTTCAGATACCCTAAATTAAAGAAAATTCTAGTTAGAAATAATCATCGTAATATCTTTAAAAATAACGGAACACTTTTTAAACAACTTAAAATTCTGATTTGGTGTTTTGAAGAGTCGAAAACGTTATTTTCATAATAGAAACACATTTTATTTCAGTATTTTACCATAATTAATTCATAATTCGTATTATAGCGTTGAATATTGAATCGCTTGTGCGAAGTATTCTAAGGAAATTTTAAGAAGTAATTTCCGCTGCTGGAAGACTAACGCAAGACACAACAATCAAATAGCGCAGATTTTCACTTTGTTTTTTAGACCTTTTTTTAATTTGTCAGTATAAATAAAGTTACGAATGTACTGAGCGGTGTTCCGTTAATTTTTTTAAACAGTATATTTTTATGGAATACATACTGTGAATTATAACTAGCATCAGTAGCAGCACTTCCTGTACTAGGTTGAAAATCTGACGAAAATGAAGTTGTTCTCAATCCTTGTGTTGAATAATCAATTATAATATTTTGGACATCAGATGGCAGAGTAAGACATAACATATCTAATGTTACTTGCACATTAGATAAGTTTATTTTCTCTGTAGGTTTTTCTAAATTTTGAATTAATTCACCTAGAAAATTTTAAAAATAATATTTTTGCAGTAATTGTGGTAATTCAAAATTCCCATCAGAGAAATCTCAAAATAATTAGTTAAAGAAATTAGTTGATAAATTACACAAATTACGAATTGGTAAGTGTCACTTGGCGCTACGCGCTCTGGTGGTTAAAAATATTACTACTGCTAGGATGGTAGATGTGATTTAATTACCTAAAGTTATGTAGTTTTTATTTACAATTGAAATGTTTTTATCATTAAATCAAGTTCTTGACTTTATTGAGGCTACTCCTATGTCTCGAAATTTTGTAGAAGGAGAGAAAATAATTAATGCAGGACATTTAATGTATAATGGGTTGGAAAATCAACACAATGATCAATACGATATTTTGTCGTATTGTATACAATCATCAGCTTTTCGTGATAAACCCCATAAAATAAAAACAGTTATACAAAAAAAAGGTCAAATTGTTTCATCAAAGTGTAGCTGTACAGCTGGACTTGGTGAAAGATGTAAACACATCACAGCGGTGTTATTATATTGTACTCGGTAAGTGTAAATTTTAATGACACTGAATATAGTTTACCTTTTTCATTGTTTTTCTTTTAACAAAAAAACGATTAGGTTTTGGAAAATGATGAAAACGAACGTCTGAATTTTGGGCTGCATTACTTGAACATCCTTAAACACAACAGTATTTTCTACTTTTGTTTTTTTTTGGAGAAAATCTAGCTTCACAATTATTTAATAAATCTGAGGCCATAGTTAAATGTTAATTTTCACTGATGTACACTTTTTTTTATTAATAGACGAAATATAAATAAACAAAATTTAACAGCATACAAATTTGCCTTACTTTTATGTATGGCTAACTACCAGCTTTCACCCTAGCGCTAGTTTATAATGTGACCACCAGTCAGCGCACCATGTTCGGTGACACATACCAATAACCAAAAGTTGATATTTCCATAAAATATACATACCTAAACAAGTCGGTAATACCCTTAATGAAGTATTGGAACAATCTCCGCTATTATATCGTAAAGTACAAATAAGATGTAAAAATAACGGACTCACTTCATTGCCATTGGCATAATCACTTATACCACTTTCCATTCTTTGAAACATATGTGGCCCTTCAGAAAAAATACTGATTTCCTCAGATCTAAATTCAACAATTTCTGACTGATTTTCAGAATCTTCATCATCGCTGTCTTCTATTTGTTCCTCTACTATTTCTACATTTTTTAAATTCTTGTAAAAATAAAATTCACCATTAGATGGTATAGGATAAAAAATTCCAGTTACTAATTTGTAAAACTTCTCTTTAATCAATGCATGTAAAGATTTTAAATCTGAACATGGAGCAGCGTTGTTCAATTCTTTTACAGAAATCGTTTTATCATTAGTTTGTTTAATATGTCCGCATATAGTTGTTATATACTCTGTTATATCTATTTCGGTAATCGATTCCTCACATTGATCCATCGCTGATTGAACATCATTACTGTGTACATATATACCCGTATGAAGAGATATAAACAAAGAAGTGGTGAAACATTTTGAATGAGTAATTACCAATGTTTTACAATGTTGCTTTATGTTGTTATAATCACTATCATTTTCTTCTGTTGAACTTTCTGATATATCTTCAGATTTTAACCTAAAATATTAAATTAACAAAAACACATTGAAAATTTGTACAAATGAGTAAAGAACTGATAACTAAAGGGGATATAAAAAAAATCGAAAAACAAAAACAATATCACAAAAATTGGGAAAAAAAAAAGAAAAACATAAAATAAATAAATACTTACTTAACAAATTCCTCGGAAATGAAATTATGAGTCTTAAATCGATGATCTTCATAAACGTCTTCTTTTGGAGGTGAAGATTCTTCACAATTATCAACATATGCGTTCACTAATCTTCCTAATGGGCTATCGAACACATAAATAGGTAAACACATAGTATTTGAAGTATTGATAGGAACATCGCTATAATTACTTTCTCTAGATGGTGACCTATCTACACTATCAACACTCTGATTTAGACTTGGAATGTTTGTACTGTCAGAAGAGAGCAGTGCTTTGAGATCATCAAGAGTTGAAGCAATAAATGTTAGTATTACATGTGTTGGAGATATACCCTTAATAAAGCATCTCCAGTGAGAAGCAGTCTTTTCTTCATTGTGTTGTGAAGTTTCTGTAACAAGTTAATTAACTTATACATAATCGATTGGATTAATAGAATTTCTAAGATCTGTCGGAATCTTCATATTAGAAAGAAAGTTTACAAAGTCGGTTTCATTTAATAACATTGATTTTGATTATAATCGTAGGCTTAATATCAGGTAACCAAATAAATGATTTATAACTATAATTGTTGAAATAGTTGAGTCTAGTTATGTGTTTTATTTCAGTTATAGTTCATAATTAATTTTTTGTACCTTGTTTTCTAGTTTTTAATTAATTTACTTAGTTATTGTTATTATTGTTAATTACTATTATCAAGAGAGGAAGTAATGGAAAAGCACCTGGGAAAGATGGAATGAATTTAGAACTGATAAAGCACGGAGGAGACATGTTACACAAAAGAATACATAGATTGATTAAGAAAATATGGGAAGAGGAAAAAATGCCGAACGAATGGGAAACTGGACAAATCATAACGATACACAAAAAAGGAGACCAGCAAGAATGTAAGAATTATAGAGGCATTACACTGTTAAACGTAGCCTATAAAATATTATCATCACTAATACAAAGACGCCTAATAACTGAAACTGAAAATATTATAGGACAATATCAATGTGGATTCATAAGAGGGAGATCAACAACAGATGCAATACACATTATTAAACAAATTATGGAAAAAGCGTACGAACATAAATATGAAATAGAAATGTTGTTTTTAGACTTTGAACAAGCCTTTGACTCTCTAAAGAGATACGAAATTATAAAAGCATTAAAAGAACAAGGGGTAAGTAAAAAACTAAGAAACCTAATAGAGATGACAATGAGGCATTCAAAGGTTAGTATCCTGACCCAAAAAGGAGAAACGGAAGAGTTTGAAATAAACAAAGGTGTAAGACAAGGAGACTCACTGTCAGCTACGCTGTTCAATCTGTCTCTAGAATTTGTTTTGAGAAAGATACAGAAGGGAAATCTTAGAACAACAGGAAGTCAAATAATAGCCTATGCTGATGACATAGTACTAATTACAAAAAAAAGGAAAATCATGGAAAAAATGCTAAGGGAGATTGAGGAGGAAGGGACGAAGTTAGGATTGAAAATTAATGTGAAGAAAACGAAAATAATGAGATTTGGAAAAACAGGACAAAATGGGGAAATACGAATAGGAAATAAAAAATTCGAAGAAGTGCAAAAATTTAAATACCTTGGTGTAATGATAGACAATAAAGGGGAAAGAAGAACGGAGATCGAAGAAAAAATAATGGCAACAAATCGAGCGTACCAAGCGAACAAACATTTGTTAAAAAGTAAAGTATTGACTAGGCAAACAAAGTTGAGAATATACAAAACAATAATAAGGCCCATAACAATGTACGCAGCAGAAACTATAACTATGACGAAAACAGAGGAAGATAAACTAAGGATAAATGAACGTAAGATATTAAGATCAATTCTGGGACCAGCGAAGATAGGAGAACAAGAATATAGAAGGAGAACGAACCAAGAAACATTAGAAGAACTGAACGGGGAAGACATAATAAAGAAAATTAAAGCTCAAAGAGTTAAATGGCTGGGACATGTATGGAGACAAGGGCAGGAAGCAGTAACAAAGGCTATGTTACAATGGCAGCCGGGAGGGAGGAGAAGGCGAGGAAGACCAAGATCGAAATGGTTGGCAGAGGTGGAAGACGACTTGAGCAGGGCAGGTGTGACAAGATGGAAGCAGGAAACAAGAGACCGGAAGAAATGGCGGCAAATAAGCGAGCGGATACAATAATACAACGAGGATGGGGACTGATCCACCCCGATAAACGGATTTAGAAAGCGAAAGCGGCGCAACCTCACATGAGGTGTTAAGCCATATATATATATATATATATATATATATATATATATATATATATATATATATATATATATATTGTTAATTAATTAAACTTTAAATCGACAAGTCCGTTAAAAAATAAAATAAAATCAAGTAATAGCTAATTAAAAAATTACTTGTTACTAACTCTCATAAGATGAACATTCTGAAATAGGACAAATATGTGGAGGTTTATTCTTATGTCTAAGTAATATTTCCTGAGTAAATCTTTCTGAATCTTCTTTGGTAAGTTCTAATTCATGATCATGTAACATTAACAAATGTTCCAAAATATTATCTAATAATATTCTATTTGCTTTATCTACATTATTATCATTAAAATTTCTTTTTTCTTTAGTCTCCGTAAACATAGAAAAAGAAAGTTCTGTTTGTTGGCATAAGTGTAAAATGCCGATAGGATCGAACTTAAATGGAATGTGTTCTATTCTCGGAGAAACAATAGGATACCATTGAGTTCTACTGAAAATAAAAAATAAACTAAATATAAAATTTTAATTTACAATTAAGCTTGTGTTACCTTTTTTCAGGTACTGGTGAGTCTAAGTAACTATTTTTACTACTTCTACGTGAAAAAATTTTTCGACTTGAACTGAGGAGACTATTTTGATGAAATAGAGAGTTTAAATTATTTTCTTCAATTTCTTCTTTTTCTCGACACATCAAATTCAAATGTTCCACCGTTAAAAGAGTGCGTATGCACTCAGAATCCACTGCGTAAATCTAAAATAATAATAATAAACGTACAATTCCATTAATGCCACTAAAAGATAATATGTTCATATATTGAAATGAGCAATTATCAACTCAATTAAGTACTATGACGCCACCGTAAGGTGGAACAATAGATATCTAATATATTTAATCAATAAATTGCAATACCGCATCTGCCAATTCGAAATAATGCTTTTTATCAGCATATGAGATCCTTGTATTACTAGGAATAACAGTTCCGTACTGAGGTTCAATCCACACTTCAGTAACCACCTGTAATTCGGCTTCAATATCAGATGATTGGTCATTATCTTCATCAGAACCGCTGTACACTTCGTCACAGAGACTAGCACAATGTGGTGGAAACAGAACATATTGAACTATACAAGAAGATAAAGGGTCCATCCAGACCTCGAGTACCATCGTTATAATACCAGATGCTGAATGAGCAAAAGAAAATCCTTCTTTAAGTCTCATTCTAAACATAAAAAAAATAAGAAAATATAATATTGATATTCAAGTACACGATATTTTACCTTGTCAGTGTGTTTAAAATTCTTGAGATCGATAAATTGGGTAATTTGGAATTTGAAGAAAGTGTGGCGCTCCATATCCACCGTTTGTGAAAGAGATACCTTGATAATGTAGTGAAAAGAGTTCCAGATACTGGAGGGTAATGCAAGAAAGAATTTGGAGGTTGTGTTCCATCAGGAAAGATCACTGTTGAGTAATTATTAGGTATTCGTTCATATCTAAAATAATATTTATTAAACTAGTCAATTTTATTTTTAATGTATTTAGTACCGTATTAGAATTTTTTCTAATGGCTTCTGAAGTAATATGCAACAATAGTTTTCCTTACACTTTTGAGCACTAGATAAATAAGAAAGACCAGTTATTTCTCCCTTTAATTCTTCAAAAACCTAAAATATTAAATAATTAGTCTTATATATAAAAAACTTGGCAGTCATGAGATTTATTAAGTTATGATTCTATTTTTCATGCAAAAAATAGTTATAAGAGCTCTATATGATCATTTCTTTTTATTAAAGATAAAAAAACTGAAAAAATAAGGAAGAACCTCGAGTCAGTATAAAATAAAACTTACCTCATGCCTAGTATGTCCAGGTGTACCCGTTGTAAATCCTACGTTAAGTACAGCACAAGGAAATTTTGAAGATATCCTAACTATACAAAACCATGTTGGTGGTTTATCATTTTCTTTATGTAACAATTTTAAGTAAGTATGATTATCTATTAAAATAAAAGATGCCCAATCAGCCAGCAAACCATATAAAGCTGTAGCTGCTTGTCGACACTGAATAACCTACAAATTAGTAAAAAAATGACCATTTGTCGTATAACGATTGCGTAATCAAGATCAAAGCAATCCATCTAACAGATCAACCCTCTTGAATATCGGTCAAAATGGATTACAATTGGTTGAAAACAAATGTTGTTTAGTAAAAAACTATTAAACCCACCCTATTATTAGAATATGTACTCACTTGATATCTCTGCGAACTATTAGGTAAATGTAAGTACTTAGGAAGAGGGTTATCGTGTTGTAATATCAACGATACTTTATGAACATGAAACCACTTTCTCCAATTATTAGTTTCCATTTGACAAATTGGTTGCCACATATTGATAAATTTTAAACTAGAGACATCACTAAAAATAATTTATAATGTAGTTAATATTATTTCTTTTTTTTTATTATTAGGTATTTACCTTGGTGATAAAATAAGTCTTGTAGCATCGGAACAACTAGAATTATTTAACACATAAACAGGTATCCCATTGCGTACACTCTCAGGGAGAGTATACCAGTCTTTATTGCTTTGAAAAGAACTTAATTGCTGAGCTAAACCTAAGTCACCAGAAGATAATTGAGATAATCTCATCCAAAATCTCTCGATAATCGCTTGTCTGTACATAGACTTTGATTCTTTTTTGATCAAACATGTAATATCGTGTAGAAACTCATATGGAGCTTAAAATAAAATAACTTTTACTATTAGGAATCAGCGGTACAGTTCAATATTTACAGAATAAACTGTAAAAAGTTGGAATTTGAAGGAAAATCGTGTCAAGATTGAAAAATAGTGTATAAAACAAGCTTCTTCTTCCATTGGAATAAAATCAATAAAAACTGGTGAATATGAAAAAATAATAAAGTGATTTAACCAGCAAAAATCAAAACGTGTGCCAGTTTTTGATCCTAATTTACAAACAACAATAATTGCGGTGAAAGTGGTCTAAATTATAAATTGTTTCCGAGTTGACAAAAACCTTTACATAACCCAGATATCAGATGACAATGGGGTCAAAGTAGATATTATTTATGGTCATTTAATGTGAAAAAACACTTCCTGGAAAAAATCAGATAACACGTTTTGGCTGATATACAGAAAGTGGAAGAATAAGCAAAACTGAACATAAAGAAAAACATTCAAAAGAGAAGACACAGGTAAATAGATCAAGATTAATAAGGAAAGTTACTAACCTGATATGTATACTTCAAAGTGAGTTATATATTTTGTAACAGGCCATTGTGATCTAACTTTATAGTGAATATAAATTGACGATTTCCACTGAAGTATCAGCTTAATTTCCAAAGTTCCATTCATAAAAAATATATTCTAAAAAAATGTTAGTGTTGATATGAAAATAAAATTACCATTAATAAATATGTATAAATTATAAAAAATCTTACATCTACAGTAAATCCTTCCCTAATTCTTCTTGACAACAGAAGTAAAATGGAAGCACTAGTATTATCTTCAGTCTGTTTTTTTGTAATAAGGGATGGTATGTTATGAGTACAAAATGTTACATTTCTGTAAAATAAAATGCTATAATGTATAAAAAATTATTCCTCATTATCTTTCTTAAGTACAGATACGGATTTAGGTCTAAAGCCTTCCCGTACAGTCAATCAATTTGCAAAGTATTTTGATTAAAAGAGCCGATGAGCAGTAATCAAAATTTGGCTAATTTTTTTATTATAAACAACTCTGCTATTTAAAGTAAGCTGTCGACACATTGTAGAAAAGAAATATAACTTTAAACAATCTCTTGTCGTTTAAAAACAAAAAGTTATCTAGAATTACATCAATTATAAACTTACGAAGAAGTCCATGTATTACTATCACAAATCTTTGAACAAGCGTATTTATTTGCACTGTGAAAAGACCATAATAAAAACAATTCATGGTATACGTTCATATCCGTGGACGGGTTTTGCGGCTATAAAAAAATAGATGTTGTAATTGAAGGAATTTAAGTAGACCAAAAATATACTTACAATTTGCACAAAATTTTCTAAACATGTCCCTAAAGTAGAATATGCAAAAAAATGTAGTAAATCCGAATATGATACAAATCCAGCACCAGATTGAGGATTAAACGAAGTACCAACTCTTAAAAATGATATTGCTATACTATCATAATGTAATTGAAATAACAACGATTCCATTATATTTGAATCTGGCATTGCAACGACCCCATCTGTTATGACTAGAATATCTGTAAATAATAAATAGAATAATCAACCATTGTATACATACGATTCTGAGACAATGCATTGTTCCAAAACTGTGCTTTCAAACGGGTTAAAAATTTGGTAATAATCTATTGCGCAATAGACGAAAGTACCTCTTATTTTCTCATGACATAATGATAAAATACAAGTCGGCACGCGCACCACTCCTCATAAATTAAAACTCTACTAGCTAAAAACTTCATTGTAAGAAGAACAGCCAAATTACGGTTATATATTTTATGTACCCTCGTACCATAAAAAATTATGATTTGACAGAAACTCCTATATAATTTAATGGAAAATAATTTTTAAATTTTAAATCCAAATTATTCAAGAAAATACATAAATACATACGACTAATGCTATTTTCCGGAAGAAGTGATATAGCAAGCATCGAATACCGTAACATATTTACAAAATTAACATCTGGTGTAACCATAGGAATTCTTGAATACATCTGTCCAGCTTCGGGTAAATCAAATAAGTCACCCATTAAACGATCATTTTGATGCTAAAAAAAAGTAGAAAGTTATTCTATACTCCCAACAAAAGTATCAATTGGTGTACCAGAAATAAAAAATTTTGTCGAAGCAAAACTGTATAATAATTTGCTACCAAAAATAAAAGTCCTCATCTCTTCCTCTATTGAAAAGAACACTTACAATTTATAATTGTGTGATGGAAAATAGAAATGTTTATTTATTTAACTCACCCTCTGGTAATCTAATTGGTCTAAAGCAGTGGAACAAACATCAGCAATTTTTTCTTCGAGTATATGAAACTGTTTTTCTACATACTTTAAAATATCATGTAAATTTTGTTTTGATATTTGTACACCCTTAACTAAAACTTGCTGAGCTGGACTGAGAAAAAACGGCGTGTTAACAATAAGAGTCAAATAAATAATTGGTTGAAAAACAGTTGAACTGCCTGGAACTGTAAACTAAAAAAAAATCATTATAATTTTTTATTCTACATATTTAAAATAAAATATTTACTTCTTTACAGAGTCCATCAATACTAGCTTTAAAACAGTTTAAAATTTCATCAAAAAGGATTTCACCCTTGTGAGTATCAACATTGGCATGTGAGGGGCTCATATCTAAACAATAAACGAATCTATAACTTTGAGCTATAAATTTTACTTCAGTACGATAAGTTACTAAATATCTGTTGCATGTTAGTGACAGGCTTTGCTCTCTAGGAATGGCGGAAATTATCTCTAAATTGTTAGAAGAGTCACTCTGTAAAAAATATATGTTAAGATTACTTAATTTATATTGATTTTAATTCTTCAAATTTCATTTAAGATATAGTGCCATAGTTAATTAAGGCACTCTAAACTCATTTATTGGGTCTAAAACACCAAAAGGAGTCGGTTTAGGGTAGCCCTCGGAAACACTCATAAGATCTTCCAAATGCTCAAGAGTGCATTAAAAACGCCTGAATTCAGCCAAAATTTTAATTCAAGCTGATTTGAAGGCTCTACAATCTAGAAAGGCACTCTTACAGCAACAATATAACGCAAAATAAAATTAAGCAGTATTGATTGTGCTCCTACCATTAATTTTTATATGAACAGTGACTGATTGTCTTCGATAGTCAAGCTGCTCTGAAGGCTGTACAATCTAGAGGGGCAATCTTACAGCAACAATATACAGTAACAATAAAATTTGGACAATAAAATAAATAAGGTTCATATTTAATTACTTACCAACTTTTGGTTGGGAGTTATTATTGTATTAAGATGATCTAAAAGCCACTGCAAACGAGAAGCTCTAGATACAGGTACATTTTTTTGCATTAATAAATAAACCGTTTTTGCTTCCAAAAATGATGGTTGCGTGTCTTCCAGACAGGGATAGTCCGGCAAGTATATTTCCCCATTTCCTAAAATATTAAAATTATATTTTTTTATGCTATTAAATTTTAAATATAAATTTGGCATTGTTTCAAATACACTGTTTCTGTTACCATTGTGTAAAGATAAACGTTAATATGTTTGAAGTACAAGGTTGTTATCACTTACTCGAGACATTAAGATTTATTATGTGTTTAATTATTTATACTAAGTGTAATACTCCCAAATTTTTTAATGTAAACAAATAAATAAATTACCTGAAATAGATAGTTCAATTTCGTCTTCAGAACAGTGACTGTGGGAATCAAATTCCATTATAATTCTCCAATATGTTTTACATGTCAATTCGTTTCTAAATAAATACAAAAACAATTATCATTATCACAGACACAATCAAATTATAATAATTTAATTTAAGTATAAATAAAGTCTTTCATATCACAAAACAAACCTTTTAGATTTGACAGCCCTCTTGCGTTTCAATTTTATGTAAAATAATTTTCCTAATGGTAATATTCAAATTGTTTATTAAGTAGTCATGTAAATAAACAAATATTTACGATCTATTACTATAAAAGGATTACTACACAAACACACATACAACCAATCTATCAAATGCCATAACATAACCTAAATTTAACTTGTTTACTGTTTGTTGCATACTTCGTGGTTTGTTGATTTATTTACTTTTTGAATGACTTGTTCCGAAATTACACTCCTCGTACTACTTACTTAACAAGTGTACTAAATTTTTGAAATACAATAGTGAAATAAAATTTTTATTGCAGTTGTAGACACTATTTCAACTATTTTGTAATTTTATATGATATTTCACAATTATTTTACATTCAACTTTACGTTTTGTAATAAAATTTGCATATGATTTAAATATAACATTATGAATATTAACACTTCATTGTTAAATTAAATTCGTAAATAGATTTTAAATGAATTAAAATATTTTATTTGTAGATATGATAACCACGCAATAACTGAAAGTATGTATATATTGTAAAAAAACAAAAATAAAATAAAAATATAAGGCAAAAGAATTTTATAAAAGCTAATAAATTAATTTATTTCTAAAAATAGTTAGCACATATACATTATCCTTGAACAACTTTTACACGTGCCTTAATTTATGCATACCATGGGACATAGGATGTTAAACATAAATCATATCCGTTTTAAAGTATAATGAAAATAAATTATTTAATAAATAAAGACAATATTCAATTAAATTGTATTGGTATATTCATGGTATATTATTTACATTTTTTAACAAAAAAATAAAAATAAATATACTGCCATCTAGCAATGATAACTCGAATGTGATTAGTTTTATAAACACATCATAGATGTGTCACTATCGCCAACGAGATTCAAACAAAAGCTAAAATTTAATTAATTACTTTAAAAATGTACAAGTATAACTTACCTGTATATAACTGCAAACTAAACACATATTTTTATTGACTGTTAAACAAAGGTAAAATTAGTCACAAAAAAAAAACAACCAAGAACGCACTCAAGAACGTCAATAGAAACGTCAAAATATGTTTTTATATCAGATTTAACCTAAATCTAAGTTAAATAAATTAAGTGTACCTATATGCACTGTAAATAATTATAATTAGAATTAGTAATTTAAAATCGAATCTGTCTAAATGATAGATCTTAATTCAGTGTTAGTTTTGGCCGAGACATTAGCCACAGAAGTAAACAATATTAACAGTGAAAAAGAAACAATAGAGCTGTTTATAATTTATGGTTGCTTTGGAGTTGTTTTATTTTATGGCGTTTCTAAATATTTAGATGTTAAACCAGAAGTTGTAAGGACAATTAATAACAATTATTTCTTCTAGAATAGCATAATGGCAGCTCCACCTCCACATCATTTCATGCAAAATTTAAATAATCCTCAACAAGCAGGTACTTATTTATAAATTATTATATAAGAATTTACAACTTAATGAATATTTTTACTTAGGTATGAGGAGTTCCTTTGGGCCATCTCCCATGCAGACACAGATGGCTACTGCTGGTATGCAAAATAGTATACCCTCACAAATTCCTGTTCAATTATCTAATCCTATGGGAAGCCCAATGGTGCCCCAGATGACAAATACAATGAATGGGACAATAGGAAATCAAATGAATCCTAATATGAATGGTGGGTCTCCAATGCTCAGCCAGATGAATCAACATTATAATATGAATAGCCCAATGAATGGGGCTCAGATGGCTCCACATCAAGCACCCGCACAAATTACCATGCAACAAAGACCAATGGGTAAGTATTTTATTGAAATACTATTAATTCTAATTTAGTTACTCTTATTACGCAAAAGTGGAAAATAAAATATTATTTTATTTTTCTACACATTCATAAGTTTTCTATTTTTTAATCATTCATTTCATTTTAATATGAATAGATATTTGATTTGTTATAGTCTAAAATTTCTATTTTTGGTTTGTTAGAATTTACTCAAGCCTTAAATCATCACGAAATGCCTCAACAAACACCAGGGGTGGCTCCTACACCCCCTTCTGTTCCTGTCCAACAGCAGCAACAGCAACAATCGAAGGAATTCAATACAGCTTCGCTTTGTAGATTGGGACAAGAAACAGTTCAAGACATTGTAAGCAGAACTCAAGAGGTCTTCCAAACGTTGAAGCAAATTCCAGTAGGTCTATGTTTCACACTTTTATTATTCACTTTTTGTTTAGCGCCCCTCAAAAACTTTAAATTGGAGATAATTATTGTTTCTTTTTATAGCTTCCAAATGGTACTCCACAATCTCTAAACGCTAGCAACGAAAAGAAAGTGAAAGTTCAAGAACTTCTGCGCACAATTCGACTACTTTTTAAAAGACTGCGTTTAATATATGAAAAATGTAATGAAAATTGCCAACTACAGGGAATGGAATATACACATATCGAGAGTCTGATACCATTTAAAGATGAAATTGATCCTAAACATGATGAAAAGAAAAATTCAGAGGCTTATAGGTTGGCTTGTGAGGAAAGTAAAGAAGTTATGGAACAAGTCGTTCTTAAAAACAAGCAATTAAAAGAAGTTATCGATCATTTACGTCGTATTATTTGGGAAATAAATACTATGCTGACAATGAGAAAGTCCTAGCTAGATTTTATTGCTTATCATTAATAGTTATGATTTTTTTTTTTGTTATTGTCACTTATTCTTATTGAACTTTTTTTATGTTTCTATTAGAAGTTTATCAATAAAAAAATGAAATATATAAAGTTTCATAATAAATACTTTTTTTGTATTTAAATTAATTTGCGAGCTGCATAGCGCATTGATGAACACCAAAGATTTGGCAGTATTCTGATTAGATCAACCGCTGTTAAACATTATAAGATTGGCTAGTGTGACCCTCCGTCTTGAGCTAAAACTTTAGTTTAAGACTACTTCTATATACTTAAAAATCTTTTAGGGCTTAATACCTACAGCTTCATTAATAAATTTGCACAAATAAGTAGTATACTTTGTTTTCTCTCTTCAACTTTGTAATTAAATGAGCTTAGTTGAATCTTGTACCAAATTGTTGATTTAATCAGCGAGTGTCTAATTGTTTAATAATAAAAATCAAAATTAACCAAACAGATCTTTATTCGTTAATATTAAAAACAAAACATTTTGCCTTCAGAAACAATATCCGAGATACATAATAATAATACAAAAACAGCTTTTTCTATCTACGAATTTAGAATATTTATGTAAATGATTTATTTTACTAAATATTATGTTTGAAATTCTTACACACAGAAAACATTTAAATTTAACATACCATTGTTAAGTACTAATCACATGATCGTATATTTGCACTACATGAAATTGTAAATGTTCATGAGTGGATTATAATAATGTAATAAATTAACAGCAGCCATTAAAAATAAACGATATCGTTGCTTTTTTTTTTTCGAAATACATGATTTTAAAATTACAAAAATATAGTTATTAGAAAATTTGACTACAAAAAGATCAAAACAACAGATCTTGGATCTTATATACAGTTGTATGTCGTCGTACAGAAGTGCTATTTTAGAGGATTACCCAATTAATTGTAAATTTCCAATAATCTTAAATATTAACTCATTACCAACAGATTTTAGTTAGCAAAGTCATGTTGGAGATGTAGACAGCACTTTCTGCAAATTTCTTCTTCAGAATTTAAAGTGTGACATAACTTACATGTTATTAAATGCCTGTTTATAATATCATCGGTTTCAGTTTGAGTATCTTTAATATATTGATTTCCTTCGGCTTGTAAATCAATTTCACCTATTTCTTGTTCAAGTTCATGAAGAAGTTGATCGACTTCTGTCTCTTGGATTAAATTTGATGCAGCTGGATCGGATTCTAAGACCTTTCTTAATTCAGCTAAAGATTCGTAAACTATTGAGTCACCAAAGTCTTCTACAATTTGTCTAAATCTATCAATAATTGTACTTCGGTTATTTTTCATTTTACCAAATAACTTCTGGAAAATAGAGAAATAGTTTACAAATTTAAGGTTATAAATATTAAAACTTACATTTCTAAAATTATTTCTCATAGAATCTGCTGTACATGAATGTAGAAATTCGCTTCTTGCTTTTTGTATGCGTTCTGAATATGTGTTTTTATTTGACATAATTTTTATTAGAGTATTATGTATAAACTTTTTTCTTTAATTTTGTTTATAACATCCAACCACAACCTACAAACAACTTTGTAAACTGACAATTAATGACATTTATGACATTATGACACTTAAAACGTAAATTTTATATTCTGTTGCTGAAATGATATTATGTACAAGCACTGATCAGAATCGTACTAGCCATGTATTGTAGAACAGTGTTGTACTCAATTTTTTTATAACAATTTTCAGTTTACATTCATTCCATATAAATTCATGTTAAGTATTAAGAGGAATATAAGGATATGGATTTTTTCTATAATTTTAATTGTAAGTTATTTTCCTATTAATGGGTATGTGTGTTGTTTATAAAGATCTTTAATGAATGAAAATAGAGTGTGCGTGTAACCTTTACGCGCGATTGAAGTAAAACTTTTTGACGTACGTATCGGAAAATAAATATCTAATTACAATTCAATTATATTTATTGTCTATATACTTTACAAAAAATGAGATGTTATATTTATATTATTCATTAGAAATAGGAATTTGATAGTTATCATTATTTTTTATATATGAAATAATAGGTTTATGATAACTAAAATGTGGAACATAGATTTTACTCTCTAAATACCATTAATGTATTTAAAACCGTTTAAAAATTTTGAAAATTTCATAAATAAATTTTGAAAATTTAAGCTCCTCCCATAGCTGAAATCACACCGTTACTTTCATCAGAATCTTTCGTTAGAATCTAACGTTAAAATTACCCCTAGTCGCGCCTAAAGAAGTTTTGCTTCAATAATAGGTAAACAATATTAAAAATATACACACATTACGTTTAGAATGTGTGATTTTGTAGCTGTATCTACCTTATTGTAATACAACACAACTCAAGAGCCTTCGATAGTTAGGTAACCATTTCATTTTGTAGCATTTTATAGCATATTCCATAAAATTTAAAATCCTGAGTTGAGTTTGTTTTTTTCAGTTCCACGAAGGATCTGTTATTGCTGGTATAAGATCAGCCATCCTGACTAGTGGTTTTATGGCCTTTATGGCTACCTAACCAAACCTAAAATAAGTATAAGCAAGTGTTAAAACATTTCGAATAATGTATGTTATATAAACTTACTTAATCAAATCATAATGAATGTCGCTGTCTCGTCTTTTTTTCATTTTCATTTTTCTTCAAATCTTTCTGGCGCTGATAATATGCCCTTTGACGTTCACAATTTCCTTTTCTTTTTAGCTCTTTAAGTCTATAAAACGAAAATAGCTAGGTATAAATAATAGGTATAAATAATTAGGAATAAATAGTGTAATTACACACCAAAAATAAAATGTATGCATATAGAGTAGGTACTCACTCATTTTCATTCAATATTTTTTCATCACTTTTTTCATTAATAAATCCACTTTGTTTATTCATATTTAAAACAAACACTTTATACACAAATTTAAACTATTTACCACCAATGTATTTTGTTTGACAAGCTGTCAATTCATAAAATTACAGATTTAATTTTATTTAATATAGTAGGCGGAATCGTGTTAGGTATTTTGTATCAGGTTTTGTTTCCGGTACGCGTTACATTAGAATGACGTCACGTCCGTTAGAATTACTGAGTTACCCCTAGTCGCGACTAAAGAAGTTTTACTTCAAAAAATCAAATTTGTTATATTGTAACTTAAAATGTGCTTATATTGATAAAAGTCATCATAAATTGCTGTTTTAATTTTTTATTCTGTTATTTTACTATTCCTGGTGTTTGATACATGTATTCATATAGGTGATCACTGAGAACTGCTTGTAAAATAACAGTCAGTATGGTACTTAGGAAAATACCGACAGAAATGAATCTTCTAGTTTAGCGCTTACGTGTGACACAGCAAGAAGTCTAATTTTTTTTTTTTTTTTTTTAATGGTGGTTGCCTTAACTTGATGGAAATCCATTTAAACGTAATGAAACACTTAAAAAGGTTTAAATTTCCACTTTATTAACGAAATTGCATGACGCACGTTTCGACACACAGTGTCTTTGTCAAATGCTGTGGTACAACTATTTTAAATGACATAAAACAATTATGTAAAATGTAAAAAGGATGGTTAATAATATGCCAAAATTTTTATTTTAGGGTGAATTTAGGTGAAAAGGTTTAATAATGGGGAATTTCCAAAATCTGTTTGTTCATTTAACAGCAATTGTGTTACTTTTCTTTTATTTATTTCCATTATTTCTAAAAGGTTTAATTTTTTAGATTTATTTTCGGAATGTAATATTTTAAAATTATCATCAAATGTGTGTATGTTTTCTATGAGGTGATTTGCATAGTGTGAGTCACTCTTTCTATATAAAAAACTTCTCTTATGTTCTTTTATACGTGTATCGAAAGATCTTCCTGTTTGTCCTACGTACATTTTGTTGCATGAACCACAATTTAAAAGATAAACACCTGATTTATTTTTGAAGTTAGTTTTAGCTTTATTATTTTTTATAAATTTACCCAAAGTGTAATTTGTTTTATATGCTATATTGTAATTATTTCTTTTGAAGTGTCTAGATATTTTTCTGGTAATTTTTCCTGTATACGTGAGAGTTTTAAATTTTTCTTGTTTATTTTTAGATATTGGATAAATCATTTTAATGGTTTTATTAAATGTTTTTTTAAAAACAAGTTTGTCTATAATATTAGGATTGTAACCATTATTGCAAGCTATTTGTTTAATTGTTTACAAGACCCTTGATATTTTTGTAGTAATCTTCACAATTATACTTTTGTGAGTACGGTCTACTCACCATAATTCGTATCGTTTTGTACGAATTATGGAGAATACAATTTGTGTATAGAAAGTACGAATTGCGGACGGTTATAATGAAAAGGGGAGGTTTATTTTATTAATATGTATGCGCATTTGTACATAATGTAAAATATTTAAAACATTAATTCTTCTTGAAGTAAGTAATCTTGTTTTGGATGAAACTATCGTTCCCAACGTTGTCGATTGCTACTTCAAAGGTCTGTAACGCCTGAAATACGTTGCCCGCTACTTCACTAGCTGCCAAGAAATTAGGTAAATCCTTTAACTTGGCTTTTGCTTGTTTGAAAAACACTGGAAACCTGTCTTTTCTTTTATTGTCCAGGACTTCATTATCTTGTTCCTAACATCTTAAGCCACAATTGTTTCTTTTGAAAATGTTTTCACCATCTCCATTCACTGTGACGAAGTCTGTAAAAGTTTTCTTTTTGAGGCACCAGAATGTTCCACTGAATGTAACAGATACGCCCCTCTCTCTGTCCAAACTTTCATCGGGTTGTTTTTAAAACCGATAACTTTAAAGCAATTTTAAACGATCGTCGATGAAACCATTTTTCAGTACTTATCAGTTATGGTTATTACTACTTAAGTTAACCAAGTCAACGCAATTCAAAACATGATATATATGATATTGTAGCTTGTTTAAAACACCCGAATAATAAAATTTCTTTTATTAACGTTTCTTTTCACTTAGGCCGACTCTGTCCTAAATTTTATTCGAGATGCTTTCAGAACTTAGCAAATCTAACCGTTGTCTCTAAGCAGTTTATCGATTTTCCTAACTGACCAATGAGGTTCCCGAGTTTAAGATCAGGTGGGTAGGCTGGAAAGGAGAGCGTCTCTCTAGTACCAACGATTTTTATTCACTCTGGGTTTAGATTTTACGCGATTAAGATCGTTCGCGAAATGCTCAGTTTCAAATTCCCGGCAATTTTCTTATTTTATCTTAAAAATTACCAGCAGTTAAATGTTTCTTGTATCAACTATCGTTTATCGTACCGGGAGGTTTACCTGAAGATTTCCAGACAGTGCTATTTTTAAGTTTCCTTCGTATATCGTAGAGTAATGGCGGCAGAATTCAGCCATTGTTACCGTCTTTTCTTCGAACCCCAGCTACGAAGAATGAGTTTATGGTTTTTCTCTAAATATCTACAAATCTAGACAAGAATGGGTCTAGATTATATCTTACCGTTAAGACCAATTACCGGGAGAATGAAGCCATATGCTAACAAAGTCTCTCAGAAACATTTAGAAGATAACGTAAGTTTTTAACAATTTTTTTATAACTGTATCGAGTCTCAGAGTACCATTTATTTCTATGGATCATTTTATCCTAATTGTATTTACCTGTAACATCTATAAGTGCAGTGCACAGTGTCGTAATGAAAATAACCGGGATGTGATTTTTTTGTGTATTGCTTACCTGTAATTTTTTTATAACTTATATTTTTTGTAACTCCTATCTGTAAACTGTTTTACTTATATTCTTTAATTTTTTTAATTTATCTCTCGTACTGATTTAATTAAGATTTATACTTTTAAATATGAGTACTCTTAACTCGAGTTAATATCAAAGCAAAAGGTGATATTTTTTTATAATTTTTTCATCTAAATTTTACCTCTCACTTTTCGCTTATCTGAGTATACGAAAATGACAAAACAGTGTACTTAGCTATTATTTTATGTGTATTAATAATTTTGTTTTTGAACTAAACACAAATGTGTGCAGTAAAATGTGTCTACTATACCGTACCGAGATGTATCTCATATTTTTTTATTTTATTGTTGATGTGTCTCTTTTATCATTACAGCTGATAATAAATACTGTTATTGTTAACTATAGATTTTTCTTTTCCTAGCTAGAGCCTGTTACTCTGATCAATACTTTCAGTTTCTCTAATCTATATTTTATAAAAGTAATAGATTTAGTTTCTTAAATATATCTTATTTTATCCAGGTAATAGATTTTGTTTTTTAAATATATCTTTATCTTACCGATTTGATTTATAACCATAAGGATAAGTAAAAGGAAAGTGTAAGTATAATTTTTCTTTTTAGTACATATCTTAAATAAAAGTGTGTAATTTAAATTTTAGCAAGAACATCTGCCGGGTTATCTAATTTTACCTTATCTTATCTTATATCCCTTATATCTTTCTTTTTCCATCTGGGTTTCTTATATTTCCCCATCCTCAGGATAAAAAACATAAGTGGCGCCCATTTTCCTTTCTCTTTCGTTTCTTTCATTTACTCTCTTTTGTCGCCTTTAACTTCTTTTATCTTTTATTATTCTATTAAGCATATTTCTTTTTATATTTTCAAAATGATTCATCTAGCTCGAACGAATCCACACTCGCTCTCCTCCTACCCCCGTTCGCATATGTTAACCTCTCAAATCGAGCATTTAACATCATGAGGAAAAAAGAGGTTACAATATGGTAAGGAAGAAGTGGAAGGTTTGGTAGAGAGGAATAAAGTTTACTAGATACGAATTAATGAGGTGTTAAGTGAGTGAGATACTCAGAGATATTAAATTTTCCAAGCGACCACACTACAGAGGTAAAGGTAATTTTTTTTTCTACAGTATTTTCTTTTTAATGTACATTTTCTTTTAATTTAAAATAGTGTCTTTTTAATTGTAATATATCTATCTATGAGAGAGAGGGAGAGAGAGAGTTATTTATTTTTTGGTCTGTGAGAGAGAGAAACATGCGTGTGTCGTGTCGTGTCGTGACAACTTTTGGTATGAATTTTTTTTGGCTAGCTCCTAGCGTCAGTCGTAACTGTTCGTAACGCCCGAAAGGGAACTTCGTTCCAATAACAATAGCTCAGACTGTTTGTTGTATATCTATCCCTTTTCAATGCAATGAATGTTTAAACTGTATTCAAAGGACTTATAGTGATGACTAATAACATGTAGTAAATATTTCATCTTTGTTTTTACCGAACAATATACCTTATATGTGATTCTGTCTCTCTCTTACTCACACCATTACATATGTAATGATTTTTCCCATTTAGCTACACACTAATTCATTCCACAGAGTGTCCGAATAGAAGTATAACTTCAAAATGCTCGTACAGTTAAGCGCTCGGTCAACAGACATTTTATCTTCGTCTGACTGTTATCTATTCTATTGGTATGCCTTATAGTAAAACTCTAGAATTTGTAATATTATTCCTTCATTAGACACTTATATCGTGAGGATTTAATGATGCAGCATATTTATATTTAAAACAATGTTAAAACCTTTTATGGTATCGTAAAATGTGAGGATAGTGAAGGATAGTGATATAGGTCCTAAAAACATTAAATTTAAGTGTATAGAAGAAACGAAGACTGCATTCGTTACTATAGGTAAATGAAAAGTAATAGTCCACATACGATCGATAAAGATTTGATAAATTACTCTTTGCCGCACCTAGGTTTCCATAGAAACGAGGGTAAGTGTTGTAGAATAGTAAAGGAAAAAATTATCATTCGTCATGAACCACAATGGGGAATAAGTTAGTGACATTTACAGACCAACAGTTAGAAAACTATCAGGTAATAAAAGTAATTATTATATTCTGTTACTATTATTCTATCGAATGTTATTTTGTAGGATTGCACGTTTTTCACTAGAAAAGAAATTTTAAGGTGCGTATCTGTTTTCGTTAAAAACTATGCATGATCTGTAATACAAAAAAATCTATATAAATTAATTATGGTTGATACAATATTTGATTTGTTATATATGAATTTAGTATTTAATTTTCTTGGCACACCTTTTGCATAAGTAGGTATATTGAAAACAGGCCAAACTGAATAAATAAAGGTGGAAGTACAGTTACGTTAGAATATTAATTTTACTAATAAAAGTTTTGAAATTTTTGCAATTTTCTATTTTACAATGAATTTTAAGTTCAAAATTAAATAAAAATATAGGTAAGCGTGTACAAATTGTATTTGTTATCATATAGTTTTTATTACAGAACTTCAACAAGGCTGCATAGAAATTTAAAGTACCTACCCTTCTAGTTTATTTATATCTGACATGAAAAATGTGTTCATTTAAATATAAGATATTCCAACATTTTTATGTATTTACGGTTATTTCAGGGTATTCAAAAGATTTCGTGAAGTTCGTCCGGATCTCGTTCCAAAGCAAATGAAGAAAAATGAGGCTATTAGCGTAAGAATCCCGTTGGAAGACAGCATAGAAAAAATTCCTGAATTACATGTAACATCAAAATACGGTAGAGATAAAGTGATTTTGGCAAATTGAGGCAAATTATATTTATTTTACGATTTTTTTTTATGACAAGTAGCTTTAAAATTATTTTAATTTGTCAAATTTGGAATTAAAATTAAAAATGGTACAAATAGATCTAATCGTAAAGGAAACAGAATGATAATTTTGTTTTTTATAAATACTTACCTATTAGTTTGCTTCAATTTGTTAGAATTACGAGATAAAGTATTTTATTATTGAAAATAATTTTCAGGAAAATCCCTTCAAGAAACGAATATGTGAGGTATTCTCAAGAGATGGAAAAGGCAATTTATCCTTTGAGGATTTTTTGGATATGCTTTCAGTTTTCAGTGAACAGGCTCCTAGAGATATAAAAGTATTTTATGCTTTTCGGATATATGGTTAGTAACTATTGATTTTTACACATTGTAAAGATAAACACGTAAAGTAGTGCATGAAATTATTTCGTCGTTTTTATTATGAAATAAAAATGTTACATAATTAATTAAAAAAAAAATCGAATTTCTTAAAGATCTAAGGCAAGATTCTTAATGAAAGTGAGCACAAATTTTGCATTCACGAACGCCTACGGACCTGAAATGAGTATCCTTAATATCGTAATGGTACAAAAAATAAAAGAAGCATATTTTAAGCTTTATTTTTAAGTTTTAATTCACACACAGCTCGATTAAATTAATGAAAATGTTAGTGAGAACTCTGTAGAGGTTTTTGAGCAAATATTTTGGTATATATTGGTTTATATTAATATTAATCAAACCTGTTTTGAGTAATATACAATTCTGAAATTTAATAGCTAAAAAAATCATGTGTTTTTATCACCAATTAATAAAAACAGTATTATGTATATAGCTTTAAAATTGCGTTATTGTTTTCACACCAAAATCATCGTGAAAACGTAAAAATTGTTTTGTTTGTCTATCTGTCCGTCCGCCTATCTGTAAACACATATCCTCCGTTATTAGAAAGACTTAGAGACTCAAATTAAAGCCTTTTTTCTGAAGACTTCATTAAAGGTGAGAATGTTTTTACCACTTCTGGTTCAAAATTTATAACAAGAAAGTGATTTGAGGTGAAAAAGTAGTTATTTGACTCTTCCCATTGGGATATTTTAATAGTTTATTTGTTTTAGACTTTGACAGTGATCAACATATTGGACCGGAAGATATTAACCAAGCGATACTACTGCTCACAAGAAATACCGAAGATCTAACTCCTGAGGATAGACAGCAAATAGCAGAGAAAGTTATTGAAGAAGCAGACGTAGATGGAGATGGAAAATTGTCTTATATGGAATTTGAACATGTAATTACTAGAGCTCCTGAATTTTTATCAACCTTCCACATTAGAATATAAAATATGGTGTTCCAATTTTTCTCAAGATTGCCTAGAGTATTATAAAATATTTTTAGAATAATGTGTACTTTTTACAATACGTAGAAAATATAAATATAGATAATTTTTAAATAATATATATTATCCATACCCTCCATACAATGAAGTAGAGCCGATTACTATAAATTTCTAGATCCATACAATTTCTATTTTCCATGTGTTCAACGGTGGTGTCAACTCTTTAGCTATATACTAGTGATACTAAGCTGACATTCTCATATTTTACAAGATGGAAATGCATAAAAGCTGTTAGTAGTCACTAAATATGACAAAGCTGCAATTTAAATTGCATTATATTCAGTTTACTCTAGTCAACATCTTCAAAAACGTGAAAAATTAAAATAAAGGTCCTAAAAATATATGCGATAGCTCATTGGATTCGGAATCACCTGTAGAAAAATGTTTTTGAAAGAAAAGTGTGCAGGCAAAAAATTGCAATTGTTATTAACAAAATAAGATGAAAAAAAACAGATGTTTATGTTTTTGTTAATAACTCGAAAAATAATTATATTTAAGCAATTTTGAAAAAAGCTCGTTAAAGAAGAGGAAATTTCCGAAAAAAAAGTCAAGCCTCCCGGAACTCTATCTCCATTATTTATCATTTTAATTTGACGTTAAAAATGGGGCTTTGAGCGGCTTTTACGGCATACGCGCGCTACTGCTAAACGGTGTTTATCAGATAAAATATTTTTTTTATGACATAAAATGTTATTTTAAAAATTTGAAAAAATTCCAGTATTTTCCTAACACTTGAAAGAATCTAAATCAATTGGAAAAAACATTTTATCACTGTTTTTCAAAAAGTTATTCAATTGTTAACTAACAAATTTTTTCCTAATCTCTGTTGACATAAACAATGGGATAAAAGGTATAAATAATTGGCCTAAAAATTTGAAACTTTGTGAAGCCCTTTTCATATGTATACTTTACAAGATTCTGTAATAAATGTTTATAAAAGTTTATTAATTTGTTAATTATGCTTTTTCATAACTATTGCAAAATATTGCGAAAAAGTAAAACAAAATACAGAATTTTTCCAAATAAATGCATGTAGTATCTAATAAACAATAAATACGAATTTGGTTTTAGAATTATTTGAAAGTGAAATTTATTTTCTATAAAAAACTCCTGAAATATCCTTTATCATATCTCCAATAGTTTAAAAGATATATAATTTTTTTAATTGGCAAGTTATTTGGCGCTACAGTTAACGTGACGTATGATATTAGAAAGTATTATTAACAAATTAATAAACTTTTATAAAGATTTATCGCAGGATCTTGTAAAGTATACATATGAAAAGGGCTCTACGAAGTTTCAAATTTTTGGGCCAATTATTTATACCTTTATCCCATTGTTTATGTCAACAGAGATTAGGAAACAATTTGTTAGTTTACAATTAAATAACTTTTTGAAAAACAGTGATAAAATGTTTTTTCCAACTGATTTAGATTCTTTTAAGTGTTAGGAAAATACTGGAATTTTTTCAAATTTTTAAAATAACATTTTATGTCATAAAAAAAATATTTTATCTGATAAACACGGTTTAGCGGTAGCGCGCGCTTGCCGTAAAAGCCGCTCAAAGCCCCATTTTCAACGTCAAATTAAAATTATAAATAATGGAGATAGAGTTCCGTGAGGCCGGAGTTTTTTTTCGGAAATTTCCTCCTCTTTAACGAGCTTTTTTCAAAATTGCTTAAATATTAATATTTTTCGAGTTATTAACAAAAACATAAACATCTGTTTTTTTTCATCTTATTTTGTTAATAACAATTGCAATTTTTTGCCTGCACACTTTTCCTTCAAAAACATTTTTCTAGAGGTGATTCCGAATCCAATGAGCTATCGCTCATATTTTTAGGACCTTTATTTTAATTTTTCACGTTTTTGAAGATGTTGACTAGAGTAGTTCTAATATGTTGCATTGTAATCTGTTTACGAGCGGACCTCTTATATAAACACTGGTAATGTTTTTAGACAAGTCACTAATCTCGAAACTATTTACTCTGTAAAGTTATCTTTACACTGATTTATATTGGGATTAGTACAGCAAAAGTATTCTATTTCTTATTATAAGATAGCATCGTTACCTCTATTAGAACATATAAAACAAAAAAATGTGGGAAATTGAAAACAACTGAAAAAAAGACAAAACTGGAAAAATTACAAAAATAAATAGTGAAAACTTGGAAACAAACGAGAAAATATGATAAAATCAACAAAAAAGCGAAAAATTCGAAAATGAAATGATTGATTAATAGGCGTTACGAAGTTCGCCAGGGCAGCAAATCTATATATATAAAACTCAAAGGTGACTGACTGACTGACTGATTGACTGACTGACTGATATAGTGATCTATCAACGCAGAGCCCAAACCGCTGGACGGATGGGGCTGAAATTTAGCATGCAGGTAGATGTTATAACGTAGGCATCCGCTAAGAAAGGATTGTGATTAATTCCACCCCCAACGGGATAAAATAGGGGATGAAAGTTTGTATGATCTATCAACGCACAGCTCAAACCGCTGGACGGATGGGGCTGAAATTTGGCATGCAGGTAGATGTTATAACGTAGGCATTCGCTAAGAAAGGATTTTGATTAATTCCACCCCCAAGGGCATAAAATAGGGGATGAAAGTTTGTATGAAACTTTGTCAATTTTAAACCGTTCGGGCTGAAACTTTGCATGCATATAGTTACTATTACGAAGGCAACCCCTAAGAAAGGATTTTGATTAATTCCACCCCTAAGGGGATAAAATAGGGGATGAAAGTTTTTATGAAACTCTGTCAAATTTAAACCGATCGGGCTAAGAATTTGCATGCATATAGCTACTATAACGTAGGCATCCCCTAAGAAAGAAGTTTGATGAATTCCACCCCTAAGGGGATAAACTAGGCGATAAAAGTTTGAATGACAGTTTGTCAATTTTAAACCGATCGAGCTGAGATTTTGAATGCATATAGCTACTATGACGTAGGCACCCCCTAGAAAAGGATTTTGATTAATTCCATCTTTAAGGGGATAAAAAGGGAATGAAAATTTGTATGAAACTTTGTCAATTTTAAACCGATCGGGCTGAGATTTTGCATGAATGTAGCTACTATGACGTAGGCATCCCTTAAGAAAGGATTTTGATAAATTCCACCCACAAGGGGATAAAATAGGGGATGAAATTTGGTATGAAACTGTGTCAGTTTTAAACCGATCGGGCTGAGATTTTGCATGCATATAGCATGCAAGTTTTTCAATTTTTAAAATAATAATAGTCTAATACCACTTGCGCTTTACTGAGGGTGTGTGGAGCGGAGAGACGGTCATTAATTGTCAATTAATTATGCAGCCATTTAGAATCTACTATTAATGATTGTCAAACATCAATCTCTTGACAGGATTTTTATTCCTGTTGGTAAACTAGAAGTAAATTGTCGTTAGGTAGATTTTCTTATGTAAAATAAAAGTTAAATAACACATTTCATCAACATTTATTGTCAATACATAGTTTTGATTTGACATAGCAAGATTTGGCATATTACGATGTTACAATACAAAAATAAATAAAACAGAGTTATCTCCATGAGAAATATGTTTCATAATACCTGAAAAATAAAAATAATAAATAATTATATTTGTATGGAGTATACACGTTTTTACATATGTGATTAATTTATTAGCTGAATATTAAAGACAGCAAGATAAAAAGTTTTCGACTCGACACATAAAAAGTGTTTTAATCAGCGCAAAATTATGTTTGACTTTATAAACCTTTTGTTTTGTCCACAAGATCAGGTGTTCTACCTTGGTTTCCTATTCACTCCAACACTCAGATAGGAGACCGAGATCCTGTGCGGCAAACTCAAAAAATGCTACACACCCAGGGCCTCCACAAGAGAAGGGCCACCACAATTTGAATTATCAATTCCAATGTGTCATAGAAATTAAAAAACGTGTATTCTCAATCGAGAGGAAGTAGATTTTTCTGGTTTCAAAAATGACATTGGTCTTTGGCCTGACATTATAACAGAAAGAATGGTCAATTATTGGAAGAAAAAAGGTTCTACAATACTGCAAAATTGTGATGAAATCTATCTGCAAAATTCAGTTCTCCAAGATCAGCCTCGAGATAATACAAACTTTGTTCGGAAATGTTCAAAGAGTATATTTACCCGTCGCAATCAAAATCAAGAGACTGTAAATCGATCCTGTCTGTTTTTTTCCAACTACGAGGAAAATTTATTGCTATGCATGTAAATTAATGTCTACCCAAATAACAAAGCTCAGTGGAGAAGGCTTCAGTGACTGGAAGCATTCATCTGAACGCCTACGCGAGCATGAGATTTTGAAGACTCATTTGAAGTCAGTAATGAGTTTAGTGCAACGAGTAGAAGTTACAGGACTTGTTGATCAAGAGCTAGCAATACAAGAGGCAAAACAAATTGAGTATTGGCGAAAAATTCTTAGAATTGTCGTCAGTACGATTAAATTTATTGCTGAACGTGGATTAGCCTTCCGAGGAGACGATGAACTTACAATAGTCGTTCGATATATTGAAGGATCGATGATACCAAAGGAACGATTTCTTGCTTTCTTACCAAATTGCGGTCATACTGGTGAAGCAATAGCAAAAGCTTTACTACAATTTTTGGATGACCATCAAATTAATATACTTAATTGCAGCGATCAATCGTACGACAATGCTGCAAATATGAGTGGCAAATACAGAGGGATGCAAGCTCTTATTTTACAGAAAAATTATTTATCAGCATTTGTACCATGCTGTGGTCACTCACTCAATTTAGTTGGAAAGGCAGCTGCTAACTCTTGTACATTAGCAGTGCAATTCTTTGATTTCATTCAGAATTTATATACGTTTTTTAATAAATTCTTTGTTTAAATAATTTATTTGTTGCGAATAAATTTTTGAAAGACTTTTGTTAAAAAAAATTTTGTTTTCATTCGGAAAAAAATAGGGGCCTCCACATTATCGTTGCCCCAGGGCCTCTAGACCTCCAAATCCGGCCCTCAACACATGCAGCAGACTGTGAAAGTGCCATAATTGCTAATTTCAAATCAAAAGTAAATGCACTAAAGGGTATGTTCTGACTAAGTCAACGATTACAATCGCCTGCAAGCGATTGTAAATTGATCGCAGAATATGGCTCTCGGACACGATTAGATTATTACTTACTCTCAACGAATTTTTTTGGCCGCCTTTTTCGTTTGTATTGTTTACAAAAGATATAGCGTGCAATGGTAATATTGTTATTTTGATATAAAAAATTAATTAATGTGATGAAAAAAATGTAAATATATTATATTGTCTCTGTGTAGGAACTTGTAAACATACTTGATCACAAACCCGATTACACGAATCGTGTCCGAGGGCAAATGGTAAACGATTACAACCATTTGCAGGCGATTGTAATCGTTGACTTAGTCAGAACATACCCAATGTCTTTCGCAGCAATGTTTGGAGCGATTCAAGAAAGTTTTTTCTCGTTTTTGTGAAGCGATCTATCGCCAACAATGAGTCCGGGGCGAAACAGTATTTAAACCAGTTGGTGAAAACTGATTGTTTAGCTTTAAAGAAAACGATGAAAATCAGCTTTCACCAGAACAACACACTTTCTCCCACAATTGCGTCGGTAATGGATTTGAAATAAGATTTGCTTGGTTTTGCTGTTCTGTCAAACTTTTGCATGTTTCACCAGTTGACAAAATTTGTTTCTGGGAAGAGCTTCTAATCCAATACAGATGTTAAGAGGGACTTATATCGATATTTTTAGGCTTTACAGATTCTCCTTTTCGTACAAAAAGAAATCAATAGAGATTACGTAGAAACATAACATTTGCAGTGTTTCTTTATTAGACCGATAAAATTTTTCACCTTACCATGGTATAATGTTGCAAAATAAATACTGATACCAACAATTTACACAGGATATGCATCACTGATTCTTACCTATTCAAATGATAATTGAACCATCACGAAAATGAAATGGGTGTATGCACGTAAATTAATCTGGGCCAAATAATCGTAATAGTTATACATTGCTACGTTTGTACCTACAGATTTTGTAATATAAATTGTTACGGAATATTCAACAATTCAGTGCTAACGCGAAAACAAGTCCGAATTCTGCATTTAGATATATAATGCAGAATTTGTAAATTTATTGATCTATGGTTCAATAATTTATATATAAACAATTGTTGTAACATAAAGTAAGTAGACATGTTTATTTTGAACTATAAATCTGCTAGTTTTTAGTCGCAGATTTTGATATCTGAACATTGTAATCTGATAATTTGGGCCTTTCCGAGTTTTGGTTCTGCAATTTCTTACATGATATAACAATCATGTATATGAAATTACTATCAAATTACTCATTTACAACAGTGATGAGACCCATAAGGAAAACAGAAAAAGAAACGATAAGATAGAGAATAATCTGCAGTAACGCATGATTTGGTGTAGTCTACGATCTCTTTTGAAATTTCAAACTGTAAATGCGAGCGATATCAGAGATTCTAGTTCTTTTCCGAATATTTTTCAACACCAAGGACCTACAGTAAAACGGATAGATGGAATTTGCTATTCAATATCACTAAGAGTAGAAGCAACTTATCCATTTAACTTACCTTCAGAAAATAGTTTTTCTAAACATTTATATACTACGAAATTCGATCCATCGTGACGGAGAAAATCCATTTAATAATAATTTCTGAACATGCTCAAACCCAAACAAAAAACGTCTGAGAAACAACATTAAACATTGAACACTTCCATTGATTTCAATACATTTTATTTCATGATTGTTAAACATTTAAACAGTTATACGGTTATACGTAAGTGACATCCAATTCACAGAGTTTTAACGTGAAGAATTTGAGGAAATTCAGAAAGATAAGGATAGGCAGGGAGTAGAAAACATCAACATTTAAAATGTTCTAATTCAGCCTTTTTCTATCACACATTTATAACTTCCGATAAAACTTTTGATTTTAAGTTGGGTAAGACAGGGTTAGACTTTGGACAGTACAACAAAGATAGATATTGCGCTTCCTGAGACAGTTGCTCAGTCAGGCAGGGTGATCACAGAGTTAATATAGATATTGAGAAGACCTGCGACGATAGGGTGGGGGTCTAACCAAGCGTGGGTTGAAAGGACCCAAAGCAGCTTCATTAGTAGATGAAGCACTTCTATAAATTGTCAAATGACGGATTCTACTGCAAGGGCCTTTAGGCCATTTATGATTCATACTCCAATAGAGAATCGGTCCCAAAGCTGAATGCATGTGTCCAAGAAATAGAGTCAGTTGTCTAACATATTCCGGAATAGCTTCTTGCGTAAATTCTTCACAAAATTGAGTGATAACGTACGGAAACCAGCAAAGAATGAAAAAGAGTGACAGACAAAGAAGACAATTGGCCAAACGTCTGCGACTTCTTAGAGATGAGGTTGGTGGAGGAGTTTCTTCAATAGTATCTTGAGCGGTCGGAATACTCATTTGTTTGCGTCCCTGAAAATAAAATACTATTATAATTAAAATCCTATTAAATCAATTAAAAATCCTTTTAGGAAGTTTTCAAAAAAGATTACTCTATGTTGAGAAGTTGTTAATATTTAATTTGTAGATTCTTCCTTATTAAACTTTTGACAATATTTATATTTTATAATCCAATCATTAGATGGCAATTGATACTTTTTAAATATTACAAGATGAAACGTTGTGGATCTTTGGGGTTTGGTCCAATCGGACCCAAGACTTTGTAAAGTTTTTTGGCTGATAATGGTATGGCGCAGCTCTGATGATGGTCATGATTGTTGATGTCAGAGAAGTCTTCATACACTTAGCATGCTTCCTAGATGTCCGTGGAACTGGTGTCACGGGCGTCGACAAAGAAAAAAATTGGCTGAGGCTTGTGCATTTGTCGTGGACGTTTGTGATTCAAGATATTCTTGTAATACCCTGAAGAAAGAAGACTACTAGTTTCAATTAGAGATGCCTTCTCATGTGTTGATTTAAAACAGTATTGCCACAAACGTATTATATATTATTTCTCTTATTACATCGTTTTAAATTTACTACAACAATTGATTCACATTTATTTGAAACTATTCCAATAAAAATTGTTTATGATACTTTTGTGTCAGTTCAGTTTCTGAATGATTTATTTCAAATAAGATGCTTCATGGGTTGAATAAATATTGCGTACCCGATATGATAGGACTTTTATTGTGATTTATTTTTGACAATAATATTGTGATGCAAAAAGTTTTGTTTTAGGCCCGAACCTGAAATGGATATGTTCTGATTAGTTGCTGTGAGAGTCGATATCGATGTGGTAATAAATTGAGCTGAATTTTTGTTAACGGCTGCATTCTGGTTTTAAACTGCAATAAAACGAATATGTAGGGTTAAATGAACAAATCTTAATTTCTTAATTTTGATACAGTATTTGATCAGTTTCTTTATAGAAATATTTATTTATACTTTTAAAATTGGTGTTAAAACTTCACGCCATTCATTTTCAAGATTGGCTCGTTGGGTTTCTAAAGTTTACCTTAATTTTTATGGTAAATGCTTTTCGACTAATTGGCAAAGTATAGCGAACTAAAGGGATTTGGAGATGTTCAGTTCACTTGGGACACGTTCAAAAGTTTTAATTCAACTGAAAATTGAAATTACAAATGCCATTACAAATTATGTAGGATTTGGAACTGGCATGGTTTGTCAAAATTCATATGAATTATCTGTATGCCTTTAGGACTTCTTATTATTAGAGATTATGTTTTATAAAAACATTAAATACTATGAACATACAGTCGGTGCTAAACAAAATTTGATTCACGTCATTATAATTTTACGTCGACACGTATAGACAGTGTTGCCGGACTTTTATAATTCGAATAAAACTATCCAAAACAACTTATTTACAGTGAAATCAAACAAAGTACCTACATAATTTTTATATTTATTTTTCCTTTTGGTTATATGGGTTTAATAAAATAAAGAGTATAATAATATTTGCTTTTATTCGCTATAAATAGATTCATCACTACTAGTTTCAGTTTCCTCATTGGGATTTATAATTATAGGTGCAATCTCTAGTGTATCCAACAATCTCTCTCTATCAAACCATTTAAAAATTTTCTCTTCAGTATGATGGATAGTGTTTTTCCAAATTTCTGGTGCAATCGTTTCAAGAGCTTCACACCACATATTTAAACAGTCTGTTTCAGTGGTTCCGTCTGTGCCAATGTGTCTGTTATAATATTGTTTTGATGTACCCCATATCAGTTCTATGGGATTGAAAATACAATGATATGGGGGTAAACGTAGCACTTTGTGTCCATATTACTCGGCTAAATGGTCAGCCATATATATGACTGGTGGTTTATTTCAAAAAATGAAATGATTATCCCAAGGAAATTTCCAAAGTTAAGCTTAAAATTTAAAGTATTAGGTAGGTACCTACTTTTAATTCTTACCTATTAACAATGTTCAGAAGTTCAACTTTTAGCATATTTTCTGTGAAATCAAGGTTTTGACTAGTCAACCATTCTTTAATTTGTGGTTTGTTCCAAGTTGTATTAGGTGTTTTATGGAGTAAAACACTGTGATATGGAGCATTGTCCATAACAATTATGCTGGGTTCTGTGAGATTAATTAACAGCTAGTCCTTAAACCACTTTAAAAAATTATCCTGATGCATTTCACCATGGTAATCGCATAATTTGGTTTTTAATATCGTGAAAACATTTATATTTTTATTTAACTTAAATAATATTTTGTCTGACATACTTTTTAAAACCTTTTACTAACCTCTCGAACAGCAGCAACAGGTATGAAAGGTGTTAAAGATAATAATAGTATACCTAATACTACTTTACAGAGTCTTTGAAAATCAAAGAACATATAGACCGTTTACTAAGAACCAACAACTACTTCCCTGGCTATATGCCACGACGGACATTGAATTACAGTTCAAAGTTAAACGGGGTTAGTATATCTGCAAGATAGAACTAACCATTTTAGTTTGGAATTCGATAGGATATCACTTGTAGACCGGTTTCGACGTATTGCGTCTCATCAGTACAAGGAAGATATCCATCCAGAAGCTCTAAGAGCAACTACATATTTATAATTAAAAGAATAAAATATTCGAGAGTGCCAATATTTTTCAACATTCACAATCGGATTCATCTTCATCGCTAGCATTATCTATATCTGATTCGTCATCTGAAATAGGTACGTATAATACTTTTATAAATAAATTATATTATGAGACCTTTATATTATGCAATAATTTAATACTATAGTTTTAGATTCTTCATTATTTAGTAAGACTTCTTTCACCGTATGTATGTATAGTTCCGATATAACGAAACCTGTGGACACGATACCGGTCGCATTTCTTAACAGATCAAAATGAAATTTGGTACAAAAATCAATCACCCAAAAATCTCGGTCGAGTTTGTTAATGGGCCAAATCGGTCCAGCCGTTTGAGCGTGACATCAAATCAAAATGGAAAAAAAATTCGTAACTTTTTTACTTCACCCTGTACAAAAGAATGTTTGTCTTAAAGAGACCTACAACTTTTATCTGAAACATTTTTTTCTGAAACGTATACTTTTAATATATTCAATTGATATAAATCTACTGATGCGCCTGGCTTACCGAGGGCCATTTTTTTTAATATAGTTAACGACTATTTGGGGTTCTGTCATTACATACACTGCTTTTTTAAACTATAAGTAATATAAAATATCGATTGTCAGAACTGCACCTTGTCATTTCATTTTAAGAACTATTGTTTTCAGTTCAAAAACTTGCAAAGATTTAATTAGCTTATCTTTACTTAGCCACCAGTTAGACTTCTGGCAATTTACATTTAGCTTTTTTTAGCAATAAATAATATAAAAACAAATTCGCCAGAACTGCACCTTGTCATTTTTTTTAATAATTTATTTACAACTTTAATGACTTCTGGCGACATTTTAGCCACGATCTAGACTTCTGGCAATAATTTTACACTATTTCTATTGGTAAAAACTATAAAACTACAAATTTTCAAAACTGCACCTTATGATTTTTTTCATGTCAAAAATTAACACGTTTGGCCGCCCGCCCACGCGTTCCGCCTCGGGAGAGACTTCTGGCAGTGGACACTACGCGCTATACAATAGATAAGGAAGGTTTTTATATAATCAGTTTTACTGCACCTTATCATTTTCAATTTTCGTAGCCAGCTCCCCGTCTATTAGTATGACTATGTATTTTTCCTCGGAGAAAACGAATTGATGTAACTGGCCACCAGGCGGCGCTGCAACGTATCGCCTAAAAATGAACCTTTGAATATTCAAAGAAATGAACTATTCAAAAAGCAAATCAACTAACTTTACTTCTATCATCTGTCAATAAGCTTGAAATAATCACACAAATAATAAATAATATAAATAAGTTATAAAAATATATAATATGTATATCTAATCGATAATTTACAAAACCGTAAAAATTTGGAAAAATGGTAAAAAAAAACATCAGTAGGCGGTACGAAATTCGCCGGGTCAGCTAGTAGTTCAATAAATTTACATAAGTATAAATAATATGTAAGGCTTAATTTTACAAAGTTATAGATTAATTTACATACATTCGAGATTATCAGAAAGACTATGACAACAAAAGAGCATGAGAATAATAGCAATATGTCAAACACCTTGAAATTTGATGAAATATTATACTAACGGCTTATAAGTAGATTCCATATTCAACTCACTGTGTTAATTAGTATTCTCATTGGTGAGAAGGAGCACAGGGAGAGAGATTAAATTATAATTAAGGCAATGATTGAATAAACGGAAACCATCAAAATTCTACGCAATTGCCTTTCTGATTTTAAAAACGAATAGGTACCCAAAATATTTCAATAGTATCTAATGTTAGATAGTTTAGAAATGTATTCGAATCAAATAACATGATCGTGATTAATCAAGCTAATGTAAACGGTAAAAAAACGACAAGGTATTCTGTTTTAATATGTTGATTTATTAAGTATTAGCCATTTAAGTTAAGAAACGAATTTAATTAATTAACAAAGATCCATCGGCAGTTTGCAACAGTATAACTGAAATCATTCAGTGTGCTATGGAAGCTTACATTCCTCACTTTACCAAAAGCTTAAAAGCCAAACAGAAGCCATGGTTTAATAACGATTGCGATGTAGCTCGGAATGCTAAGATCAAGTCCCACAAATTATTTATACAAAATCCATCAGAAGAAACAAAACGGGGTGATATAAACGCCAGAAACAGATACAACACCACTATTTCCAATTCCAAAAGTCTCTTTGACGCTCGAATGAGAGAGAAAGTAATGTCAAACCCTAATGGAAGCCGGTCCTTTTGGACTCTCGCCAAACATATCAACAACTCTTTTGAACAAACTGCTTTCATACGGATTCTCGCAAAATCTTTGCAGATGGATATCCAACTTTCTCTCCAACAGGCACATCCAAGTTGCTGTAGATGGGCATTCTTCCAACCTCTACAAGATCAACGCTGGAGTTCCCCAAGGATCGGCTCTAGCTCCTACTTTATTCTTACTACAAATTAATGATCTGCTGGAAGCCACTAATAACCCGATACATGGTTTTGCAGATGATAGCAACCTACACTGTAGCAAGGCGCACAGCCGTCCCATACCTCTAGATATTCTGGAAGAGGACAGAAGATCCACAACGGCTTCTCTCAATCAAGATTTGAGAATTGTAGACGAGTGGGGAAGAAAGAATCTTGTTAATTTCAACGCTTCCAAGACAAAGACATGTTGCCTATCCAACAAGAGGCAAACATGCGGCCCATCCATTACAATCAACGATCAGACACTGGTAGCGGGCGACTCCATTACTCTGGTTGGTATAACGATCTCCCAGGACTTACTCTGGAACGAACATATTGCATCCATAGCAACTGCAGCAGGAAAAAAATTAGGCTTTCTGTTTAGAGCACGGAAATATTTTCTCCATCCAACTTGGCTACGCTTTACAAAGCCCAAATACGGCCTAATCTTGAATACTGCTCACATGTATGGGGTTCGGCGGCTCCGTCAAGGCTCGGAGTTCTTGATGCAATATAGAGAAGGGCAGTTCGACTAATAGACGACACCAGTATCACCAAAAACCTAGCCCCATTATCCCACCGAAGAGCAGTGGCTGATCTTTCCTTGTTTTACCGATACATAAACGGATTTTGCTCAGAAGAACTCCGCTCTATAATGCCTCCACTTGCTAGACCAGCCAGAGCAACGCGACTTGCACCCTTATACTGTTCAGTGCCCGACATCGAGAACGGATCGATTCGATCGTTCCTTCATCCCCAGGGTCTCCAGATTATGGAACTCCTTACCTCCCCATGTCTTCCCCACTCGTCCTAACTTGCAGGCCTTTAAATCTCAAATTAATAAATTACCTCTTCTGTCCCAATAGATGTTCTCGGTACATCTGTATTTAGGTCTATACCTACGAGGACATCCTTAACAAAAAAAAAAAAAAAAAAACCCTTCAAGGTTTGCTGTATTTCTTCTGTTTTTCAGCATTTAAACAACACCTCTTTGTAATTTGAGTTTCGTAACTTTTTGCTATAAAGTATTTTCTATGTCTAATCAAAATCAAATCTTTAAAACTTTATTGTAAAAATTACGTTTTATATCTTACTAATTTTTGGCATTCTTTAGATGCAAACAGAATTTAAAAATAAAAGAATTTTATTATTCAACATACTTTCCTCTTAATTAGATATATTTATCAAAAAGCATCTACTAAAGAAATATAATCTATCTTACTCGGCAAACTAGTCCTTCAAGGCTTCTATATCACCTCTGCGGTGGAAGAAAATTTACATTTTATATTTTTTTCAATTTAGAAAAGACATAAAAGGCAATACAGGGCCAGATCTAGTGAATAAGGAGGATAATCAAATAATCCATATCAAATCAAATATAATTTTTTCCTTAGTAAAATAAAAAGTACCTACATTATACAAAATACAAAAATAGAAAAAACGGAAATTATATCAAAATTCATAAAACTAAAACTGAACCTAAGCAAATGGTGTTGATTCAATAAATGACTTAAAAAGTCACAATTACATGAATGGCAGTGTATTCCAGAAACAAAATAGTTTTGAAAAACTTTCCTTGTCTTTTTACCATATTTTTTACCCTTAGAGTTGTGTAGTAATTCCCAAGCATGATTAATTCAAACTTTTCCAATACAAAATTTCGTAGACGTGAGCAAATTATATATAATTTTAACTCTCAATGGAAACTCAGCAACGATTTGCATACAAAAAATGTTTGAATAAGATTTTTGCTAACCATTATGTAATACCATTTGATTCTTTGTTTGACGGATTTTGAGATTAGCACGGTGAACTATTAGAGCACACTTAATATGTAATTGTAAACTTTTGTATATTTAAAATGACTCAGTTTTCCTAAATTATGTAAGAACTAAAACAAGAGGTTGTATAAGTAGCATCAAAGTATAAGCTCATCAAATTCTGTCTTATCAACTTCAAAGTGAAATTTATGTAAGAACTTATGAACTCGTTTCTGTATTACTTATCATTCAGTTCAGAAAATATATGTAAGATGATTGTATAATATAAGTTGTAAATAGCATACGAGGTAAATAGCACGAGGTAGAAAATTATACAATAGTTACAGTTACATATGTACCATATATTAATTATAGTAGGAAAACCGAGAAAACAGCAGAAAAAACAATTGGGCACATTTTCAGCCATTTAATCTACCCCTGTATGTTAATCCCTGTAAAATATTTCTTATATTTTTCACTGCAATAATAACCCATATAGCCTTCATAAGTTCGAAAACGCACACTCTCCTATCCTGTCCTCTCATCTTATCGCAGTTCATCTCATCTACTCTCTTTTTATCTTTTCTAATCTTTTATCATCTTTTCTTATCTCTTCTTATTTCTTCTTATCTCTTCTCATCCGTTCTCATCTTTTCGTATCATCCCTTCTCATTTCTTTTCATCTCTTCTGACCTCTTCGCATCTCTCCTTAGGTACCTCTTCTCATTTCTTTTATTATCTTTTCAACTCCTTTCCCCACTCATACTTTTTTTGTAAACAAGTACAATTAATCGAATTTTTAAGTTGATAAAGTATTCGTTTAATTTTATCTAGCTCTGATGTTATTCCCGTCTGTACTTTCAAAAAGAGGTCCAACACATCCGAACATGCATTCTTAGACAAGATACTATCTAAATGGCGGATTTAGTTGCTGAGAATCATTATGAACTGGAAGAATTTTCAGTTGATTTTGTGAAACACGAGTTTAAAGTGCTTTTAAAGTTTAACTGCACGTATAAAATATTAGTCAATATAGAATCACTTCTTAAATATACCTAATAGTTGATAGTTATTTGCATAGAATTTTTAGTTTAAATAAAAAAAAAGGGTGTGGCAGTCAGTGGGACTGCCGGCAGAAGTTATACTTCTATGCACGCGCCAAGATTCATAAATTTTTATAAGAAAGATTTAGCGAAATTATTATATGATATTCGTGTTCAGCGACCTCAAAAACCTCCTAGTACCGAGTACACACTCATTTTGTATCAAATTTGCATAACATTTCCTGGAGACGAGGTCCATCTTAAGTACCAGGTGTTTCGGACACCATCGCCATTATCATATTTGTATTCAGCGACCCAAAAAACAGCCGTGTTCCAAGTGTAATTTTGTACAGAATTTACATAAAACCCCAGGAGAAGAGGTAAATACCCTAGACACCAAGTGCCGCGGAGACTTTCGGAATCGTGATATTCGTGTTCAGCGACTCCAAAAACCCCGAGTATATAAATTGAACCCATTTGGAATACTTACCGAGTTGTAATTTTTCTATCTATTGTCTGTTCGGAATGCACTTTTCGACTATTCTTAAAAACTCTGTTTATGTAGCCAACAACCTCAAAAGCATAGTGCAGGATATAATGCAACCATGTGACGGTAGTATGGACTACAATACAATACTCATTACTGAATATTATTATTAATATAAAATACTAAACTTTATATGTTTACTTACGTGACAGAATTATTTTAAAATAATCTGTCAAACACAATGTAATATGTTACTATGATATTCCAAAACATTAGCTCAGACTGTTTTTTGTATATCTATCTCTTTTCAATGTACTGAATGTTTAAACGGTATTTAAAGGACTTATAGTTATGACTAAACATGAGGTAAATATTTTATCTCTGTTTTTACCGACCAATATACCTTATATGTGTTTCTGTCTCTCTCTCTTACTCACACCATTACATATGTAATGATTTTTCCCATTTAACTGTACACAAATCGAGTGCATGAATAGAAGTATAACTTCAAAAAATTCTTATCTCGAATTGCAGGTATTGTTGAAACGTATCTAAATATTTTAAAATGGTATTTACACACCAACAATTGAAGAGGTAAAAATAAAAAGGATTGCTTGAATTCAATCAAAAGTTGTACAGTTGATGATCCGAGAACTCCGGAGTCATCATGATAGATATAGTTTCAAACTGTCACACTCAGAGCAGGTTGATTTATTCGAGAATTGTACATAAGTAATTGTATAACAGCCGACCTTAGTCGGTTGTGTCGTAACTGCAAAATTGAGTAAATACCGTTGAGAAGTATTAGTTTATGCATCCTATGACGCGGACAGCAATCCAAAACTTATTTCGAAAATTGAAACAAACTACATGAAAGCGTCGTTTTTTCCCTGAAAGAACTTTCTATTGTCGTTATCTGAGTAATTCAACAGATCCATTAAAATTGTAATGTAGGAATTCGGTTAATGGGTATACCACGCAATTTTCGGAAAGCGATAACAAGGAAAATAACTTTTTAGTGACCAGAGTCACTGAATGTTGATTAAAGTCCGTAGATGAATTGTTAGTTGCTAGTCTTTAATTTTCTATGCACTATAAAATCTCATGTTAAGGTAGACTGTATTAAAATTTTTAACCTGAAAATATTGCATTCACATGAGCTTCCTGACAAAATCTTACCATTTCTATGCAATATTTGTCTAATTTTTCGAAAAGAAACCAAATACCTTTACATCTTTAATAATAGATAGTGAAGAGCAACATGAAAATTAAACTGTTGTATCAATTTGAAAACGTCTTGTACTCCCTAATATAATTTTATGTATAAAAATATTAAGTATAATATTTAAACTAATCAAATGTTATTTGAAATAAATCTTTTTTTCGTAATATTTATAAAAAGTTGTTGAAAAAACATTAAAATTCATAAAAAAAGTCATTTCAACACAATCGATCGCATTGTTAAAGCCAGTAGGCTTTGGAAGTTTCGTCTGGAGAGATTCACAGTCCCTTTTCTAAGTACTCTTATAATACACAAGAAGGAAACTTGGTTTTCTCTACGAAATCCCCTTGAATATTCATTGACGTTTTTTAAAAAGCTGTCTTCTATTGTATAGGTTTATTTCGATTTTATCTATGTTTATAGGTCTAAAACAGATTTTAAAATAAGAATATGGTTTTGCGCATAAAAGCGACTATCCAATCTTTTTAAAATTCATATAATTTTAGTGCAGATATTGTCTTTACTATAAATTTACAAATTTACGAGATAAATATTAATAAATGATCTTTTGGCGTTTTTTTTTGCGATGGAAGTCGTCTGTTATATAATAACTGGTCGTACTGTATCTACTTAGTTAGGCTTATTGGATTTATTTTACCCACTCCAGGTTTTATTGTTGACGTTCCCGTCCGGTAGGGGTCGCTAGAACACTTTAGCGCAATGATATAATGCATATCGGATACTTTTAGGACAGAGCCGTATACTTATCAATAGATGTTATAATGTAATTGATTAATACTAACCTTAGGCATATATATATATTTAGCTCTGCAGGCCTAGAAGGCCCATGGCTTGTTGTACTATTTCTCCCCATTTTTTCCTATCCATCACTTTATTTCTCCATCCTCGTATAGCTAGTGTTTCAATATCATGCTCCACTTGAGTCCTCCATCTCTCTCTTGGCCGCCCTCTTCTCATCTTTCCTCCTATCTTCCGCTCAGTGACTAACTTGGGTACTCTCTCCTGTTCCATTCTTAGCACGTGCCCAAACCATCTAATTCTTTGTGCCTTTATGACTGCCGTTATACTTGGTTCATTATAAAGCTCATATAGTTCTTGATTTGTTCTTCTCTCCCATACTTCATCCATTTTTTTTCCACCAAAGATTTTCCTAAGCACTTTCCTTTCCCATACTTCTAGCATACTAATATCGCTTTTTCTTAAGACCCATACTTCACTGGCGTAAGTTACTACTGGCCTTATCATAGTCTGGTACATGCGTATCTTTAACTTTCTTGAAATTAATTTATTTCTAATCAAATTATTCAGACTGTATAGACATCTGTTACCTTTTAATATTCTTGCCCTAATTTCATCTTTTGAATCAGGCTTTCTTGTAAACGTCGTACCCAAATACACAAAACTGTCCACTTCTTCAAATTTATATTCTTTGCCATGCCTGGTCCTTATCGTTATATAGCGACCCCTCTGAAAGTCGCTGTCAGTCCATGCCATATATTTAGTTTTCTCCGCATCTATTTCAAGCCCTAAAACCCGACCTGCTTCTTCCAGTGCTACTACAACCCTTTGAAGCTCTGCTTTACTTCTGCATACAATTGCCAAGTCATCAGCGAAACCCAAACATTGGTGCTTCTTCGTATAGAGCATTCCCGATCTGTTAATATTTGCACTTCTAATTACTTCCTCTAGGGCAAAGTTAAACAGCACAGAAGAAAGCGGATCCCCTTGCCGCAGTCCGACTTCCACATTAAATTTACTTGAGGTCACTCCATTTATTTTGATTCGATTTTCAGTCTGCTGTAACGTCATTTTGACTAATCTAACAAGTTTTTGTTCTACCCCGAGTTTTTCCAAGATTTTATAAAGTTTTTGCCTTTTGATCATATCATATGCCTTTTTAAAGTCAATAAATAAAACGTGGGTTTGTTTTTGATGTTGGTAACTTTCCGCTTGCAGCTCTCTTAGTGTATATATTTGGTCAACAACTCCCCTGCCCCCTCTAAAACCGCATTGATATTCCCCTATTATGTCATTCATCTTTTTAGATAGCCTATTTTTTATACATTTTGCAAGTATTTTGTATGCTACATTTTGCAGGGCTATCCCCCTGTAATTTTGACAGTCAGTTCTCTGACCTTTTTTGTACAAGGAACTAATCAATGCTTCGCTCCAACTTTCCGGCATTTCTTCTTTGGCCCAGATTTCCTTTATTAGTTTGTACATTTCTTCTTTTAACTGTTCTCCCCCATACTTTATCATTTCAGTGGTTATCTCGTTTCCTCCTGGGCTCTTATTTGTTTTCAGGCTCATTAGGATGTTTCTGACGTCTTCCATCGTTGGTACCTCATTTTCCGTTTCTATTTGGTTTTCTACACTTTAGCGCAATGATATAATGCATATCGGATACTTTTAGGACAGAGCCGTATACTTATCAATAGGTGTTATAATGTAATTGATTAATACTAACCTTAGGCATGCCAGCAACAATAATCACATGAGTAGGTCGTCTCATTAAAGGTATCGGTAGCGGTAATTCTCCATGTTTAGCTCTTGCAGTTAAAGAGAGTGCAGTAAGTTTAGCGTGAACTCCAAGATGACTCATCATTACTGTGCAAGCCGGAATGATATGAACCATTGTCATACGACTAATGAGCAATCCTTTTTTCCATGGGTGTTTGTATCTAGATATAATTTGGAATGATGCAAGAACTGCAGCTGAAAGCCAAGTTGCTGCTACGGTAATGCTTAAAACTTGACGTCTTGTTGCTACCTGGCCGATGGGTCTGTAATTCTTCACGGTAAAGTAGCGATCTACTGATATTACCATCATGGACAATGTACTAGCAGATACTGGTAAAGACTGAAATAAAAATGTAATTTTAGAGGTATGTAGGTATTCTAAAAACTCTAAAATCTTACTATCTACTTTCAATATTTTTAACTTCCCGCTAAAAAAATTTTTTTTTAAAATCGGGAAGTTATTGGTTTCACCCCGTTTTTCGAAAATCGAGTTTTCATCGGATCTCAACGTTTTGAGGTCTTAGGAACCTCCCCTGACTATTTTTACGAGGGTGTCTGTATGTCTGTATGTACGTGTGGATGTGTGTGTGTGTGTGTGTGTGTGTGTGTGTGTGTGTGTGTGTGTGTGTGGATGTATGTAAACCTCTTATAACTTTTGAACGGCTTGACCGATCGGAATGAAATAAAAAGCATTCCAAAGAGTTCCATCTAACTTAGATTCCTTGTAAGTTTGAACCGATTCGAGCTGGTAGATTTCGAGAAATTTCAAAATAACCGAAAAAAACAATTGGTAAAAATGATGTTTTTTGGGCATATCTTTTTGGCTATTGCATTGATCAATTTCATAACGTAATCAGCTCTTAAGTTTAAAAAGCCACGTCGAATGCCGTTTTGCAAATTAAAATCGGTTGATTCGTTCGTGAGATATCATTGTCGAAAAATTTCAAAAAAAGTGTTTTTTTTCAATAACTTAGAGATTTTTTGACTAACCGATTTTGCACTCTGGGTAACGTTTTTAGGTCTCAAAAAACTGCGTCGAATGCAATCTTGAACATCAAAATCGAATAAGGCGTTAAAAAGTTATGGCTTTTTAAACATTTCAAAAAAAGTCAAAAACGTCAAAATACGTCACGTAACTATAGATTTGCGGTTAAAACTAGCGGGAAGTTGCAAGGATGGCCTTTAAGGTCAACCTCTTTTCGAATTTTTTCTATAAATATGGTTAAAGTAATAGGGATTGTATTTGCAATCTTCGTGTATGTTTAAGCAGTAATTTTAAAATGTTTTGGGGCAATATTCTTATACCATCTCATGAATGTTCATAACTTTTAAAACTTTTTAAGCACTTTTCTTTACGGTGACATTAACGCGTGCTTTTAAAAATTATTTAATGATTTCTATTTAGGGAGAGATAAAAGTTTGGATAAGAGTTTTTGGAGGTAAGTTTCTATCTAAACTAATTTACTTATATTTTTAGGTCACAATATAATTAATTCTATTCAGGCACCTTAAATTCTACTAAAATGTTTCATAGGTATTTCTTTTAGTTATTGCATATCGCTAACTCCACCTGTTTTTCAGATTGATATTAATAAATATAGAATATCATTTTAACTTTTATCTTATAAATTGGTTTAAGCCAAGACTGGAAGTTTTGCGTAAACATAGACTTTGCCCTCTCCAAGATTGTGTTTGCTCTTATAATGATCATTAGTGTGCAGCTAGCAAACGCTTTAAAATAGGTGGGTACTTGAAAATTATTAGAGGGAAATTGCTACAAGGGCGCTACTTATGGTTTCAGGCTGGTCGCTGATTTGCTCTTTGGTTTTAAAATATTATCCTTGCGGATTTTCACTAAAAGAACGTAACATTTACAAAAAACAGACATAAGAAATAAGAAAGAGTTTTATAGGTATATAACTGAGTTTCCTTTCTTTTTGTAACTTAATTACTTCTTTTTATATTAATGATTAACCAAAATATTGATTAAATAATGGAGTAAATGAAAGAAGGTTTTTTTAAATCAGATATTATTTTTCATTCATCTGCCGACGTAGCAATAGCAATTCACTGTATAAATGTTATGAATCCTTTACAGTTTAATTTCACGTGTGAAATTCATATCGCAGTTGTCCGGAAAATCCGTACAACAGTTTATTTGATTTTTTGTTGTATTTGGCACATATTTCAACTGAAAAGCAATTTCTTTTTGGAAGCTAATATAGATATAACAACTTGATAAAGTGAAATATCGATAAACCATCAAGGAATCATGAAAATCAAATTACTTTGTCAGTTAATAGTTATTCCTTAGGACTAAGCTCGACACAAACCGTTTTTGTTTTGCAAACTTTATACTAAGTTATTTAAAAATCGATAAAGTTGTGAAGATGGTATGTTGACATGTAAAAATTTTTAATAAAATCGATAAAACTTATACCAGTATATTTTGTTCCTAGTAAGGAATCGACTACACTTGATGAGAGTGAAAAAGTTGATCACATAAGCCGAAAGCGAGTATAACTGTTAAACAAGCGGAGAACAGCTAATAGATACCTATCTAAAATAGATAGACTAGAATCGGAAATATGTGGTACTGATGGACGATCGAAACCCTAGATTTCCATTTCTAGTCTACATTCGAACTGAAATATAAAAAAATTCGATAATATGAGTATTAGCAAAACCGCAGTAACTGCATCGTACTACAAATCGAGAAAAATAGCTCTAAAGTTGGAAGCTTGTATTTTTTGTATAAATTTGTAAATGATGCTGTTTTTTGTTTTATATTGTTAAATATATTATTTATTATTTTATTGCCAATAATTTTTATCTTTATGTTTTATTTACTATAAAAAAAATCAGTTACTGCATTTCGGTTAAGTAATTTTGACTCTGAAAATTATGTTCGCCCAAGAAGAATGCAGTATCTGCACATACTGCATTTTCGCTAAGCATCGGAGTATTTTTCAAACTAAAGTTACTTAATGAAAACACAGTAAGGGACTAAATAAAACTCTATGTATCAAGTAAAAAAACAATTAACAGATTTATTAACTGTAGTAATTAACCTGCATCAAAACTGACAGGTTTAAAAATTAAACTTAACTTAAAAATTATTAAATTTTATATTTTGGTCAATCCAAAAAGTACAAAACACTTTTATCACTTGTGACCTCAAGCCAATTATTCCCTCACTGGCAAGTTTTCCCAAAACAATTTTCGATTGTCTGGTATAACACCTCCTAGCTCCTTCAGAATGTTGTCCCTTTTGTCCTTGGGAAATCCTTGTTGCTTGTTCATGACTCCAGGAATCTCAAAATGTTCACTTTTATTTTTTAAAACTTTGTTCATTAAGAAGTCAAGTTCTTTTTCAGGCTCTTGGTCTTCTACGAAAGATGTCTTGTATTGTAAAGTGTAGCATCCTCGCTTTGCTTTAACCTGAAATTTAAATTTAGAAATAAAAATAATTTAACTTAATTCAAAGTAATATAATAGAATAATATTATAGAAGTTATTTGTAAAAGTCTTACCTGAACGATTTCACTCATATAAGTGCGGTTTGGGTTCTTTTTAAGTTTCTGTTGTGATGTTAAATCTTTCCATAAGTAAAAGTCAGAAACTGTCATTTCTTTAACATCTACTCTTTCCTTGCATTTTTCACTGCGACGACGAAATCCTGGAAGTCATACACTTTTCCTGCTTTTTTGAGCGATTGCTCCACATTATGGTGGAAGCTATCCGCACTCATAAAAGTGTGCCCTGCCTCGAAATAATTGACTTCTATTTTATCACAAGATATTTCATTTGAATTTATTACTTGAACCAAAAACGTGTAAAAACACCAATTCTTATTTTGGCTCGAGCAATTATCTAACCAAATTATGATGTATTTGAAGTCTCTCTTTTCTTTTAGAAAAGCATAAAATGTGCTTATTAAATCCTCCTTGTTTCGGCCAGTAATTGCCTCGTGCCATACAACAGCATAAGGTTTAGAAGAAGGTTTATCTCCAACAGGTACAAAGCTTTCATGATAGGCTACAAGCCTCTTGGTGAATAAAACTTTTTTAAAAGTTTCTACTCTGGGTAGCATTATAATTTTTTGCAAATCGGCTGACACTACCAAAATAGTCGGATCTAGAATTTTCTTTTGTTTTTTGTACAATTTCCTTGCCTCCGTAGCTGCATTGATGTGTTTGGTCCAGTTAGTACAGTCTTGACAACCATCAATCAAGTTATTTTCTTTGTGACCATGCAGTTTAAATTGCTCACACGTTTCACATTCTTCATTGCCAAGTTTAGCGAATGAAATTCTCATTTTTCTTACTTGACATCGGTACACTTCGTAAGAACATTTTAAGTTAGGATATTTTTCCAAAAAGTCGTTATGCATCAGAGTTATAGTTACGTCACTTGGGAGATAAAGTGTTTTTGGAGCATGCTCCCGTCTGTAATGTGAAATTTGAGGATGGAATGATAATATGTGAGCTTCCATCTCATCTTTAGAAATGAAGTTTCCTGGCTTTTTTTTGCCTCTTTTATCTGGGATGGGTGATATTTGATTTTTTTGTGTCTTTGATAGTGTTTCAAAAATGAAACGATCATTTTTTGGCTTGTACCCAAGTGTGGCCAGGAAAAAAGTCTTACATACACGAACTTTCTGGCCCTTTTCTCCCAAAAGAAAGTACTGGAATGTTTTATTCCTTTTACTAACTAATTCAGATTCAGTTGTTTTTCTTTTTTTATCAAGACGTTCACAGGTTGTCAAAATATAAGCTTTTCTATCAGTCCAAGACAATTCCCAAAATGCTTGGTTTATATTGTATCTTTGCTCATCAGATATATTTTGGCTGCACCGTAAAAAACAGTTATTTTCACACGGGGGAAGAACACTATGATTTTTTTTTAAAGAACAACAGGTGGTTTTTATTGTAATGCTTAGCTGAGGTGCAGTATCTGACCTCTGCTTGGCAAAAGTGCCGTAACTACATGTAGTTACTGCATTTCTGCTTAGCAACTGCGTTTTTCCTAAGTATGACCACGTTATTAGCTGTAGATACTGCATTTTATTTGCTAGAAAATCCCATTTAGAAATTTTTTACTGCGTTTCTGCTAAGCTGAATAGATAGATCTCGTTAAGACGAATCCATTGATATATATAACTCCAAAAGTCACAATTTGTCACTTACTGCGTTTTTGCTAAGGGGGGCAGAGTAAAAGTGTAGTTCAGCCTTAAAATTAAAACTTATTCATCTTGTCTTTTGAGAAAGAGGAATAACGATTACGCGGTGTAGTAAAGTGTTTTTAAACAAACACTATTTAATTCCATAATTTTAAAAATCCATTAGCTCTTTAACATTTAAATTGATTGGTTTCCATGTTGCCTTTAACGTAATGGTAAAAACACCTTTTAAATTGTAATCCCAAGTCAGAATTGCGAACGGAGAGAACAAGATGGTCTCGAATATTTTATAACATTTACTACGTAGACATTTACTTTATGATAATTTTACGATTCTATGATACTACGATTTTATGCCATCATCTGGAAAGCCTGCATATCATATAAAATGCACTCTCGTTAAATTTGAAATGTATATTTATTTTTTATTTTTAACGTGTTTCTCTTTACTATTTAAAACGTTATTACTAGTACTTTCATAAAATGTGAGAATGTACACAATTTGTTAATCGTTAACTTAAGTATATACAGAAATAAAGTGAAAAAAATATTTTTAGAAAGTTTTTTATATTTTCGCCGTGTTCTGTGTCTCTGTGTCATTCCGTGGAATTTGTAATCGAATTTAAACCTATTTCCCCACTACCTAGAGCTCTGAAATTTTCAGGATAGCTAAGAACTGGATGACAATGCATGTTTCAAGTGTGTTTAGGCATATACATAGATTTCGAAATTTATACCGAATTGATATTAAACATGATCTAAGTTGTGTATAGATAATATTATTTTGAAAATTATTAAATAAATTGTTCGTAGCGTAGTTGGTTAGGCGGCGGATCAGTCCACTTGTGACAGTTATGTTATGTTATCATAATGGGATCGATTACGCGACAGAGAAGTTTTTTTTTCTTTTTTTTTGTTCTTACATGTGAAAACAGTAATTATTATTTTAACTGGTAATAAAATAAACTGTTTTAGAAAGTTTTTAGATACAACTACCCTTGATTTTGTTAACAAGGAAACAATGTTCTCTATGATCAATCACAGCGTTGTATGACTTAATCTTTTTACAATGTCAGGGATGCTGTGCATTGTTGAGATGACACAAAATATGACCTATAAATCAGTAAAAAACTTTCTATTATAAAAAGTTCTTTTTGTAAATTGTGCTTATTTGTACTAAAGTCAACTAGCAGCATAAAATTTCTGTTTTCCTTTGTTTTTCCAGCTTTTTTCGATTTTTACTTTAGTTTCTCGTTTTTCATCAATTTTTTACCTATTTGTATTAATTCATACTTATATTATTATCTAGAAATATCAATAGAGAATTTTATTTACTTTTTATTACAGAATTAATAACTTGATATTAATTTACACAAAGTTCTTTTATTGAATTATAAATTGTATATTGGTTTACAATTACTACTCTTTGTCGTAAGAAAACATTTATAGGTCACTAAAGTTTCATGTTGGTGATTTCCTTTTACGAAGCAATATTAACCGAAATCCGGTTACAACGTGCCAATATCCTTTAAATCTTCTGCGATATTCTCAATGAATTCACATTAATGACTTGACAAATAACTCGTTGGGTATATATTTGCCTGGGGTATAATAGTAACTGAAAGGGAATTCTAGTTAAGAGTTTACTTGCTCTAATTCTATTAGTTACACACTGGCTTGCCAACTAATATTTAACTGGTATTAGCTAATTGGTTAAAGGCCCAATAAAGCAATAAAATATGATCGTCGATATCATCTTTTAGAATATAGAAGCGGTCAGTTTCATTTCGAAAATTAAGATGAAAGCTCCTATTCTTTTGGATTCTTCGTATCAAATTTAAGTAGAGAAGTGTGTAGAGTGACAAGAAGACTATGTTAAAAAATACCTTTCAGAAAAAATGTTTTGTATCTTTGTTCGACCAGAAACTTTTCAGACCACCCTTGTAAACATTTTAACTAACATTTAAAGAAAAGAAAGTATTTGGTAATAAAACTGCTGTTTTAAAATTACTTTTGAAGTAATTGATTACTTTTCTTTAACGAGAGTAGTAGAGGAGGTCATTTATTGTATAAATAAAGTGGATCAATTTACAAAAAACTTACACTAACAAGAAAAAGTAAAGCTAGTTATATTTTCTCATCTATATATATAAAAATGAATGTTTGTCTGTATGTCTGTATGTACTCAATGAACTCAAAAACTACTGGACCGATTATTATGAAAATTGGTATGTATATGTATTTTTCTAAGGAGAAGGTTTGTATGATATGCTCATTGATGCCACTCGCCACCAGGTGGCGCTGCAGACTAGCAACTTTCTGTCCCGTTCAACCGATTGTCATGAAAATTGGGATGTATATGTATTTTTCCACGGAAAAGGTTTGTAGGATATGCTCACTGATGCCACTCGCCACCAGGTGGCGCTGCAGACTAGCAACTTCTGTCCCGTTCAACCGATTGTCATGAAAATTGGTATGTATATGTATTCTTCCACGGAAAAGGTTTGTAGGATATGCTCACTGATGCCACTCGCCACCAGGTGGCGCTGAAGACTAGCAACTTCTGTCCCGTTCAACCTATTGTCGGGAAAATCAGTATGATGACGTATTTTTAACGGGTAAGATGAATATGATATTCGTATTAATGGAAGTTACCACCAGATGGCGCTTCCATGTATCAAATTCAATACTGATTAATAGATATCTACACGAATTCGTATAAATATAAGTTCGAAAAATATATTTTTGGTGCGATAAGTAAAACAAAACTATAAACTTTCTTTCCTTCTTTATGTCTTCTTCTCTTTTATTTTTCTTAAATTTATTTTAGTTGCTGGCGTAGCAAGCTAGTTATTTATAAATTTTTCTTTTCGTTAACTGATTTACCAAACTCTAAAAGGACTTTTTAATAATAAAATTCATTGTTAATTTTTATATATTTAGAAAAATACTTGAGAGAACTAGGTTGCGTAACTTTAATTGACGTGTCGTTTAATGGAAGATATGTGCATATTTTATATAAACATAGATATACTACCTACATGAGTTACAAAAAGAACTTTCCGACTACATAAATGTCGACCACCTCAAAGATCTGATTGTATTGTCTATAATGTTAATGATGCTCATTTACATTGCTGCTCAGTATTTATTCATGTAAACTGTTTCTTTAAAGAAGTGAGAATAAAAGACAAGTGGTGAAGAAACATTCATTTGCTTATTTACATATCATTGAATGATAATAAATGTAATGTTGATCGCATAATTCATATCAGGTGAAACATCTGTAACGGAATGATGATAGATTTGTATTAATAAAATTAGTGTTAAAAAATCTGTTTATATTATAAGTTAGTAAACCGATAATTCCAAAAGGCAGTTTTTTAGTCAGAGCAATTTATCATAGACATAGAAACAACACTTTTTTTGCTTACATCAACTATATCGAAGTCCCAGCAAGTGAAGTTTCCTAAAAAATTGTATAAAATCATAACGCGATTTCTGTGTGTACTAATGAGATACTTACTGTCTTTATTGCTCTCTCTTTCTAGTATATGCATACAATTTACGCCGTTTGCAGGCTACCTCTAGAACTATATACTCTAAGACCAAAGGTTTGTCATTTTTTACAGTTGGTATCAAAGACGAAAGTTCTAAAAATTATTTGCTGGATGACAAAAAAGTCTGTGTACACGTACATATTTGTTATGGTTTTTAAAATTTGTAAATTAAAATTGTCACAATAAAATAATCAGAATAAGGTTTCCACAGTTAGACTTGATTATATTATATGCTAATCAATACCTGCCAACTGTATAAAAGCACTTAGTGGTCAATTGTTCTCAAAACTTGTTAGTTTGGCTTTGTTAGCTTTGGATAAAGTTTCTCGTCCGATAAATATAGGACTTACTACGTAAGTTTGAATGAAGTTACATAGAGAAATTTTAATTAGAAACTCTAACCGCAGTTTAAAACCAAAGAGTTTTATTATTTGTACTAAACACGTTTTTCCGACTTCTTTTTTAATTGTTTTAATGAAGGTTTTAAATGTATTAGTGTAGTTATTAAAAGCATAAAAATAATATGTAACAGCATTAGAAGCTTGAAAAGTTTTCTTTTCCAATTCTTTATGTTGGTAGCTTCGCATTTTCGTCTGTTTATTCCAATTGCTCTCAAATCGCTTTCCACTTCCTGTTTCCATCTGCTTTTTGGTCTTCCTCATATTTTCTTTGTGCCCATTGAATGCATCAAGATCTGCTTTAATATTTTTATAATTCACGTTCACAAAGTTTCTATTTCGATACTAAAAACAGTATCGAAATAGATTCATTGTAACACTGTTTTTGGTAACTTTTTGTTGTACACAATTGGTTGCACTGCACTGATTGTCACCGAAAGAGTTCAGGTAGTAAATCAAAAAGTATGTTGTACTAAATTATTAACTACATTATCAGCGTTATTTGCTAAATTCGGAATATTTTATACAAATTTGACAAACATTCAAATTTAAAATCATTAAAACTGACAAGTGTCAAAAGTGTCAAGATTGCCAACATAAATAAATATTTCGAAAAACTCTCATTTTATATATTTTTTATACTTTTAAAAGTTCATTATAAAAAATAGTATGTAACACTCGAGTTACAATGACGGTTTGTAGTACTCGTTCTTTGCGAAACTCACCGCTTCGCGGTTCGTTTCACAAACTGAACTCGTACTACGAAACCTCTGTCATTGTAACACTTGTATTACAATATACTATTGTGTATCTGCGATTCTCATCTTAATCGCTGTGCTTTTATAGCTCCAGATATGCTGAGATATTGGTATAACGTTTTTAGTTCACTATTTGGTTTCCTCCTCCATACATTGTCCATCATTTTACCACCAAAAATCTCTCTCGACAGTTTCCTCTCCTAAACTTCAAGCACATGAAGTTCATGTTTGATCAATGTACACATTTCACAAGCGTAAGTTACTATTATTGGTTTAATGATTGTTTTATATATCCTAATTTTAGCATTCTTGGAGCTCTCAATTTCCTCTCTTATGTTTGATGTGCATGAGAATATCCTACCAAGATTGGTGAATCTCTTAACATTCTCAAAATTGTTAGTTATTCCTTCCTTCACTTCTATTTCTTGTCTGAACCCTTCGCTGACTTTAAATTTGTCTGATATGTTGCATTTGTAACGTTAATTGTATTATTCTTCTTAATTTTGTGTTTAATCCCAACTCTTAAAGTACTATATACATTTGGTTGCTTGTTATTCTATCATATGCTTGCTTAGAAATAATAATAAATAATAAAAATTAGATTATATTTAAAAAAAAAAAGGTGAGAGGTATCAAGGGACACCCGGATGGAACGAAGTTCCTTTCGATTAATTAGAGAAGGAATTGTAATTTGTAAACACAATAGATTGTTTATACATACATAAGCCTTTATTATTGTCTGTATAAAATCTCCACTTACCTAACTCCATCAGCAATATCCAAAATTTGTGGGGAGCCACAAATGTCAGGATATTTTATTGTTATTATTTTCTATTATTTTATTATTTATTATCTACAAAAGCCTGTAAAAACTTAAAATTAAAAAAATAAAGGAAACCCACAAACAAAAAAGCCAAAACATACAGTAATATATTGTCCTGTTTGTTTATAACATCTTTAAATATATATTATTTTATCTATAACATCGAAATATGTATATACTTGATAAGACTAATCCACTTCTTCCTTTCCACATCATTTCTGGGAAAAGTAAAAAAATTGCAGTTTTTCTGCTCGCTATAATGTTTGCAATTGGGGTCGAAACACATCACCATTTTTACTGCAACAGAATACTAGTTAATAGTTAAAGAATACATAATTAATTACAAGATTACCATAATAAAATTTATAAACTTGTAAACAAAACATTACCTCAATTCCACTAAAATGCATATAAAATTTAAACACTTACACTAACTTTCAATGTTTATTCACTATCACAAATTGGATACAATAGGTCGTATGAAAAGTGTCCGGAAAACGCTAAGATTTTTTATTAGAAACCACTACAAGTAATAGAAAAATCTTTTATGGCTTTTTCAATGCAAATATGTTTTGTTTGGAAAGATTTTTAAGCTCCTCCCATAGCTGACGTCACACTTTTGTATCCATTGTAATATATCTATCTATGAGAGAGAGGGAGAGAGAGTTTGGTTTTTTGGTCTGTGAGAGAGAGAAACATGCGTGTGTCGTGTCATCGTGTCGTGACAACTTTTGGTATGAATTTTTTTTGGCTAGCTCCTAGCGTCAGTCGTAACTGTTCGTAACGCCCGAAAGGGAACTTCGTTCCAAAAATCGGTTTTTTAAATATACATAAAACACCGTTTTGGCTGTGCAACTTTTACATGATGTTTTTGAGTGTATAAAAAATACCGTTACATCTACAAACTGATCCTTAAAAGCTTAATTTGTCTGGGCTGTAATTCTAAATCTTTAAAAGTACTTTTTTATAATTCACGTTCACAAAGTTTCTATTTCGACACTAAAAACGGTATCGAAATAGATTCATTGTAACACTGTTTTTGGTAACTTTTTGTTTTACACAATTGGTTGCACTGCACTGATTTTCAACGAAAGAGTTCAGGTAGTAAATCAAGAAGTATGTTGTAGTAAATTATTAACTACATTATCAGCGTTATTGCTAAATTCGGAATATTTTATACAAATTTGACAAACATTCTAATTTGCAATCATTAAAACTGACAAGTGTCAAAAGTGTCAAGATTGCCAACATAAATAAATATTTTGAAAAACTCTCATTTTACTTTTTTTTATACTTTTAAAAGTTCATTATAAAAAATAGTATGTAACACTCGAGTTACAATGACGGTTTGTAGTACTCGTTCTTTGCGAAACTCACCGCTTCGCGGTTCGTTTCACAAACTGAACTCGTACTACGAAACCTGTCATTGTAACACTTGTATTACAATATACTATTGCCAAATCCAATCCCCGCTATTGATTTCCTTCGGTTTCTCTTTTCATAATTTGTATCACGCTTGGGATAATCTCTTAAGTTTTTTATTTGTAACCTTTAAGATGAAAATCTCTATGAAAACTACATTTTTTAATGAAAGTTGGTAATCAAATTATATTTAGATAGCTATAGTTCAATATAATTGATCAAAACTAGTTTGATTTTATTATAATGTAGATTTAAATAAGGTTGGTGCGGGTAATAAGGCTTAGCTACAAAAAAATTTATTTAAAACAAAAATTAGTTACCCAAATCAACAAATCACATTCATCCACTCTTCAGATTAAACCACTAAAATATATTCGTTTGTAAAATTATACTCATACCGACCACTTTTACAACCTTTATTGCACCCTGTATTAAGTTATCATTTTTCAGAATATGGATTTTAGTAATAATTCAGTTATATAGTAATTTACTAAACTAATTACGTGATCAGACTAATTATCAAGTTTCATTTTCTTAATGTGCCAATTAAAAAATTAAATTTTAAATAATGAGGCTTGTCGGTATCAATTATGTTTTCTATAAAAATTGTGACAATACCCAAGAAAATGTAAGTAAAAGTAAACAAGGAATGTGATAAAGACGTATAGGTTTTGTACTTAGTTTTATCTCAGATGTATAAAAAAAGTACCTACTTGATTGTGTTTATCTTTGCGTTGAGGGTAATCATCTCATCGCTCTTTTTAAAAAATCCTTTAAAGTTAAAAATGGTTTTGTAAACTTAAAAAGTAAAAGTTTAGGAGTAAAAAAATTATTAGAAATTTACGTCAGAGTCACTGCAGTTAATGGAAAAGTATTATATATACTTATACTTTCTTAGATTTTTTTTGGCAAAAATAAACTTATAAATAAATCTTTTTTTATAGCGTGTATCCAATGTTAATGTAATGATAAAACATTTTATAAAATGCATTCCAATTCAACACAAAATCTTATTGTTGATAACATTTAACAATAAAAGGGTTGAGCTGAATAATGTGATTAATAACCCTCATATTAAGGACAAAGGTTTCAGGCTGTTACGACTCAAATTCCCTGTCTACTCCATTAGGATCCCTCTTTATTATAATATATGACAAACACTTTACTTCATCTTCATTTTCTAATCACACATTAATTTCATTAAGAATGTATTGTTTTAAAACTGAACATAATTTCACACCTGTTTTTATATCTGATTTTCTATCTGAACACTTATCGGTACCCGTGTGGAGTTTTTTTCCTCTTAAACCCAGTTTTCACTTAATTAGTTTGAAAACGAACGTTTGTAGGTTCTCCAGGTTGAAATGGGTTTATAGATTGTAGATTACAAGTGGGGTCGATTGTACCAGATGCGACTTAAGAGATCTTTTGTGTATACTCAATATCTATTTATGAATTCATAAGATCTATTTTTCGCTTAGGTACGTTTCTAACCTGATTCAGCTCTAAGAAAAGCTGTGTAACATATTTATGTCGTTTGCGAATAATAACTCTGCAGTTCAGCCGTTTCTTCTGTATACTCACAGAATATTCATGTTTTACTTCGCCAATTTCAGACAAATTAAGAGTAGCGCAGCAAAAGCTATTTATTAACCTTTTTCCAGTAAGCTGTGCTTTACTTTTCCCAATTTTAATCATCAATGATCCGCCATTTCGAGATGACACAAAGAGGTTCAGGTCCGATAAAAGGAATACTAGCTCCTTCTTTTGCGAGATTATGAAAATTTTCGTTTCTGACAATTTATTTATGCCCTGGAATCCATAGAAAAGTGTTTATCTAGTTGCTTAAGAAACTGTTTGCAGTTTTTACCCAAACGTAGAAAATTGTAGAGCATTCAAAGCAGCTATAAAATATAGATTTTTAACTAAGAACACCTGTACTATTTCTACTTTTTTTTACATAAAACCGGACGGTAGTAGTTAAAATCTCTTGTGGCAATACAATTTAAATTAATTAAATGTAGTGTTAACAGGTGTGATTTCCAAACATTTGTTTCCAAAATATTCCAAGTATTTACATAAATGAATAACTTAGCGATAAAGTTATTCAAACTTTTTAAAAAAAAAAAGAAATCAGATTTAAGATAAAAAATTCATATCGTTCAGACAGACAATCCCATTCCAGGTTTTGGGGCGAAGTATTGATTGCGATGTGCCCAGTAGTGTAAAAATCGTGTTTTGTGTACTTTTGACTAGAAAACAATACCTGAAATAAGTTCCTCAAATTTATCGTACGAGGGTCAAATTTTCGTGGATAAAGTTGGTGTAGTTAGATTATAAAACAGAGTAGAATTCGAAAGTGGTTTGGGAGACAAGGTTGTCTTTACACAACAAGAAAAAACTGTCAAACAGTCGTTAATTTGGGAATTTGTCGAACTTAAGGATTTGCTATTAAAATATAAACAGTCCTCAATGTTTTCAATCATCAAACTTTTTGTTCACAGGAAGGCTCTTGAATGTTTGTGTTATCAAATGGAACTTTCGAATAAAATTTTGCTAATTAAAACTTTTTGTTACAAAGTGCTATTTATCTTATTTAGAGGTGATGCCACGCATTTTAATGAATTTAAAAAAAACAAAATCAAATTTAGAAAAACAAATAAATTAACTAAATAAATTCAACTCCAGCTGAGTTCGGTGGTGGTTTCTCTACTGGCAAATTATGCCCAGCTCAGCCGTAGAGGGTAAGTGCCAAAATAAAGTGAGTGCGCCACCGATTTTGTACGGTTAAAATCGGAAACCCCTGATGTTCCAGGCACCACTTCACCCACTGGAGATAATTAAATAAATTCAAAATTTTAACCAGTACTATTTGAATTGCACAATAAAAAAAACGATAAAGTGAACTAAATAAAACCAAAATATCAACTAGACCCTTCTTTAATGAAAATTAATTGAGAGTTTACACAACTGTCAAGCCTCGTGCTTAACAACGCTATCAATATTTATATAAAAACAAAGAATTAATAAATGATTTTAAATGTTAAATTTACCGATATGTGTGATCACACTCAATACAAAAGAAATAAACAAGAAAAATAAATCTTAACTAGTTACGACTTAATCTAATGTAGCTTATCTGTTAAACTAAAAAGTTTCTGCAGTCCTTTGCTTGTCTAATACTTGGGTCGGTTCCAAAATCAAGCCTTCTCCAAAACCAATAGGCTTGCACCAATCACAATAACTTATGCTCGAACCAAGTATCAGGCCTGCTCTCAAAAGAAGCCTGTATCTAGGACTATAGCTGGTAACTAGGAAGTTTAGCCGGTAACTAGAACCCTATCAAAATAGGGTTATTCTACTTCGTTAACTCGTGACACCTTAACTGGTAGTCGGGTAAAACAATTCTCTTCGCTGCTAACGGTAATAATGGGAAATTCTGCCCACAATTCGCTGTCTGAACAGTTTCAAATTATCAAATTTCCCTACTGTCTGTTCTATGGCGGCCTATACAACAGAAGATTTCATTAAATATCCGGACACAGTGCCGTATTTTCCACCGAATTCACCAAAATTCAGAAAAATCTCTTCCACAATATTCGATAGAAACAAATGAAGCTTAATTTCGTAAATCCAAACTTAGTTGTCCCCGATGAACAGGGATACAAATTAAACCCCCAGAAATCTTCTCGTTAACACGTGTTCACGTCGAAAGCTCTTAAATGAAAAAGACAGAATTTTTCCGCATATGTTCCTTCACTCGATTTGACACACTTCAGAAAGAAATAGATGGCCTCTACTACTATAAGGACAATAACCATAGCTTATTCAGCCAACAACTTACGAACAAACAGGGGTCATTTGATATGACTAATCTTATTATTTATATAGACGACAACAAAAATCCCAACATTACCTAATTTCCCCATTTATTTTCGATTTTAAAAATAAAGTTATAAATATAACGGAACGCTGGCTGCAAAACCACAATATCCAAGTTATCGACGAGAGGGTAGATCAGATGAACTACTGACAGTAATTTCAAACAATAACCTACCAGAATAATAACTTAACTTACAAAACCCATACTAGCTACAACTAGAAATAATTTATGGTCGAAAATAATAAACAACAATTGGCGATTAACTATTATCGGACTTAAATCAACCGATACTTGCCTCGACGAATCCTACAATAATGATGAATTATAAGGTAAGAAATTAGCTATTTACTATAGTGAATTCTGACCCGTGACAGTGATTTCTACCCTATATTCAAAAACCTTCTTTGCAAAACTAGATACTTTCCAGATGTACTCATATTGTATGCCCATCTAAACGGCTGTTTCTTTATTGGTGTAATTAAACATAATTCATACCTTGTTTGTCTGTTGCACTTATGTTAGTGCCAACCCTACAAATTGGAACGCTGAATTTTTTTTTGAATTATTACCAAAAGACGACAGTCCTCTGAAAAAATTTTGAAATTGCCGGGACCAAAGTTCAATCAAGCATAGAAGTTTTTGAAAATTAAAACTTGTTTTAATTACTCAAATGACGGGTGTAAATTTACAGTTTACAGATAAAGTATTTGGCGCTCACTACCTTCGTTATTTTGAAATACACTCCAGAATCCTACACAGCAAAGCCAGCGAACACAACAAACAGAGCGCTTGCACTTTAGAGGGTTTAGAGCCTTCCATTTACAGTTAAGGTTGGTACCTTTTTTTACCAGTCTGGCCCTGGTTTTTCCATAAATATTTTTCATAAAAAATATATGCTTTTTCTATGAAAAAATGTGTATTAAATTGCTAAAGACAGCCAACAATTTTCTTATATTTGATCATATTTATGAAACAATATAGTGTTAAACCGCCAGGTTAAAGTTAATATTGGCTGTAATTGCTATTTTGAATTGAAAATCGATTTTGTAGATGCGATGAAAGTTTTAAGACTTAAATAAAATGAACATCACATCTACACCCTTGTACTATCAAAAACTTGAAAGCGAACATTAAATTTCCTGGAGGCTATGAAAGTTTTACTGCTTCAATATCTTAACTAGTATGATAAATCTCTACATAGGCATATGCATTTTTGTTTTTAATTTTTTATGTGCTAAAAACTTTGGACAATGGTGTTATTTTAACTTATTTAAGAATATCAGAAAATTGACTAGTTAAAAAAATAAATTAACTACAAATTTATAAGGTTTAATCAATGAATTCGATGTTTTTACGACTATTACATGTATTTTGTTAGATACAAAAATATAATAAAACAACTTTTAAACGCTTTATATTTTATATTAAAATTCTCAAATCACGGTGCGGACGAGCTTAATTGATGTTGACACAAAATGACGTAACAAGCTTACTTAATCCTCTGAAACAAGCTTTTTCCTGAATTTATCAACGTTTGATAAAACGGTATTGCATTATTTTATCCTCTATTATCCCAAATGAAATGCGTTTTTTATTTATTTTAGGTAAAAGCTAATTTATATTGTGTAAAAACTGGCTATAATATTATTTTTTTTACTCTGGCTTTTCGTTTTATGTCAACTTTTAGCTGTTTTAGTTAAGTTAATGAGTTTGTTTAATAAATTTTTACAATCTTTTACACCGACGTTTCTATATCTTTAACCATTAACAGGGTTTACTAAAATTTTATTTTAATGTTCCTTAATGCAAGATCAGCTTTCCTAACTTAATTTTATGAAGTTTGCTATTCCAATACTAATTAAGTTAACTGGTTTTATTAAGAGATCTTAATAGACCTGCCCTGAAAGAACTAATTAATATCCGATAAATTCTTCGAGCCTGTTATTCTTTAATAGATTAATAAAAAACACTTTATTCTCCGAATACATCTGTCAACTACAGATTATTTGATACCAAGAAAAAACGCATTATAAATCATCATCACCACCTGATTGGTTGAATACTTGATTTTGTCTTATTTCACAAAAAAACAATGACACTCAAACGACTCTTGCACCACAACTGTACATCCAAAATGACTGAAACTGTCAGTTGATGACCCTTTTAGACCCTTTATTAAGAGTAATAGTACTAAAAAACGTCTTAAAATGCTAAAATTAGCTCAAATAAAACAAATTAGGAAAATTAAGATTTTTTTTTTTTTTTTTATTAGTAATTGTAATTTACAATCTGCTCTAGTTTCAGGAGCAATAAGTAAATGTGCTATTGTAATATTTCGAGGGAGAATTTATTTAGTATTAACAAATAACTTATTCTTGTTCCTTCAAATCAGATGGTCTTTTCTTGCTTAGCCTTCTGGGTACTGCTAAAGGTTCACTTAGATGGTCTATCTCTGGGTTTTCGTGGCCGGGTAGTTTTTGGAAGTAACTGCTACTTAGGGATCGAATTTCGTTTTCAACTGTGGGAATGTCTAGGTCGTCATGTATGGTATTATTTGACACATACCATGGAGCTTGAAGTATATTACGGAGTATTTTTGATTGAACTCGTTGTATGATCTTGGTGTTTGATGGCTTGGTGCATCCCCATAACTGTATACCATATGTCCATATTGGTTTGATGATGCATTTGTAAATGAGAACTTTGTTTTCCAGTTTAAGTTTGGATTTTTTTCCAATGAGCCATTGCATCTGTCCGATCTTGTTATCGATTTGTATCTTTTTTGTTTGTATATGAGGCTTCCACGTTAGTTTTGAATCCAGTGTAAGTCCTAGGTACTTAACCTCGGTTTTTGTAGGAAGAATGTCGCCATTTATTCTAACACTAGGGCATTGAACACGTCTTGTTGTAAAGATTATGTGCGTTGATTTGGTTGGGTTAACTTTTATCCGCCATTTTGTAAACCATTCTTCCAGGTTGTTGAGATGTTCTTGTAGTTTGTTAGTAGCTAGTTGTGGATTGTTGTCTACTGCAAGAACGCCAGTATCATCCGCAAATGTGCCGATGGTTGTTTCTCCCATTGTTGGAATGTCTGCAGTGAATATTAAATATAAGAAAGGCCCCAAGACACTACCCTGTGGTACACCAGATTTTATTGGGTGGTTGGTGGACATTTCAAGGTTAAACTTGGTTTGGAAATACCGATTTTTAAGGTAGGATTTTAGGACTAGGTAGTAGTTGGTAGGAACAGAGTAGTCCTTGATGCCAAACACGATCAAATGCTTTTTCTACGTCCAAGAATGCTGCGGTGCATACTTTCTTTTCTTCTAGGCTTCTTATAATTTCGTTGACAATTCTGTGACATTGTTGGATAGTAAAATGCTCGTGTCTAAAGCCAAATTGGTGTTGAGGTATTATGTCATACAAGTTAATTTCATTTTCAAGTCTTTTTAAAAATACTTTTTCAAATATTTTCGCCAACAGCGGTAAAAGGCTTATGGGGCGATAGGAGCTGGCTAATTCTGGTGGTTTACCTGGTTTGTGGAAAAGAATAATTGGAGCAAATTTCCAGGTTATAGGGAAGTAGGCTAGCCTCAAAATACTGTTGTATATCATAGTTATTAGAGTTATAGCTTTCCTGGGAAGTTGCTTGAGGACTTGTCCGGTAATTAGATCAAATCAGGAGCCTTGTGATTGTTGCACAGATCTATCTCTTTTTTGATTTCTGTGGGAGAAAATGTTTTAATAGGTAGACTCATTGGGCAAGGTGCGTCCAGAAAGCATTGGATATTTTCATCATCATTATTTCTTATATTATTATGTTCTGGTGGATTAAAGATTTCTGCTAAATGGTCTGCGAATGTGTTTGCCTTTTCTTGATCAGATCTTGCCCAATTCCCGTTAGTTGCTCTGAGTGGAGGTATATGGTTTGTTGGTCTCTTGAATTTTTTGGTTGCTTTCCATATTGAATGGTCTTCTTTTGAAAGATTTGTTATATAATTTTCAAAAGTAGAATTTCTAAAGTCTTGTAATGTTCTTTTGAGATCTCTGGTTAATCTATTGTAAATGTTTTTATCGTTTGGGTTTCGAGTTCTTTGCCACACTTGCTTCTTGCTCGTCTTTTTTGTGCCGTTAGTTCTCTGATATACCAGGGTATGTTGTTATTATTTTGTAAGTTGTCATATGTAGGTGTGCTTTTCCAAGATGCTTCTTGTATCGTTGTTGTAAGGTATTGGACGACCTCGTCGATATCTTTTTTTTCTTTTATTCTAATATTGGTTTGCAGATTGTCTTCAAGATATTGTCTAAAGTGGTTCCAGTCGGTTTTAGGAGTAGTTAGTCTGGGGGGTTCTAGTTTAATAATCACATGATTGCTTAGTGTAAGTACAACTGGAGTATGATCCGAGGAGAAAATTAAGATGACTGCAAATTGTGCAAAAAATTTTAATGAAAATTAAAACATGGGCGAAGTCAGCGATAATAACTAGTAGTTATAAAGTACAAGAAACGGGAATTTATGCAATGAGATATTACAACTGTTAATTTTTAAATTCGAGGTATTTCAAACATTAGGTATTCCAAAGAACTGCTTACATAAAGACTGTTTAAGTTGGTTTAAAATTGTTTTATGTTACTGGAAGAAATAGTATTCTAGGCCAAGAGCATCAATTTCTCGGATGATGCAACTTTTTTGTACAGAAAAATCGAAGTCGCATTCGGCAGGAAAAATTAAACTCACTTATCTACTCCATTTACTCTTTGCGAGTTATGTCCACTCGTATTCTACAACGATGATTTTTATATTTTTCTTTTTACTGTGGGTTTTCAATTAACTTACGTAATAATTACGTTTACAGAAAAATCCTCATTATTTACGGTTCAGATTGCTTTATACTTGTAGGTCTAATCTCTAATAAATATGACAGACACAAAAGACTATAATTCAATAGTTTTTGATATTATATAAAGGTAATGAGATAAAGAATTTATTTAAGTATAAAGAAAAAGTAAAACGTGTTTTTAATGAAAGTTAAGTGTCCGCGAAGAAAAATAATGGTAAAATGAAAAGCGTTATAATATTGAAGTGGAAATATGAAGCTATTTCTAAAAATCAGCAATGTTGAAAGAATAGAAATATAAACACATATGGAATATAAATAGATATATTTATTTTTATATTTTCCTTATTTTTGTATTATGGACAGTCTAAACTGTATACAAGGTGTTCAGAAAATGTCCTGTTAAACGAAAAACCTGCAATTCTGGTCGATTTAATCTAAATTACCTTAATACAAAATCGCTTTGAAAGTAAAATCGATAAATAAATGGCTTTTTCAAACAGCTCTAGGAAGCTTTTTGAATTAAGTTAATTTAGGTTAAATACACATAAGATCACGTCTTGTATGTTATGTATAGATTGAGATTGTAGATTGTAAGTGGGGTTGATTAGCCCAGGTGACTTTTCTATATACTGCAACCTAAAAGATTTTTTGCGGATACCTAACATCTAACATAAGGTCTAGACTTTTAAGAAAGTCTATTATCCGCTTAGGAAGTATGTTTCTAAACTGATTAGGCTTTAAAAAGACTTTTTCCAGATTTGTATGTCGTTTTCGAACGATTAATCTGCAGTTGGAGATATGTTCCACCATTCTAATAAAAAGAGAAGTACTGTTTTTGCGAAATTATCAGCAATTTCATTTATGCAAAATTATATTGTTGTGTTTAGTGAGTTCTTTAACTAACTATTTGCTGTTCCAGGCTGTTTTGGACACGAACTCGAATGTGGCATATTGTAAAGCCTTCTAAGAAGCTTGGCTATCGGAAGCAATAAAGGTATTCATTATAGCTTCGCTTGGAAGATCATGGGAGTTGTAGAAGGGCAATTATAAAGAGCCTAATTTAAATGTGATATAAGAAATGTGTAAAAAATGGTCAAAGAACACAATGTAAAAATTTATAGTATAAATATAAATAACAGAAAAACAATCACAAATAAATGATTTAATATTGCTTTATATAAAGCTTTCGATCTTTCTTAAAATATTACAACTTAATGTCAGAATCCGGAGTTTCGAAAACAAAATGAATTCTTTTTCTTCTAATCAATGCATCACGTGATAATAAACAAAAGGCCATTGGCAGTATCTCGAGAACCTTTTTCCCTTTGTCAAAATTAAATACCCATCAACTCAACGACTACGTTTATTATCGTCAAACTCACTGTTTATTACTACGTTTATTGTACGTATAAGTAATAAAAGGAATGTCAGGGAAGCATGCTTTGATGATTGATAAAAAAAAATAATTTGTTATATAATAAAATACAGACCATATAGTATTACGAAATCAAAAACATTAATGATTTAAAAGACAGAATGGGAAAAAAACAAATACCATTAAATAAGGACTATTAAACCTATATGTTTATTGATACAAAAAACAAATTATTATCCTAAAATTTACTCGAATATAACATTTCATATTTACATTAAAAATAAATTTACTTTATTCAAATTTAATTTTCATATCTCCGTTGTGATATAAAATTCAACAAACTTTATATATAACTATAAATATATTTTTTTTATTATCTATATTGCTAACATATTCAGAACTCTTCATATTATTTGGCCTGTTGAACGATTACCAAATCCGTTAAGAGAACTAAAGTTGATTTACATCATAGGGACTTTAAAGTATTTAAAAAACTCCGACTAAGTGCTATAAATTGTTGCAAGAGGCCTATGGGGAAACGTGGATTTTTTAATACTATGTTGAAACAAAGCGGCAATCGATGTATTGAAAAACGCCTGGATCGCCTAGAATCAAAAAAGCAAGGATGTCCAAATCAAATTTCAAGACAATGTTGATCGTTTTTTTCAACATTAACGGTACCGTGGGTTTCAGACTGTCAACCAGACTTACTATTTGTCAGTTTTGGCACCACTGCGAGAACTAGTTCGTAAGAAACGGCCCGAGTTGTGTAAGGACAACTTGTGGATTTTGTACCAGGACAAAGAATCTGCCTATAACTGTAAAGCAGTATTTGACCACTAAACGCACTCTAGTGTTTGAACTCGTGCCGTAATTGTCAGACTTGGCACTGTGCGACTTTTTTTTGTTTCCTAAAATAAAATCTGCTTTGAAAAGGACTCGGTATGAGTCGATGGAAGCGGTAAAGCAAAAAACCGCAGAGCTCCTCAAGGTCATCACCAAAACGACTTCCAGCACTGCTTTAATCAATGGAAAAAACGTATGGAATGTGTGTGGCAAAGTGAAGGGAATATATTGAAGGTGAACTTTCGAATGTGGAATAACTTTTCTAATAAAACACTTTTTCGTAACTAGTCTCGTTTCTTACTAGCCAAACCTCGTATGTTATAAAATGAGTAATTATACAAATATTTAACTAAGTAAATATGCAAAAATCCACAAAGAAGATACACTCGTTGTTGTTTTATATCATACGAAAAAAATCATTTCTATGTTATACCCCATTTCGTCATTCGTTGGCAGTGTATGAAAGATAGGAATAATGCGTAGTTGCCAGGTTTATCTTAGAAAGACTTACTATCTTTGTCTTATTAACGCGCAATAGAAAGAGATATGTTTAAGTTAAATGGCAACCGGTGCCTAAAAACACGCCACTGAACGATCACTGGATGACAGAACGATTTACGCTGGCACCGGTTGCCATTTAACTTAAAAATATCTCTTTCTATTGCGCGTTAATAAGACAAAGATAGTAAGTCTTTCTAAGATAAACCTGGCAACTACGCATTATTCCTATCTTTCATACACTGCCAACGAATGACGAAATTGGGTATAGAAAAAGTGCGTTACATCAGATAAATCCAGAGACAATATAATATAAAGAGACTTTTTGAAAGATAGGGCAAAAGCGGTACAATGTTTGTTTGTTTACCCCCAGAACTCGGCGCTGCGGTGGTGGTAGATAGGAGAACTATACCACCTAAACTCGATCAGCTGGTGAGGTGAGCTAAAATTATACTATAATGGCGGTTGAAGTGACAGTGTAGCGTAAGTATTATTAGTATTAGTTTTAATTTAATATTATTTTAAGATAGTTTTAAATTCGTAAAGTGTATAAAAGTGCCGTGTACAGTTTCAACTATGTCATTACCGAATTATTTTAAATATAAATCCGCTGTGCCACATTGTTCAAGTAAATATTTTTACCCAATTCCCGTTCCAAATTTTAAGAATATAAAGTTAAATAATCAGTTTGATACACAAACCAATAAGTTATGTGGCAGGTGCTTTGGTAAAAAAATTAAATTTAGATTGTAAAGAATGTAACTCAAATTTAAAAACTAATAGTTTGGAACCTCACCATACTTTTACGTACTTTAAAGAGAATGATAATAAAAGACGTCTGACTTACGTTACGAAAGAAATTGTTAATTTTTTAGCTAGTGTACATAATGCAGTTCACCAAATTTTACCTGTATTTGGCCACATAAAATGTCTGATTAAACAAATAATCATTTGTTTGTGTGAATTCATTAACTTTGATTGGTTTACTTGCCAAGAACATAAGTCAGACGTTTTTTTGAAACTTTTAAAAATCAGTGTTTCTTTAATAATTAGAAAATATTATAATGATCTTTTTAGATCGAGGGACAATATATAAAATTTTATATAAAATAGATAAAGTACTGCGGTAATGTTTTTAAGTTATAGGTTCTTGCATGTACACAAAGGATTGGTGTCCTATTTCCAATACCTCATGACACAACACTACGTATTGAAGAACAATGCCAATGTATGGAAACTTCTTAAATATTATTCGTGTATTGCTACTTAATATTATTCTAAATTTTCGACCATATTATATATATTTATTTATTTGATATAACAATAATTGTACTTCTCTGTGATATTAGCGTAATTATTCTGATGTTTAAAACATATATGTTTATCTATTTATTATTATTTCCGTAAATCCTACTTTTGTGATACTAGATAATAAGGTGTACAAATAATATTCATATACTTTTTGTAATAAAAGTTTAAATTATACTTTTTTTGTGATTGTAAATAATAATTTGTAATAAAACTAATTCATTTTTTGTGATAACATTTTAAATTTTGTAAGAATAGATAATTTTTTGTAATAATAATATTATGTCATATTTTCGTAATAGTGTTTTAGTGTTTCAAGTGTATATTGGTGTTAAAAGTTGTTTTTATTAAAAATTTGTTTATTATTTAGTTTTTATATTTATTTACCTAAATATTATAAGATAAGCCTATATTTTAATTTTTAATATTTTTACACAACAGTAAAAATATTAAAAATCAAAATATGAGCTTTAAAAGTGTATTTCTATATGAAACAGAATTTATAGCCTGTCCCGCCAATTTTTTGAATCGATGAGCTTCTTCCCCCAATTGTTGGCGCGCCACCGTCGCTCAAAACATGTGACCAATTTCATATAGGGTATCAGTACATCTCTTTATTATATATTATCTCTGGATAAATCCCACTCCCGCGGTAAGAGAACAACGTAAGCACACCAGCTAATTTTTAAATATATACCGGGTATACTATACATATGTGCACGTATACGTATGGTACAGTTATTGTGTTTAGATTACTTTAAATATTTATTTTTAAGTACAATACGTGCTATAAATCTACATCAAACCTTTTAGTTTGAATTTAAAAACGTTGACAAGAATAAAAATCTTAAAACACATTTGATAGCTCCTGTTTTGAATTTTAATATATATGCAAACAATTCTGTTTAAACATTAACCTTCACTAAAACTTTGGAAATGAAATACATCAAATAATATGAAACCTGTCAGTTTGTTCTTGAAATAGCGATGCTTGCAATGGTTTAGTGTTTGCTCACAAATAGCTTGAAATTTATATTTTAATAAGATTAGAACTTTAATAACTGTCTTCCACTCAGACAAAAATATTTAGTTTTAATATATTAAAAAATAAAAATCCTTAGGAAAATTATAAAAAAAAAGTGTGAGGTGTCAAGGGACACCCGGATGGAACGAAGTTCCTTTCGATTAATTAGTGAAGGAATTAGTAATTTGTAAACACAACAGAGTGTTTATACATACATAAGCATTTATTATTGTCTGTATAAAAGCCTCTACTTACCTAAGAGTTCGTTTCTTTTAACAAAAGTGTCCATTTATACAATACCAGAGCTTTAGATAACACATCTTTTTAGAATTACTTTTTATAATTTAAAACAGGAATTACCAATTCAATACAAAATTTTAAAATTAAAATATTTGACAGTAACTGACAGTTAAGGTAATTTGACGTAGGTACCTAAATAGTCAAGTTACGAACTATTTTTAAAATGTTTATGAATTTATTAATTTATAAAAACAGGATGAAATAAAATGTAATACTATTATAGTTAATTATTATTTTTTCTACAGTATTTTCTTTTTAATGTACATTTTCTTTTAATTTAAAATAGTGCCTTTTTAATTGTAATATATCTATCATGAGAGAGAGGGAGAGAGAGTTATTTATTTTTTGGTCTGTGAGAGAGAGAAACATGCGTGTGTCGTGTCATAGTGTCGTGACAACTTTTGGTATGAATTTTTTTTGGCTAGCTCCTAGCGTCAGTCGTAACTGTTCGTAACGCGCGAAAGGGAACTTCGTTCCAATAAAATAAAATACAATTAACTAAAATATGAAAGTTATTACTTTACTTTGAGCGTCTCTCGGAAACATACTCTGTAGAAAGATTTTCTGACTTAAATAATTTAATAACTTTGATGGTTTCGATTAGACTTTTGAAAAAAATTCAAATGATTTTACTGTTTTCACCCCTTACTTAAAATTTGGAGCTAATTCAAACTTGTGTGGCGTTTTAGTAGTATCTTTACGCATTAAAGCTAGCTACTTTCAACAACTAAACTTTATTTTAATAAACAACAAACAATGTAAAAACATGCCTCCCAGATATACCAACAACATAAAGAAGCAAACTTGTTTTTTTATGTATAATTATCTGGTCTCAGACAGAACTACAAGACCAGAACAAATCAACAAAACAAATTTCCGTAAAGTACATCAAACACTATCCTATAAGATGTGAATAAGTAAAGAGCATTTCGGATTATAACCCTGAGTAAAAATTAACTGGAACAAACTTTAAAGAAGCGAAAACTCTTGTATACATTAAGCTTTCGTTTAAGTAGAAAAGCTACAACCGTAAAAGCTCAACAGCACAGAAATACTGTAAACTATATTTGTGTCTACTTAAAAATCACGAAAAAATTTTATGATCGGAGAAGTGATAGTTTTTGTTAATATATTGAAACACTTATGGGGGCTTTTTACACAATTTATTTACAAAATTGTTAAGATACACTGAACTCTGCTGGATAACGTCTAACTACTTGACAATACAATGAACTCTTGTGAACACTTGACCCGAACTGACGTAAACTGCCCATGCATCCCCTTATATACAACATTATTTAATCTAGTCAGTGTGTTTAGAAGTTTCTAGAATTTTCTAGAAACATTATTTAAAATGGTCAGTTGATTTTTTTACAAACTTCTAAAAATCAACTGTCAACAACAATCTTTCAAATTAAGGTCCCTTCCTTTACGGTTATCCCGTTACACTGCCCCCTCCTTAGATTCATTCCTCCTGGAATGTTATTTCCTACATCGGAATCCCGCACACTCACTGAGCCAGCCAAACCATCTTCTTGGAGTTGCTGCGCATCTCCACTGTGGTTTCCCTGGTAAGGCGCCAAACGATCATGATGGACCACGACGGGTTTCCCTCTGGGAATTTTCACGATCCGATAAATGACATCGTTAATCTTCTTCTTGATGGTGTAAGGACCTTCCCAGTTCTTTTGTAATTTGGGACAAATACCTCGACGCCGTCGGGGGTTATAGAGCCAGATTAAATCTCCAACTTGGTAACTCTTTTCCATTGTCCGTGTGTCATAGTACCTCTTCATCCGATCACTAGATAATTGTAGTTTTCCACGCACCAGGTTGTGTATATTCTCCATTCGATTCTGAAGGTCGGCGACATATTGTTCACGTGCCATTTCCTTACCAGGTTTAAAACCAAACACCAAGTCACATGGTAGCCTCATTTCTCTACCGAACAGGACCTTCGTAGGCGTTTGGCCAGTTGATTCGTTGATGGTCGATCGAATTGCCATTAGAAATAGTGGAATATGTCGATCCCAATCCCTCTGACAATCTGACACCACTTTTGACAGATAGTTGGTTATAGTCCGGTTCATTCGTTCCACCATTCCATCAGACTGAGGGTGCATCGCTGTGGTTCTCGTTTTGTGGATGCCTAATCTTTGGCAAACTTCTTGAAACAGCTTGCTCTCAAAATTTCTTCCTTGGTCTGAATGTAATTCTAGTGGTACCCCAAATCGGCTTACGAATTCTTCAACCAATATATCTGCTAAAGTGATGGCTTCCTGATTGGGAACTGCATATGCTTCAACCCATTTAGTGAAGTAGTCCATTACAACAAAGATGTACTTGTTTCCTACATCGGTCTGTGGAAGTGGCCCCAATACATCTACTGCGATTCTTTCAAAAGGACTTCCAACCAGGTATTGCTGCATTTACGCCTTCGGTTTTCGGTGCGGACCGTTACTGGCAGCACATGTAGTGCATTTACGACACCAATCTTTAACATCATTAGTGCAATTTACCCAGTAAAATCTATCTCGGATCTTTTGCAGCGTTTTCGTGATACCCAGATGTCCTCCAGAACTATCATTATGCATCTGTTTTAAAATTTCCGGTACAGCATATCTTGGGACCACTATTTGTTTCCTTGTTTCTGTGCCCTCGGAATTTTCTACAAGTCTTTTAACGAGCCCTCCGTCCAAAATTAAAGAGTTCCATTGGGACCAGTATGCTTTTAAAGCAGGAGAGGATGAGGATATCTCTCTCCACAACGGACGACGGTCCATTCTCTGACACTCCCTAATCTTTCTCAGAACGGGATCGTTTTCTTGTTGCTCTTCCAGCATAGAGCTCTCGTCTTCTGGCACAACCTTAACTAAGGCGACTTTTTCCTCGTTCTGCTCCACTCGGGTAAAATGGGGGCAAGTATTTCTTATGTGGCCTAGTTCTCCGCAATTCCAGCACCTCACTGGGCGTCTTCCTTTTGAACAAAACTTCTTTAACCTCTCCACTACCGCTTCGACGTTGCTGACGGCATAAACGGCATGGTCGAAGTTACCAGTGTCTTCCATCAGTCGAGCAGCTCCATGTGAGGCCTCCGTCGCCGCATCGAACTCCAGGGCAATGGTCAAGGCGTTTACAAGAGATCTCGGTCTCGCCAACCGTACAGCCCGTTGCAACTCGGCGTCTCGAAGACCATCGGTAAAGGTTTGGATCGCCAGGCACTCCAGAAAATCTTCTGCTGCATTTGGATACGCAAACCGTACCATTTTTTCCACTTCTGCCTTGAACTCCTGGATAGTTTCTCCATTTTGCTGCTTCCGACTTTTCAACTGCACTCGGTATACTGGTTGTAGATGACTTTGACCATAACGCATCTCTAGACGATTCACCAATAGCTCAAAATTGTCAACCTCATCCGGTGTCAATACATGCAGGACGTCTAAAGCCTCGCCTCGCAGAGCCATGGTTAGGAACAATCCCTTCTCCTGGGATGACCATCCATTCGCTCTGGCCACTGCGTCAAATTGTTTCAGGTAATTTGACCAGGAAGTCATTCCGTCGAATGTCGGGGGTTTTATCGTCATTCGTACCTGGGCCGCCGCTCCGTTTCCTCGTCGTTCGACGTCTATGTGGCCGGTTTCTCTCCATTCTGCATTTCCGTCGCCGTGGTGGATGATTTGGTTTCGGCGACAAGCTTCCAGTTCTTGTTGAAGCTTCCTTATCTCGGACTGCATTTGCTGGTTGATCTGGTTTTGCTCGTCTCGCAAGTTGGACACTTGCTGATTTTGTTCGTCTCGCAAGCTGGACACTTGCTGATTTTGTTCGTCTCGCAAGCTGGACACTTGCTGATTTAAGTTGTCTACTTGCTGATTCAAGTTGGCTACTTGCTGATTCTGCTCGTCACGAAGATGTGATATTTGCTGGGAGAACGAACTGGATAACTCATCTGATAGGGTAGACATCCGTTGTGATAGCTCCTCTTGTTGGCTCTTCATCTGACTGGATAGCTCCTCATGTTGGCTCGTCATTCGTCCTGATAGCTCCTCTTTCAGCTGGGACATATCTTCGCGCTGGCTCTTCATCTGACTGGATAGCTCCTCATGTTGCCGGGAAAGTTGTTGAGCTTGTTCTTCTTGTTGGCTCGTCATTCGTTGGGACAGCTGGGACATGTCTTTGCGCTGGCTTTTCATCTGACTGGATAGCTCCTCTTGCTGGCTTGTCATGCGTCCTGATAGCTCCTCTTGCAGCCGGGAAAGTTGTTGAGTTAGTTCAGAATTTGCTTTTTGAACTGGGTCTTCGAACTCCACAGCGTCAGGGTCCAAATTATTATTTACGTAGTACTTACGGAGCCTTCTCAACGATACGGATTTGCTTCCAGTAGTTTCCAACTCTAATTCTTCAAGCTCTCTTCTGAGCTCAGCCACCAATAGTTCATTTATCTTTTTTCCAGGCATTCTTGTATCTTCACCCCACACCTGACACCAATTTGAAACACTTATGGGGGCTTTTTACACAATTTATTTACAAAATTGTTAAGATACACTGAACTCTGCTGGATAACGTCTAACTACTTGACAATACAATGAACTCTTGTGAACACTTGACCCGAACTGACGTAAACTGCCCATGCATCCCCTTATATACAACATTATTTAATCTAGTCAGTGTGTTTAGAAGTTTCTAGAATTTTCTAGAAACATTATTTAAAATGGTCAGTTGATTTTTTAACAAACTTCTAAAAATCAACTGTCAACAACAATCTTTCAAATTAAGGTCCCTTCCTTTACGGTTATCCCGTTACAATATTATACAATAATTAAACTAGCGACGGATAAATCTTTTTAACAATGTTTGATGTTTAATTAGGAGTAAAATCATTTTTATGAGTAAGGTAACGATTCCTATTTATAATTTTTTGTTCTTAATTTCATCTAATTTACACTCCAACTGTGTAATTAAGCGACGAATACTGTGGCAATGTCGGCGTTGAGTCGTATGCGGGAGTGGTATTTGTTTAGGTACGCGATGGTCATTTACTAGGATCAAAGGGTCATATATCAGTTAAATTTCCATATATGCACATGCGGGGCTTAGTTTGACTAACTGTTGTACTTACCCAATATATTCATGTATTAATTTATTACTTACCGATTTACATATTTTATATATTAAAACATTTAATAAAAACCTTCTTCATTTTTTCAATCTGATGGCCGATTCTTGAGATGAAAGAAACAAATTGGGCTACAAACATTGTTTGTTGATATTTGCCGTAAACTACGTAAAAAGTAGTTTACGTTCACAAAAATTTATTGATTATGCACATTCTTTAGTTTTTATATCAAACTAGCTGTACCCGGCACGCGTTGCTCCGCCAATAACTAAAATATATTTAAAAAAAATAAAAGAGGAGAAGAGATAGAGATGGAAAGAGAGTTTATAGTTTTGTTTTACTTATCGCACCAAAAATATATTTTTCGAACTTATATTTATACGAATTCGTATAGATATCTATTAATCAGTATTGAATTTGATACATGGAAGCGCCATCTGGTGGTAACTTTCATTAATACGAATATCATATTTATCTAATCCATTAAAAATACATCATCATACCGACTTTCATGACAATCGGTTGAACGGGGCAGAAGTTGCTACTCTGCAGCGCCACCTGGTGGCGAGTGGCATCAATGAGCATATCATACAAACCTTCTCCGTGGAAAAATACATATACATACCAATTATCATAATCACAATCGGTTGAACGGGACAGAAGTTGCTACTCTGCAGCGCCACCTAGTGGCGAGTGGCATTAATGAGCATATTACACAAACCTTCTCCGTGGAAAAATACATATGTATACTAATTTTCATAATAATCGGTCCAGTAGTTTTTGAGTTCATTGAGTACATACAGACATACAGACATACAGACATACAGACAAACATTTATTTTTATATATATATAGATATAGATATAGATTAGGTGAAATAGAAAAATCGTAAAAGTAAAACAAACCCCCGTATCTCTTTTGTAATCAGTAATGTAATCAATTAAGTACAAACATCCCTCAAAGAGCAGAGGAATAAAGTGTAATTAGCTAAGGTTTTTAAGAAGTCATGTCTTTGGAAATTGATTACATCAGAAGAACAAGCACGTTTTGGAATTCCTCTAAACGCAGACCGACTCGAGGGTCTGATCAATCCAATGAAATGGTCAATAATAGGAGAAGACACTTAGCTTGTAAATCACTGTTGTTTCTGTTTAATTTGCGAGAAATAATCCTAATGGATTTTAGGTAATAACTGTATACTCGTTGATTTTTCCAATCCAAATACAATAAAATAACTTTTTTATACAACTGAAAATTAATATTTTTAACATAAGAAAAGTTAGTGGACGACAAATAAAATATTTACAGGTCACTAAAGAATTGCGTTTTTTAATGGTTCAAAAGTATTTCATGAAATAACTTGTGTAAGCCTGATACGTGGGCAGAGGTAAATGAACGAAGATGTCAAAATCACTCATTTTCATAAAAAGTAAAAACAATTTAAAATGTAAGTATACAAAAAACGAAAATTTAGTAATCCAATATCTTATAACAAAAAATTGACAATGGAACAAAGAAAAACATATTTTAATGGGGAGTATGGTCTCCTCGTGCATATATGACGGCTCTACAGCGTCTTTTTATACTAAGGATCAAGTTATCCAGATCTTTTTGGGGAATCACCATCCAGCAATGTTGAAGAGCTTGAAACATCTGATTGCGATTTTAAAATTGATTCTGATCTTGAAAAACTATTAGCTAAAGAATATCCTTGCATGCCCAATAGGATTAAGATTGGGCGATTGAACTAGCCAGGACAAAACTGGAATATTCTGCTCTTCCAAGAAATTTCTTGTCACTCTGGCTATATTCATTAAAATAAAGTCAGGATCAAGATTTATACATTTCGAAACAAAAGGGTTTATGATAAAACTAATCAATGTAATCCTCCACCTACCTTAACAAATTCGATGGCAGTTTGAGTTCTAAATTGTGACACTATTGATTGAAAGCCACCAATTTGTGTTTCAGATCTAACTCGGAATAAAAAAAAAATAATTATATTTGAAATATAAATATGTCTCGATTTCAGTAAACAAAGTTATTTTTATTGACTTTTCATAACAGCATATGTTACGAAAGAAAAATTAAATCCTCTCCGTAACAAAAGTGCATAAATATATACAGTTCGATAAAATTACACAATTCGATTATGTCTACGGTTTTCATTAGTGGAATTGAAAATTTATAACGTAACCGATGAAATTTAAACAATATTTCTGTTCGGAAAACGTGATACTAAATTATAGTATTTTTCATAAAGAAGATAATCTGTAACATATACGTTTTGTTTTGTTATGTGTTACAGTTGGCGTATTTTTAAAAATGTTACATTTTAATAGAAATTTTTTTGAAACCGACAGATTTATGAGAAAAAGTAATTCTGAATAAAAAGCGTGAATATTTTCAGCTGGTTATAAAACAAGGTAATATAAAAATATGACGTAAAACAGAATAATAAGGACAATATTTTTATAATAACTGAAAAAAATAATTTCAAATTCTTTTAAAACTTTTTTGTAGTGGTAAATTTCATTATACAGAGAACCGCAGAGAAGTAACGAATTTCAAGAGTTCCTATCTAAGGGTTAAATGTACATTTTTATTCTTGGAATATTAAAATAATTTTTTAATATGTTTCAATAAAATTTATGGAATGTCAATAAGGTTAACAAAAATGTGCACGTTAAAATATTACTCAATTTATATTTCATAGCCCGGACCAGGCCCGGATTTGGGGGAGGGCAGGCGGGGCTACTGCCCCAGGGCGTCCACAAGAGAAGGGCCACCACAATTTGAATTATCAATTCCAATGTGTCATAGAAATTCCAGAAACGTGTATTCTCAATCGAGAGGAAGTAGATTTTTCTGGTTTCAAAAATGACATTGGTCTTTGGCCTGACATTATAACAGAAAGAATGGTCAATTATTGGAAGAAAAAAGGTTCTACAATACTGCAAAAATGTGATGAAATCTATCTACAAAATTCAGTTCTCCAAGATCAGCCTCGAGATAATACAAACTTTGTTCGGAAATGTTCAAAGAGTATATTTACCCGTTGCAATCAAAATCAAGAGACTGTAAATCGATTCTGGCTGTTTTTTTCCAACTACGAGGAAAATTTATTGCTATGCATGTAAATTAATGTCTACCCAAATAACAAAGCTCAGTGGAGAAGGCTTCAGTGACTGGAATCATGCATCTGAACGCCTACGCGAGCATGAGATTTTGAAGACTCATTTGGAGTCAGTAATGAGTTTAGTGCAACGAGTAGAAGTTACAGGACGTATTGATCAAGAGCTAGCAATACAAGAGGCAAAACAAATTGAGTATTGGCGAAAAATTCTTAGAATTGTCGTCAGTACGATTAAATTTATTGCTGAACGTGGATTAGCCTTCCGAGGAGACGATGAACTTACAATAGTCGTTCGATATATTGAAGGATCGATATATTGAAGGATCGATGATACCAAAGGAACGATTTCTTGCTTTCTTACCAAATTGCGGTCATACTGGTAAAGCAATAGCAAAAGCTTTACTACAATTTTTGGATGACCATCAAATTAATATACTTAATTGCAGCGGTCAATCGTACGACAATGCTGCAAATGTGAGTGGCAAATACAGAGGGATGCAAGCTCTTATTTTACAGAAAAATTATTTATCAGCATTTGTACCAAGCTCAATTTAGTTGGAAAGGCAGCTGCTAACTCTTGTACATTAGCAGTGCAATTCTTTGATTTCATTCAGAATTTATATACGTTTTTTAATAAATTCTTTGTTTAAATAATTTATTTGTTGCGAATAAATTTTTGAAAGACTTTTGTTAAAAAAAAATTCGTTTTCATTCTGAAAAAAATAGGGGCCTCCACTTCATCGTTGCCCCAGGGCCTCTAGACCTCCAAATCCGGCCCTGGCCCGGACCTTCAAATATTTGAATAAAAAAATTAAGGGCTGAAGAAAAAAGAAGAAACCGTTCTCATTAATTTTTATAAAAGAATCCCTTTATTAAACATATTATTTTTAATTATTTTGAAAATAAACTTTTTTATATATTTTTAAATCCAGCAAAGACCGCTCCTCATATATTTATTAAAATATATGCGTTTTTGCAAAACTAAAGGCTGCTGAAAAAAGTTAATACCTTTATTTATGTTGCTTAATATTTATATAAGTATCCCTTTGTTAGAAATAGGTTAAATAAATATTGAAAAAATAACTTTGTTTTAGTAGTAAAAAGCACTCCTCGTATATTTATTAAAATACATAGATAATATTATAAAAAACTAAGGGTTGATAAAAACACTAGATACCTTTCTTTATGTAGGTACCTTAATTTTTATAAAAGTATTCCTTTGTTAAAAATAGGTTTAATAAATTTTGAAAAAATTACTTTTTTTTTATAAATTCTGGAATAGTAAAAAGCGCTCCTCTCGTATATTTATTGATATACATGAAATTTTGCAAAACTAAGGGTTGATAAAAAAAGTGGATACCTTTTTTTATATACCTTAATTTTTATAAAAGTATCTGTTTGGTAAAAATAGGTATAGTAAATTTTGAAAAAAATAGCTTTTTTATACATTTTTGAATTTAGTAAAACCGCTCCTTGTAGATTTACTAAAATACATAATATTTTGCAAAACTAAAGGTTAACAAATAAAATAGGTATATATATAGATATCTTTCTTTATGTACCTTAATTTTTTTAAAGGCATCTCTTTAATAAATTTAAATAAAAAAACGTTTCTTTACAAAGTTTTCAATTCAGCGAAAACTGTAGAGAAAAAAGTAGCAAAAATGATGCAATTTTATATAAATTTTAATTAATCTTTTTTCGCGAGATTAAACGGTTCCAATAAGCAGACTATTTATTGTATTTAGTATTTAGAAACTCATCTCTAAAAAAGCTGATCTAGTTCAATTTTAAAATTGATTGTACTAGAAGTATATTAAAAAGAAAGGGACAAAATACGTAAAAAGATATTGCAACACATCAATTTCTGTATACGAAATATAATCGCAGTATGAATGCAACTTTTCTGAGGAAGTTATCTGGCAGAACACGGTGTCCTGAGACGAAGTCAGAAATGCGATTAATTTAAAATATCTTTCTACACCAAGAAATTTTCAGCATGAACAAAATTTTCTTCATTTTGCCATAGGTTCACTATAAATGAGCTAAGATAAATTTTTCTAAAAATAATTTTATTTTATTTTTAAAACTTTTTTCTTAATAAATGAATAATTTCAATCCATTCAATCTATTCATATATTTATCTAATCTAGAAGGTTTTATCCAGTATTTACAAAGGGAAATAAATTAAATTAATAAATAAAATATTATTGTACCATATGAGCACATTGAATCTGTTTTTATTTATGAGTTATTAATTAATTTTTAATCAAAATTTTCCATGTTATTAACATTTTCATTGGACAATTCAGTTTTATACTATTGTTTATTTTGTGAAATTAAATCGTGATAGACAAATATGATGCTAAAAATGAATTTACAATGACGTAGATACATACATTCAATTGTGAATAGAAATACATTTTTATAAATTCAAAAACAACTTTTATCATATGGAAAATATTTGTAAATTAAATAGAATTGGAAATCCTACCGAATAAGTAGATATTATTCGTTTCTTCAGAGGGCACAAAAATAGAATAAAGATTGGGTAGAAGAAGAAAATGAACAGTGCTCTAAAAACATCTTTTGGACTTTTTTAAGTTGATTTATTTGTTCAAAATCCGATCTTGGGATAGAAAACTTTAAAATGTTTATTTAATAATTGGTTATAAATCTAGAATATTCCGAATTAATATGGTCTATAAACCAATGTGGTTAACCAGTTTTCATCAGCTTGTAATTACCATCGTTCAATTACATATATATCTAATTATCTGTGTTTAGCGATATGAAATGAAGTATGAAATTAATATCACATAAAATGTTAATTCTGAAAAGATTTCAATTATAAACTATAAAAATATCTGTTAAAGAGCAGTGAAAATTAGTCCTAGAATTCCACGTGAAGTAATTAACTTATTTTTACGCTGGTGGTGATATATTTCACTAAAAAAGTCATAAATATAAATTACGTAGACAGTTTTACATAGTTTACAACAATAACAAACGATTCCACGTTTTACTGTTTTTATTTTAAGAAAAATAGTGTTTGATGATATAGTTTTCTGTTTGTATACCTACATATATTGCAGATATATCTCTAAATTTTTTATTTCAAAATAAACATGTATAAATTATTAGTTTATACGTTCATTTTTTAAAATCTTAATATATATAAATTACGTGTCACGTTGTTTGTCCGCAATGGACTCCTAAACTACTTAACCGATTTTAATCAAATTTGCACACCGTGTGCAGTTTGATACAACTTGAAAGATAGGATAGCTTACATTTTAATTTATAGTCGCAATATTATTTTATTGCAAATTATTTGTTTATTGAATTGTTATTATATTAAATATGATATTATCATTTTGAAAGTCTTCATGTAAGGTCTTAGTAGCTAATTTGGATCAGCGGCTGATTATGATATTTCGGTTGGGTTATCACAGTGGGATCGATTACGCCAGAGGGAAGTTTTTTTTTTTGTTTTTTTTTTTTGTTTTGACATGTGAAAACAGTAATTAATATTTTAATTGTAACTGTTAATAAAATAAACTATTTTAGAAAGTTTTTAGATACAACTACCCTTGATTTTGTTAACAAGGAAACCTCTATGATCAATCACAGCGTTGTATGACTTAATATTTTTGCAATATCAGGGATGCTGTGCTTTGTTGAGATGACACTTAAATTAAGTTTTAATTATTGAAAAGTTTTAACATAAAAAGTTGTAAACATGCGCGTTCGATTGCAAAATGATCCATCAGCACAAATATTTTCCGAACAATTACTAGATATTGCGAACGGTAAAATAGAACTGCAACCAAATACGCAATTCATTAAACATCCAGACAATTTCTGCAGTGTTCTTCAGGAAAAAAAATGAACTGATCCAGAGTATTTTTCCGGATATACAGAATAATTACTTGAATCATGACTGGCTCAGTCATCGGGCGATTTTGGCAGCCAAAAATTTTGATGTTGACGAAATTAATTTCCAAATACAACAGTTGTTACCAGGCGATCTGATGTCTTTTAAATCAATCGATACAGTTGTTGATGAAAATCAAAGTGTAAATTTTCCAATTAAACTTTTAAATTCACTAGATATACCTGGAATGCCACCACATAATCTTCTATTAAAGATTGGTTTCCCTATTATTCTCCTATGTAATTTGAACCCATCTCAATTATGCAACGGTACGCGTTTGGTCATCAAAAAGATTACTGGAAATATTCTTGAAGCAACCATTTAAACTGAAAAGTTTAAAGGAAAGTGGTCCCGTTGCCACGTATTCCAATATACCGTCAGATTTTACTATACCCTTTAGAAGGCTATAGTTTCCAATTCGTTTAGCTTTTGCCATGTCGATAAATAAGTCACAAAGTCAAACAATGTCCATTTGTGGTTTAGACTTTGACAATCCATGTTTTTCTCATGGGCAACTATATGTTGCATGTTCACGTGTAGGGAAACCGTCGAATCTGTTTGTGTTAGCTAAAGACAGGTTAACCAAAAATATTGTGCACCGATTAGTGCTAAATTAAATTGAAAATAAAAAGTAATTATAATTTAAAATAATAAATATTATTGTTAAAGATTTAAGACTATCTGCCCTACCTACCTTATTCATGAGTTAAAGTGTTACATGTTATTTACTTTGTAATGTCACATAGGTGATAGGGTAGTTTTGCCCTACATATTAATTTATTAGTTTATATTTTACTGTATTGTTATGTATTACATTTTACCAGGTAAAAGGCATTACGTTAGATCTTGGCACGTGTTTAGATAGTTTAATTTTTATTCTCACGTAGAATATGAATTGGCTATAAAAGCATGCAGGTTGTTGAGGTCAGACACCAGGAGTTTGTAGTCTGAGGTTGTCTATAAGGATAACCCTTTAAGGTGTTCCTAAAACATACCCTTGGGTCTGGGCCATTGTGACTCTTGACGTATTTTCGTGAGTAAGTGTGACATGCCACCATGTAGTTTATTTGGGAAGATTAGTAAAGATTATTGTATTCAGTTATTCCCTATTCATAATGTTTATTACACATTCGTATTGCTTATTTATTGGTTAATATATTTGTTGTTTGTTTTCTGTTGTTTATCCCATTTTCCCCTTGGTTAGTTTTCTGCCTTCAGCAGGATACCTAGCCGGGAGTGCCTTTAGTAAGCTACCCCTTATCCTATAACACTAAGGCACATTCTCCCAAATCTCTCCAGGCGTGACAGTATTATACTCATTTGTTAGAAACTTGAATAAAAATAATAATAAATTTTAAAATCCTTTTGTATTGATTTTTGCTCAATATCAATCCAGTGAATTTTTATACCAGCTTTAACGTTTTCGTCTTCATTCGTAAATAATAATTTCATTGTATTAAGGGGATGCAGTATTAGAAAATCTGTCATGGAGGTCACCATATTTTTTTACAAATGGCATCTATGTAAACAAGCATGTTGGTCTCCATGACTGATGTTCTCCTACTGTTCCTCTTAAATAGATTACTACAATGTAATATAACAAAAATCTTAGCCACAGCAACGCGTGGCCGGGTCAGCTAGTATACTATAAAATATTTATGTCCTTTAGTGAAAGACTAGATGATAATGAACTTTTGAGCAGTTGAGCACATCTTTTTTTTTCAAGCCATCCACCAAAACATTGCAAATAACTTTCTAAAAATGTATTCAATCAGAAGCAATTTCATAGGTCTTTAAAACTTGAAAAATGTTTGATCGGGATAGAAAACGAATCTCAAAATTTTTTAAAACTGTGTGTCAAATCCTTCGCAAAACATGGATTTATCAAACCAATTTACGTTTTTTGTGAAATCTTTATAAATCTTCGTCCAGGAAAGTATATAGTTCTTAACGTTCATCCGTATCCAAGAATTTATAATACAAGTCCCTCGAGGTGTGGATTTTTACTTCACATCCCATTTAAACCATGAAAAGAAAGTTTTAAAAGGGTAGTATTATAAATTATAAGGGTGGACAAACCTTTTATGGAGCTGAAAAACTTTTAAATGTTTTACAGTAATGTAAAATTTGCTCGGATTTTTTTTGGGCCAAACAATTACACATTTATTTGCATATTTAGGAACGTGTGTAAAATTAATTAAAAATTTAATTAAAAGTCTTGGGAGGGTAATTTACTTCGTTGGACATACGAATTGTGCTTTTTTAAAGTGTTTCCAGATCAATAGGAATGGATAAACTATAAAAATAGTTTGCATACTAAAACTTTTTTTGATTTTTTTGATATAATAACCGTTTATTTTATTATTATAATATATTTTTGTACAACTGTCATTAAAAGTGACACTTTTAATGATAGCAAACAATGTTAAAAACGATTGTTTACATAGCAGCGTGTTAAAAATACTTTTAACACGTTGCCATGTAAACAAGTTTACTTTTAACACGGTTTAGTTTACTTTTAACACGGTTTGGTTTATTGTCATTGCAAATTCGCTCGTTTCATTATCAAAATAGGGAAGTTGTACAAAAAACATTGTATGGTATTTGTGTTAAAAGTGATTTTATTTTGTTCGTGAAATTGTTCAATTCGCTCCGCTCATTTCACAAACGTTTTCACTCACAAAATAAAACCTCACTTTTAACACTCATATCATAAATAACTATTACGTAATAAATTCGTACTGATATAAAACCTGAATCTTACATAAAACATAAAAGATAGAAAAACGAGTTTTTTTAATATTATTTAAAGTTTTGATACCGAGGAATGTGAGTACTGAAATTTGTTTACGTTTTTTGCTTGATATCAATTAATTTAACACAACATTTTTTTGGTCATATGTAATTTACAATATTTTTTTCTGAAATATGTTAATTATTCAAAAACACAATTCAGACTTAAAAATCGATCCGGAATATAAAAAATTGGAGTTACCCACAAAATAGAATATTATAAAGTGCTTTTTTTATTTGATCGATGAGTACACAGTATCGCTCTATTAGCGTTGAATATCAAATTTGTTTTAACGAAAGTAGCTCGACCTTCCGAAATAAATAAAAATATTTGCACTTATAATGGTCGATTTCTGATGCCAATCAATAGGAAATAGAGTAGGTAGTAGTATTCCAGAAATAAACGTGTGGTTTTATTGAGTTAAAAATACTCGTTTTTTAGTGTTATATCGCTTTATTAATGTGGTCTATAAAGCTGGCAGTGAAAAGTCGGCAGAAACCATCGAAACATGATTGGGAATTTGTAGCTAAATAGTTGCTAATTAGTTGCTAAAATCACGATTTTGTAGCTCTATTCAGTTCCACAAAAAACAAGTTACTGCTATCTTTACAACAAGCTAGCAGTAAAATGACAGGACTGGCCCAGAAAAAATGGACTAATGCGTGTGAATTTGTTGCTAATTTGTTGCTCAAAACCAGTACAGGAAAAAATTCGAAAAACCCCAGAATTAGCTAGAAATTGTTAATAATAACTACCAACCAGTGTCCCTGCTATCGTAATATACAGTTTATATTGACACATTGGTGTTATGGATTTTGTTGCTGGTCGCAGATGTCATCAGCAGAGCACAAAGAGCCAGCAACAAAATAGAAATAAAAAATCGGCCCAATCGGGTAACCGATAACTAACTCCTAGTGTCCATGCTATCGTGACACGCAGTTATTATTGACATAACTCTGTCATGGATTTTGTTGCTGGTTGTGAAAAGCATCAGCAGAGCCCAGAGAGCCAGCAACAAAATAAAAATTAAAAATTGGCCCAACCGGGTGACCGGTATCTAACTCCTAGTGTCCATGCTATTGTGACAAGCAGTTATTATTGACAGAACTCTGTCATGGATTTTGTTGCTGGTTGTGAAAAGCATCAGCAGAGCTCAGAGAGCCAGCAACAAAATAAAAATTAAAAATCGGCCCAACCGGGTAACCGGTAACTTACTCCTAGTGTCCATGTTATCGTGACACGTAGTTATTACTGACAGCACTCTGTCATGGATTTTGTTGCAGGTTGTGAAAAGCATCAGCAGAGCTCAGGGAGCCAGCAACAAAATAAAAATTAAAAATCGGTCCAACCGCGTGATCTATTGAAAAGAATTTTATGATTTTTTTTTTGTTGTTTCATCATATTTTGAATTTTTTCTTGGAAGAATATAAAGGTCCTAAATGCATTCTAAGGGATTAAAAAAAATAAAAAGATTTTTTTCTCCTTTTTTTAATTATTATTGCAATATTGCAACAAGGATAATAAATTTTGGACTTTCTAACTAATTGTTTCTTGTGGAAAATTTATTAACAAACATTTTCTTTTTGTATAACTTTTTTCCAAAACTTATAGTTTAAAAGTTATAAGCAAAAAAAGAAGAAAAAAGTGATTTTTTACTTGTTTTATTTTTTATTTTTTTGAATATTTAACAATGTTGCGTAACTTTTCCAGAAGGAGGATAGTTTAATTATTGTTGTATAAGTTGTTTTCAACTAATTTCAACAAAAATTAGGCTATTTATTCTAAAATTATCGTTCGCGGTGCTTTCGAGTTGTGGATCTGTTGTGAATTAAGCATACGCACATCGTATACTGACAATTTGTTATCAACATGTTCCTGACTTGTCGCGGATAGGTTCTGCGAACGAAGCTAATTTTGCGTTTTTCGTTTTAACTTACATGAAAAAAAAAAATCTCAAGTGAAAATGAATGGTAATACAACGCCCCTGAAAAAAAATTATAAAAAAATATATACAATATGTATATAAAATATATTTTAAATAGCTCATTTTTGGCCGATTTTCGTATATATTTTATATATTTAAAAATGTTCAAAATATATCTTAGAATATATATAAAATACATGTATTCAAATACTTATACTAATATAAAAAAAATATATATATACAGAGTTCTGTCAATAATAACTGCGTGTCACGATAGCATGGACACTAGGAGTAAGTTACCAGTCACCCGGTTGGGCCGATTTTTAATTTTTATTTTGTTGCTGGCTCTCTGCGCTCTGCTGATGCTTTTCACAACCAGCAACAAAATCCATTACAGAGTTCTGTCAATAATAACTGCTTGTCACAATAGCATGGACACTAGGAGGTAGATACCGGTCACCCGGTTGGGCCGATTTTTAATTTTTATTTTGTTGCTGGCTCTCTGGGCTCTGCTGATAACATCTGCGACCAGCAACAAAATCCATAACAGAGTTTTGTCAATAAGAACTGCGTGTCCCGACAGCATGGACACTAGGAGTTAGTTATCGGTCACCCGATTGGGCCGATTTTTAATTTTTATTTTGTTGCTGGCTCTCTAAGCTCTGCTGATAACATCTGCGACCAGCAACAAAATCCATAACAGAGTTTTGTCAATAAGAACTGCGTGTCCCGACAGCATGGACACTAGGAGTTAGTTATCGGTCACCCGATTGGGCCGATTTTTAATTTTTATTTTGTTGCTGGCTCTCTAAGCTCTGCTGATGACATCTGCGACCAGCAACAAAATCCATAACATCAATGTGTCAATACAAACTGTATATTACGATAGCAGGGACACTGGTTGGTAGTTATTATTAACAATTTCTAGCTGATTCTAGGGTTTTTCGAATTTCTGCCTGTACTGGTTTTGAGCAACAAATTAGCAACAAATTCACACGCATTAGTCCAATTTTTCTGGGCTAGTCCTGTCATTTTACTGCTAGCTTGTTGTAAAGATAGCAATAATGTGTTTTTTGTGGAACTGAATGGAGCTACAAAATCGTGATTTTAGCAACTAATTAGCAACTATTTAGCTACAAATTCCCACTCATGTTTCGATGGTTTCTGCCGACTTTTCACTGCCAGCTTTATAGACCTTTATTAATGAAAGTTATAAAAATTTGAAATTTTTTCCATAGTTACCTATATAAAGAATCGCACTAAATAAATAAGTGCGAATTTTCATCTTTAATAATAAACTTTCGTCTCTACAGACATTTTATTTCTTTTTATAATATAAATTTCTATTAATTTCTATGACCTTTTCAGAATTGTTCGAGTTTTTAAATCAACGCAAAACCCTAATAATTTACCACTATAAACGGGAATCAGGATTTGTGACCACTTTTGTTATTAGTCTAAATTTTTTTTTGGAAAGAAGTTCCCTATAGAAAAAATAATAATTAACTATAATAGTATTACATTTTATTTCATCCTGTTTTTATAAATTAATAAATTCATAAACATTTTAAAAATAGTTCGTAACTTGACTATTTAGGTACCTACGTCAAATTACCTTAACTGTCAGTTACTGTCAAATATTTTAATTTTAAAATTTTGTATTGAATTGTTAATTCCTGTTTTAAATTATAAAAAGTAATTCTAAAAAGATGTGTTATCTAAAGCTCTGGTATTGTATAAATGGACACTTTTGTTAAAAGAAACGAACTCTTAGGTAAGTAGAGGCTTTTATACAGACAATAATAAATGCTTATGTATGTATAAACACTCTGTTGTGTTTACAAATTACTAATTCCTTCACTAATTAATCGAAAGGAACTTCGTTCCATCCGGGTGTCCCTTGACACCTCGCACTTTTTTTTTTTGTTTTTAGTTATTGTAATCTGATCATCAGTGCGATCAATGAACAATTTTATTCTAGCCTAAATTACTATATGAATGTCTTAAAATTAAGGGTCTTACTCAATAGAAGTTCCTTAGATTGTACTACAAATATTATTAACACTAACACTAACTTGTTAGATTTCGCACTTTGCTCTGCTTTTACACTAGTCACTTAAACAACTAACTCAAAAGGTTTCGTCCTCTTGAGTCTTCTCTTTATGTTGGTGTTATCGAGGAGCTGGATTAGTCTAAATGTTTAGGCATTCCTTTTGTAGAAATTTCTCTTCATACATATTTGTCGACTTTAACAAAAGTTTGGGTATTGGTTAATAATGGGAGATTTTGTGTAAATAAACATTTAAATAATTTTTTTTATAGATCCACGTTTATCATAGTTATCGACATTTACATTAACTGAAATAACTTCTTTATTTAAAACAAGAACAAATAATATCGTTTATATTTTAATAAAGCTGAAATTCTGGAAAAAATACCATTCAAACTACCTTCACTTCTGTATCCGTGCTAACAAACTTAGACCAAACTTATGTCCCATAGAATGTGTATAGTAGATTATAAGTGGTGTCGATTGGTCCACGTGACTTTACTACACTACGATCTTAAAGGTCCTTTGTGTATATCCTGTATCTAATTGTGAGTTCATAATATCTAGACTATTAAAAAGTCTATTTTTCGTATAGGAGATACGTTTGTAACTTAATTAGGCTCTAAGGAAAGGTAGGATATGTTTCAACTGCATATTTACAGAATTCATGCCATAAAAAAATGATTTAGAGTTTGATGTTTCAAAGTCTCTCTTTCTCATTAACGTTATGCTATATGTGCTTAGGGAGAAAGTGAGTAAGTGTCACATGTGGCAGGAGTAGAATTTAACGACCGATAAGCGATTTGATGGTCAGGCATTCATAGCTTGGCTGTTAGAGTATCAGTGCGTAGAGTTGAAGGCTGCGGATTCGAGTGCTGGATGCTATATTCTTTCAATATCTCCTTAATGTCATTTAATATATTCTTGTTTCTATACTTTCTAAAAACTTTTAAAAAATTTCAAAAACTACCTCTGTATATTTTATTACGCATATTTTCATGAGTTGTGCTCTTTGAATGATGCCTTTATTTCACAAAAATGGCACATGTTGATCTTTGTAAATGAGTTTGCGAATAGCATCACCGCTAAGATTAAACCATTCACGTTTAAATTCTCTACAATACATCATCGAGAAGTTATTGACTAATGTGGTTTATTGTTGCCAAAAACAGACATCAATTTGGTTAAAAATTTTTCTTCAGATAATTGCATACGAAATTGCATGAACATTTGCACAGTTTAATTTTTGAAGTAAAACTTCTTTAGCGACACTATGGGTAACTCAGTAAATCTAACGGACGTGACGTCATTCTAATGTACCGCGTACCGGAAACAAAACCTGATTCAAAATACTTAACACGATTCTGCATGGGCGCCGGCAGCAGGGTGCAAGAGGGTGCGCTTGCACCCCCCTGCTATGAAAGAAAATACTTGAATTTACCAGAAAATTATATATTTTTTTAATTTTTTTATTAAATTATCTATATATTATATATATATATATAAAAATGAATGTTTGTCTGTATGTCTGTATGTCTGTATGTACTCAATGAACTCAAAAACTACTGGACCGATTATTATGAAAATTGGTATGTATATGTATTCTTCCACGGAGAAGGTTTGTATGATATGTTCATTGATGCCACTCGCCACCAGGTGGCGCTGCAGAGTAGCAACTTCTGTCCCGTTCAACCGATTGTCATGAAAATTGGTATGTATACGTATTTTTCAACGGAGAAGGTTTGTATGATATGCTCATTGATGCCACTCACTACCAGGTGGCGCTGCAGAGTAGCAACTTCTGTCCCGTTCAACCGATTGTCATAAAAATTGGTATGTATATGTATTTTTTTTACGGAGAAGGTTTGTATGATATGCTCATTGATGCCAATCGCCACTAGGTGGCGCTGCAGAGTAGCAACTTCTGCCCCGTTCAACTGATTGTCATGAAAATTAGTATGATGATGTATTTTTAATGGGTAGGATGAATATGATATTCGTATTAATGGAAGTTATCAACAAATGGCGCTTCCATGTATCAAATTCAATACTGATTAATAGATATCTATACGAATTTGTATAAAAATAAGTTCGAAAAATATATTTTTGGTGCGATAAGTGAAACAAAACTATAAACTTTCTTTCCTTCTCTATCTCTTCTTTTCTTTTATTTTTCTTAAATTTATTTTAGTTACTGGCGTAGCAACACGCGCCGGGTACAGCTAGTTATTTTATAATTCTGTCCAGTAAGTATACATATTAAGTTTAGTATTTTATATTAATAATAATATTCAGTAATGAGTATTGTATTGTAGTCTAAAATACCGTCACATGGTTGCATTATATCCTTCACTATGCTTTTGAGTCGAAGACATGCGTGTGAGTTAAAACCTGTTCCTGCAAAGTTACTGAAAAGTGCAGTTCAAAGTGCGTTAAAATTTTGTAAAAGTGTGTACCTATATGTTGTTAGAAAATGTTTTGCATTGTTTTCTAGTTGTTTGAATAAAAACTAAAGGCGTCGCGGTTGCTGTCCAAATCACTCTACATTCTATATATATATTAGATCATAATAGTGTGTAGATGCAGATGCACCTCCCTGAAAATAATCCTGGCGGCGCTCATGCGATGCTGCCTACTATATTAAATAAAATTAAATCTGTAATTGTATGAATTGACAGCTTGTCATCTTGTCAACCAAAATACATTGCTGGTAAATAGTTTAAATTTGTGTATAAAGTGTTTGTATTAAACATGAATAATCAAAGTGGATTCATTAATGAAGAAAGTGATGAAAAAATATTGAATGAAAATAGTGAGTACCTACTCTATATGCATACATTTTATTTTTGATGTGTAATTACACTATTTATACCTAATTATTTATACCTATTATTTATACCTAGCTATTTTCGTTTTATAGACTTAAAGAGCTAGAAAGAAAAAGAAATTGTGAACGTCAAAGGGCATATTATAAGCGCCAGAAAGATTTGAAGAAAAATGATAATAAAAAAAGACGAGACAGCGACATTCATTATGATTTGATTAAGTAAGTTTATATACATACATACATATTATGATAGTAAATAATTGTTTATACGGAAGCTTTACGTTAAGTAAAGAAGCATGTTGCACGTTTTTGTTCATAAAATAATAATATTCGAAATGTTTTAACACTTTCTTATACTTATTTTAGGTTTGGTTAGGTAGCCATAAAGGCCATAAAACCACTAGTCAGGATGGCTGATCTTATACCACCAATAACAGATCCTTCGTAGACGTGAAGAAAACAAACTCAACTCAGGATTTTAAATTTTATAGAATATGCTATAAAATGCTACAAAATGAAATGGTTATCTAACTATCGAAGGCTCTTGTGTTGTATTACAATAAGGTAGATACAGCTACAACATCACACATTCTAAACGTAATGTGTGTATATTTTTAATATTGTTTACCTATTATTGAAGCAAAACTTCTTTAGGCGTGATTAGGGGTAACTCTAACGTTAGATTCTAACGGAAGATTCTGATGGAAGTAACTGTGTAATTTCAGCTATGGGAGGAGCTTAAATTTTCGAAATTTATTTATGAAATTTTCAAACGGTTTCAAATACATTAATGGTATTTAGAGAGTAAAATCTATGTTTCACATTTTAGTTATCATAAACCTATTATTTCATATATAAAAAAAAATAATGATAACTTTCAAATTCCTATTTCTAATGAATAATATAAATATAACATCTCATTTGTTGTAAAGTATATAGACAATAAATATGATTGAATTGTAATTAAATATTTATTTTTCGATACGTACGTCAACAAGTTTTACTTCAATCGCGCGTAAAGGTTACACGCACACTCTTTTTTTTTTAAACAACATTGCTAAACTTATCGCACTGAAATTATGTAGTTAGATTAAAAAATGTTTCAGTACACAAAACTTAAATAAAACATCTTTTGAAAAATCTCATATTTAAAAGTAAATGTCGTCTAGTCGAGCTTCTTCTGGTAAACAAGTAGGATAAACCGAAATTTAAAAGAAAATTTTTACAGCCAAACATGTTCCCAAAATTTTTTCTTATAAATACTTGCAATAATAATGTGTTAATATAAAGATACTTTAAAAACAACAAAAGACCTCTTTTAGAAGATGTAAATTTTCAAAGCAATCGATTGTAACCTTATTTAGAGTATGTATTTTATGCTGACTGACGTCCAAATACAGTTTTGAAAAATTAGTCAAGCTTTGTCCATATCAAACATGTGACAGTAAATTTGATACAAAAAAACGTCGCTACCATTTATCTACATACTTTTGATGCTTATTATTTTCACTTTATGAAACAAAATGTTAAATGCTTGTTGTTCAATACTACGTTTGTGAAATTCAATGTATGTAATATAAATCTCTAGTTATACTATCTATTTAGAGATAAATTAATTACTTGTTTTCTCTGTTGATGTTGCAATATGAGACAATAATTGAAATAATTATCGAATTACAACTATAAATAAAACAGAACAATCAAATTCGCCTGTACCTATGCCAATTTAAATTATATAAGTACAGGTAGTTAAATTATTGATAACATATTAAAATTAAGATTAAAATTAAAGGCTTTTCATCCATGACATGATAAAAATATAATGCACATCGATAGCACATTTTGGAACGAAGTTCCCTTTCGGGCGTTACGAACAGTTACGACTGACGCTAGGAGGTAGCCTAAAAAAAATCATACCAAAATTTGTCACGACGCGACACGACATACGCATGTTGTCTCTCTCTCTCTTATAGATAGATATAATATAATAAATACTAATAAAAGTACAATTAAAAAGACACTAATTTAAATTAAAAGAAAATACTGTAGAAAAAAATAAGTACCTATAATAGTATTATATTATATTTCATCCTGTTTTTATAAATCAATAAATTCATAAACATTTTAAAAATAGTTCGTAACTTGACTATTTAGGTACCTACGTCAAATTACCTTAACTGTCAGTTACTGTCAAATATTTTAATTTTAAAATTTTGTATTAATTTGTTAATTCCTGTTTTAAATTAAATTGAAATAAAAAGTAATTCTAGGTAGATGTATATCCTCTAAACTTATGGTATTGTATAAATGGACACTTTTGTTAAAAGAAACGAACTGTTGAAAATAATGGATTTACTATTTTTTTTTTCTATTTTGCTCTGAACAGTGTAGTAGTGTCGCGACTTTGTTAAGTTTATACAGGTTTTTTGTAGATAATAAATATTAAAATAATAGAAAATAAAAACAATAATGTATCCTGACAGTGTTTCTGCACAAGTTCCGGATATTGCTGATAGAGTTAGGTAAGTAGAGATTTTATACAGACGATAATAAATGCTTATGTATGTACAAACTCTCTGTTGTGTTTACAAATTACAATTCCTTCACTAATTAATCGAAAGGAACTTCGTTCCATCCGGGTGTCCCTTGACACCTCTCACTTTTTTTATTTCTAAGTTAATAAAAATTTTCCTTTAACCTCTAACGTTTCCTTGCCATCACATAATAAATTGAGTATTTATTACTTTGATAATAATTCAGGATTATTTTTCGATCGGTGTGAAGTTGGTAATAATTTCAAAAAAAATGTGGAATGCATTTTTTTACTTAAAGTTACTTAATGCAATACATGTTTAATAAATTAATTGAGTTTAATTTTCCTAATTAAAATGTCGTAAAAGCTGGATTTACCGTAAATAACTTGGAAGACTCACAATCGGTCAACAGGTATGTGCAATAGACAATATCTGGGCAGTTCTTAAGCATATAGTGTAGGAAACGAGACGAACAAGAGTTGGTTAATCGAATCAAGCGAAAGTTGAAACAAATAAACATAAACACCGTCCAGAACCTAAATTAGGACATTTACTCTACATTACAACAAAACGATGACAATGGTGGATTAAGTGTACCTACTTTAAATGTATCTTTTGACAGTAAAACAATAAAACAAAATTTCAAATTTAGTAGTTTGTTTTAATATGAAGTTAGCCTCAATGTTTATTGAATATATACAAACAATCGGTATAAATTTTCCGATAAACTTATTTGTATGCGAAATGAGGGAAAGGTTGAACATTATTTCAAAATATAAATCTTTTCCGTAGAAAAAGACTAAATTTACCAAATAAACTTATTGAAAAATATTTATTTGAAGGGACCAACACGTTCCAAGAATCAGAAACGTGACAGTAAAAAGGTTCGAATTGGGATGCTATTATTTTCTTTTCATATTTAACAGACTGACACAGAACGATTTAAAAATCTTAAAAGAATATAAAATTTATGAAAGAAATTGACCTAGTAATTTCGGTATTCGGAGGTATTTTAAAATTATATTGAGCGGAAAATTTAGGAAAAATATTCTTAATTTACTAAATGTAGTTTTTAACAACGTTTTCACAGCAAAAGTGAAGCTCAAAAGAAAATAATTTTGGTGAGTAAAGAAGCCATAGCTTTGTAAAGAATTTATAGTATAATTTGAAACTGTAAAAACCTAAAAGTACCCACAAAAATTTGTTTGTTGAATTGAAAATTTGTCAGATTATTCTCGTAACATTTTGCAATTTTATGTAACTTCAGGAAAGCAAATTGTGGCTAAGATATAATGAAAATTAGCTACAATTATTTAGAGTTGTACTAAAATCGACCTCTAATGGTTCATTTTCATGTAGATAAAATTAATGTCAGTAATAATTGCAACCACATTTGCGGTAATTATAGTCCAAACTATCTTATATAACTGTACTATAGTTCAGTTGGTTACAAGATTTTTATGTATAGAGAGAATGCATGTTTAAGATACAAAAAAGGATTTAATCAGTAGGAAATAAAAGCAGAAAAAACATTAAAATCGAGTACAATAGTTATTTGTGACACAAGGACGGAAAATGACATTTTGCAAGAGCGAGTAAAGTTGTGTAGCCGAGGTGCGTAGCACCGAGGCGAAACAATACGAGCACTTGCAAAATATTTTCCGGACGTGTAACACACACTATTTTTTGGTCCGACTAATTTTTAATATTTTAAAAAGTTCTGTTATGTTCAACAGTTGACAGTTTGCGCTTCCTATACTAAGACCAGTGACTAGAAGATTGTCAGCTGGTATGACGTGATGTTAATATTATAGTATTTATAGTTGTATGTTGTATATAATTACTTGTTTGATACTTAATATATGTACGTGTTTAGTAGTTATTAGTGGTTTAATTAACATATGTTGCAAGCACAACAAGTTCAAAAACTTTTTACTGTGTGACACAAGATTAGATGTTTATATAAAGATGAGATAATGAACTATTTTCATAAATTGACATGAATGTCAAATTTTATAATACAAGTTGTGAGAGAAATTAAATGTAAATTAGAATCCTGCTTATCTTTAGAAAAAGTTATAGGTAAGTTTAGTATATTATACGCTGTTTTAAATAAATTTAATTAAAATTTGTATTATTCATTATGTATTTTTGATGACTTAAAATTTAAACTCATAGCGCCATCTCTTTAGATAATCTAAAAGCTACTTTGCCGGCCTAGGCCGGAAAATGCCATTTTTCGGACGATTTTGAAGTAATTAATAGTATTGTTTCTGGACGGAGGACCAAAAAAAACCTTTTATAATAACACATAAAAATTACAGTAGAAAAATTTTAAGATATAATTTAGTTATATTGCTTAAATTGCAAACAAAGGAATGAGCATAGATAAATATAAAAGTTTTTAAAAAATATCCTATGCTATGACGAAAGACGTAAAGTGATTTATGAAGACAGAAAATTGGAAGAAGTGTGTGAAAAATGAGTTTAAAGGCGAGAAAATTTAAAATTTCGATAATGTCTTTGAATGAATTATTAAACCAATTCTCTTAAAAACTTTGAAAAAAGTTATAGAATAGAATATTGAACCAATTTTTTAGCAAACTGTTTTGTAGTAAACATACAATATTTCAAAGAAATTAATATAATATTAATAAATTAGTAATAATAGTTATTTATGATATAAGTGTTAAAAGTACATTTTTAAGGCACGCATGTGAAGGTTTGCAGAATGAGCGAAGCGAATTCTGCAATTCACATGAGTGCCTTAAAAGGTACTTTTAACACGTATATCATACAATATTTTTTTTATAATTCACGTTCACAAAGTTTCTATTTCGACACTAAAAACAGTATCGAAATAGATTCATTGTAACACTGTTTTTGTTAACTTTTTGTTTTACACAATTGGTTGCACTGCACTGATTTTCAACGAAAGAGTTCAGGTAGTAAATCAAGAAGTATGTTGTAGTAAATTATTAACTACATTATCAGCGTTATTGCTAAATTCGGAATATTTTATACAAATTTGACAAACATTCTAATTTAAAATCATTAAAACTGACAAGTGTCAAAACTGTCAAGATTGCCAACATAAATAAATATTTCGAAAAACTCTCATTTTACTTTTTTTTATACTTTTAAAAGTTCATTATAAAAAATAGTATGCAACACTCGAGTTACAATGACGGTTTGTAGTACTCGTTCTTTGCGAAACTCACCGCTTCGCGGTTCGTTTCACAAACTGAACTCGTACTACGAAACCTCTGTCATTGTAACACTTGTATTACAATATACTATTCTACAAACGTTCAAAAAATGCAATAATACAGTTTGAATTAAATTTTAAAAACCTTTATTAATACATCCAAAGGAGATAATTTTAAATTGCATCGTATATTACGTACCTTAGCAACCATTGTTGATTTAATTGTTTACGAATGTTTTGATGCATCTGTCAGACGTTTGTTAGTTTTATTTAAAACGTAGTTAGGGTTGTAGATTTTTCTTAAAATGGAAGAAAGTAATGAAAATGATCCATTTGAAGACATAGAGGCGGCGGCCAATAGAGCAATCCTCGATTTGTTGCCGAGAAAACCCAGGGTTCAATACGATATGGTGTGAAGCAAAATGCGTTTCTGGAAAATATACTGAAAATGTATTTCTGGCCTATTTTGAGGAGAAAGGCATCATCTCTGTGGTCAAATTATTCGATGATCAAATCTATGCTACGTATAAATAGCGACGTAGATATCAGCAAATATATTAAGCTTATCGCGTATTTAAAGCGTCAAGCAGAAGGTTACCGGCCAAAGAAATCAAAAATCTTGACTGGAGTCCAAATTTTTGAAGTCTGCATTAGATGTATCTTCTAATGAAAGTAGTTGTGATTATGGGAATATTTGGTGCCTGCCGCAGGGAGGAGCTTTGTCAATTGACTGTTGACGATATGGAAGATATGGGTACTTTAATAATTATTAAAATACCAGATACTAAAACCAATTTTTCACGAAGTTTTACTATTATTGAAAAAATTTATTTGGATCTTTATCGAAAATATGTGGCTCTTCGACCAGCAAATGTCGGACACCGGCGATTTTTCTTGAAATACGTAAAAGGTAAATGTACCAGAAATCCGGTTTGAATTAATTCGTTTGGAAAAATTCCTGCTGCTATAGCAAGATTTCTGGAACTTCCAAATCCGAACCTTTATACGGGACACTGTTTTCGCCGCTCTTCAGCGACCTTACTTGCCGATGCTGGCGCAAATTTGACGACAATTAAGCGTCATGGGGGGTGGAGATCTTCTACCGTTGCTGAGGGGTACATTGAGGATTCTTTGCAAAATAAGAATTTGATTGCCCAAAAACTGTTGACAGTGCAGCGAACATTACCAACAACATCAATCCAACAACAAACATCCGAAGATATTGTGGCGTCAACCTCGACTGGAAATTCCATTTTTTCTGCGCATCATTCCTCCTTATCCACGGAAAATGGTAAAACAGCAGTGCAGGAAATTAATTTGTCAAATAAAATCTAAATATTTTGACGTTTGCTTTCAAAATTTGACAATTCACTTTTACCAGCAGTGCCATAAACATTTTAAGGCACTCAGTGCTATAAAGTGATTTTAAGGCACTCAGTGTCTTAAAGTGACATTTTTAAGGCTTCTATGGAGTGCTAAAAATGGCATTTTTAACACTTTTGTAGAAAAAATATTTTTTTATGATATTCGCAGGGTTTATTTAAAAAACATGGATATATCAAAATACACTAAAATTTTGCTTTGAAAAAACTCTTTTCAAAGGGTTACAAATTTTCACACCTCACTCTAACGGAGGTAAAATCGACCGCTAATTGTAAAAAAAACTTTTTCCAATAAAAATAAAACGAATTTTTTTAAGAAATGACTATTTTTTAGTGAATTGTGTAAATTTTTGTAAATACTGAAAAACAGTATTAACAAAAAAACAAGTCTCGGCTCTTAGCCGAGTAAAAAGTTGGCTTGGCTTTGGATACAAATAAACTTTTAAAGAGCCTCTATAGCTTTTGCAAAAATAAAACTATTTGTTATAAAATATAATAAAAATGTAAAGGTCACAAAATTTAGTACAAATTTCTGAAAACCTACCTCAATTTCATGATGTACCATCCTGAAAACTCTCGAATATCAATTTAAAATTAAATTAGAGTCAGTAGAATATTTAGTCAGCAATACTAAATTTGCCGTATTTAATGTTTGAAAATCATGATTTACTTTTTAGAAAACCTAAAATATTGATTTTGAACTCTATCGCAAAAAATTTATTATCAAAAATTTATAATTAATTACTGCAAAAATAAGCCCTAATACGAATTTTGGCAGAATTTCGCCCATTTATTTTCGGAGCATAAACAATTTCTACATACAATCTTATCGTTTGAATGTCGGTTAAAAAAACACCGATTAGCGAAACATAGTTTTTTCCTAATAACAAAAAAAGATTTAAGAGCAAAATTAAAAGGACAATTTTACACAATCCCTCTATGAAACATTAGTTAAAAAATTATACGCGAACAAAACACGGGGGTTGAACTTACAAACTCGTCTGTTTAAAGTCGGTTAATAAAGCTATGTCAATGTTCCCGATTTTGTTCCATATAAAATTCTTCCAATATTTTTATCAGTAAATGTCCGAATTATATTTCAGCGACTCGAAAATCTTATGTTTTTAATAAAAAAATTAATGAAGATTATATTTTTTTTAATTGTAATAAAAAAAAAATACTTTATAAATATAAAGTTTTTTTTTTAAATATTTTTATAAATTTTTTTATTTTTAAAAATAAATTCTAATAAAATAAGTTACCTGGAAAAATTGTGCAATGACGAACCAAAGCGGTGAATCAGGTGGAAGAGTGTACATAGCAGCAGTGATGGGTCCGCTCAAACAGCATACAAAAAAATCTGCAATGATCAACCCCAACAACAATGGGCTCTTAGAACCACGTCCCCACCATAAAGTAACTGCGAGAGTTCCATTTCCAATCACCCCAACCAAAAACAGAACACCATAAATGGTTATGAGTAGATCCATTTCTGAAAAATATTGAAAAGAAATAAATAAATAAATAAATTCTAAAAATAATTTTTATTTTTTAAAAATATTTAAAAAATGTATCGCACTACCTAGCCCGATGGTAAAGCTAACATAACATAAAATTTCAATTTGAAATGGAAAGCGTGAGTCGCGGAAGCAATGTAGTAGCAGTTCCAACCCTCACTGTTACCCGGCGTAGACTGAACAGAAATGAGAATGAACGCTTTGGAGGCAGAGAGACTGCCACCCCAGCATCTTTTCATCCCTGACAAATGTTGGTCTCTCAGTATCCCAGTAAGCTGGTCACGAAAATTCTGGAAATTTTACTGTATAACCTGGATAGTTCAATCACGTGGGTCTTTAGTTGTTTAAAATCACTAACAATGGGAATGTATTCCAAAATTTTGTATGAAAATTCAAAACAAATATGTAGGTGGTTAATCTTTTATTTTTCAGTGATTTAATATACATTTTACGGAAATTAAATGAATTTTATTTAAACTTTTTCTTCCTATAAATGAAAAAACTTTTAACATACGTTATGTTTTTTGAACCGAAAATATAATAAAAAACTAGTGTGGCAGTCAGTGGGACTGCCGGCAGAAGTTATACTTCTATGCACGCGCATGGATTCATAAATTTGTATGCGAATGATTTAGCAAACTCATTATATGATATTCGTAGTAAGCGACCCCAAAAACCTCCTAGTAACGTGTGCACACTCTTTTTGTATCGAATTTGCATAAAATGCCTGAAGACGAGGTCCGTCTTAAGCACAAGGTATTTCGAACACCATCGTCATTATTATAATAGTATTTAGCGATTTAAAAAACCACCGAGTACCAAGTGTGCGCTGATTTCGTACAGAATTTACATAAAACCCCAGGAGAAGAGGTAAATACCCTAGACACCAAGTACCGCGGAGACTTTTGGAATCGTGATATTCGTGTTTAGCGACTCCAAAAACCCCGAGTATTTAAATTGAACCCGTTTTCAGCAATACTTACCGAGTTGTAAGTTTTCTCTCTATTGTCTCTTCGGAATGTACTTTTCGAATGTAGAAATGCAATTTCCATTTTTATATTATAAAATATAGCGACAAATTTCCTGATACTGTAACGAATCCAATGCAAAAAAAAACGCATTCCGATCCATCTTACGTTACAAAATTCGGAGGTTTTGGTGCTTAATTTCCTCGACTATTCGTTAAAACTCTGTTTATGTAGCCAACAACCTCAAAAGCATAGTGCAGGATATACTGCAACTATGTAACGGTATTTTAGACTATAATACAATACTCATTACTGAATATTATTAATATAAAATACTAAACTTAATATGTTAATTTACGTGACAGAATTATAAAATAATCTGTCAAATAATCATGTGGTCTGTCACTATGATATTCAGACATTAGTTCAGACTGTTTTTTGTATATCTATTCCTTTTTAATGTACTGAATGTTGAAACGGTATTCAAAGGACTTATAGTTATACTAATAACATGTGATAAATATTTCACCTTTGTTTTTACCGACCAATTTACCTTATAAGTGTGTCTGTCTCTCTCTTACTCACACCATTACATATGTAATGATTTTTCCCATTTAACTGTACACAAATCTTTTCCATCGAGTGCATGAATAGAAGTATAACTTCAAAAAACACTTGTTAAGTGCAGACAGAGGTGACTACTTCTTATCGTGTGTTATGACTATACGTGCGACGAAAATGGGGATGCAGTTTGCTAAAAACAACATGTTAACACAGCATCTTAAGCAAATTAATTATAATTAGATTTACTAACTTTGTTCATCTTCTTCTTAGTGTGTCATCTTTAATAATGAAGCTCAGCAACATTTTCGGCAAATCTTCGTTTATCTTGTGCAGCACTCAACAACAAATGGTTATCCAGGTCTATCCTTTCCAACATGTTTTTCAACAATGAAAAGTTTTTTCTCATAGGGCTTCTTTTTCCTTCCACTTTTTCTTTTATTATTAATCATTCATCTTAAAAACAGATACTTTTGTTCTCTGTTTGCCTAGGTAGCTAGTCTTGATGACTGATTTACCTAAAAACTGAGTATTTTTTGGAGTAATTTTTTTTTCGGGGTTAATAATAGCCAGTCTTGAGATATGGTTTCTAAATTGTATCAGTATTAATGATGTGGTGTTTTCTTTATTTAAAAATTGTAACATCTCTACATATATCTTGTTTGATCGAGGAGCTTTCTAAGTTTTTGAATGCTTCATTATTTCTGATAGAAAAAAGTTTAGCGGTGGTTGATTTTGTTTTCTCAAACTTGGTTTTACTCTTTTCAGTATCTTTCTGATCTGAGATTCTTTGGGTATTGTTGCTTTTAAACATGTTCAATTCTTTCGCTTCCATTTGTCTTCTTCGATGTTTTATTGAAGCGTCCCGTGACGAATAGATAAATTGGGTTCCATGCAAAATATACACAATATATCAATAAGAAGTTGTCACTTCAAACAACTGGCTACTATAATCTAACTTTAATTTTTCAATTTAATAAATCTTATTCACGATTTTTATATTTTTTCAAGTTTTTTATGACTAAGGTACTTACGCCTAATAAGGCCCAGTTCTTAAGATGGCCCACTTTCAATATTTTGTACGTCTAAAAGTTCAAATGAATTTAAATTTTGCGCCCATGTTCGGTTAGTGCCATAGACAAAATTGCAACTTCATAAATAAGGAAGACAGTCGTCATTTTTGCAGTGGTTGCCAGTTTTTTAGTGTAGTTGCAAAGGGCTAACGATTTATAACTTTCTAATTTAAACCTTTTTAGTATTTTCTTAAGAAAACAAGAAGCTTTCGTGTTTTTTTAAATACAGCGTTACTTGGGTTTATGGGCACTTGACTCAACGTAAGAGTTGTTTATATTATTTGTTAATTTTCATTTATAAAAAGTAGTTCTTGTGGCGGGGTAAATTACCCTATAAAGGCCCGGCCATCACATCCTATGATGGCTTGGGCCAGTCGAAGATATGAGACAATTCAGATGTTTTTGAAAAAAATATTTGGTCTTTAAATAAACATGTTTTTTCTAAAAGTGAATATTAGAATAACGCCACAACATTGTTATTTGTTGAGTCTATTTAGAGGTTTTTGTTTAGTAGGTAAATTAAATTTTGCTAAGATGGCCCACCGTCCAATTTGTGACAAAAAAAAACTTTTGTATCAGACTGATTACCTAAGAATATCATATAATATTAGGTCAAGTTTTACATAAATACTTATTTTTTGTTTTGATATGGTTTATTGATTACATAATTAATATCGGGCTATGATAGGTGCCTATGTTCCTAAAAAGGCCCACTTTGAAGGTTTTAAAAAACAATTATTATCTTAACGAATTGTTTCCAAACATGTTGATTTGTATGATTACTTTATTCACAAATAAATGAACTATGTTGTGATAAAGGCAGTTTTCAAAAATTTATATTTCTTTTCCAGCTATTAAAATTTAGCAAAAAGTGGGCCTTACAGGGCGCATGTACCTTATTTCTAGTTTTTACTAATTTTTCCTTCCAGGTTTTCTTGAATTTACAATATTTTTACGATTTTTAATTGGAATCTGGAGTTGTCAAAAATGTCTATGCTACATTTGATGGGAGATCCAGAACTAAGAGAGCGAGTCACGCTTTAATTACTTTTTCCTTTAGAAAAAGAAATGAAATATTCTTATACTGTCACATAATATAAAAATGCCAAGGAATAAGCCGATAGATGCTAGGAAAAAATATAAAAAGACTGAAAATAACAGGTTATAATTTGATGTAAAATATAAATTTTTGCGATTCGTATTGCCAAGAAAATCCTGAGGAAGTATTTCATTGGAAATAATAATTGGAATTGTCATTTGCTATGAATAATATTAGCAAAAGCAATATAAAACAAAGTTATCCCCAATTTAAAATGACATCGATGACAAGCAATAATCGGTATATTTCCACTACAAAACAACAAATTCGTGATTATATAACATTCCTTGAATTTGTCAGTACAATGAAAACATGTTTTAATAAAAATTTAAATAAGATTTTACATAACATGGCGAATAATATTACAGTAAGATAAAATGAACTCTTATCCACTCAGGTGCAATACTTTTGTAGGTGAACTGTTTTAAATACCATACTTTTTCAAAAAAAGCTTAATAAAAATATTTTTAATTAGATTTAGAAAAGAAATCGTTTTTTTTGCATAATTTTGAAATCTTATCAAACTAAAAAAAAAGTGTGAGGTGTCAAGGGACACCCGGATGGAACGAAGTTCCTTTCGATTAATTAGTGAAGGAATTAGTAATTTGTAAACACAACAGAGTGTTTATACATACATAAGCATTTATTATTGTCTGTATAAAATCTCTACCTACCTAACAGTTCGTTTCTTTTAACAAAAGTGTCCATTTATACAATACCAGAGCTTTAGATAACACATCTTTTTAGAATTACTTTTTATAATTTAAAACAGGAATTAACAATTCAATACAAAATTTTAAAATTAAAATATTTGACAGTAACTGACAGTTAAGGTAATTTGACGTAGGTACCTAAATAGTCAAGTTACGAACTATTTTTAAAATGTTTATGAATTTATTAATTTATAAAAACAGGATGAAATAAAATGTAATACTATTATAGTTAATTATTATTTTTTCTACAGTATTTTCTTTTTAATGTACATTTTCTTTTAATTTAAAATAGTGTCTTTTTAATTGTAATATATCTATCTATGAAAGAGAGGGAGAGAGAGTTATTTATTTTTTGGTCTGTGAGAGAAAAAAACATGCGTGTGTCGTATCATTGTGTCGTGACAACTTTTGGTATGAATTTTTTTTGGCTAGCTCCTAGCGTCAGTCGTAACTGTTCGTAACGCGCGAAAGGGAACTTCGTTCCAATAACTCGGAAACCTTTTCGAATATCTTAAGGTTTTTTTCAGTTGTAGCTTTTCTATTGCCTCGTATTTATTGGATTTAATTTAGTTGTCTAAAATGGAAATCAACTATTCGGTACGAAAATTTTACCTGAAACAAAGTTTAAATTTTGGTGGATGCGCTCTTCACCACAAAACTTGAAATGAATTCGTTTTCCCGTGTAATAAATACAGAAGTTTGAATGATATTTAGTATAAATACTTCTAAGCCATGGTAAAATTTAATTGAAAATGATAAAATTGTATATTCTTGTATATCATGAGTCTTATAATAGATATGTTCTTGTATGAAGTTATTATCATTCTATACAGGCAACTTCTACTGTATATTCAAGAGCCACAATATCATTAAAATAAAATTATTTTCACTAAGAGTTTGAATTTCTAAATGATAAGTATATTCTGTAGAGAGTGTAGAGCGTCAATTTAAACTTCTAAACCATGAAAGAGAAGTCGCAATTGGTAGGTGCTGGCTGCTGTTACGGAAGTTTATATCTATAAAGTCTCCTTTCTCCGATATGTAACGAATACACTTACATATAGGCGCAAATTCGAAACCTTTTATTTTAAAAATAAAAATAATAAAAATATAATTTTATACTGCTGTTTGTAGCGTAACCGATAAATATTTTACTGTAAACATCTAAATAATATTCGTTTTCATAAGCGAAAATAAAAATATTGAGTTTTTATTGAATGTGTGGTCGTTATATTCTTGGTAGTTAAAGTTTCTGTGGCATTAAAATTTAAAGCACATTAAAACGAAACACCTACTAAAACCTAATTTTACAAACTATTTCTTTATTAATGGGAGATAGAAGTAACTACTGCTGATGGTACCTATGCCTATATTTTAAGGTTCTAGGGAAAATGCCCACAGAAAAAGTACCCACAGGAAAAGTTCCCACAAGAAAACTGCCCACGGGAAACATGCCCACAGGAAAAATGCCCACACGGAAAAATGCCCACACAGAAAAATGCCCACACGGAAAAATGCCCACACGAAAAATTCCCCACATGGAAAAATGCCCACACAAAAAATTGCCCACAATAAAGTATCTGGTTTTTATTTGACGGACTTGAAAGATTTGGCTTGTCAACGTTTGCTACTAGCAAATGTCAATTCTGGGCGTATCGACTACTAACATTTAAATTTCCCAATACAATCGCTATTGTTCAAGGTCAGTTTTTGTGGTATTTTATACATGAAAGGTAATTAATTTTTTCTCGAAATTTGAGAAGACTTGTAGCGATTGTGTTTGAAAATTATTACTTGAAAGTCGGAGTTTTAATTCCAATTTTATTAATAGGGTTATTGCCAACTGGAAGAAAGGCCCTATTAAGGACCAACAAATTGCTATCTGAAAGAATTTCGCAGTTCGACGTCATTCTGTGAAGCCGACGCCATTTTGCTGTTCCGTTTCCACGTCGTGTGAAAATCCGTCTAGAAGTCCTTAGGAAGGTACCCCATCCTTCCTCTCCGCTCCACTGGATCAAAACTCCGTCAGAAGCCATCGGAACCAAACCAAGATAAGAGAAATAATTAATTAAATATTTTTGAATTAAATTACTAATCTCTTTTAAAGTAATAAATCATTTTAAACTGATCTTTCGAATTTTATTTGTGTGTCTGTACTTGGCGCCCTTTAATTAATTTTGTTTTTTAAATATTTAAAATTTACTGTTTTTTTAATTAAAATAGCAATAATTCTTTGTTTACTTATTTTTTTTTATTTTCTTTCCTAAATAATTTTTTTTGCAATTGTTTAAACAATTTCGTAAACAATATGGTAGGTACCGGCTTGCCCAATGGCAACATGTATACCTATACAGTGTCCACAAAAAACTATATAGAAAAATTAAGGTGGAATAGTTTTTGGTACTCATTACTTTAGGCCGAATATTATCAGTAGGCGTATTGTTCGACGGTCGAATGAAGGAATTCAAGTGTTTGATGATGTGCCTGACGTATGATCATATGCCTAGGCATACCTATGATCATATAACGGATTTTAAAATCCGCCTACGACATTTATACTTTAAAAAAATAATAAATGGTCAAAGCAGTAGCTATGCATAAAATAATGAAATATATTATTTTATTTCTTTCTTGTGGGCATTTTTCCGTGTGGGCATTTTTACTTGTGGGCATTTTTCCATGTGGGCATTTTTCTATGTGGGCATTTTTCCGTGTGGGCTTTTTTCCGTGTGGGCATTATTCCGTGTGGGCATTTTTCCTGTGTGCATTTTTCCTGTGGGCATTTTTCTTGTGGGCATTTTACCTGTGGTCATTTTTCCTGTGGGGTTTTTTCCGGTTATCATATTTTAAATAAGAGGAAAATCATCTCATCCGTCACGATACAATACGCTCTATCATACACATTTAATAAGGTGGTGCTGAATATAATTAGATTAGTTATGGCATCCTACGCAAACGACCTGATACAGGTTAATGCAGCTGATCTGACACTGAAAGAATTAGTTGCTTAGATGCAAGCAAATAGGCTAGAAATTGCTCAGGCAGACAGAATAGATGAATTAGGAACAGAAAAGGTATATTGTTTTCACAATAACTCGGAGAAATAGCTGGTAGTCTGATTGGGTAGCAGGCTCATTTTAATCGAGCAACCAAGTACGTCCAATAAAGCTTGGGAAGTGCTAAAGAGGAGAATATCAGAATACTGTACACAGACCATCCACCGTATAGCCCCAACGACTTCATCACGTTCCCAAAGATCAAGAATTCATGCGTGTGAAGAAGAAGCCATCGATGCCTTTAAAACAGCTATTTTGTTGGTGTCAACTGAAGACTGGAATTGGTTTGAACGTATGCAAAAGTCGATTTTGGTGGGACATATTTTGAAAAGCAATCGAGTACCTACTTTAAGTCTATAATCAAAACTAAAAACACAACCCTTGTAACTTATAACGATTACCTACAAGCAGTTACTTCAAACCTATCATTTTTTTAATATCAATTAATTAATAATTTTATCTAGAATTTCCAAATATATGTTAATCAAGCATATAGAGTGCATTTTCACTTTAACTATCGTGATTTACATTGGGTATACTTTGTAATTAAAACTATTCTTTCTTTTCGTACCCAACTTAATCATCTGAAAATGTGTAAGAAGCGTTTTTAATCTAGTTTCAATCGGAGATCAAAATAAATTTTGTCACCGAGAATCATTCGGTAATAGTTAGGGAACTAATCAGGAAACCCATAGACAATCTCTGAGGAAACCACGCAAATGAATTATTTTTTTATAATGAAGGTACCTATATCACTGAAATGTTAGCACTAAAGGTCCCTTAAGTGAATACATTTAAGGCATCGTTAACCAGTAGGTAGGCAATAAGTTAAGTAGCATAAAAAGACTTTGCTTATAAATTGTGTGTATTGTTGGTTGCTTTTTCAGTGAAATATCTCATAGTTGATATTTAAAAATTGCTGGTAGTGGTAGTATTTCATTTATTTTTAATATCTATTCTACTGATGCTTTTTTTGGTTTAGTATTTATTATACATAAACATTTTAAACTTAATCAAATTGAGTATGTTATAAAAAATTCTACGTAAAGGTATCTTGTATTAACTTAATTTTCTTGATCCAGAAACTTCAATATATATTATACTCTAGTAAACATCTTCAAAAACGTGAAAAATTGAAATAAAGGTCCTAAAAATATGGGCGATAGCTCATTGGATTCGGAATCACCTGTAGAAAAATGTTTTTAAAGGAAAAGTGTGCAGGCAAAAAATTGCAATTGTTATTAAAAAAATAAGATGAAAAAAAACAGATGTTTATGTTTTTGTTAATAACTCAAAAAATATTAATATTTAAGCAATTTTGAAAAAAGCTCGTTAAAGAGGATGAAATTTCCGAAAAAAAAGTCCGTCCTCCCGGAACTCTATCTCCATTATTTATAATTTTAATTTGACGTTGAAAATGAGGCTTTCAGCGGCTTTTACAGCATACGCGCGCTACCGCTAAACGGTGTTTATCAGATAAAATATTTTTTTTATGAAATAAAATGTCATTTTAAAAATTTGAAAAAATTCCAGTATTTTCCTAACACTTAAAAGAATCTAAATCAGTTGGAAAAAACATTTTATCATTGTTTTTTAAAAAGTTATTCAATTGTTAACTAACAAATTTTTCCCTAATCTTTGTTGACATAAACAATGGGATAAAAGGTATAAATAATTGGCCTAAAAATTTGAAACTTTGTGAAGCCCTTTTCATATGTATACTTTACAAGATTCTGTGATACATGTTTATAAAAGTTTATTAATTTGTTAATTATGACTTTTCATAACTATTGCAAAATATTGCGAAAAAGTAAAAAAAGATACAGAATTTTTCCAAATAAATGCATGTAGTATCTAATAAACAATAAATACGAATTTGGTCTTAGAATTATTTGAAAGAGAAATTTATTTTCTATAAAAAACTCCTGAATATCCTTTATCATATCTCCAATAGTTTAAAAGATATATCATTTTTTTAATTGGCAAGTTAAGTAGGCTCTACAGTTAACGTGACGTATGATATTAGAATGTATTATTAACAAATTATTAAACTTTTATAAACATTTATTGCAGGATCTTGTAAAGTATACATATGAAAAGGGCTCCACAAAGTTTCAAATTTTTGGGCCAATTATTTATACCTTTCATCCGATTGTTTATGTCAACAGAGATTAGGAAAAAATTTGTTAGTTAACAATTGAATAACTTTTTGAAAAACAGTGATAAAATGTTTTTTCCAACTGATTTAGATTCTTTCAAGTGTTAGAAAAATACTGGAATTTTTTTAAATTTTTAAAATAACATTTTATGCCATAAATAAAATATTTTATCTGATAAACACCGTTTAGCGGTAGCGCGCGCATGCCGTAAAAGCCGCTCAAAGCCCCATTTTCAACGTCAAATTAAAATTATAAATAATGGAGATAGAGTTTCGGGAGGATGGACTTTTTTTTCGGAAATTTCCTCCTCTTTAACGAGCTTTTTTCAAAATTGATTAAATATTAATATTTTTCGAGTTATTAACAAAAACATAAACATCTGTTTTTTTTTTCATCTTATTTTGTTAATAACAATTGCATTTTTTTGCCTGCACACTATTCCTTCAAAAACATTAAAAACATTTTTCTAGAGGTGATTCCGAATCCAATGAGCTATCGCTTATATTTTTAGGACCTTTATTTTAATTTTTCACGTTTTTGAAGATGTTGACTAGAGTATTATTACAATTTTTATCTTTATAGTTTTTCGCTACAAGTTGAAGAGTTTCGGTAAAAGAATGAAAGAGCTTATGACCGAAACTTTATTTTGAAAGTTTCGTATTTAATTTTGCATAGTTATAATGAAATTCTTATTTACTACTTTTTCTAAAACTTTATGTAATAATTTTATTTAGTCTTAAAAAATTTGATACTAAAACTATATTCATTAAATAGTTAAAGTTTTATTTTTTATTCTCTAGAAATTATTTATATCGTATATGAATTTTTGAGTTTATATCACAATTATATCCAATTCCGGAAGGACACTAACCATATATTGCTGGCAAGCTGAAAACTTGTTTACAGAACATGTTTGACTAGTTCTTATAGCGAAGACCGAACCTGTTTACACAGGTTTTTCGTGAATATACGTATACGATCCATAAATCGATCATTGTTTATTTATCTCGAGAGGGTTTGTTATAAAACTAGAATGTTGCAAGTATTTGAGGAAGTTTTTATTAAAAAACTTCCATTTATTGCCTTCAAAACGAAATCCGTCTGAACAATCATATAAAAAATTTAAACAAAAGTTGGTATAGAAACTAAAAGTTACGTTCTCTCTGAACTGTAAGTAACTCTAAGTTTTAAGTTTCCAAAAGCTGTCAAATGGTGTTTGTTTAGTAAAAATGGATTTGTAGTTACTTACAAACTTAAAAGTTTATAATGAATCAGAATTTTGGTAAACATCCCAAATAATTAATTATCATTATAATTGTATCTTTTGAGTACATAGTGTGATTTTCGCTTAATAAAGATAATTGGTTTGGTTTCGAGAGTTGTTGAAACATTTGGCTTATTATTCTGTATAATCGTGCAAAATTCAAATATGTACTCTGCAGATATCGAAAATATGGTTATTATATTCAAGTGAAATGCAACGAACAGTATAATAATTATTATTATTTTACTTTAAAATCATAGCTTAGTGACGTCCCGAAAGTGTGTACTTGAACTTGTTTTACCGCATTCATTTTCAATGAAACTCAAATTTAAGTTGGGGAATGTTGATTTATATCTATTAGAGAAGTTTGCTCTAAGTATCTAACAAACTTAAATATATCTTTTATTAAAGGTATTTGAGTTTTTATACACATTTTTTTTAATAATCATTATCAGAAACAGACAGTTTTTAGATAATATTGATATTTTAGAATTTTCTTTGGTTCCCGGAATGTTTCGTGTTTCGAATTGTGACTTTTTGTTAATTTTAGTTTTTTCGTATCCCAGGACTTTTGGGTAAATGCCTTATTGAAATTAGGTATTTGAAAAATAGCCAAATACAAAATTATGTGAAATCTTAATGTGGAAAAGAAAACTGTTTACTACTGAATTTTAAAACAAAATAGAAACATGTATTAATGATAATTAAATTAGATAAGATCGGTTGATAAGTAAAGTATTGATGCCGACGCCACTGTGGCTGTCCGGTGGTTGACCAAGGCCATCGAGTTAGTAAGAGTCCTAACCGTCGGCGAAGCACATTCCTGGCGTAGGCGATTACCTGAGACCTGTGAACCAGTCAGTCAATGGCGGTCATAATTATTTTGGATACCGATACTGATGTAAATTAATAGCCCACCAAATTTCCCACATTAACTTGTTCCAATTTTGTCTATATATTCATTATGCTTTGGTTTTTTTCACCAAACTTAAACAAATTGCTCATTTAATTACATTCATATAGAAGGAATCATAAATTTTACTGACTACTTCTACAACAAATACAATAGGTATAATTAAACTGAATATCAGATTGTAATTAAACTTACAAATGAAAAGAGTGTTAAATCAGTACAAACTTTGTTGACATCACTTTGGTTACTTAATGATATGTACTTATTTTAATGGGTTATTTTCATATCAAAAATTCATATCTTGTACCTATTTTGTTTTGCAGATGCAGGGTGTTGTAATTTGAATGAAATGATGCAGCTTATAAGTCAACGAAGTAGGTAATGTGTGAGTGTGAGATACTTCAGAATCCTGGTTTATAACTTAACTTCCTCCTCAAAACTGTTAGCTTGAATAGTATAAATAAGGGTAGCTCGCTCTGTATATTAAATAAAGTGCGTGGGAGTGCAAAGTTCTTAACGGTTTAATAATTTACAACAGATCGGATAAATGTTTTACGATATGAAGCAGAGTATTGTTGCGACGTCTTCTGTATCTACTACTCATATTTTCGCCTCGATTGAGGTCTAAAAATAATACTTAATCGTCGAAGTCGAGTAAAACGTATTGGAGAGAATAAAATTGCTAGAATAGATGGCAAAGAAAAGTAAGGCCAGACTTGTCTCTTGTGAAACTCTTGCAAGTGATGTAAAAGGTTAAAATACTAATAAAATACATTTTAAAAATATTATAAATATTATCTCAACGATTATTACTATTTTTTTCAATTTAGAAATAAGAGAGACAATAAATTTCATTTATAGAGAAAACAGTGTAGGGAATGGAAGGTACAGACAAGAACCTAATTACAATAACTGACGAGGAACTAAAAAAAATCGAAATCACAAAAGAATAACAAATATTGCACCAGGATTAAGCAAGTATGGAACAAACAAAATATTTACAATCATACGTCAAATGTTTAAACGAGTAATAAATGGCGAAAAAGCATCCCAGATATCAGCTAAATAGCAACCACAGGAGGCAATGCGAACAAAATTAGGGGAAAATTTATAAAACAAAATAGGAGTAGAATCAGCTGAATTGTATGCAAATTATTCATGTGTGGATCACATATTTACTCTAAAGGATCTAACTGGAAAAAAAGGCAAAAACCAGAGAAGTACATCTAACTCAGAAAAGCATATGACACAGTAACCCGAAAGAACCTATATGTCGGACTAAAAAAAAAAAACAGGATTCGGAGCTACAATCGATAGCGCCTTTAACCATTTGATCACAGTACTTTAGTGGTTATGGTGAAATCTTGATTCATATATCGCAAAGAACACTTACTAAATATTTTCTTAAACAACTAACTATATGGCGTTAATGAAAAATTATTACTATTATAAATAATTTCCTACAATGAGAAAATGACCTTTTATTTTGACAAATACTAAAACGTATTGTACCTTTTCTAATGAATGATATAAGCTTAATAACACCTTACTACATACCTCACTCAAGAAGACGAAAAAAGCCTTTAAGGAAAAAGTCAAACAAAGTCGAGAAAAAAATATGTCAATGACACAACAGAAAGTGAGATAAATGATAGCTTTCTTTTAGGCCACCAAAATTTCATTCTCAAACATATACATGACAAACGTGCCTCTATTATGTCTGGTTTGGATGTGCTTTTAACAAAAACGAAATATCATAAAATTTTCATGTTTTTAAATTATTTATAAACCACCGCTAGTAATAGAATAGATTAAAAATTAATTCCAGTTTGAATTCATAATAATTTAATACTTATATGATTTTACGAATTTGGTTTTAATAGCAATATATTGTTCGGAAATCTATATATATATAACTCAAAGGTGACTGACTGACTAACTGATTGACTGACTGACTGATATAGTGATCTATCAACGCAGAGCCCAAACCGCTGGACGGATGGGGTTAAAATTTGGCATGCAGGTAGATGTTATAAAGTAGGCATCCGCTAAGAAAGGATTTTGATTAATTCCACCCCCAACAGGATAAAATAGGGGATGAAAGTTTGTATGATCTATCAACGCACAGCTCAAACCGCTGGACGGATGGGGCTGAAATTTGGCATGCAGGTAAATATTACGACGTAGGCACCCGCTAGGAAAGGATTTTGATTAATTCCACCCCCAAGGGCATAAAATAAGGGATGAAAGTTTATATGAAACTTTGTCAATTTTAAACCGTTCTGGCTGAAACTTTGCATGCATATAGTTACTAACACGAAGGCATCCCCTAAAAAAGGATTTTGATAAATTCCACCCCCAAGAGGATAAATAGGGGATGAAAGTTTTTATGAAAGTCTGTCAATTTTAAACTGATCGGGCTAAGATTTTGCATGCATATAGCTACTATAACGTAGGCATCCCCTAAGAAAGAATTTTGATAAATTCCACCCCTAAGGGGATAAAATAGGGGATGAAAGTTTGTATAAAACTTTATCAATTTTAAACCGATTAGGCTGAGATTTTGCATGCATATAGCGCTTTAGTGAGCGGGGTGTGTGGAGCGGTAAGACGGTAGCACCCTGCTGCTGGCCGACATGGCACTGTCGATAGACGCGTATAGTCTTGAAAATTCGAGAATAAATTTGTTCTATTACGTAGTGGTGTACTAAGAAATTACTTTTTTAAATTCCATCCCTAAGGATTTAAAATAGGGGTTGCAAATTTGTATAAAACTCGGTGGCAAAAAACTAAAGTCCACGCGGATAAAGTCGCGGGCGGCCGCTAGTATTTTATATATAATACTGATTATTTGCTAATTCTAAAAATATATTTTTATATAGTAATTAATAAGAGATTTATTATTATTTAAATTTTTACGAATTTTAATGTTAAACATAAATTAGTAAAAACGGTGAATATAGGTAATCATGACTTTATTAACCAACTTGACACTTTATTTCTATTTTAACTATGTATCACTTAAAATGACTCTTTTTCTAGTTTATATGTCATAAGAATATACAAAGTTTAAATTATCACATAATAATTAACTCTTCTACTGGAATTAAAATCTAGTGAATTATACTCATTACAAGTGAATTATGCTAATTATGATCATCTGCAAACCTACATTCGATCCACAAAGCATATTTCCAATTGTAACCAAACAACAAAGACATCTTTTAGAAGCTAATCCGTCATGAAAGGTATTACAGGTCCGGATTCATCAGACTATTTATGTTTGAATTGGACGGCGTTTATTTATAGGTAGTTTTGGGACTTTTTCCAAAGCACAGTACCTTGAACCCCATAAAGGAAAATCGTTCAATTTACAAAAAGAGACCTCAGTTACAGGCCCTAATATTAGGCTCTTAATAGTCTTGGGAAACACTTCTCTATCGAAGGCAATAAATTTTCTGTCTGAATTGATGCGTTTTTGATGCACTCTTCAGTACAGAGGCATATTACAAATATCTCCGCTTGGAGTGTTCCCAAGACTATTGAGAGCATAATATAAGGACCTGTAACTGAGGTCTCCTTTGAACGATTTTCCTTTGTGTTAACTCCATTATTTCTTTTTGTTGCGCTTCATTGGAGTTTAGTGGAGTAAGAACCGTTAAACTTAACCAATAGATCAGTTTAGGTTTAAGACAACTTATTGTTTTTCAAAATCTACCATATTTAGATCCAAAACAGCCTGAAACTGCAAACAGTTTAAGAAATTAACTAAACACAACAAACAAATTAAGTTTGTTGTGGAGAGCACATCAATATAGAGGGATTGTCGGAAACGAGATTGCTAAAATTTTCTCAAGAGTACTTCTTTTATTGAAACTTAACCTTTCTTTGGCTTCTCGAAATGCTGGATTATGAACAAAGTTCAAAAAAGAGGAAAAGATAAGCGAAAAGATTAATACAGCCTTCACTGCGCTACTCTATTCTATATCCCTTCTAGAGCTTCAGAAACCTGTAATTAGCGTAATCGCAGGTAGTCTCACAGGAGACTGTCCACTGAGGTATCATCTCTGTAAAATGGACAAATTGTACAATGTAATATGCAGAATCTGTGAGAGTGCAAATGAAACAGGTTTTCTTAAAGCCTGATCATGTTAAAAACGTACATTGTAAGCGGATAATAGACTTCCTTAAAAATCTAGACCTTATGAATTTATAAATAAATATAGGGTATACACAAAAGACTTTTAGATCGCAGTTTAGTAAGGTCACCTGGACCAATTGACCCCACTTATATCTTATATTATAACCTACAATAAATGTTCCACAATACAACTTTATTTAATTTTGTTAACACTGAGAATTTTTTTCTGGATTTTTTAAACTCATTTTACGTAAAGTAGTCTAAATATGGCACGTTGGCCGCAATTATAATCTTTTACCCGAATAATTATTTTCAACCACGCATTAGTTTATAACCGTTAAATTGCATTGATTATTTATTAAAGTTTATGAGATTTAAAATATGTAGAATGGTTTTGTGGTTTAGATTCGTATTATTCATTTAACTGCGACGATATGTTTTGATATTATTTAGTTGTTTATAATCAAGTTTTCATTATCCTTTCAAGATAAATGTAAATAGTAGATAGTTTAATAAAGGATGAAATATATATCACCGCAAACTCTACAAAGTTTTGCAGCTATATTACGGAGAAACTTTAAAATATTTAATTAAGTCTAAGAAACCTTTATATCCTAGATTAAGTTTATTTTGATATTTTGGAAAACTTGGTAAATTTGTATACTAGTTTTTCGTTTGATTAGAATGTAATTTTGTTTTTGTCAAAACTAAATTAATTTTTTTTTCATATCTAAAGTTTATTTAAATTAAATAAACAAAAGAAAAAAAGTAAGTTGAAACAATTATTATTATATCAGACATAACATGTATTGTATTGCTCTTCAGACTGCAAAGACGAAAGTGGTTCCTTTCTAATCTTATTTATATTTTATTATAATAAATATTTTCTGTAAGAAAGAACTCCAGTTTAGTTACATTAAGTAATCAACTCGCTTGATATATATATTGAGATGAAATATGATTCTATGATATTGAAACACTTATGGGGTTTTTTTACACAATTTATTTACAAAATTGTTAAGATACACAGAACTCTGCTGGATAACGTCTAACTACTTAACAATACAATGAACTCTTGTGAATATTTGAACTTGAACTGACGTTAACTGCCCATACATCCCCTTATATACAACTTTATTTAATCTAATCAGTGTGTTTAGATCTCTCTAGAATTTTCTAGAAACATTATTTAATCTAGTCAGTGTGTTTAGAAGTTTCTAGAATTTTCTAGTAACATTATTTAATCTAGTCAGTGTTTTTAGAAGTTTCTAAAAATCAACTGTCAATAACAATCTTTCAAATTAAGGTCCCTTCACGGTTATCCCGTTACACTGCCCCCTCCTTAGATTTCCTACATCGGAAAGCCCGCACACTCCCTGAGCCAGCCAAACCATCTTCTTGGAGTTGCTGCGCATTTCCACTGTGGTTTCCCTGGTAAGGCGCCAAACGATCATGATGGACCACGACGGGTTTCCCTCTGGGAATTTTCACGATCCGATAAATGACATCGTTAATCTTCTTCTTGATGGTGTAAGGACCTTCCCAGTTCTTCTGTAATTTGGGACAAATACCTCGACGCCGTCGGGGGTTATAGAGCCAGACTAAATCTCCAACTTGGTAACTCTATTCCATTGTCCGTGTGTCATAGTTCCTCTTCATCCGATCACTAGATAATTGCAGTTTTCCACGCACCAGGTTGTGTATATTCTCCATTCGATTCTGAAGGTCCGCGACATATTGTTCACGGGCCATTTCTTCACCAGGTTTACAACCAAACACCAACTCACATGGTAGCCTCATTTCTCTATCGAACAGGACCTTCGCAGGCGTTTGGCCAGTTGATTCGTTGATGGCCGATCGAATTGCCATTAGAAATAGCGGAATATGTTGATCCCAATCCCTCTGACAATCTTACACCACTTTTGACAGATAAATGGTTATAGTCCGGTTCATTCGTTCCACCAATTCATCAGACTGAGGATGCATCGCTGTGGTTCTCGTTTTGTTTCCTACATCGGTCTGTGGAAGTGGCCCCAATACATCTACTGCGATTCTTTCAAAAGGACTTCCAACCAGGTATTGCTGCATTTCCGCCTTCGGTTTTCGTTGCGGACCGTTACTGGCAGCACATCTAGAGCATTTACGACACCAATCTTTAACATCATTAGTGCAATTTACCAAGTAAAATCTATCTCGGATCTTTTGCAGCGTTTTTGTGATACCCAGATATCCTCCAGAACTATCATTATGCATCTGTTTTAAAATTTCTGGTACTTACAGCATTTCTTGGGACCACTATTTGTTTCCTTGTTTCTGTGCCCTCGGAATCATATATAAAAGTCATTTCCCTTAATTAAAATTTCTTATAAAAAAGTTTAAATTTAATAAAAAAGGAAAATTTTGAATTATAGCATATATACTTATAAATTAAATAATGAGCAAGTTATATATGTTATAATATATATATATATATATATATATAGATTTGTTTAATACTCGTTCTCTATAAAATTTTCAGTGAAAATTTAATAGGTATGTATATCACATGATTTTAAGCTGCGTTTGTATTTTCCTTTGTATCCCATTTCCTCAAGTTTCGCGAAAGGGATTATTTTTATTCGCTGAATTTTGATGCGTCATAAATTAATAGTTTATTTTGTAAGATATCGATGAACTTTATACCTCATCAAAACAGGAAAGAGAATAATGATCATTAAAACATTGATGTTCTAAAATTATTTGGGAGTATTAATTCTAAGAGATGCAGTTTCGTAATATTGAAACCAAAACATCAGTTTCAAACTGCAAAACTAAATAAATAGAAAGAAAATTTTTTGTGTCTAAAATTAGCAACTAGTAGGTACCTTGTTAAATCGTAACAAACAACATTCAGTTACTCTGACAATTATTAAGTCCAATTAAAAAAGTTTGTAGGTGGGTACCTACAGTTGGAAAATGAAAGAGGATAACAACCGGAAAAGTTAATTAAATAAACTGTGAAGTTGTAGCGTTAATATTTTTTGTGTTTAAATTGACACAATTCTCAGAAAGGGTTAACGAGTGGAAAATACACTTATGCAGTATATACATTCTATTGAAAATATTTTTCTACTAACAAAAAACTAACTTTTTGCTTGAAATCAAATGTAAAATACTTTGAAGAATAATAATGTATACTGTATGAGCGAAATAGGAGTGAAAAATACACCTGTGACCTATGAAATCTATTGTGTCCCACTTTTCTTGCTATAATTCTGATGTTTCATAACACTAGTCTTATCTTTCGTTTAAGATATCCTTTGGGTATAAGTTAGGTAGATCTTTCTTTTCTATTTCGTACCCTAGAATTACGCAATGTAATGCAATCTGAGAGTATGTGTATTGAAGTTTCATCTTCTACTTCACAGAAACTGCACTTTGCTTAATCTACTAATTCGGCAGTGCCCAATTAATATTCCTGTTTTAATACAGAGGTTCTTTTTACTAAGGTTTAGACAGGTGAAAGATCTCTTCTGGTACCTAATAGTTTCTCAAGAGCGTCTTCGGTTGTCTTAGTCCTTATAGACCGTTGCAGTACTTTTTCTCTATCCACTTCTTTCCTTAGGTTTTCTAAGATTGTACTACTTCTGTTTTCACAAGTTGGTTTTGGCAAATCAGAAAAACAGTATTTAAATTTTTTGACATTTTCACTGTATTTTGAAAATTTTACGAAGTACAATCGTACGAAATTCATATAAAATCAGTTCTAAAAATAATTTCCATCCACAAATTACTTTTTATGTCAACTATTTTTTAAGCTTAACAGTTCAGTCAACTTAACTGATTTCAAGGTGATTGCTAAATATAAAATATTAAAAAATATTCATTATTAAATATTTTTAAACGAAGAATTGTTTGCCGGCTTTTATTTAGACTGTGATAATAATAACGAATTGTTATTGGCAGCTTGTTGTACTAGTCTATTAAAAAATGTAGTGGAAATAGCAAAAAAACTCAATCAATCAATCGATTCGTAATCACGTCATATTTTATTTATTTATTCTTAATATATATAAATTACGTGTCACGTTGTTTGCCCGCGATGGACTCCTAAACTACTGAACCGATTTCAATGAAATTTTGTAGATATGTGTTATTTGTTCCAACTTAAAAGATAGGATAGTTTTTATCTCGATTAGAAAGCTAGAGTTATATAATTTGACACATAAATGCAACATAATCAAATTGACTTTTCAGTTTTCTGCGAAAGAATTTTTCCATTTTCATTGTGATGTGTATTATTTTGCTTGAAAATCGTAAAAAAATTGTTGACAATCTTAAAAAATTATTGAAAATGGTGACAAAATGTCCAAAATCATAAAGAAATCCTTAAAAAAATTCTTGACAATCTTGAACAATTCTTGAAAGTGATTTAAAAATGTCGGAAATCATAAAAAACGTCAAAATTGTTAAAAACTGTATGAAATTCATGACAAACTTAAAAAATTGGTGAAAAAAAAATATTGAAAGTAATAAATGAATTTTAAAAACGTGAAAAATTGTAAGAAATTTGGGACAATCTAAAAAAAAATATTCAACATTATTAAAAACAGGAATCTTAAAACGTGCAAAAAATTAGTGATTATCTTCAAAAATTGTTGAAAATGCTTATAAAATTGTCGAAAATCATAACAAATAAAAAAAGGAAAAATCAGAAAAATATAAAAAATTATCAAAATTGAAAAAAAAAACATCGATCAACCAAAATAAAATAAAAAAGAATCAAAATAAATATAATATACAAAGAAAATAGGAAAGCAGAAGAAAAAATCAAAAAAGAGTGTATATGAATAGCTATAGCTAAAATAATATATATAGAACTAGCTGACCCGGCCACGCGTTGCTGTGGCTAAGGTTTTTGTTATATTACATTGTAGTAATCTATTTAAGAGGAACAGTAGGAGAACATCAGTCATGGAGACCACTATGCTTGTTTACATAGATGCCATTTGTAAAAAAATATGGCGAACTTCATGACAGATTTTCCAATACTGCAACCCCTTAATACAATGAAATTATTTATTATTTACGAATGAAGACGGAAACGTTAAAGCTGGTATAAAAAAATTCACTGGGTTGATATTAAGCAAAAATCAATACAAAAGAATTTTAAAATTTATTATTATTTTTATTCAAGTTTCTAACAAATGTGTATATTACTGTCACGCCTGGAGCGATTTGGCAAAATGTGCCTTAGTGTTATAGGATAAGGAGTAGCTTACTAAAGGCACTCCCGGCCAGGTATCCTGCTGAAGGCAGAAAACTAACCAAGGGTAAGATGAGATAAACAACAGGAAGCAAACAACAAATATATTAACGAATAAATAAGCAATAAGAATGAGTAATAAACATTAAGAATAGGGAGTCTTACCAAATAAACTACATGGTGGCATGTCACACTTACCTACTCACGAAAATACGTCAAGAGTCACAATGGCCCAGACCCCAGGGTCTGTTTTAGGGACACCCCAAAGGGTAACCTTTACAGACAACATTAGACTACAAACTCCTGGTGTCTGACCTCAACAACCTGCTTTTAAAGCCAATTCATATTCTACGTGAGAATAAAAATTAAACTGTTTAAACACTTGCCAAAATCTAACGTTATGACTTTGACCTGGTAAAATATGATACATAACAATACAGTAAAATAGAAACTAATAAATTAATATGTAGGGCAAAACTACCCTATCACCTATGTGACATTTTAAAGTAAATAACATGTAACACTTTAACTTTTGAATGAGGCAGGTAGGGCAGATAGTCTTAAATCTTTAACAATAATACTCTTATTATTTTAAATTATAATTACTTTTATTTTCAATTTAATTTAGCACTAATCGGAACACAATATTTTTGGTTAACCTGACTTTAGCTAACACAAACAGATTCGACGGTTTCCCTACACGTGAACATGCAACATATAGTTGCCCAGTTTATTAAACTGTATAGTTTCAAAGCAGATACCACAACTTTTTATGTTAAAACTTTTCAATAATTAAAACTGAATTTAAGTGTCATCTCAACAATGCACAGCATCCTTGATATTGCAAAAATATTAAGTCATACAACGCTGTGATTGATCATAGAGAGGATTGTTTCCTTGTTAACAAAATCAAGGGTAGTTGTATCTAAAAACTTTCTAAAATAGTTTATTTTATTAACAGTTAAAATTAAAATAATAATTACTGTTTTCACATGTAAAAACAAAAAAAAAACTTCCCTCTGGCGTAATCGATCCCATTATGATAACCCAACCGAAATGTCATAATCAGCCACTGATCCAAATGAGCTACCAAGACTTTACATGAAGACTTTCAAAATGATAATATTATATTTAATATAATAACAATTCAATAAACAAATAATTTGCAATAAAATAATATTGCGACTATAAATTAAAATGTAAGCTATCCTATCTTTCAAGTTGGATCAAACTGCACACGGTGTGCAAATTTGATTAAAATCGGTTTAGTAGTTTAGGAATCCATTGCGGACAAACAACGTGACACGTAATTTATATATATTAAGAAGAAAGATAATAGAGGAAAACCTCACACATATAAGAAAAAAAAACATAGAAAATCAAAATAGGGAGACAAACGTAAAGTAAAATCAAAACCGGAAAAATTACAAAATACAAAGAAAAAATAGTAAAAACTTAGATTTAGACAACAAAATATGATAAAATCGACAAAAACAAAAAAAACAGGAAATTTAATGGAAAAAAATCGAGAAAAAATGTTAGGCGGTACGAGTTTGAATATAAAAAGAAACCAATAAGCCGAAACAGGCAACACAGGTATGGTTTAAAATTGCATAAAACAACATACATATCACCATATAAATAACTTACAGAAGTAAAAAATAGAAGCAGGTATTAAATGATCATTTAGGACCGATTTCATACTCAATACACTTACGTGAAATTTATCACCGTATCATAAACGCAAATACAATAAAGGTATTAAGTATATGTAAAAACAATAAAATAAGGAATATAATCGATTTCTATTAAATTATATTCTAGTTTTAATTAACCTTTATAATTAATCGAATACAGAACTACGTACATAAACAAAACAATTATTACTAGATTTTATAGCGATTTACATTTTCATTATTTTCTATAAAATTTAGAATTTAAATTGAACGGTTTACAGAATGGTTTATAAATGAAGACCAATATTATTCCTTGGTAAAAATTTTTTTATAGCATAATTTCAGTTTACTTATGAATTTCATAAAAGATTTTAGATTCTAAGTGGGATCTGTTCTACTAGGTGATCTTTTTACATTACTACCGATTGTAGATTTGTGGATGAAGTCGAAAACAAAATAGGGATCTATGACGCAAAGCAGCCCCGGATCTAGGGGGGGGGGCAAGCCGGGGCCTGTGCCCCGGGCGGCAAGTTCAGAGGGCGGCAAATTCTTTGCACACGAAAGCACAAATCATTATTTCAAAAACTATTATTCGCGGGACGAGTCGACACATTTAAAAAAAGACCAAATATAAGAAGTTGCAGTGAAAACAACATATTGCAGACAAGATCAAAAATTGGCTCCGTAGAGGAGGTGACTCGTCAGTATCTGCTGCAACTTTCGAAATTGATACTCAGTTAGAGGATGACCAAACGGACCTACAGTCACCAAACAGTCTGTAAGTACTGATTTCAAAGTGGAAACCATCTCTATTGATGTGGGAAGAACAACCTGAGAAACTTGAATTAACAAAACAAGAATACGAGTAATCTGAATCCCCGCACTCGGATTCGGATAAACTGCAAAAAACGAATTTGAATTGTCGGACCCAGGCAACTGGCCGGGGGTAGAAAAAATGACTGACCAGCAGCGGTCTTTATTTAGCAGTCAAACTGTAATATTAGCACAGAATCACCCCGAAAACATTGAATTTAGATCTACTGAACGCAATGGCAGGCATTTAACATCTTCTATGTGGTACAGGAACTTAGCTAGTTGCAAAAGGGTTAAAAAATCTTGGCTTATATATTCTAAACCAAAAAATGCATTGTTTTGTGCGTGCTGCAAGATTTACCAGAAACCGTCTTCTGCTGCCATATCTGCCTTGTGTTATACAGGGTTTACTAATTGAAAAAAAGCTTCAGAGAGATTAACCGAAAATGAGGCCACTCAAATGCACAATGAGTATATAATCAAGTGGAAAACACGGTTATAACAAATGAAATCATGCCAGGGTATTGAGAGAGTAATTCACACAGAAAAAGAAAAATGGAGACAGATCCTGCGTATTGTTATTGATCTATCAACAAACTGTCCTTTCGTTTCGTGGGTCCTACGAAACTCCTAGGGATGTCATCACACTTTATAACTTTTTGAACTTGATTTCCCTGCTCGCCTAACGCCACCCTTAAGTTTCAATTACAACACTTAAAAAATGAGCAAGTATCTTATTTATTCAAAACAATCCAGAATGAAATTATCAACATGATGGCAAAAACAGTTAGAAATCAGATTTTAAATGACATCAAAGAAGCCAAATACTACACAATAATGTGCACTCCAGATGTGTCCCATACAGAACAAATGAGCCAAGTAATTCGAAAAAAAAAAAAACTGGTGATATGTGCAAAATAAAAGAAAGTTTTATTGATTTCATACAAGTAGCAGGAAAGACAGGACAGGATATTTGTCAACAGATTTTAGAAAAATTGATAGTTGGGGATTTAGATATCGGGCAATGTCGTGGTTAATCTTAAGATAATGGGTACAATATGGCCAGCAACTATAAACGAGTACAAGCCAGGATTGTAGAAAAGAATGAGTTGGCAGAGTTCGTCCCATGTTTGGCTTTAGTCCTTAAATCTTGTAGGTGTTCATTCTGTCTCATCATGCCAGGAAGCTATTAACCTATTTGGACTAATTCAAAAAGTATATTGCTTTTTTGTTGGCTCCACTACTTGGTGGGACATTATGAAAAAATATTTCAAAGGAAGCAGTCAGACTAGATGGTCGGCGAAACATGTTGCTGTGAAGGCCCTGTTAATTAATTCACCAGAAGTAGGGGAGGCCTTGGAAGAAGTTAAGCAAACTTCTCATGCAGCAAAAGTTAAGTAGGAGGCAGATCATCTTTTAACTGATATACCTAAGGAATTTTAAATTTATTCTTAATTTAACTGTTTGGGCGATTATTCTCCGTAAAATAAATCGAGTGAATATAGAAATTCAGAAAGAAGATATTATCCTTGCCCGTTCTGTCGCACTTATGGATGGCCTGCTGAAAACTTTGCAAAAAATGAGACAAAATCCAATGAAAAATTGGAAAAATGAGGCTGAACAAGTTGCGAAAATATCTGGTGTTGAGCTCATTTTGCAAAAAAAAGAAAAGAATCTCCAAGCGCAAAAAACATTTCGATGAGAACTGTGAAGATGAATTACAAACACTCAACCTAGTTCAGCTTTTTTCTAAAGAAATAATGATTGTGTTTGATCGAATTATATTAGAAATTAAAAAAAGGTTTGACTATGCTACCACGCTGAATTGTAATTTTGCATTTTCTAATGGTTCTAATATAATGAATATGTCAATTGAAGACCTGCAAAAGCATGGAGCAGATCTGGCTTGAAAAACGAGCGTGATTTAAACGCCGTTGAATTCTGCCAGGAACCCTACGTTTTTAAAGAGCGAAAGGAAATCTTTTGTCGGCATGAAGTGTGAATGCAAAAAAATCAAAAATAACTTTGAACCAACCTATAATAAAATATAAACATAAATGGACAGAGGCGGCATTTATCGATCTTTGCCCCGCCTAAAAAAAATCGTAGATCCGGGGCTGACGCAAAGGTTTACATTTTTAAACTTATCTTAGTGGACAGCGTCCTGTGAGAATTTAGCCGAAAACTCTGAGTTCAAGACAATGATCCCAAGAACACCACCTATCGGTGCATGAACAATTTACGGTCTACGAAAAAGGAAGGTGTGCTTAAAATCAAGAATTGACCTCTGCAATCCCCTGACGTCAACCCGATAGAATTATGGGATTAGCTAGATTGGTAGGTGAAAAACATGTACGTGACCAGTGAAAAACAGTTGTTCGACAGTCCAAAAGTAATTTGGGACAATTTCGCAACTAAAACACTTTAAAATCTGGTCAAAGCTCGAGGTGGACACATTGAAGATATATATCGTTAATCGTGAGCTTTAAATCTCTCATTTCAAGTTCATAGCTTTAAAATGTAAAGTGCGACATAAAACAGAAAAAAAAAACTGTTAATTTTTATTTATAATTTTTATAAATCTTATCTAGATACGACACCTGATTGTCGAGTTCTGATTTCTCATTTTCCATACATAATATTCAAACATTTTATAAAGGTCCTTAATAACGAAGGACTATTTTAAATTTCTATGGGCAACCTATTGAATTTAATTGTCCTCTAAAAAAAGTTCATTGTGGTACTTAAAAATTAGCATTCCAGGTTTATTTTTATGTCATGTACTAAAAGTAATTTTAATCCATCAGTTAGTTCATTTAATAAAACAGTCTAACAACTACGACAAAAATTCCAGTATAATTTTAACCGGGTATGGAAAAGTTTAAACGATAAATTAAATCTATAAAACAGACCCTAAAGACCTCATCCACCCTCATTATACTTTTAAATTTTCGATAAAATATAAAATATATCCCGTTTATAAACGTATAAAAAGAAAAAAAAACTCAATCCAAACCGGACCTGATTATCAGATAGATTTTTTTACAGGGAGAGTTATAAAATATCACCAGAAATAGGATTTTATTTTACGATCTTTAATCTAATAAAAACATAATATATAATATACGAGATCTGAATATTAAATAACAAACGAAAAAGGGTTTTATTCTAAAAATTATTCTACATTCGAATGCTGCCCTGCAATATTTTCCCTTACCTCTCCACACATTTTCCATACGTTTTTTCCATTGATCAAAGCAGTGCTGGAAGTCTTCTTTGGTAAGGGCCTTTAGGAGCTCAGCCGTTTTTTGCTTTACTGCTTCCATCAAATCAAATCAGTCCCCTTTAAAAGCAGATTTTATCTTCGGAAACAAAAATAAATCGCATGGTGTCAAATCTGGCGAGTACAGCGCGTGTTCGGACATGTACGTTGTCCTGGTGCAAAATCTACGAGTGTTGCTAAAACTGATAAAAAGTAAGTTTGGTTAAAAGTCTGACTCTCTGAAACCCATTCAGTCGTCATCATACCGTTAATGTCGACAAAAAACGATCAACATTGTCTTGAATTTTGATTTGGACATCATTGGTTTTTTCATTCTTGGCGATTCAGGCGTCTTCCAATGCATCGATTGCCGCTTGGTTTCAACATCGTATTGAAAAATCCACGTTTTTTTTCATCAGTACTGGATCATTCTTAAAACCTTTTAAAGAAATCTGAGCATACCTGTTGGCGCACGAGCTTTTGGACAGGAATCAGGTTTTTGTCATGTATAATTTCATTTTCGCACTTCAATGATTTGGAGGGTTTATGATCCTTATATTAAACTGTTGATTATAACAGCTATCAAGATCAAAGATTAGAGCTGCGATCCAATGACATTATTTATTGTTTGTTTAAATCTGCTTGTTAACTCTTTAACTGTTTTTTAGATGAAAGTTCTTATTCAGCTTGTTGTCAAATATTTTCTAGTAAATAGAATCGTTTTGAGATTTATAGAGAGGGAGTGAACCGTATCTAACTTTTACGAAATGAATCAATTAAAATCTCTTATACTTTTCCCATTATTGAGAAAGTACAGCAAACAATACAAGACAATTTAAAGAAAGTATCAAGATATTCGATTATGAAGATACCCAATTTGAAAGTTTATAGAATCACTGATATTTTTTTACTTCTATTATCTATAATTATTTAATAGTGCAAATATTTGGGTCACCCTGTCATAGGTAAAGTATGCATTGGTGAATGCCGAACATCCACTGCACCATAAGAAAAAAAGCGAAGACCAAAAGGACAGAGTAATAGTGGCTTTTGTCAGAATCGTGCATCGCGCTCTTATGCAGGTTCAACCATTGGCGCCCTAAAAATACCTTTAAGAGGGTCTCTATAATATTTATTAATAATTTTCAGACCCATATTATTCTTAATATTGTGAACTATTTTTTTTCTAGACTAACAGACTGAACTAAAAAGACAACGAAACGCAAAATGTCTTCTTTTTTATATTTTATTATTTTTTTATTTAATATCAGAGAAAATCTCACAAATAAGTACACTTTAGTCGTTCTTTATTATTTTACTAAACGATTTTGTAAAATAAATTACTGTAATGTAAACAATATTTCGAAATTATTCAGTTCATATTAATTGTCGACCTAGACCCGATTTATCAATTGGACGCTAAGGATGAAACTAAAATAAGTGATTAATTTTCTGCTATATAATACCGTGTAGGTAGAGAAAGTACAAATAATTTATTATCTGAGATGTTTAAAGAGCATAATGTTGCATTTTAATCTTGTTTATCTGTTAATCGCTCAGTTGTTGGTAAATCTGTGAAAGTATAATTTTATATTAATTCTACTCATTTGTTACTAAAATACTGAATAGGTAGAAAGTATAATAAACTTAATAAATAATCTTAAACTAAATCGGGGTATAATGATAAAAATCCGACAGTAATTTTTCACATTATTTCAAAAGTTATCAATAAATTAATGGAAAATTTCATGCAGCTTCTAAACTCTCTTTATAAATCAAATACAATTAGTTGCCCACGATAATTCAAATAAAAATGAAAAATCTAAAATTTGAATATGTAAACATTGAAACTAAATTCAGAATCCATTTACAAAATAAATAAATTCTACCTAACGACTCTTTGTTATTCCACTGTTTTCCAGAAAATTCGTTTTGTTAACAAAATCAATTATCTTTTACAACAAACAAAATAAAAAAAAAAAATTGTGAACTCTAGCATTTTTACTTATAATTTATTGGATATGAATGTTTTTATTTACTTGTTTACGAGGGTGGTCTGAAAAGTTTCCGACCTTAATGAGAGGATGGGACCATTCGTAAGCCAGTGAATTTCGGAATCGGAAATTTTCAGACTACCTTCGTACTGATGTAAAACACGCTTTTATGGCACTACATAAAAAGTCTTCAACCTAAACAAAATATATAATTTTCGTCAACTTGTATTTGACATAATCAGATTGATTGAACTATAATTATTTATTCCATTTTATTAATCTTGTTTTAAAATTTTTCTTATGAAATGTTTTCATACTGTATTGTTTCGATAAATCCGTTATTTCGAATTCTTCCACAAATCTTTTGAAATTATTTTATTTCCTTAGCAGGATAATGGAGAAAGATGCTTGGCATATTCGCATTATCATTTATCAGCTAACTCAGCTTGCATAAATATAATGCATATATGGTTAATTTGTATCAAAATATACTGTTTAGTATAATATTTATTACTTTGATTCAATTCTTGTACGATGAAAAACGTAAAACTAAATAAATAACTGTTTACTGAACAGTTAATAAAGAAACTCGATAGAGTCAGTTACTATTTTATCATTTTTTTTTATTATTAATAATTTCTCTTATCCATACATTCGGTTGAGAATTGAATCCTGTGAGCGTTAGAGTATTAACATCAGGCAGAATTTCATTTATTTCATAACGTAACTGTAGTATGTACACACGTGTAACGGTCTATATGGTTTACTTTATATACGATTATATTTGTTGAAGTCGTTTTCCAGTGGAGAATGTCTTGATGTGTATGTTAACTAATCCATCAGTCGACTAACTGAGCAATGCAGCTATCCCCATGGCACATTGCTTATATTGGAAACTATGGAAAATATTAAGAGTTTAGAATTAGATTAGACCGAAGTAACTATTTATAAGAATTATGGAATTCTGAGTTTCTAGAAAAAGTACAAAAGTGTGGTACCTACATTACGCTTAAATGTTCTGGATCTGGATCTGGAAAATTGGAGAGTTGCTTTGCCGGCACTGAGGTCACAAATGGCCCATTGTGCATCCTCTCGTGTGTAGGGATAACCACACCTCAGGCTGTCATCAGGCCTAAAGATTTAAAATAGATGGTGAGACTCCCGAGAGATCGGCTGGTGCAAGGCAGTACTCGCCCAACACGGATCTTCTGATTTCAGAAAAAGCAGAGCAGTCATACAGTATATGTTGTACTGTTTCCGCTTCATATTCCCAACCACTGCATAGAGTCTATTCTGCTAATTTCATCATAAAGAGATAATGGGCAGTGATATTAAGTTAACAGTAGGTTGCCATAAAAAACTTTCAATTACTTTCGTACCATAATTTTGTATTAATCCCGCAAAAGCAAGTCTGTGTTTAATTCAGCAAAAACATTTTATTTAACGAAAATGAGAGAAATTTATAACTGGAAATGTTGGATCATTTGTAAAATTTTTGACACATCATTTACTCGACGTGTATTCATTTGTATTATTAGCATTCTCTAAACGGATGAACCGTTTTTCAACAGCAATGACATATTTGATGCTATGAATCAACAATAACTGATATATCAGGAGTTAAAATATATAATATTTGGATAAAAAGACTCAAAACACCTATTTAATAAATATATGGTTAAAGATTAATCACAAAGCAAATAATATGTAGTTTAATAAACCGGTGTAAATTAATTATGTATTTAATCGTACTTTTATTTTGTTTATGACTAAAAATTGAAATTAATTTTTTTTATATATGTTTATTTTTGGAAGGTTGTTATTATTATTTTCTACATAATGATTGTTTTTGTATAATATTTAATTTTATAGTTATTTTGTAACTAAGAAATGTGGATTAATCTTTTATTTGTTTTACTAATTATGTACTTATTATCAGTTTTATTGTTTTACTGCATATTTTAAAGAAGATTCTTAAATCAAAAATGGATGCTTCGGGATATCATTGAATTAAGAATTTAAATGCAAGGAATAAACAGAATTTAAATAATTATATAATTTTTTATGGCTTCGAGTTATTGTACAACTTTGTTCACAATTGTACTTATTTCAAATCTGAATACATTATTACATTACTTATTGTTTTCCTGTCCTTTTGATATTTTTCGTAATCATATTGTAATTTATATGGGCATATGAGAAACGTGTATTTTGTCATAATAATAAATGAGTGTCCTTTTGCTAGGATTGGATACAGTCCTTCCATTATTTTTATTATAGCTTTAAACCTATAAAATTGCTCTGCTGAGAAAAAATACTAAAACACAATCATTGATTGTATTAACATTCCAATTTGTATTAAAATCTCTTCACAATTCCCTCTATGTAAACAAATCAGTCTGATTAATATTAATATTACTCACAAAATCAAATAATGGTATGATATTTTACATATACAATTTTCATATGAGTTTAGTTAAATTTAATCATAAAATATACTTTTACCCACGACTCATAAGTAAATTGCCTATTTTTTAACATATATCTCTGTCAGTCAGTATCAAATTATTGAGTAGTTGTGTTATAGTTTCATTTACTAAACTAGTGGAGTAAGTAAATAGAAACCTGTATTATTATGTTGGTTACCTACAGTTTTCATTAAATTAAACTAACATTTGACATTTCTCAGACAGAACTGTCTGCGAAATCGAATATTTTTGACAATTTATTTGTTATTTTTAGTTTTATACAAAACCATTTGGTAAGTCGTGGGTAAAGCATAGTACTTCACTCGAGGAACAAATTGCATATTTAGCTGTAATATACAATTTACTCCACTCGTAAAGTAATATACTATTAAATACTGAAAGCAATTAAGTCAATGAATATTAAATATTGCATACATTGCAGTTTTATTGATTTACAACCTTATACATCTCGACCTTTTAAAAATGTACAAATACATATTTCCATAAAGATGTAGAAATCTATTTATAACAATTTAAACAAAATTATTGTATCAATAATGTTTATATCTACATATTATACTTCGTTTATATTCGGTTTACAGGTATAAAAACAAATGCGCTGAAAAAAGCTAATATGAGAATTAATAAGTTATTAAAATTAATAATATTCGATAAACTCATTAGTTGCTTCTATGGTGCAAGCACCAATGAATTTATTTCAAATTAATCATGTATATAAACCAAAAAAATCTTACATATTGCGTATACTTAGCTATATAATTAAAATTGAAAATGGTATATTTTATGTAGTTGCAAAAAGACACATAAATAAGATTTATAACATAATTAAAACATACTATTAGCGGGTCAATAATGTTAAAATTTCAACATAATTCCCCGTCTCGATTTTGGATTACCGGCGTCTATGAATGGAATGAAACTTGACTGGACACGGGACTGGCTCAACCGGTTATGCTAATATCGGTGGCTAACGTTCGATATGATGATACACAGTTTCTCCGTTTCGTTTGCGGGATCTCAACCACGAAAATTTATATAAACTATGTTAACCTATTATTAATTACTACGAGTTTACATTGTAGTTTTGGGCCCTCGGGAGTGGTAAACCAACAGCGATATTCTCGTTACGTTCTACGTCTTACAATTTGCTTGCTTTTTTAATACCTACTTATTTGTAGTTCAATGAGTATAAATATACCTACAACTAATCTTATGATACCTATGTTAGTAATTTACTCTCATATTACCGCATTTCTAACTTACCTATATAATAGTTTACAGAGAATTTCAATATAATAAATCCCCGAACTCTCAAACTTTTGGGGTAAACATTTAGATAATTAATTAGTAATAATAAGATTAATTAAATAACTATATTTCCCACAAACTACACTAAAGCAATGTGTGTCGAAATGATATTACACTCATACTACCCCAGATTTCTATAAAATGTAACAAATGGTGGAAACACAAAGCAAATGAAATCCACACGATTCTCGTCACTTCTTCAACACCACAAAAAAACTCTATGGGCCTATTCACAAAAAACTATGTTCACTCAAAAGCCAAAATTGTGACTTAATAAGGTATGAACAAGAAATTTTGTATGTATGTATGGTGTTAGGGGTGACAGATACACCTGCGACCTATAAGATCTATTGTGTCCCCCTTTTCTTGCTATATTTCTGATGATTCCTCAGACTTATAGCAGCTCTTCTAGTCCTATCTTCCTTAGAAAGATTAGGATATCATTGGGTTTTAAATTAGGTAGTTCTTCCCTTTCTATTTCATATGACCCTAGGTATTTGACCCTAGAATTACTTAATGCCATGCATTCTGAAAGTATATGTATTGAGGTTTCATCCTCTACCTCACAGAATCTGCAGTTTGCTTCATCTACTAATCCTAGTTTCTTCATATGTCCTCCTAATCGACAGTGACCGGTTAGTATTCCTGTTATAATTCGGAGGTTTTTCTTACTCAGGTTAAGACAGCTGTGAGATCCCTTCTGGTTATAGTTTCCCAGGAGCGTCTTCGATTGTCTTAGTCCTTCTAGATCATTCCAGTACTTGGATTTTTCGCTATCCATTTTTTAACTTCCCGCCAAAAAAAATTAATTTTTTTTTAAAATCGGGAATTTATTGGTTTCACCCCGTTTTTCGAAAATCGAGTTTTCATCGGATCTCAACGTTTTGAGGACTTAGGAACCTCCCCTGACTATTTTTACGAGGGTGTCTGTATGTCTGTATGTACGTGTGGATGTGTGTGTGTGTGTGTGTGTGTGTGTGTGTGTGTGTGTGTGTGTGTGTGTGTGTGTGTGTGGATGTATGTACACCTCTTATAACTTTTGAACGGCTTGACCGATCGGAATGAAATAAAAAGCATTCCAAAGAGTTCCATCTAACTTAGATTCCCTGTAAGTTTGAACCGATTCGAGCCGGTAGATTTCGAGAAATTTCAAAATAACCGAAAAAAACAATTGGTAAAAATAATGTTTTTTGGGCATATCTTTTTGGCTATTGCATCGATCAATTTCATAACCTAATCAGCTCTCAAGCTTAAAAAGCCACGTTGAATGCCGTTTTGCAAATTAAAATCGGTTGATTCGTTCGTGAGATATCGTTGTCGAAAAATTTCAAAAAAAGTGTTTTTTTTTCAATAACTTAGAGATTTTTTGACTAACCGATTTTGCACTCCCGGTAACATTTTTAGGTCTCAAAAAACTGCGTCGAATGCTATCTTGAACATCAAAATCGAATAAGGCGTTAAAAAGTTATGGCTTTTTAAACATTTCAAAAAAAGGCAAAAACGTCAAAATACATACGTCACGTTACTATAGCTTTGCGGTTAAAACTAGCGGGAAGTTGCAAGGATGGGCTTTAAGGTCAACCTCTTTTCGAATTTTTTCTTTAGTTTTTCTAAGATTGTACTACTGCTGATCCCACAGGATGGTTCTGGTCCCAGGTATGGGGTTTCAGCTCCTTTTTTTGCCAGCTTGTCTGCTGTTTCATTTCCTTCTATTCCTACGTGTCCTGGAACCCATAGGAGGGTAACAGTGTTATTCTGTCCTAGTTCATTTAATTTGCCTAGGCATTCCCAGACCATCTTTGAATTGATTGTATCTGAGTTCAGAGCTTTGATGGCTGCTTAACTATCTGACATGATTACAATCTTCTGTCTACGATAGTTCCTTTCAATGTTAAATTCTATACATCTTTCGATGGCACGAATTTCCGCTTGAAAGATGCTTGGGTACGTACCCAAGCTTTCTGAGTATTTGGTTCTAGGTCCAAACACCCCTGCTCCTGTTCCTTTATCTGTCTTGGAGCCGTCCGTGTACCATTTTATGGCGTTTTGGCTTAGCCCCAATATGGTGTTTTCGTCCCATACAGATTTGCTTCCCAGTTTAGTGGTAAATTTTCTTACAAAGTTAAATTTCTTTGGCATGTCATCTTGGGGCATTTCCCAAGTTTGATCAAGTTGAAGTGATCGAGGTTTTTCCTTGATTATTCCTTCTTTGATCATTCTATATATTGTTTTCTTCCTAGCATTTTCTACTTGAATATGCAGTGGCGAGAGATTTAGTATTACTTCCATTGCAGCAGTGGGACATGTTCTCATTGCTCCAGTGATACATGCACAGGCTAGTCTCTGAATCTTTGAGAGGTTTGTCCTCGTAGTGATCAGATTAGCTCTCGTGCCCCAAGCTACTGCCCCATATGTGATGATAGGTCTCACTATTGCTGTGTACATCCATTTTATTTTTGTAGTTTTTAGTTTAGGTTTCTTTTTCCTTGTAAAGGCTACTAACGTGGTCTTGGTGGGGTTGATATTAAGTCCCACTGAATCACACCACTGCTTTGCTGTGTTTAGTCCTCTTTGCACTATGTCGCAGAGGACGTTTTCATATTTGCCTCTTGCGAGGATAACTACGTCATCAGAGTAACCCTGGCAAGGTATACCTAATTCGGTCAATTGCCAGAGTAAGCTGTCTACGGTGAGGCTCCACATAAGTGGGGATGCAACTCCTCCTTGCGGACAACCTCTGGTCGTATTGATGGAGATAGTGTCTTGGCCTACCTTCATTTCTGCGATTCTTGTAGACAGTAATTGCGACAACCAGGTGGAAGTCGTTCTATCTACTCCTCTATCACTGAGTGCTCTTTTGACAGCCTCGTGTGGAGTATTGTCAAAAGCCCCATCTATGTCTAGAAAGGCACATACCACGGTTTCTTTTGTGTTTAGAGCGTCTTGGATTTCGTCAGTCAATTGTATCAACGCGGTCTCCGTAGATTTTCCCGTTTGATATGCATGCTGACGAGGGAAATTTTAAACCGTTGGAGAGAACATTATGCTACTGTTCCCCTTTACTTATAGGGACGATTCCTCTGGAAAGTGCAACTGTCGAATTTAAGTTTACACAAAACGAAATCACTCTACTTAGAAAAGGAACTCTCACTTATTATACTGATAAATCTAAAACACCAGAAGAAGTAGGTGTATGGATTGCAGGTCTTAATGTTAAGCTCTCAATAGCCCTAGAAAACACTCTTAAGACCTTCTAAGTAGAGCTTTTACCAATCAACTTCTGTGCTTAATAATGCACTAAAAAACACCTGAAACACTCCAAAATAGCCTGGAACTGCAAAAGGTCTCTTAAGCAAGTAGTTAAATACAACAAAGTAACTTTGCTGTGGATAACAAGACATGAAGAGTTTTTTTTTTTGTATCTGAACTTGTCTGTGGCATTTCGAAATGCCGCTAAGCAAGCAAAAACGTTAATACGGCCTTTACTGGGCTAATCTTAAGTTACAGAAACCTAAACTCACAGTAATTATAGGAATTCTCACAGCGCACTGTCCACTGAGGTACCATTTCTGTAAAATAGGCAAAGTGGTTAGTGAAACATGCAGATTAAACGGCTGACCATATTATCTTTCATTGCAGAGTACTCGTCTGTCAACTCAGCGGATAATAGACTTTCTTAAAAGTATAGGTCTTATATATGAAAAATTTTTTAGGTCGCGATGTAGGAAGATTATTAGGGCTAATCGATCCCAATCCACAATCTAGCTAATCTTTAAAAACGTAAATCTTTGACTCAAAGATCCCTATTTTGCCGACACAAAATTTTCCCAGTTCAATCACCGTAATATATGTAATACATTTTTTATTCTATTTTGTCACTAACTACTCAAGTAAATAATTACCATAAAAAGACATTTGTATATGCAAATGTTCATTGGTTCACCGATATTTTTAAAAGAAAGTAATAATTACAATAATTTGTCTTTTACCTAACACCAGTCGACTAATAAGTTGGATCCAGTTAATAACTATAATTATATAATAAAATCTTCGTCGCTCATAAAAACGCAATGACCATTATAATCACAATGACTTCACTTATTTACTACTACTACTAATTTACTTTTGTCGGCATTTTCAGAATCTCTTATTGTCTTATGATATTCTATAAAAGCTGCTAAAAATATATAAACATTGGTAAGTAACCGTAGAAGTAAATTTTAATATGTGTTCTTAGGAAAGCGTGTGTCGAATCCTAAGAAATGTAATTGACCATAAAGTGTTGTAAATAAATCTAAAAGATTTTAATTTATGTCTTTAACTAACCATACATAAACTAACATGATTTATAATAGAAAGAATAAAAAAACTTTTAAAAAAGGAATTCTGACTACGGCTTCCGTATATCAAGTGAGAGATATTCATTTGATCCATATGAAAAAATATACACGCAATGGCTGTGTGCTTTCCCAAAAACTATTATCCGGTTTACTCATGTGTAAATATTTTTACCATCAATATGTAGGAAATATCATTACTTTTGTTAGTTGATGCGTAAGATATTGTTATAGGATAAAGTAGGGTAAATATTTTTTTACTGTAGGTATATTTGGATAAAACTAGCTATTTAGTTATGGATATTCATCATTACGCGAGTACCTACAATAATTTTTTTAAAATGTTGCTTCTATAAACCAAAAGTTAAAACAATAGTTGATTTTAGTAATTTAATAATATAGAGAAGAAACTGAAACTATGTCACAACCTGCAGACTTGAACCTGCAACCTCCATCTATAGCCAATAACCGCTTAGCTACATACTGGGTATTTCCTCACACCGAAGGAAACACGCCACAGTGTCAATTCCCGAAACCACATTGCACCAGTTAGGCTACACACATACACATACTCATAATCACACAAACATATTTTTTACGGTTTAGGCACGTTCCAGGAACCATGAACAACAAGGAAACACCGTAAAAGCAGAAAAGCCAAGAAGCGAGCACATAATGGCGCCGACGACTCATACTAAGTCCTTACAAACTCTGGAAAAGACACTAAGTTCCATAATAAATTTTTTCTTCTTGCTAGTCTATTTTTTAAATAATTTTGTTTTGTAAATATTTTGTTTTGAAACCCTCGACTCAAAAAGAGGAGTGTTATAGGTTTGTGTGTGTAGCTTCTGAATGAATGATTCGAGTGCGTTTTTTTTAACCGAAAGCCTTATTTATCGCGGTGGTTCAAATCCGATTTTATGAAAATCGGATTAGCAGTTTAAGAGCTTTAAGCACTATTTTCATACGAGGTAGCTATTTTTTAGGTACAGCATCAAAGCTTGTAAACGAACCTGTTGATTTGATTTTTTTTGTTTAATCGATAGAGTGATTTTTTTGGCCCATTTTTTTTTTAAATTCATAATTTTATATTATATATAGCTGAAAACAAACGATTAACTAAATCATATTAATATATGTTTGTTCTAGACTTTAGAACATACTCAATGCATCAATTTCCATTGTCAATATGCAAGATATTATAAATATGATTTAAACAAAGCCATCTAAAGAAAAGTTCAGATAATAATATAATTTATATGATAAACTTAAACATTGACATTTAAATAAATTAGCCATTAGTAAAAATCGGTATTCATGCATTTTTGATGGGGAATATATAATCAAGCATTATTGATAATTGTGAATATAAATTTAAAATTATAGACTCAGATCTTGGAGTCATAAAACTAACAGGAGGGAACATTGATACATATAGCTAAAGTATGAATAGAAATCATTAAATTTTTATTGAATTAATTTTTTAGGAAAGTCTCGGAATTTATTGGGTATCTAGTAAAATATGTATAAAATTTTTTTTATAAAAAAAAATGAAAACATTCACAAAAATTAGGAGAATGTAACAGAAACAATTAAAAAAAGTTTCAAAATGGGTGAAAAAAGTTGTAACAAAGAAGACTATAATAAAATGAAAAATAATCGAAAATACAGAAAAGAGAACGAAAATAATTCTTGATACCGATTAGTATTTAAGTATAAAAGATATATAGTCGCCGCCCATGGTTTATAAGCGACCTCGCATCAGCGACTAAAGTCAGCCTCCCGCGCTCCAACCATTGTACCACGATAGGAATGTGGTCTCAGTCTTCGTTTGGGCCGTAAAACTAATGCGGTCCGATCCAGACCAAATGGCCACGAATTCCAATCCGAAGCAGCCGTTACAGTCTCTTCTTAGCGGAAGAGAGACTGCGCAATCAAAAGCTACAGTTGACCACCTTTAAAAAGATCCGGCTTGAAAGGATTCTTGGGACACCTACGGTGATTCTTCACTATTGTCTTGATATGCAACTACGAGAGTCTGACTACTTTTTTAATTTTTTTTTGTATGCGAAGTAAATAACATCTTCACCATGTGTGTTATACAATTTTTTTTAATGCAGATTATTTATTTAAAGTATGTTTTAAGTATTATAAATAAACTGCAATAATCGAAATCGCGAAGTACGTAATCAATTTTATATTAATTTTTGTAGTTTCCTTAATTCGATTCGAATTTAGAAACGGAAAAGTTGAGTTACAGAAAATTGAAAACAATTTTCTAAAACACTAATAATAATACCGTTTAAGAGAAGATCATCTATCCCAACTATTGATTGAAAATAGGCTGAAAGTATTTTATTTTTAGTTTTCAAACTAAAGATTTTCTTTCTTAGTCTCCTCATTCATTTGTACAAATTAGACTATCAAGAAATTGAAAAATAAAATTGTAAATAATTTGTAAGAAAATAAAAAATGTGAGCCGTCACGGGACGCCTGGCAGATGTGAAACATCGACATTAACCTGTGCCTAAATCATAAGACATTTCCAATTTAAATAACATGGCATTTTTGCACTTTTTGTCGTTAATTTTTTTTACTGAAACAAATGTAGCTAAAAATAATTAAATATCTATTTCTTGTAGGAAATTTGCAATAAATTTGTCATCAGAGTTAAATTCACGATTTTTTTTGTAATTTTCACCATAATTTTTATTTATATCAAACTAAATACATATATATAGGTAATAAAATTAACAAATACAAAATTTGGATACAAAATAAAGTATATTATCGCTTATAAATAATAGTATCACAATGGTATCACAATATTTATTGTACGTTTTCTCAGATTGCTCACAGATGTCGTTAGATTACAGATCGAAAATAAATTTAAAACGTGATTTCGTTTAGCTTTTTATTTAATTGCCTTAAATTCAATAATCTTAAAAAAGGAAATTATTAAAACACAAATTTATATAGAAGTACGTTACTATATTAATATAATTGTAGTTACTTCATAATTTTAGTACAAACAAAAAGCGATAGTAAATAAAAAATAGGAAAATGATGAATTTAATTATGAATACAACTTTATCGTTGAATAACTTTTAAACGGTATTTAAATGGGAAATGTATTATGATTTAGGCACGGGTTAATGTGAATATTAAGGGCTGGTTTGGGTCTGATAATTTTTGTTAGGTTATAATCTAAAAATTTGATGGGTGTTTGGAGAACAAAACCAAATTTGGGAAATAACGGACACCCTTATGTATATAGAGTAGGTAGGTACTCACTCATTTTTATTCAATATTTTTTCATCACTTTCTTTATTAACACTTTGTTTATTCATATTTAAAACAAACACTTTATACACAAATTTTACAGGGACTATTCACCAACAATCTATTTTGATTAACAAGCTGTCAATTTTACAGGTCAGCAAAATATGTAGGTACCTATATTATGTTGCCTATACAAACAAACATTTTTATATATATAGAATAGATAGTAGGCGGAATCGAGTTAGGTTTTTATGAGACAATTCATACCCTGTCCCGCCAAATTTTTGAATCGATGAGCTTCTTCCCCCTATTGTTGGCGCGCCACCCTCGGCGTCGCTCAAAACATGAGACCAATTTCATATAAGGTATCAGTACATCTCTTTATTATATATTATCGATGCGTTAGGTTTTTTACGTCATACGAATCATACGTCACCGTCGCCACGCGAGAAATCTGATTCACGTGCGGCTATAGATGTTTCACATCAAAAACGTCATATCTGACCGGGTTTGAACTTGTGATCTCTACCTAACCCAATCGAACCCGTGATCTTTACCTCTAACCGGTAGCACCTTTAACCATTTGACCACAGATGCCTTAGTTAGTTTTTGATCACATTTTGATTCAACTCATGTCGTATAGGATATTTACTAATTTCTCCTTCAGAAGGAGCGATTAAATGTGAAATCGAGAATTGAAACATCTGTGGTCGAATGGTAAAATGCGCTCCCAGTTAAAAGTACAGATCGCTGCGGTTTGGTTAGTTTACAACTCATATTTTTTAATAAAAGCATATTTTTTATGCTTAATCAAAAGTTATAATTGATATTTTTAGCTACTCCTTGTATCAAAAAAAATATCATCTCAATGAGTACTTCATAGATTTTTTTTATCGTCTTAAACTTTCATTTAATACGCTTGCTCCTTTAAATAAGTAAAAAGTTGGGATTCTATTGGTAAATATTATAAATGAGAAGTATTTTCAATGTAACAATTGCATTTCCCTTATTTTAAAATTGAATAAAACTTTTGTTTTTGAATAATAAAACTACGAACAGAAGCAGTTTTCAATAAATCTTTGATTCTCTTTTGTAGTGGATGTATCGAGAAAACTCGCCGATACGTAAAGTTCACCAGCAACTGAATAATATCTCGATTTGGTTATATTTTGTTTGTTACCTTTTGTACTTACTTTATGTTAGATTTTCTATATCTAATATAGATATTTTCTTTGTGAGCATTTTCCTATTTTTCAATTTAAACGTACCAAGATCAATGACCTGCTTTTTATCAAATACTCAACACTTCGTAAAATGTAAAACGTCTTTATATCCGTGATATTCCTTTGTTGAACTTACTTGAAAAGCTTTTTAAGCAAACACAAAGCTTATTTCTCAGGAGTACCAGTAGGATCCTAACCACGCAGATATCCTGGAGAGGCATTATAACAAAACACCGATACCTGCAGGATACTTCTACAAAAAAATTAATAAGATACCTAAGAATTTCTGAATCATAAAGCTCACTTTAATTATAATTTAATTACTTAAATTATAAAAGTATTTACAAATTTTACTTTAAGTTAATGTTATAAAGAAAATTAAAAAAATGTAAACTTCGTCAAACAATTATCCAGAACAATAGAGAAAAATTAAATGCATTTTAAGTCACAATGAATAATAATCGTCTAATTTAAAATTAAAAAGTTCGTTTTAAAAAGAAATCGTTTGAATTTTTTATTAAATTTATAATTGTAATTGAACTAGAAGAAGTTTTTAACAAGGTGGAATTGTTGTGTAACAGAAAGTATAACTTCTCAAATCTTTTTATCCTTTGATTTTCCCTCTATAAAAATGTTTTTTTTTTTGATAACCATTAACTGGTAGCCAAAGATACAACAAAAAATGTCATCATTAAGCTAAGCAAGGTTCAAAGTCTTGTTTGTTTTGGCATAACTGGAGGTCTGAGAGGCAGTCATCATAGGAATGGAAGTCCTGTTAATAGACCTTTCTCTTATTCACATAATCTTGAAGGGCATACAGGCTTCAAGAATATATGAGCAACATTTTTGTTACATTAGGACACAACAGAGTAGATTAGTAAATTCGAGAAGACATCTAGACGACTATTCAGAACAAATATGTGCCTGAGAAAACATTCCTGGTAGAAGTACATCAACGTGAGGAAAATTTATGTCCCTCTGAAGCATATATATCTGCGTTTCAAACCTGACACAACAAATACACAGAAAGTTAGCGACTATTGGGGCTTTAAAGATCTTTAAAGAGTCATGATCATCATCGACAACCCATATGCGTCCACTGCTGGACATAATTCTCCCTCAGCTCCTTACATCTATCTCTGTTTTGCTCGGTTTTATCCAGTTTCCTTTATCCTTTAGACTTCTACAAACTAGTAGTGGGTGACACGAACTAATATAAAAAGTACAATACGTGGCAGAACTTAAATAAAATATAAGGAACGACTTTTAATACAACTTTATGTAATACCTACTCTTTTTTTTGTAATTCATATTTTAATATGGCTGGAGACAACCAGTAGCATTTTATATAGCAAGTGCTTTTATGAAAATAACTTGACCTGTTTGATATTCAATTAAATTATTCAGCCTGTGACCTAAATTTTTTATTCATCTGTTTTGAGACGGGAATCAGTCGGGATTATACTTTGAACAAACATTAATATTCCTTAGGGACATTATTGAAACTTTTGAATACTTTTATCAGTTTAGCAAAATAAATCGAGCAAATTTCGGATTATGTACTACTTACTTTTTATACAAGATTAAAACAATTCCAAATGAAAATAAATAAAAATAATGGGGAAAAAATATATTAGAATTTCGGTGACAAATAACCGAAGATATAAATTAAATGAAATGAAAAAAATTAAATAATTCAGAAAGATCCTAAATCCTAAATATACACGAAAAAGGTTTTTGAATTTTTAATTTAAATCCGTTGGAATTATACCAATAAATATCTTTTTTTACTGTTTTTATTTATTTATAATTCAGGAGAATACTGACTTGAATATAAATATTGATTAAAATACACCAAGATGAGTAGAAAATTATTTTATAAATTGCCTCAATTCCAGTCTAGCATGGACCTATATATATATAAATCAGCTCTGCAGGCCTAGTGGCCTTTGGCTTCGAGATCTTTCACTCTTTTCCATTTTGCTCTATCTCTCGCTTCCATTTGCCAGTCCCGAACTCCCTCACTTCTTAAATCATCTTTAACTTCTGCTAGCCATTTCTTTCTGGGTCTTCCTCTTCTCCTTTTCCCCCTTCTCCTTCCATTAATATTCTTTTAACCCATCTGTTATCCTGCATCCTAGCTATGTGTCCCAGCCATCTAGCTCTTTGTGCTTTTGCTACCTGAACAATATTAGGTTGGTTGTATAGTTCTTCCAAATTTTTATTTGTTCTTCTTCTTTATTCTCCCTCCTCTGTTTTGATTCCTCCATATATTTTCCTTAATATCTTCCTTTCCCATATCTCTAGTTTGGTTATTAATTTTTTATTCATTGTCCACGTCTCACAAGCATAGGTCACTGTTGTTCTTATTATAGATTGGTAAGCTCTTATCTTTAGTCTTCGTGACATCGTTTTTGACCTTAGTATCTTGTTTAACATTCCAGCCGCTTTGCTTCCTTTTGACAACCTTTTGTCTATTTCCTTCTCTTCCTCTCCCTTGCATGTTACCGTTACCCCTAGATACTCCATTTCCTCCACCTTTTCTATAATGTATTGTCTGTTTCTTGAACAATTGATTGCCGCAGGGTGGGTGTTTCTTCCTTGTTATTGTCTTTCATTACCATATACTTTGTTTTCGTCTCATTTATTGTTAACCCGTACGCTCTTGCTTTACTTTCTAATAGTTTAAAAACATTCTTTATTTCCTTTTTGTTTCTTGCCATTATCACTATATCGTCCGCATATGCGAGACATTGGTGCCTGTTACCATATATTAACCCATTTGTTCTTATTCCACTTTCTCTCAAAATCACTTCTAGGACCAAGTTGAAGAGAACTGTAGACATTGGGTCACCTTGACGTAGACCCTTTTTTCCTTCGAATTCTTCTGAAACTCCTCCCTCTATTGTTACCTTATTTGCTGTTTGTTTCAATGTCATTTCTACTAGTTTTCTTAGTTTTTTCGGGATGTTTAATTTTTTCAGAGCTTCCATTAGTTTTTTCCTGTTGATCGAGTCATATGCTTGGCGGAAATCAATAAATACTAGGTGTAGACTTAGATTTTGTTCGTACGTATTTTGTTGTATCAATTTCGTTATGAAGATTTGGTCGATTGTTGATCTTCCTGCCCTGAATCCTGCTTGGTATTCACCTACCTGTATATTATGAAATTCGTCTAGTCGTTTCTTTATTAACTTTGCTAAAACTTTGTATGTAACATCCAAAAGTGCTATTCCTCTGTAGTTATTAACTTCTTCTTTGGGTCCTTTTTTATGTAGGTATAGGGATTATAAGTGCGTTATTCCAATTTTTCGGCATTTTTTCTTCTTCCCAAATTTTCACTATCAATTTCCATAATCTTGTTTGAAGCTCTTCTCCTCCCTGCTTTAGGATTTCAGCTGTCATGTCATTCTCTCCCGCACTCTTATTATTTTTAAGCTCAAGTATACAATCTTTTATTTCTTCTTTAGTTGGAACGTTTAATTCTATGTCCTCATCTATCCCTTCTTCTTCACTGCCACTGTATTTTTGTTCTCTCACTACTTCTTCTTCTTCATTCAATATATTATTAAAATACTGTGCGAAAGTGTTTAATTTCTCATTTATATCCCCCACCAGGAGTCCATCTTCACTTTTTACATATCGGGGGCCTTTCTGTTCTTTTCCTTGTGAACTTTTTATTCCTTGATAGCATGGACCTATATTGAGACGAAATCAAGACCTCCATACATACTTATTATTTTTACTTAATTAAGTACTATGACGCGACCGTAAGGTGGCGCGGTCGATATCTAATATATTTAATCCATAAAATACAAAATACAACGAAAAAAATAGTAAAAAATAATAGTAATACGATAATTATGTATCGCTTTATTGTAACCCTCTTGCAATTTGGAAACTTTTAGTTAATGACCCATTATCTCCATTTTATCTCTCTTTGCATTGAATATCATTTAAAGTTCAATTAAACTGTAAAGATAAGCATATGTGTTTATAATAACATTATTCTGAATAGTATTGGATAATTAGTATCGATATGAAAATGAATATTTTTAATTTAAATAGGAAAAAGTCTCCTACGTTTAATTATATAAAAACGATTGAATTTTCTTTTCACTACCACATTAAAATTTTATATCTCTTGTGCATTTGATCTTTATCGTTACATCTACTACGTTAATTATAAATTATTAAATAAATATATCCATGACTCACATTAAGTATCTATAATTCTAAGAACTACTAAAATTTTAATACCTGTACCGTTTTCATTTCATTATTGCTCATGGCAAATAAGTATATTTTAGTTTTGCATTTAAAAGGTTAATTTGATATTTGATTTTTGTATTTACACAACAAATGGGACATGGCATTTTAGTTTTTAGTAAATAATCATTTTAATAACAACTATGCGGTTTTATTTAATAAAATGTTATATTCGTGTATTATATTATGCGAGATACCATATTTCAATGATTTTTTTCTTGTTCTAGCATAAGTAATGGATTTTAATTATTTATTATTTAGAATTAAAAAATGCCGTTGTAGGCACTTTGAAATCTCCTGTGTAATTCAAGTTCATAATCTGCAGCTCGGGTCTCTATTAAATAATCCCTTGGTAAGCAGGTGTCCCTTTATTGGTGCATTGCCCGTAAGGAAACCTGTAAAGACTCGTAGCTGATTCCTACTTGTTTTGTGTAGTGTTTCAGCTCTTTTGGCACACATTTGTGCAATAAACATTCTGTTATGTACTTGGCCAGAGATTTTTTTTTTTTTTTGTTAAGGATGTCCTCGTGGGTATAGACCTAAATACAAATGTACCGAAAACATCTATTGGGACAGAAGAGGTAATTTATTAATTTGAGGTTTAAAGGCCTGCAAGTTAGGACGAGTGGGGAAGACGTGGGGAGGTAAGGAGTTCCATAATCTGGAGACCCTGGGGATGAAGGAACGATCGAATCGATCCGTTCTCGATGTCGGGCACTGAACAGTATAAGGGTGCATGGAGTTGGCACGTCGCGTTGCTCTGGCTGGTCTGGCAAGTGGAGGCATTATAGAGCGGAGTTCTTCTGAGCAAAATCCGTTTATGTATCGGTAAAACAAGGAAAGATCAGCCACTGCTCTTCGGTGGGATAATGGGGCTAGGTTTTTGGTGATACTGGTGTCGTCTATTAGTCGAACTGCCCTTCTCTGTATTGCATCAAGAACTCCGAGCCTTGACGGCGCCGCTGAACCCCATACATGTGAGCAGTATTCAAGATTAGGCCGTATTTGGGCTTTGTAAAGCGTAGCCAAGTTGGATGGAGAAAAATATTTCCGTGCTCTAAACAGAAAGCCTAATTTTTTTCCTGCTGCAGTTGCTATGGATGCAATATGTTCGTTCCAGAGTAAGTCCTGGGAGATCGTTATACCAACCAGAGTAATGGAGTCGCCCGCTACCAGTGTCTGATCGTTGATTGTAATGGATGGGCCGCATGTTTGCCTCTTGTTGGATAGGCAACATGTCTTTGTCTTGGAAGCGTTGAAATTAACAAGATTCTTTCTTCCCCACTTGTCTACAATTCTCAAATCTTGATTGAGAGAAGCCGCTGTGGATCTTCTGTCCTCTTCCAGAATATCTAGAGGTATGGGACGGCTGTGTGCCTTGCTACAGTGTAGGTTGCTATCATTTGCAAAACCATGTATCGGGTTATTAGTGGCTTCCAGCAGATCATTAATGTGTAGTAAGAATAGAGTGGGAGCTAGAGCCGATCCTTGTGGAACTCCAGCGTTGATCTTGTAGAGGTTGGAAGAATGCCCATCTACAGCAACTTGGATGTGCCTGTTGGAGAGAAACTTGGATATCCATCTGCAAAGGTTTTGCGAGAGTCCGTATGAAGGCAGTTTGTTCAAAAGAGCTGCATGCCACACTTGATCAAATGCTTTTGAGATGTCTAGTGATACTATTTGAGTCTCCCCATAGCGGTGGATGGCATCACTCCAGACATGAGTTACATATGCTAGTAGATCGGCTGTTGACCTTTGTTGGCGAAAACCATATTGCCTGTCACTTAAAAGGTTGTGTGTCTCAAGGTAGCTCAAGATCTCGTGATTGACGTATTTCTCCATAGTTTTGCTAATAACAGATAGAAGAGCTATGGGTCTATAGTTAGAAGGCTGGGTTTTAGAGCCTTTCTTGGGGACTGGTTGTACTCGAGCAGTTTTCCAGGATTGTGGAAAAATACCAGTATCATATGATAGTTGAAATAGCTTAGTAAAAACTGGCGCTAGTTCAGGAGCACAACATTTTAAGAGGAAAGCAGGTATTTCATCAAGGCCGCTTGCTTTGTTGGTATTTAGATGTGTTCCCCATTCCTTTTTATTTCACCATTCTTCATCTTAAAGATTTCTTGATTTCATGGCATTTTCTATTCCATCTTTTTTTTCGTATTTTCCAATTTCTTCTTCTAGGTGAGCTCCACTGATATCCATTCTTGGCCATCAGATGTCCATACTAGTTTAATTGCTTGGATTCAATATTTTCATATAAGCTGTTCTGTTCTCCAATTTTTTTATATCTCATTATTTGGTATTCTATTCATTAAACTGTAGCACCTTCTCCAAAAACTTGTTTCCCATGTATATATTTATTGTCAGCTAGTAAAACTTGGTCGTCAGCAAATAAAAGTCTGTATATGAATCTAGTATTTCTCCTATTCGCTGCTTAAATGTGAAGGACGATTAACACCCTGAACGTAAACCTTTATCCACTCTAATATAAACACTTATTGTTGTACGCTATTAGGCGCATCAGAAGTTCTAACTTTTAAGATTTTCTGGAAGTTTATAAAATTTCTAATAACGGTCTAAATGAAAAGGACCAATATCATCAAATTTTACTTTCCATTGTTATGTCTAACTCCGAAGATTTCTTACCGAATACGCAACTATTTTAAAAGTTATTTGTAGATAGGTACCCAGTTTTTTTATGTATTAATGTATGGATCAAATTTTTGTATTTAAATGCATTAGGGTTTGACTACATTTGAAATTTTTGGTTAAGTCAGGTACATTAAAAATATTCCCTTTTCTATAGAATTGACAAAAAAATTATTTTAATAATGGATTAGTCTTCGTGGAATTCTTTGTAGACGACAAAAGGAATAAAAGCATCAGGTAGAAGTATGACGTCAGATATAGGTGTGATTAAGAGGGGTTGAAAATATACAAAAGAATGAAGGGACCAAAAATGTATTTTTAAATTTAGTTAGTTCATCCCTAGCAGTTCGTTGGTGACGGTTTTTAAGTTTAGTTTATGTGTACAACAATATGTGAATGGAACGGATATTAAAATACGCGATTTACTATCTATTGAAAAGTGATGATTCGCTTATAGGTTTCATAAGGTTCATTAAGTAGAGTTATTCCAAAAAAGTGACAAAAAGTTTAACAGCAAGCCACTATGTGCTATGTTTTAAAAGGTGATTCGTAAGTTATGAATAACCAAAATTTATTAAATTTATTCCGGCTTCGTAGGGTTGGAAAAACCACGGAAAATCCGACATTTTTTATTTCAGAAAGAAAATTATTGATTTCAGCAATAGAATTTTGCTTGAATTAAAAAAACCTACAAAATAATGTTTTGTAAAACTCTTTAGCTTGATTTTCCATTGAGTAAATTAAGATATACCAACAAAATTTTACATTTTTAAGACTTTTAAAACATCGTTCCTATTTTAGTAAAGAATTAACATTGAGAAAAATGATAGTTTATAATCTTTTCTTTAAAATACGCTAAAGATGAATTCTGTCCGATAATTAGTTCTTCCGAAATCGACTTTTGAATTTTTTTCGTGCTTTTTTGTCGGTTCAATGTATCAGTTAAGTTAATTGTTCAATAATTATCTTTACGGCCTTTTAATCTCGCATTTGTCTATCTTCGATTTTCATATAAGTTCAGAAAAATTGTTCCGAAAGTTACTCTGAACGCGCGATTTCTATTTTTCAGTAAGGTGGTGGACGAAACCGTCTGGAGAATTGCATGCAGCAGTCTTCTTACCAGCCGGCTTTCCCTACCAACCTACTAAAAAATAGAAATGGCATGTTCGTGACTTACGCAACAATTTTTCGGCGTTTCAATCAAGTTACATGAAAATCGAAGATAGACAAGTAAAAGATTACATTTCAAATGCCATAAAGAAAATTATTTCGTACGTTTTATTATTTCGAGCAAAAGTTTTGATGATATTATTGCGATCGCTCCAATACTTTTCTCTCTAAAATAAAAAAAGAATAAGTCGCATTTTTCGACGTTTTTCCGGCCTAACAAAGCCGGAAAAACTAACTTTTGATTAAATTCTGGTTTTGCAAAACTTACTAACCACTTTTTAAAAGCTGACACTGTATTATGCTTATTTCCAAATTTATCTTCATTATTAACAAAACTTCATTAGTTTGATTTTCATTATCAGTATTTTCTTTTTAAAAATCTAATTGCTGCGGCATATAGGAAAACTCATATATAAAAAAGTTGTAAAAAGTTCCGGACAATCAAAAACTGCTACCAACAAAAATCGATGGCAATAAAGGAAAAACACTGAAACAGAGTATTCAGTAGATATTGCTGTAAATTGCCTGTTTGTATCTAACTTCATATGCACAATTTGAATTTATTAAACGACCTAAAAAATATAAAAAAATTTGAATGTATAACTATAGACATTTAGAAATATAATTAATTTAAATTTGATCTATTGAAATAGGTACATACCATTAAATGTTTACATAAAATATTTTATTTTCTTTAAAAAAAATCATTAAGGTTTATATAATTCTACACCCGGAATATGATAAGATTGAACACCTACTTCATTAAAAAACATAGGTTGGGTATGTTTTACGTTTATTGAATACTCCTTATTACGACGCCAAGACTTGAAATTACGACACTTATTATTATTTGACCGTGCGAACTTTTTCAATTCAATTTAAGTCATATATACTCACAGATAAATATTTCATATATGTGATTTTCGGATCTGTGAAATCAGTATTAGAATATTTGTTGGAACTGATGCAAATAATTTATGGAGTGTTCGATTTTGGTTCAGTTGAGCTAATTAAGGGTCAAGTTAAAGAATAATCGCGGAATCTGATCTTGGTTTCCAAATAATGCCTTGAGACTAGAAAGTTTGGCAACATAGTGACGTACAGGCTTGGCTTTGGAAACTGGTTTTACTAACGACAAACTTCGAGTGGCCGACAACCGAACTCCGATGAGGAAAGCAAATCGTCCCACTTGCTAAAGAAACAGTCGCTTGATCAGTTCTTCATGTGCGACAGAAGATATAGTTACCATCTCGAACTTTTTTGAAGACTTTAACCTTAGTGCGGAATGTGCCGGCGCGCAACGTCACGTGCTTCAAAAATGTGTTTACGCGGATTCAGGAATATGCCCATGTGCTTTTTAAATTATTCACAAATGGAACTGATATTTTCTTTGGTTATCTAGCTGTATGAGTATTTTTGGCATCATAAAGCTAGGTTACCGGAGTTAAAACCAGTTTTCATACTGCGGCATATTCAACATAAGTACATACGTAAAAAAAAATAGGTAAAATTTCAAATTTATTTAACAATTATATTTTACATATATTCGTATTCAGATAGATGGAACGAATATATTTATTTAAACGGAATGTTTAAATTAATAATTAACACTAATAAATTAGTTAATATGATACACAATAAACTATTTATATCTAAAGATCCGGTTGATGATGTATAGCTATACTTTATATCCATCCGTATTTGGTCAGGATATCTACACTCATATTCTGAAAAAAAAATACAATAACGATAATTTTACAAATAATTATTTAAAAAAAAGTAAACATATTAAAAACTGGTTAGGTAGGTACTTATCTATTCTTCAAAAATCAATAACATAAAATTAATATCAGGCAATGGAAATTTCTAATTATATACCCACGTATTCCAATACGAAATTTAACTATGATTTTCTTCATTATATTTTTTGTGTAGTGAAAATTTAGGAAAATATGAAGCCGATCCTGTGTTTTTCCGAAAATAGAATATTTATTTGCAAAAAAATCTAGTGGCATGATTCTCTTTCATGCTCCTTTATAAAACGATAGAGTATCGGTTCCATTAAAAAAAAAATAATAACTAGGATAATCATAACCTATTCATCAAGACGTCTCATTCCCTAGAGGGATGTTTGCGATCTTTTACATGGAGATATTTGATTCATTTAACGCAGTGAATCAGTCCGCATTCTTCATGGTTATTATGCGACTTGGCTTTCTATACGATTTTTTTCCACTCTTTTCTACTTGTGCATATTTCCCTCCAGTTCCTCACTGGTTTTAATATCACTGTCGACCTGGTCCTCCCATCTTTATTTTGGTCTGTCTTTCTCTGCTTTCCATCTTATGACGTTTTTGATCAGGAAGTTGTTTTTTTTCTCTTTATGTCTCGTCTCAATCTCAGTTTTTGTGCTTTGATATATCTGACAATATCTTCTCCTATTATTGTATCTCTAATTTCATGATTCATTATACTTCTCATTTTTATTGGGCTTCTGATTCTCTTTATGATCTTTCACTAAAATATTCTTAAGTATTTCTTCGTCTTTACTTGTGAGGAACATTGTCTCAGCTGCGTATGTAGTTACAGGTCTGATTGCCACGTTATATTTCTAGATAAGTTCTTGTCTTCCTTAGGTATAAAATATTCTATTTTTATTTTTTTTATATTGTTATTATCTTTTGTATTGCATATTAGCTATTTTGTTTTCCCTTAATTGATTAGTACCTATTATTTCAACATATTTAATACTCTTAGGACACCAGGAATCCTTATGCTTAGTTTTTTTTTAATAATCCCGATACTTTCTTAATTGTGTTGTAAAAGGGCATAAGGAAAAAAATCGTCACATCAAGAGTTTTTTTACAAAAGAAATTTCATCTTTTTAAAAATACAACCGGGTTCAGCTTCAAATTTTCCTTTTTTGGACTCTTGAGATGTTAAATTTTCGGTAGGTACACAAAACAGCACACAGGCTGAATTTCGTATTGAAATCCGATGGTGAATTAGAACTATTTTTTATTTGAAAATCGAAAGTATTTATTTAAAACTAAATTAGGAAACGAGTCGGAATATTGACACATACGATAATTCTAAGAACCAATTTCATATGTATTTCCTTTACTTTTTTATCTGTAACGTTTCTTATAAATTCCTCGCGTGAAAAGTTGTATATTTTATTTATATTATCTTTATTTGTATTGTTTATTATAACAAAATATATTTTTATAAAAATGATCTCAGAATTCATTAGCAATTTTTTTACCTACGATAAAGTTACATTTTCTATCTTTGTTACGGACCTAAATTAATTAAATTTGACCCTTACAAAATCCGAAATAAAAGTTTCAATTCAGAAAATATAAAATTTTAACTGGAAATATTTTTAACTCAAGCCTCGCATATGAAAATTTCAAGAATTTTTAATAAAAATAAAATTGTTTGTTCATATTTGTAAATTCCTAAATATTAATTATATAAAACTTTCTATTGTAAATAACTTTGTAAATATTAAAGTTAACATGAGTATCTACAGATTTAATGTAACTATATCATCTGTAACTTGGATCTCCATTAAACAGCCTCGTGGTTTGCATGTGCCTCTTGACATATGAATGGTCTGTAAGGATTCGTCTAATAATTATTAGCCAAATCCTGCTGGTTTTGCGCAGTGTTTCAACTCTTCTGGCAGACGTATACACTCAATACACATTCAGTTGTGGATTGTGGACCAGAGATGTGTTTCGAGTGTCTGAAGACCACTTTAGGAGTCTTTAAATCCTCAATAGCGGTCTGACATACTGTGCATATGTTGATCCTCTTAGATGTTATTTTGTTTTTTCTTTCGCATGGTAAATTGCATATACCTCTGCTTAAAATACAGATGTATATGTTCCCAGAGGAACAGAAATTTTTACGTTTCCGTTACTGCTGTAAATTTCTGCTCTTGAACTATCTTCAGTCTTAGGTTGAGTGCTCTCATTTTGCCATTCCTCATGCTGATATATGTCTACTTAAAATGTTTGCTTAGGCAGGGCATTTGGGAACAATGAGATCTTATTTCACTTCGACTTATTTAAAAAGTTTAAATACAATCACTACTGTTTGAAATTCATTATAATGTTTATCAAATTATTGTTACTTACGGTATGAATTGACTCTACTTTCACAAAAGTTGAAACTACATTTACTGAGACATCGTAAGTAGATCGTTTCAAAGATAAAGTATAAAGATTAGCGCACCAGAAAATTCAAATTCTGGTTTAATACGTACTAAAACGATTTTTTCATAGAACCATTAGCCTAATGAATTACAGTCAAACAATCAATCCAAGTTCAATAAACCTATTTTTTAGTACCGAATTTATTTACTGCAAACTTTAATGAACAGTTTATGCTGCAGATCCACATTTTACTGATTAAATTTTTGCAGTTTTTTATCTATATACTTATAATAAATCTGTATAGAGAGGTCAATTCTGTACATGAAATATATCTCCAAAATAACTATCAGGGGGTGATTGGGGATCAATACTGATTTCAAAAATGCAATCAATAAAATTTTTGTCTGTCTGTCTGTCTGTCTGTCTGTATAACCGCTATAAAAACAAAAACTACTCGACGGATTTTAACGAAATTTGGTACAATTATTTTTAATACTCCTGTGCTGGTTATAGTATACTTTTCATCACGCTACAATCAATAGGAGCAGAGCAGTGAAGGGAAATGTTGGGAAAACGGGGGAAGCTACTCCATTTTTTAAGCTTCCGTCGCGTGTGCAACCTTAATTGTTAAAGCTATACAGAAATCCTCTTATTTTTATAATTTGGAGATCAACTGTGAACGGATTTTACAAAATTTCACCCACAGGGGGGGTTGCGGGGGCATGAAAAAAAAAAAAGTCTATGAGTTCTACAGGTTTGAAACTTTGCAAAATAGTTATTTTTATAATTTTGAGGTCAATTGTGAATGGATTTTACGAAATTCCACCCACAAGGGAGGATGCGGGGACGTGAAAAAAATACAATAAAATTTAAAATCTATAAGTCCTACAGGTTTGACACTTTGCAAAATGGTTATTTTTATAATTTTGAGGTCAATTGTGAACGGATTTTACGAAATTCCACGCACATGGGGGTTGCGGGGGCGTGAAAAAAATCAAAATCTATAGGTTTAAAACTTTGCAAAATAGTTATTTTTATAAGTTTGAGGTCAACTGTGAACTGATTTTACGAAATTTCACCCACAGGGTTGTTGCGAAGGCGTGAAAAATACAAAATTAAATTTAAAATCTATACGTCCTACCTACAGGTTTGAAACTTTGCACAATAGTTATTTTTATAATTTTGAGGTCAATTGTGACCGGATTTTAGAAAATTTCACCCACAAGGGGCCATGCGAGGGCGTGAAAAATAATCTTTACTTATAATAAATCTGTAGAAATGAAAATTCTGTACATTAAAGATATTTAAACAATAATTAGCGGGATGTGTTACTACATCGATATAGAACCCAAAAATGTGGTTAGATTTTTTTGTCTGTCTGTCTGTATGTTTGTGCGCGCATCACATTAAAACTGCTGATCCGATTCGAATGCGGTTTTCACAGATGTATTTGTCTTCTTTCAACTTAACATCTGGTATATAAAAATTTCTCCCCCACCCCTTTAACGAATTCGGGGGAGAAATTTTTATATAAAAATCAACACGCCACGCGAACTACCTCGCGGTTACAGCTAGTATTTTAATAAAAAAACTAATCATTTAGTTTGTTCTTATAGATTGATGTTTTTCTACAATGTTGATGATTTTTATTACAATTTCAATTTGTAGTGAACAGATTAAAAAGCATATTTTCAAATTTCAGTTTCATTTTGAACCAAAAACAACATATTCATTTATTTACGCTAATAATTTATCACTGTTTATAAAAAAACAATAAGTGTGTGTAAGTAGGTTCTAGCACAGGAAGTTAGTTCGTGGACCATTTTCAGATAATTCGGATATGACATTGTTTCGATTTCTCTTTAATATCATTTTCTTCTTTGTATAATTTAAAAAATACCATAAGAAATACCTCAAAATAAATTGTCTACTACGAAAATGGATAATAATAATTGAAAGAGTTATGTCAATATCTATTACCTACTCAAAAAACTGTTTTATAATATCTATATTTTGTTGAAAATTCTTTGGTTATTTCTTTGCTTGAGTCTCAATTATTTGTATTAGTCAACTTAAATATTTTTTAACATTTAATAAACTAATTAAATCACAATGTATTTTATTTAGTGTCCTTTTGTTATCTGAATGCTTTTTACCGGAACAAGAGGTAAAGAATTTTATTTATATCACTTCAAATGCGATTTCTCTGAAACTAATAAAGCTGATCTAACAGACACAATCGGGGTGAAAAGAGGATTTAACTCGAGGTGCTTGACCTCTATTGCATTTCCCATTTAGAGGTTTGAGGGGTTTCCTGTAAAAAATAATTAGAAATTACATTAATACTTAAACTGTAATTTTTTACAGTGTTTGCATAAAGAAAAAGGTGTTTTTTAACATTAAAACCGTACGACATATAGTTACTGGTTATTCTGCAGTCCAATTAGGCTTATTGTGCTTTTTCCATTGGTTATTTCAGGATTTTGGTACCCTCTACTAGTTTGTATCGGTCTTAGAGATGGTAACCATATTTTTGAAAGTTTTTAGAAAATATACAAACAAGAATATATTAAATGGCATTAAGGAGACATTGAAAAAATTTCCCGTCCAGCAAGACTCGAACTTCAGCTGTCTCTTGTAATCCTCTTATTGATACCGTTTGTGTTTTATTTTTTCAGCTTGTTGCTTCTTAGTCTGCATCTTGGGTCTCTATTAAGCAGTCCCATGGTTTGTAGGTGTCCCTTGAGAGGTGCATGGTCTGCAAGGAATCCTTCAATGACTCGTTTTAAACAGTCTTGCAGCTCTTCTGGCGCACGTCTATTCAATAGACATTCAGCTCTCTGCTTGGCCAGGGATGTGGTTCCATTCTGTTGTTTATGGATCCAGATTTTTATTTTATTCCTTTTGGTACCTCTACAGGTGGCTCTAGACCGTAGAATATGGTGGCTGATCTTTGTCTTGCTAATTTATTAGCCTTTTTGGTTGCGATTTAAATAATCAATAGATATTTTTTAAACCCATTTTTTCTAGAGTATCTATTATTAAAGTCGCAGTGTGAAACATGGCGTTGTCAGAGAAAATATCAAAAGAGCATGATATCTTTATTTTTTTTAAACGACCCTCGTATATATCAAAAGAGCATGCTTGAAAAAGACACAAATAAATCTTTGTCCAATCTGTAATTTTTGCGATAAGTAAAACAAAACTATAAACTGTCTTTCCTTCTCTATCTCTTCTTATCTTTTATTTTTCTTAAATTTATTTTAGTTGTTGGCGTAGCAACGCGCGCCGGTAGATACATATAAATAATATAAAAGGATGTTTGTATATATGAAATCGATAGACTCAGAAACTATTTGACCGATCATTATGAAAATTGGTATGTACATGTATTTTTCCACGGAGAAGGTTTATATGCTATACCCATTGATGCCACTCGCCACCAGGTGACGCTGTAAACTAGCAACTTCTGCTCCGTTCAACCGATTGTCATAAAAATTAGTATGACTATGTATTTTTTCTCGGAGAAAACGAATTGATGTAACTGGCCACCAGGCGGCGCTGCAACGTATCGCCTAAAAATGAATTATTCAAAAAGCAAATCAACTAACCTCACTTTTATCATCTCTCAATAAGCTTGAAATAATCACACAAATAATAAATAATATAAATAAGTTATAGAAATATATTATATATCTAATCGATAATTTACAAAACCGTAAAAATTTGAAAAAATTGTAAAAAAACATCAGTAGGCGGTACGAAGTTCGCCGGGTCAGCTAGTTATTATTATAAAAGAATATATAGAGAGTATTATAAAAATGCTTCGATGCGATGAGACGCCTATGTATCAATTAGTATGTGATACACAAAACAGTAAGTGAATTTTGGCTATTTTATAAAAAACCAATTTCACTTTATTGTTGCCGATTCCTGCACAAGTCTTATCAACATTTCATAGTTTGAAAGCCGTAAATCAGAAAGTAAGTGGAAGTCGAATCCCGACTTGCTAGAGTCAAAATTTTAACAGTTCATATACTTACGGGAGAAAATCAATAAACAAATGAAATCAATTTATATCTTTACCAATTAAATTTATTCTTTTTCATTTTTTCTCTTCTCTTGTTGATCCTTATTTTGTATCTTTGGTTTGCCTCTAGCTCCCTAGTTCATCAAAGTCATAGATCACCGTACCTAAGTTTGTACAGCAAACGGTTCTGCAGATGTTCGATTCTAGTTTAGTATAGGTATTTTTAAAAATCTACTATTTCAGTGAAGAAGGAAATTTAGCTTCTTATCGTTATAATGAATAACAAAACTTTGATTACAAAGAAATTTTTTAAACATTATTACACATGTAAACTCAGCTACCAGATAAAAAATCATCACCATAAACTTGTTTCCATAATCGATGCATTTTGGTTTAAAATAGAATTAATATTAGCTCTTTGTTCAATGCTCATTTTTCGACCAATGGCGATGTTAAAAAGATATTGTCACTTTAAGTGCAACAACTCTGCGTAAAATGGATCAATTGTCCTGACATTTTGACAAAACATCAATGAAAGATGTACATATTGAACGCTAGCCCCTGTTAATTTTTCTAGAGACCTGGTATACTATTCATGAACGGATTTTTTAATAAAAATTAAAGTATGTACAGAAAGTTATCAATCATTACCAGTAGCCTTTAGTTTTGTGATAACTCATGTAGTTTAATAAATATAGGAGTAGGGTTTTTTTGCTGAATATAAAAATATTTTCAAACTACAGATCTGTGTTATAAAAAATATTATAATTTTTGTAAACGTGATCAAGACTTCAAACTGTTCATTTAACCAATTTATTGTTTCAGTATGATATATGACCTGCTTTATAACTTGTTCTGAATTCTCAGACGGTCTTGGGGAGGTAAAAAAGCTCCCATGTAATTTAATGTTAAGGTCTTCAAAAGGTGAATTAATAACGATATTCTTAATGGATTTGGGATTTTATGTAACATAAAACTAACATTTTTTAAAAAATTTCGTGGGAATACACTTATTATTTTTTATTTTGTTAATCACATTTGATGTTGTAGTCTTAAAACATTATTTTTATAAATGGTTTGCTATTTTTATATTTTAGGGAATAAAATAAATGAAAGTTCTAAAATAAGTGACTGGTGTAAATAATAATGCAGAAATATTATATATATGTAAGTCTGAAATGATCATATGGTAACTTTCTCTTATACCAGATGTTATTTCCTCCTAAGAACAATGTAAAATCAATGTTTGGTAAACGTTTTAGGTCAACTTATTCATAAGTAAATAACTATTTCTAATATTAATAAAAAAATGGAATAAAATATGATAAAGCTAACTTAAAATTAGCAGAAATTTTTATCTCTTAGATCGAAAAGTTAAATTTTATGACTTTTAAGAAATGAAGAAACTTTTTAAACATCAAATTTTGTTTTTGTGTGTGACTAGTATAAAATTGTTAATGTGGTCTACCTTTCCCAGAATGTTGTCTGCAAAAGAACATATCATGTTTTATAACTTGTTGGAACGTGACTTAAAATAAAAATATGTTTTCGCAGAAAAAAAATTACAAATATTTTGAAACCTAATCTTAACAGTAGAATTTTGGTAATTCTTTTTTTACACCGTTTGATGTGACATTCAATTTACGACCTTATTCGGTTTAACCTGAGATTTAGATTTTATACAGGGTTTGTCCGGAAAGTAATAGGACTGAGTCGATTTAAAAAAAAATATTGAGCCAATTGTTACAATTCTTTAAAAACTTTGAAAATAGGCTCCTTCTGCGTCGATGCAGCGCTGCCAGCGCGATTTCCAAGCATTGAAGGCGTCACGGTAGGCATTCTCCGGAATAGCCTTGAGAGCCGCGGTGCATGCTGCTTGTATCCCCTCTGCCGTCTCAAAATGCTTGCCTTTCATCGGCCTTTTCAGGCGAGGAAACAAAAAAAAGTCTGGTGGGGCCACATCTGGGCTGTAGGGCGGCTGCGGAAGCGTTGGGATGCCGGCCTTGGTCAGGTAGCTGTTCACAAGAAAGGCAGTGTGAGCCGGGGCGTTCCGCATGTTCAAATGCACCGTCACAATGTCATGAACCACAGATTTTGGTAAATTTAACATCTGGGCAATTAAACGAATACTTAGTCGACGGTCTGAGTTTAAAACTTTGCGCACACGAGTCACATTGTCGGTGTTTGTCGAAGTCGAAGGTCTTCTAGCACGGTCTTCATCGGCGACCTCTTCCCGGCCCTCCAAAAAGGCCTGGGCCACCGAAACACACCACTTCTTGCTAAAGCAACATCTGGGTAAGCCTGCTTGATCATATCAAACGTCTCTGTCGCAAATTTACCGAGTTTCACACAGAATTTAATCGCGTACCTCTGCTCTAACGAACGCTGCATTTTCGGCTTGCACCACTCACAGAAACACATCGCGCAAAAATGCCTGTCCTGACTCTCCAGGTGCTCTGAGACAACCGACCAGCCGCTCGTTCGTTAGCTAGGAACGCCCTCTACCGAATCCAGTCGGCGCGTACACGCTCCAAAGTACAGTCGCGGCGGAAGAAAATCAGTCCAATTACTTTCCGGACAAACCCTGTATATTTACCCACGACTCATAAGTAAATTGCGTAATTTTTAACCTATAACTCTGTCAGTAAGTGTCAAATTATTAAGGAGTTGTGTTATAGCATTGTATAAGTTAGTCTTTATACAATGGTTATAATTTCATTTACTAAACTAGTGGAGTAAGTAAATTGAAACCTGTATTATTATGTTGGTTACCTACAGTTTTCATTAAATTAAACTAACATTTGACATTTCTCAGACAGAAATGTCTGCGAAATCGAATACTTTGACAACTTATGCCAAAATTTAAATTTTATATTTGTTATTTTTAGTTTTATACAAAACCATTTGGTAAGTCGTGGGTAAAGCATAGTACTTCACTCGAGGAACAAATTGCATATTTAGCTCGTTTCTTTAGCCCCTTCGCTCGCAAGCCAAACACACTCGCTGTAATATGCAATTTACTCCACTCGTAAAGTAATATACTATTTTCTGATATTTATGTATTTGAACATAAATATAAAGATGAAAGTTTTCATGTATTTGTTTTTCTGTAAGTTTTTTTCCTGTAAGTGTTTAAGAAAAAAACTATTCACGGCACTGTGTTTCTTTAAAAACTTCCACAAGAATTTTATAAGCTTCAGCTACATTTTTCTTTGCAAGAAAGTGATGAAGCAAAACTTCCGCAAAACTGTTTTGTGGCAAAAAAGTAGTTTAAACTATATACTTTATCTAATTAAAAAAATATCTTCTTGTGTTTCTTTTTAAGCGTAATTATTAATTAATACGAGTAAGTTTCCAATTATTTTTTTGGAATAGATAGAAAAACTAAGGATTGTAAAAGTTATTTTCATTATACGCAGATTGGTTTCTAATATATACAATTTTTACTATCTCTATAGAATACAAATTGGAATTGATAAATCCATCAAAAGTTTGCTAGTTACGGACGAGTTCAAATAAACGAATTAAGTTTCAAGTGAATGAATGAACGAAAACTTGGCTCGCAACGCAATTTGATACAGAAAGAGGGAAATTATTTTCATCTACGTAGTTATCTTTGTAAATTGAATTTACGCTTTTTGTATTATGATGTAAATCCCCCACAAAATGATATAAGAGCAAAATTTCTTCTTTAGTTGTCTATTCCAGACAAAATTAGGTGTATGAACAAATTTTATCTAATTGAAAATATAAAACCGTTGGATTACCTAGATAAATGATAAACTATAATTATGGTCTCTTATGGGATTTTTAAAATTTCTAAACAAATAAGAAATGTAATCCCACCAAAAACATTTTCATGTAAAATGTTGCCAAGACGAGCCCATATGACTCGCACTGTCAAAAAGTTATCAGATCTCATGTAGAGCCAAGCTTCTAACACTACACGCCCTAACTCTACAAGGCCTAACTTCACAAACTCTACACCTTAGTCAAAATATGTGGCTTGGCCTTTCGCTACATTCACATCGGCGTAAGGTGAAAAATCAATTCACTGTTCATTACTTTTGTGTTATACAATAGTTCTTGTAGTAACGAACGGCCAAGCCACATATTTTGACTAAGGTGTAGAGTTTGTGAAGTTAGGCCTTGTAGAGTTAGGGCGTGTAGTGTTAGAAGCTTGGCTCTACATGAGATCTGATAACTTTTTGACAGTGCGAGTCATATGGGCTCGTCTTGGCAACATTTTACATGAAAATGTTTTTGGTGGGATTTCATTTCTTTTTGTAAGTTGTTTGTAACAAATTTTTTTTTTATTTATGTCTAAGACAATCGACAATCAACAAAACAAGACAATCGACAATCGACGCGCTCGCTGTCAAGGACAATTTCTTTTTATTTTTAGCTACTGTGTGGACGTAAGAGGCAGGAGACGTTCGCACACTTCTATTCATTCATATTTATATGATCTGATCTGAAGTATATGTCTCTCAATATATGTCGATATGTCTCAATATATGTCGATTTTTTTTTAACAAGGAGTACCTATACATATATATATATATATATATATATATATATATATATATATATATATATATATATATATATACGAATAATGGTATAATGGTATCATTTACAGACAAACCTCCATGCTAAAAATAACAAAATAATAAGTTTTATGGTGTAAATGTATATAATTTTATGTATTTTAATAGTGATGTACCTGAATTTTAAAATGTTTTATTAGTGTAATGTTGTCAAACGGAATTCGTCGCTTCTCTTATAACCTCACGATTAATGTCCTGAAGAAGAATTAAATAAATTCGAAAGCTTGACTGAAATCAAAGAGTTTTCTTTACTTACCTTGGCCAAACGTTGACTGCAACTCCACGATTGACTTCACGTTATATATATATATATATATATATATATATATATATATATATATATATATATATATATCTGGGGGCACCAAGTTTTAGATTAGATTATTAGATTAGACCTCTAGCGTCATCAAAATTTAATTTAAAATTACAGGTCTCATACAAACTCCCATCCCCTAGTTTAAGGGGTTGGGGGATGAAAGTTACAAGTTTTATATTTTTTTGTTGTTTTTGTGCTAATACTAGCTTACATACAAAATTTCAGCTTTCTAGGACATTAGGAAATACCTTAATAATTTTGATGATCATCAGTGAGTCAGTGACGAAATCAGCGTTTTTTAGATATAAACAAAATCTGAAGTATAAAAGCTAATGTAATTAAAACTTAATATGTTCAATAAGTCCGCTATTGACAATATATCCCGAAAATTTTGTTGATCTAGCATAATCCAAACCCAAGTTATGAGGGTTCAAAAAAACGACGAAGCGCTTCGAGAAAAGGTAGGTAGTGCCCGTGCGCTTCGCTTGGCTCGTCTTGGCGGGGGCACTACCGTGCCCCCAGATTATGGAAAAATGGAAAAAATGTCAACACTCGAACCTATTTGGTCACAGATACATTAGTGGTTAGTCGGCGTTTTTGATCATGTCAACTCCAAATATTGAAAAAAATAAGAGTTGAAGGATGCCATAAAGGAATTTATATAATAATTGTATCATTTATTACAGATTTTATTGTGTTTTTAAGAAAGTAAAAGTGTTACTAAGATTTTTAACAGTTTTTGTAACTGTTAAGACTTTTTTTGGTTTTGTAACTATTAACGCTATCCAGAATTTGAGTGGTTGTAAAGCTATTTCGTAGACTATTCTGAGGAATTTAAATGGTTTATTTGTTTAAAAAACTATCAATTCGCTATTTTTTACACATTTTACAAAACAGGTTGAGACACGGTAGTTTATTTATAACTCATTATATAGGTATTCCAATTTGCATTTTCTTCAGTTGTTAAAAGGTAAATGAACTCTAAAAATGTTAAAAATATGATTTGCATGATGTTAACATTTGTAGATTGTCAATAACTTTATTAAAAAATTAGTAATTCTAGTATAAAAATATGTAATATTATAATCAAGATTACCTGCGCATCTTATTTGACTAGAATTGGCCGTGACTGAGAAATGTACGTCACAAGCTGCTTGTGTTGTGCAGATATCGTTGGAGTCGATACTGATCTCACCATTTACAGTTATGCCTCTACATACCCTGTTGTTCGTTGTATTACTTTTATAAGCACAAACTACCAGTTCGCCGTAATTGCTGTTTATAAACTAAAAGAGAAAATATATAAGTAAAATATTTTACACACAAATCAATTCAAGTGCTTGGACGAATAAAATATTCAGTTTTTAATACTTATTTTTATTTTGGTTTTGACTTTTTCCAATAAAAATTTAATCTTATCCCCATGTTGGAATTACAAGATAAGCAACTGGACCGGCGGATTTCGTACCGTCTAACACTGAGGTCTTTTTTTATTTTGTCAACTTTTTACGATTTTGTCTCATTTTTTTAATGTTTTTTTTTTTGGTTTTGTCATTATCATCATATTTTTCGTTAGTTTTATGTTTTTACTATTTCTTCCGTTGTATTTTGTAAATTATCGATTTCAGACGCTACAAAAACTATAAACCGCTCGAACACTACAGGCGACAAACATCACAGCCCAGAGGACCGTCCATACACACAGTAATCGAGGACTCCAAAGAAGATCAAGAGTTCCGAGAATCAATATCCCTCTTCAATCCCTAAGACTTTACCAAACTGTAGATAGAAATCTTCTTGCAGAACTTGAAGACCCCCTCAACAAAACCCCGCTCTCATATAGGTAGATATATTGGACATCATGGATACATTACTGGATACAAAAAAATGAGCCCTTTGGCGAAGGTATCTATTGTATCTTTCGTCCTTGCTAAATAGAACGCCTCACGCCGGAGAAGACACGGCACAGCATCAATCTTCCAAACCCACATTGCACCACGTGGAACACACTTTTAACGGTTTAGGCACCTTCCAAAAGATTTATCAATCGATAAAACACAGGAACAACAAAAAAAAAAGAAAGCAAACATCAAATTAGTTAAGTGGGAGGAAGTCTGTGGGAACGAAACCGACGACTGATGCTAACCCCATCCAAACCTTACCATTCCTAAAGTCCTACATCACGTTCCTATCAACCAACTGATCCTAGATACTATATATAAAGATACTCTCAATTGAACCGTTTAAATACTGTTACAAAAATTAAGATGTATGATTACCATAAAAAACTTTCAGATTAAAAAACTCCAACACACACATTCATGAAAATATGCTAAGATTGTGGTACTTATTGAACAGACCCTGTATCTACCTGTACTTTCTATTGCTGGGTAACTAATTTATCTATCAGTGCTTCACATGATTAATTCATGGCTGTTTGATCTACATATCACATTATTCACTGAGGGAAACAACTCTGTAGATTCAACCTCAAACGTAAATTGGATAAATAAAGGCCTGTAAAAGTTTCTTTATTTATCCAAATCCATCGTAAATGTTTTGATTTGAATTTGTGAACAAAACGTAGCAGAGTTTATCAAAATTTTTAATTTGATTTCAATTAAACACAAACAGGTTCTTTCACAACACAAGTATAGTTAAAATAAATGTTGTTTCTTTCTACAAAAATGTTTTTTTCAATCAAACTTTGTGTTTCTGATTGATGGTGTAAAAATGAACTACCGCTATATTATGCTTTAATGTATAACCAGCTTTTCTGTCCGTACTTTTAATAATAAAAAAGACTCATCATAATTCGATAGAAGACAAATAACTGTTAATAACGAACTCTAATTGAACCTTCGAAATTATTCACATTCTCCTCTGCATGCTTTGATATGGATGTAATAACGAGATCTACTTATGAAATTAGCATAAAGTTGATCAATATCTGAATTAAGTTCACAATGGCATGTGTCCAAATTTCAGGTACCTATATGTTTTCATTACACGTTACACAGGTCTTAAATGGATTAAAAACTAAATTCATTTTAATCCTGTGTTTGTTAATAATAACGTTTATTAAATATATCGTACAGATCATTATACTTAGTTTTTTGGGAAAGTTGGAGTTCGGTGCGAAATGAGTTAAAACATTGAAAACAATAAAAAATACAAAAATTGAACATGAGAAAAAGAAATCAGTGTAGCCTCGTTTCACACTTATACGGTTCCATTCGGTTCGGTGCGTATTCGATTCGTTTTCGGTAGCCGCCGGAAAAGTGTGAAACGGTGATACGGTGTGTGTTCGGTACCTAATAGATAACTGATAGAACCGAAAACCCCCTCGACACGAATCGGTTTGGTTCGGTTTCAATTCGGGTCCATAGTTCACAAAAGCAATTGGTTGTTTACACACATAAGGTTTAGTTTCGGTTCGGTCACGTTTTCGGCAAGGGAAAATATTATTTCATTTTCATTTTCTCATTTAAAATTTTGTAATTTACAGTTGGCAATGTCTGATTCACTTGACATTGATATTGATCGGCTGATTACAATTTCGGAAAAAGGATATAAAATGCACCAAATTCCACCCGTTTGGTGAGGATTGGGTGTACCCAGTGAAGTCGATAATTCCTTTTTCGTTTTTACCTTCCGAACAGCAACGCTGTTATAGGAAGGTATTGTGATCGCGAAAAATTTCGATCTCGGGTTTTTAGCGGAAATACGCGTTTTAGGGTTCCCTGAGCCTAAAAAACCCAAAAATAAAAAATGTCTGTCTGTCTGTCTGTCTGTCTGTGTGTCTGTCTGTGTGTCTGTGAACACATTTGCGGCTAAACGGCTAATCGGATCGGAATGAAACTATAAAACCTTACTTATAATCACCATCGGAGGAATCTGATAGAATTTGAGTAAAATCGGCCGACCGGAAGTGGACGTTTACTCTTATCAAAAAATGGAATTTTTTGAAAATATTGGGTTTTTATATAGTTATTGGCAAAATATTTATACTTTGTGGAAAGAACATGTAATTTCCGACATTTTTGAAAGAATACATTTTTTTGATATTTTCATTAGTTTTCGAGATATTGACACTTTTATCAAAAACTGGAAATATGTGAAATAAAAATTGTGGATTCGCTTTTTTTAAACAAAAATTGGTAGTTATTATATTTTCAACATCTGACAGCTGTCAAATTATGTTTTGGCGTATTTCAACATTTAATTTTCTATATTTTGACATCTGACAGCTGTCAAATTATGTTTTTTGAGAGTATCAACTTTTGATTAGTGTCAAATTATTTTTTTTTATATTTTTGACATCTGACTACTAACTAATTAGTTTTTTCGATATTTTTGACATCTCCATACTATGGCCACTCCAATTCTACCACCCACTACTTGTTAAACTATGGCCACTCCAATTCTACCACCCACTACTTGTTAATATCAGTCAGATTAGCTCCTTCTATATTTTGACATCTGACAGCTGTCAAATTATGTTTTTTGAGAGTATCAACTTTTGACTAGTGTCAAATTATTTTTTTTTATATTTTTGACATCTGACTACTAACTAATTAGTTTTTTCGATATTTTTGACATCTCCATACTATGGCCACTCCAATTCTACCACCCACTACTTGTTAATATCAGTCAGATTAGCTCCTTCTATATTTTGACATCTGACAGCTGTCAAATTATGTTTTTTGAGAGTATCAACTTTCGACTAGTGTTCGGAAGGTCGTGTGGTGCCCACACCAGATTTTTTGATTCTTCTATAGAGAAATAACATGGCAGCAATTTGTTTTTTCTCCATAGTGAGCATTGTGGGAAAAGTAAGTAAAAAATTCAGTACTGCGTATTCGATGATTATACTTATACTAACCGAGTGTGTGTGAAGAGTTTTCATTCGTTTTAGGCGCTACCGAAAACGAATCGAACCGTATAAGTGTGAAACGAGGCTTTAGTCTGTACGATATGGTATTGTATAAAACTAAAAGGTTATTCCGCTCATAAGTTAATTTTGTTAAGATAAAAAAATTTACATGAACATTTCGAAGTGAAACCAATGTTTTATAATTAACATTCCTGTGCCTAATTATTCTGTATTCAGATTTCACATCTTAAAATGCTTATTTTAATACGGAAAGCCTTCTTAATTATTTGATGTGGATTTTGCAATATTCCATTTAATCCTGCGGGATTCCAGCATTGTGAGGAATCTCTCACGATTCACGGAAGTTCAGAAACGGATCGTTAAAACTGTACGGAATGTTGATTTCTGGTTATTTTCAGTTACGATTATACATATTTTGTAAAATTTGTTTCGGAGTAAAAGTTTTTAATGGTTTTAAAAGAAGCTTTTTATCTTTTCAGCGATAATTATATTTTAGCATAAAAATATCAGTAAATTTTGTATTGGAGAGAATGATAAAACAAAATTGATAATATAAAATTACCCTACTTTTAGCACTAACCTCAAAGGTTAAATATTAAGTGTTCTTAATATTACATTAGCTTCCCCTTTGTCTTCGAAACTTATAAACATTTTTGGTATATTCCCTTTTTTTCTGTCAGCAAACAATTTAATTTCAATATAATTGAATCGTAAACTGAAGCTTCTAACACATTATCGTTGCCTTTGCTTTAGGTTCAAAATTCACAAAAAATATATATATTATCTACCGTTCTGAACAACTTATAAAAAGGTATTGGAAATATAAATCATAATAAAATAATTCTATAGATATTTACTTTATAGATAACTGAACACTAAAAAAGTAAATTTTGGTAGTTTGATTATCATAAACGGAAAGGAAAAAATTGAAAGAAATATATTGTCATTAAAAAAAATCTAAAACTTTTAGGACATACAGTTGAGTCCGTGGTTCTTTACCCATGCGTCATCATTTAAAGATTTTAAAGCATACGAAGTATACGATTTAGACGCAACTTTGGGGTATGTCTCTTTATCCGAGATGATCTTTGCTGCCAACGAGAGGAAACACTTGAACCGACAGGGTTTGATGTAATGTGGTTTAAAATATCTACGCAGAAAATCACCAAGTTTATCTGCTGCCTTTACCGTCCTCCAAGCGACACCCAATACAGAGCCCTTTTCTCATCACTAGCCAACACAATCGACTTCTTGCAAACCAACCACCCAAATGCCGAAGTCGCTATCTTTGGAGACTTTAACGTCCATAATGTCAACTGGCTTAAATACTCAAATACCAACGATGAACAAGGCCGTGAGGCAGAATCATTTGCGATCAGTTCTGGCTTAACTCAACTCGTAGAAGAACCAACGCGGATAGCAGACCGAGATGGTGATTTTGCTAGTCTGTTGGATCTTTTTTTGACATCAAACCCAGACCTATACACTATCTCCGTTCAGTCTCCGCTAGGATCTTCCGATCACAAATTTATTTCAACACTAAGCGAGCTACCAATTTGTTCTGAGCAGCGTCCTAAACCTCGCAAGATTTGGCATTACAGATCAGCCAGGTGGGAAGACCTGAAGAACCATTTTCACACTTTTCCTTGGCTGAACGTGTGCTTTTCTTCTGATGATCCATCCGTTTGTGCTCAAGAGGTCTCCGATGTCATTCTAACTGGCATGGAAGCCTTTAATCCTTATTCCAATAAGCGCCCTTCTAACGGCAAGCCCTGGGTTAGCAAAAACTGCGAGCGCGCAGTGAGATCTAAAAATCTAGCTTACCGACAGTGGCGTAAAAATCCAACGGCTGAGAATCGCACCACCCTTGTTACCGCTCGAAACCAGTGTAAGCAAACGATAGATCAAAGCAAAGAGACGCATAACACGAGGATCAAAAACAAACTTCTTGCCAGTCCTAACGGATCTAGGTCTTTTTGGTCAGTCGCTAAGGCCGTCAGTCAAAATTTTACCAAATCAAATATTCCACCTCTAACACGTTCCGACGGCACAATAGCAACCACAGCCGGAGATAAAGCGAACTTACTGGCAGAACTATTTTCTTCTCATTCCAACGTAGACTTTCAGGGAAAGACACCACCGAACATTCCAGCAGTTCAATCGGAAATGACTGATATCGTATTCCGTCAGCGTCCTGTCAAACGAATTCTTAAAGGGCTCGATGTCAGGAAGGCTTCTGGTCCAGATGAAATTCCTATTATAGTGCTCAAGGAATGCGCTGATGAGCTAACACCAATATTTTGTACACTTTTTAACCTATCCTACAAAAAAGGAATATTTCCATCTTGCTGGAAGAAGGCAAGAGTTCAGCCTATACCAAAGAAAGGCAAGAAAACCATGCCAAACAACTATCGACCTGTCGCATTGCTTTCAGTTATATCAAAAGTGATGGAGAAAGCTATTAACCAACAACTTCTAAAGTACCTAGAGGGCCTTAATATTATCAGCGACCATCAGTACGGCTTTCGTAAGTCCAGATCAACAGGAGACCTCCTAGCATTTGTCACCCATCTTTGGAGCAACGCAGTCGAACATCATGGGGAGTCCCGGGCTATTGCACTAGACATTTCTAAAGCATTTGATCGTGTCTGGCACGAGGGGCTCCTAAGTAAACTGCGATCCTACGGTATGCCCGGTCGATTCTGTTCATGGCTTTCTAGCTTTCTTCAGGACCGTTCTCTGCAAGTGGCGATTGACGGGTTTCTCTCGGACACCTTTACCATCAATGCTGGTGTTCCTCAAGGGTCCATATTATTCCCAACCCTCTTCTTACTATACATTAACGACCTTCTAGCGAAGACAGAAAATCCAATTATTTATAGCTTTGCTGACGACAGCACACTTATCTCATCGTTTACTCTGAATTCTTGAACATCGGCTGCTGACGCACATCATCGCAGACAGCATGAAGTATCACGACTCAATAAAGACCTGGAAGAAATTTTGTCTTGGGGTGACAGTAACCAAGTCGAATTTGATGCTAAAAAAACCCAGGCAGCAGTTTTCTCTAAGAAGGTTAACATTGCAGAACCAGATATAGTCATGGCAGGACACGCAATTCCACTGGCTTCATCTATTAACTTACTAGGTGTCAATCTGGGAGGAGATATGTCTTGGCATAATCACGTGGTAACAATCGCCAGGACAGCTTCTCAGAAACTCGGTGTACTTTTCCGTACCAAAAAGCTGTATACACCACAACAACTTTTGACACTCTACAAAGCCCAGATTCGACCATTACTGGAATACTGCTCTCATGTCTGGAGTTCTGCACCAAAGCATACTCTTCGGTTGTTGGATTCCATCCAAAGGAGAGCCATTCGCCTGATCGGTGACCACGAGCTAACCAAGAACCTCGACAGCTTAGAACATCGAAGACAGGTTGGTGATTTGACCCTCTTTTACAAATATTTCCATGGCAAGTGTTCTACTGACATTGCCCGCTTGATTCCACCTAGAGCAATTCATAGCAGAAATACACGACAAACCACTTCCGCCCATCCCTATGTGGTTCAACTGAATACTCCTCGAACATCATTGTTTAAGAACTCTTTCTTCTGGAGGACATCCTCTTTGTGGAACGGCCTTTCTGAGGCCGTATTTCCCACCGAATATAACCTTCAACGATTCAAGAACAACGTGAATCGCTTTCTTCGCACACGCACCGCTCTCAGAGCGCCTTAAAGGAATTTTCCTGCAGTGCTTGTGCTTGACCATAAAAAAAAAGAAGTAAGTCGGAAATTGCAACTTGATAACATGCGGTAGCTGTTTTGTCTCTAGTTTTATGCGTGGGAGACAATGACGCTAGATTAAAAGTATGTGTTTTATCTCGCCAAGTATAAGTGATGCACGGGTAAAGAACCACGGACTCAACTGTACGTTAGTAATTTAAATTGTTATCTATAGAATCTCTTCAAAATTTTAGTGAAACAAATAACCTGTTAAAAGAATACAAATAATATGGTTATTATGAATAAATGAACCACCCACTATTCATCCGGTTTTCTATATTGAATTGACATAACTATAATAAGATTCAATCTCGTTATAAACCGCAACTACATAAATCGATCTGTTATCTGTCTCGAAATAATATTTTAAAGGAGTTTGTTAGAAAATTGAACAACACAAAATAGTGAATTTTTATCCAACGTTCAAACAGATTCACTACAAAGAAATGGGTGTGGCGAAAGGGTTGATTAATGGAAACACGAAATTTTATAAACTACCGACTCACCATTAAGTGACAAACAGATCCGTTTTCAAAGATTTTTTTTGTATAAACAAAATAAGACTGTCAAGCTTCTGGCTAAAGAGGATTAGTTCTTAAAAATATCGTGAAAACAGAGAATAATAATACTTTAATACTTAAGCACGAGTCATTAGTTTATTGATCTATCTAGAATATCTTTTCTATTTTTTAACTTTGATCAATAATTAAAAACAATATTTACAATCTCAAGTTAAAAAGTGAAAGATAAAAAATTGGTAGTGTCTCAAAGTTTAAAAATTTAAAAATTAGGCAAATGAGAAATGACATTAAGGAGAAATCGAAAAAAAGGGCTCGCACTTGCTATCTCTACCTATAGCCGGTAACACCACTAACACCTTTAGGCCTTTATCAGACTAGCGGATTGCGAGCATCTTCAAAGCGAAGTGGACACGCAAAGAAAATCTTGAGGATTCCTGCACATTTCCTTTTCCATTTCTCTATGGCACACTCGAAATAAATCTTAAATAAGCTTGTCGATAAGCAGCATCCTTATTTTAGTCCCTTATTTGATATGAATCCTTTTGTTACCTGTTCTCTTAGTTTGATTTTTATATTGTTGTTCTTATAAAGTATCTTGATGGCTTTAACTAGAGTGTTAATGTTAGAAGTCTCTAGTGCCTTCCACAGTTATTTCAGTGGAATATCAACATAAGCCTTTAGTCGATGAATATTAAGTGTAGTTACCTTTTTATCAATAAAATGTTTGAGACAGAACAGATTGTCCCAGCATAATCGGTCAGCAAGAAGCCAACTTTCTTTCTATTATAAAAATTCAAGTATATGAAGAAAGTTGTTTACTATTTTCGACAGCCCTTAGTTTTGCGATAATTCTTATATTTAATTAAATATACGAGGAGTGCTTTTTGTTGAATTCAAAAATATTTGAAAAATCGCTTTTTTTTATTATTAGAAATAAACTTTTTTTAATCAATAAACTATTTATTTTTATCTTGAAATGATGTATAAATCTTTTAGATAAATTAAACTTTATATAAAATTAGAAATAAAAAACGCTTCTTTAGGTATAAAAACAGTTGGAATATGTAAAAGATTAAAATGTTTAAGAAAACACCATATTTACCATTATTTTAAAATATCCTCTTCGAATATATTCCTTATTAATTTCATAAATATTTTCCATTTGTGGAGTTACGTAATCTTCCAAAAGAACATCTGTTCCATTGCAATAAAAGTTGATAATGTTAGCGGGAATTTCGCTCAGCTGGTCCGATACTTGCTGGACTACAGACACAACGTCGTTTGAAATTCTTATCAACGAATCGTTGTCTTGAAGGAGTTGTTGTAAGGAGTTTTCTTCCCTCGGCGTTACGTACATTATCCTTGTGCCAGGATAGGAGGCTTTCAGAGTATTGATGGAGAGACTAGATTTAGTTACATCGTTGTCTGTTAGACGACCGTCTTTGCTGAAAACGAGAATTACTTTTCCTTGCGGTTTCACTTTTTTCAATCTACAATCAGTATAGGTCTGATTTTGATAATAACTTGATAGCGTCTCTAGACTTTTGGACAGTGATAGTGGTCCTAACCCTAAAATTAAAATTTTGTTATTATAAAGTTTAAGAATTAAGCTGTCAATTTTAATTTAGTTCTTTATTAGTTTATAGAGTTCGACTGTTAAAGGATAGATTAGATCTAATACTTTTAAACGAATCTTGAAAACGACTATAACAATTTAGTATTGAAGGGTTTTTGAAGATGATAAATCGATCTAGCTAAGTTTAATTTTTATAAAAAGTGACCCGTTCTCGAAGTGTTTCAAAGAAAACGGTTTTATGTCAAAATCTGGACATGTGGCAACAATTGGTTTAATAGATCAAAGGATGGTTATTTTCAATTGGTATTTAAATATTTTTTACCAGAAGTTATCATAAAACTTCCACAAAGCAACACACAACAGCAAATCATCCTACAGCAGGACAATGGAAGTGCTCACACTGCCCAAAAAACAATTGGGCTTTAAAAAATTGTTAGATCATCCACCAAAGTTCCAACGACTTCTTCACGTTTTCAAAGATCAAGAATTTAATGCATGGGCAGCGATTCCAATAGCCAGAAGAAGTCATCGATGCCTTTAAAACAGCGATTTTGTAGGTATCAACTGAAGATTGAAATAACCGTTTTATCAATTGTATTTTGGTGGGACATATTTTGAAAAGCAATAAAGTACTTTAAGTCTATATGTTTTTTTTTTCTTTATGGCTGTCTGCATAATTAAAAAGACAACCTAAGTTTATGAAGCTCTGAGTCGTCTCAAGAACACCTTGCAGAAAATAGTTTTCAAAAATAAACAAACCAGGTATCTCCAACATTTTTGTTTAAAACAACCTTTATGAAACTAATCAAGGTTCCGCTCGTCTCATACGTGCTGCTAAAGGATGATGCAAATAAAAAATCTTATGCTTTAGATAAGGTTTTTATATAATAATACACGGTTTATTTTTCATGAAATTTTTTTGATTTGCTGTTTTACATACTGTATTAAATTAATCTACAAAGTAAAGAAATTATAAACAGAATTCAGTAAAATATCGTGAGCTTCAAATTACCTTTTCGTATTTTATTATCCAAAGTTATAATGATTAAATGTAATTATAGTAGGTACGGTAATTTTTCAAACGCTTTGTAATCCGGTGTTTAAAGGAAATGCTTTAGGGTTCCTCCTAAACATGATTACGGAAATTTGAATGATCCTCGAAGCATGACCGTCATTTCGCACGCCTACAGGATGATCCCTATAGATTTGTAAATACCTTTGTAGGGTTTTAAAAGCAAAATGTGCGAAAATGAGATTTAAACGTGATTACATTTTTTAATTCACATGAGTAAACTAAAGCTTTATACTGCTTTACCTAAATCCTTTATCATGTATACTAGCTGAAATCAATGCAATTTAATACCTATAAGGATGGTTTAATACCAATTCCGTTTTTTGTAGAAATTTAAAAATTAACAAAAAAATGGCCTTAAGGAGAAATTTAAAAATGCCATATCTGTGTCTGAATGATTCAACGCATTGGCTATTAGCATAGATCGCAGATTCGAATCTTGTTTTTTGTAAAACCGATCCCAATTAAGCTTGAGAGGAGAAGAACGAATTTAACCAATTTCCATTTACTTTCCTATTAGATAAACTGTGAAAGGCTTTCGCGGCCATTGTCTAATGTATCAATGGTTTTTGGGCTGTTAGGCCGGCGTCGATTGTCATTTTGACTTGACGTTTCGCCAACACGAGCGGTTGGCATCTTCAGAAGTTGCTTTTTGGATGACAGTCTGCGAACTATTGAACTCTGCGTGAACGGAGCCCGTATTTATACGTCGGGAAGTATCTAGAGAAGCCATAGAGATAGAGAAGCACCCGAACAACTTTAATAAAAAAAAAAAGCAGTCAAGATCAACAAAACATGGGTCCCCATAATTAAGGTTGCGAAAACTCTACCCTTAACGAACAACACCGACCAGAACCGATTGGAATCGAAAGCAACTGAGGCCCCGCCCACTTCCTTCCCGACGTATAAATACGGGCTCCGTTCACGCAGAGTTCAATAGTTCACAGACTGTCAACCAGAAAGCAACTTCTGAAGATGCCAACTGCTCGTGTTGGCGAAACGTCAAGTCAAAATGACAATCGACGCCGGCCTAACAGCCCAAAAACCATTGATACATTTCCTATTGGAGATATAAATATTTTTAGCTTTAAAAATGACAAATTTTTAAGTTATCACCCACGCACAGCTACAGGTTTAAAGCAACATTCGGGACTAAAAGTTCACCAGAAACTTTTCATTAATAAAGAACTGTAATAGTTCTAAAAGTGTAATAAATGAGTACCTAATATGCCTTGGAACACCATGTCCACTTTTTTTTCAGACTCTTCTCGTTTATTATTTTTTAAGTAATAAATGCGTGAATCGTATTTTTTATATCTCAAGAAAAAATCACCGATTTGGAGAACTTGTTTTCGCAGCTTTTTTTCACTGTATTCAGTATTTACTAATAGACTCATATTTCATAAACAACCGTCTTATACAGCATTAATTTTTTCTAGACAAATCGCTCTGTATTGTAGCTAACAAAACACTTTTAAATTAAATTCTTCTTGAGTAAAAGTTAAGAGATAAATTGTAAAATTATTCACCCACATTCATCTTTTAGTTCATTCAGCTCCTTGAAAATCTGGAACACTTCCCCTGTTACATTTACTATCCAATTTCCTGATTGACCATTTACGATTCCTAACTTGCTACAGTGATAAGAGACTTGAATGGCTTCTGACAGCGAACTGAAAAAAGAAAATTTGATATTCATGTGACAGGGTATAGGTTAAAAGCCAAATCAGTTTTTTTTTGTGGGAGAATACTTCGATACAATAATCGTGTGGGAAGCAAAGGAAGCCGTAATGTCGATTTAGGAAGGTGTGTTGATGCATTTTAAATGAACTGACAAATAGAGGTATATTACATTTCATTGTTGTACTAAAAGGCGCATTAGAACATGATTTTTTTGTTCTGTTTTTTTTTTCTTTTTGGGATAAAAAGTTTCTCAATAAGAATAATTTATAGCGGTTGTCATACATTTTTTAGAAAAATAGAGATTTTTTTCGCAAAATTGGTTTTGGGATATAAACTGCTGTCCTCTCAACTCTCAACAGTATTACCAGATTTGACCCGGTGCGAATTTTTGTTTTTAAACTAGGAAGTCAGTTCAGAAAATTAACGGAGGCGTATTTGGAGACTTCTATAAAGAGTATCTTTCAAATTGCTTAAAGACGTTGAAGTATCGCTGGGTAAAGTGTATAGAGTTAGAAGAGAAAAAAAATTGCAAATTTCCCAAAGTTTTCGTTTTTCTTTTGTAGGAATTCGCGTTTATAAATTTTTTATTTTAGGACTTTTTGAAATTAATTAATTAATCTCTTGATAATATTTAACTGAATTACTTAAGATTTAAGTAGGGGAAATGTGGATATGACGGCATACTTGATATGATAGCACCCTTTTGAAATTCGCGCTATTTATTTGAAATACCTATATCCGGCACGTGCACGCACGCCAAACAAACTGCAATAGTGTTGCTATCATAGAGATATAAGATATAGAGCACGTGAGCCATAGGAACGCACACAAGTGAAAGCCAGCACGGAATAGAAAGAGAGAGACTCGCCTGTTGCGCATGTGATTAGACAAAGATAAACCGACGCACTAGTTGTCCTCTATCTTTCTATTTCGTGCTGGTCGTATCGGCACCGATGCACTAGTTGTCCTCTCTCTTTCTATTTCGTCTTGGTCGTATCGGCTGGCTCCCGTGCTCTATATCTTATATCTCTATGGTTGCTATGCCATTGTAGGCGCGTTCAAGTGAATCTAGACGCTGCAGAAAATAATTGTTATTATACGTAAGTTTTTATTTCCTTACTAACTTCACTAGTTTGCGGTCGTATGCTTTGTTATTAGTCAAATGTTATAGGCTCATATTATAAGCATGTTAATAGGGTTTCTAATGATGATTTAATTTTAAAATTATGTTGAGGTTAGAATATCTAAATTTATCGATGTTTGCAGTTCGGTTGTTTTGAAATGATGGCACCCCGATTGCATCGTAATGATGGCATAGCGTGCCATCATATCACACGGCTTCAGAAATTTGTTTTGAGATTGATTTATCTTTCCAGGATTTGTTATTGTCATAAAGATGCTAAAAGTAAAGCGAAGAGTCACGCGCCACCTTTGGAAAGAAGAAAACAGCTGAAAAAAATGGGCTTGGAAGCGTGCTTCAAAAACATTCGGTGTTCCGGCAACTACTTTGCGACGCAGAGTAAGCAAAAAAGTGGGTCATGAGAAAGGCGACCTTGGTGGGTGCCGTCCAACTTTTTCCAAAGAAGTAGAGGAGGAAATTGTTGCTCATATTACGAACATGGAAACTCGATTTTTGGGACTCACCACATCCGATGTTAGGTCGCTGGCTTATCAAGTAGCAAAACAAAATTCCATTAAAAATAAGTTTAGTAATGTAAATGAGAAAGCTGGGTGGACATGGTTACATGATTTTCTAAAGCGAACTCCAAAAATAAGCTTACGCACATCAGAGAACACATCTGCTGTGCGTGCTCAGGCGTTTAATAAAGTCAATATTGCAGCTTATTTTAAAAGTCTAGACGAGGTTTTGACATTGTATAATTTTTCCGCCGAGAATATATACAACATGGATGAAACTGCCCGATAAAATATATGCCACAAAAGGTCTAAACAGGTAGGCGCTCTAACTAGTGCAGAGAGAGGCCAGCATTATACCGTGGTGTGTGCAATGAATGCAGTTGGGTCTTTTATACCTCCAGCTTTTATATTCCCTAGAAAAAACATGAAAAACGAACTTTTGGACAATGCCCCCGCTGGATCTGTCTGCTTTTGTCAAGAAACTGGATGGATGACATCTGAAGTCATGGTTAAGTGGCTGGATCATTTCATACGGTTTGCAAAACCAACTGTAGAAAACAAAATTTTGCTGTTACTTAATGGTCACGCCAGCCACAAACATCTCAACGTTTTACAAAAGGCCAAAGAACACGGGATAGTATTATATTGCTTTCCGGCTCATTGCACACACAGGTGTCAACCATTAGATACAAGGTTCTTTGGTCCACTCCAGACATATTTTAACCAGCAGATTCGTCTTTGGCTGAAGTCACATCCTGGAAGAGTAGTGACACAAATTCAGGTGGCCCAAATCTTTAGTGAAGCATACCTTAAAGCCGCAACCCCTGCAACAGCCATAAAGGCATTTCAAACAACAGGCATAGTTCCATACAACTCAGATATATTCCCTGACTGGATGTTTGCTCCAGCTGAGACAACAAACCAACTTTTTGGTCGATGATAATGAAGAAGTTAATCTTACAACTACACAAGCAGAAAAAGTCCAGTCCCAATCCAGTGATCTGTTAACATCTGTTGATCTCCCAAGCAGCTCAAATGAATCTCCCACAACTGCTGCATTAAAAAAAGGAGTCTCATACACAATAGCAGGAACCTCCTGTACTCCTAGCACCTCAACCATCACATCCAAAAAAACAGTTTCAGAAATAGCGATCACAAAGTCAAAACTATCAGTCAGCATCCAGCAAATTGCTTATGTGCCCAAAGTGTTTGCACCATCAGAGAAACGAAAACCTAGAAAGAAAGGAAAAATGGGAGTTATCAATTCGACATCGGAAATTGGAGCTATAAAGTCTGTGGAAAACGCCAAGCTAGAGAAAGAAAGGGCAAAATTGGCAAGAGCGGCTAAGAGAAAGCTTGCAGTTATTGAAGAGTCATCGGACGAAGAGAACACGCAAGGTCTTTTAGAAGGAGATGATGGCGATGAAGACGTCGCCTGCTTGTATTGTAACGAGCTCTACTCCTGGTCAAAAAGTAAAGAATTTTGGCTGAGATGCCAGTCCTGTGGTTTGTGGGCCCATTGAGTTTGCGCAGATAAGAACAGAAAAACAAAAAACTTTGTTTGTGAACTTTGCGAAGGCAAATAATTTTTTTTTTAGTTTCCAAATCTCTATTTTCGTCTCATAATTCAGAAAAAAATATTTATTTTTGTATATCTTTTATACATATTACATTTTATATTAGTTACCAGTTATTTATATAGAGCTATCTATTAGTGTTACGTTTCAGTAGAATTTTATTTATGTTGAAATAACTTTTTTTACCTGATGTTCCTACTAGGGTGCCGTCATATCACTTGGTTTGGTATGACGGCACCCTTTACCTAAAATCAAAAAAATAATAAAGTAAATAATTAAAACAATTATTGCTCATTTTGATGCCACTATTATCGTATCCATGGTGAACCTATTCTAAATCCCGAATCTGATCTAAATGGCAGTTTATTTAGGCATTTTGAACTAATAATTAAGAAAAGGGTGCCATCATATCCACATTTCCCCTACGGCATAAACTTTTCCAAAGAAAAGTACGTTGATTTTCTTAAAAACAAAGTATATCACCTTTGAGTTTATATTTAACTAATAGCTTTTTCCACTAATGGTTTTGTTCGTGTAAAACTATTGATTTTAACTTTATCACTACGCAGAAATAAAAGAACTCCGAGATTTTTTGATCACGGTAAAGTGTTTTCTGAGAGAAGTCAAACAAATCTAGTGACGAGAGAAAATCAGGCGGGATTTATTTTCTCGCTTCATTCACTTTATTATTCTGATAAAAAAACCTTATGTATAAGAACAAATATAAATTATTTTTTTGTCAATAAACTAGCTTTTGGTAGAAAAAGTTTTGTATACTACCGAGGGTTATCAAATGAAACCTTTAGGACACAAAATTGCAGGATTGGTCATAATGTGTTGTTTTCTCTCTCGTTTGGAACATGGATTATCATTCAGATTAATTTGATCAAAATTGTATATTTACTTTATTGCATATTAGAACAAAAAATGGTTATGTCAATAAGAGCCATTAGACTGCGCTCATGTTTTTTTCTTATTTTGTGTTGTACTGACTATAATTGCTACTTCTTTGTTTTGGTTAAAATATTACCTACCCATTAAAAAATATGCTAGGGGCAATTCTCTTTTAGCTTAATTTTTTTATGGCCTACTTTCATCGCGTGCTTGAGTTATATACTTATTACATTTTTTTTCAGAAGTTTTATTTGTACGCGAATATTTGAAACATCGCTATTAAAAGTTCTGTTTAAACTTTATAATTCAATATAGCGTAAACATTACCGTCAAAACAGTATGACGGACTGTTCATAAATTTTATCATCACATTATTGGTTTATTAACTTCCAAGTCTTCACTTGGTTTCACGGTTCATAAACTTATAATACCTACGGTTAAATAAAAAATTTAGGGGAAATTTTAAACTACGTTGTTTTTCTTTTCGAAAGTGCAGCACATAAAAAACAATATCTACTGTTATTAAATTATATGTTAATAACTCTATTGGTTTTGTCGTTACTGTCCGTCTGTCTATCTTTCTGTTTTTCTGTCCGTCCGTCTGTCTGTAAACACATCTCCTTCGTTATTACAAGGACTAGAGACACAAATGAGATGACAAATTTAAGCTCTTTGTCTGAAGACGTTATTAAAGGTGAGAATTTTTTTTTCGAAACTTAACAACTTAACAAGAAGAAGTCGTTTGGGGTAAAAACCTTAAAATCCATAAACCAATAGCGTGAGTTATAACTATGAGTTATTTAAAGTCCACTGTTTCCTACTATAATATATGTAAATAATGTTCAGTAAACTCTTATGCTACTTCGTTACTGTCGGCGAATAGTGCGAATACCTGCGAAACCAAGCGAGAGTGTGGTATGTGTGGTCGCGTCGTTTCGACATGTCCCCATTTTCATCGGTTTTTCATACGAGATACACTCACTCTCGTTTCTATATAATACAACAGGAAGCGGTCGTAGATAAAAAATAGTATTTAACTTACAGTTATGGTAGTCACTAACTTTATAGATTAAAGCACTTCGTTTTTTATTATTTATACCGCAGTGATCACATACGAGATATAGACAAAGAGGGAACATCTCTATTAGGGCTTATTTAATTGCCATTATAAAACAAAAACAGTCAAAGCTTGGATGCATTAAAAAGGAGGTTTTTTAGTAATTTTCGGAATACCTTGCTAGTTTATTTAAAATTAAGAGATTATCAGAATTATATAGTAAAATATTTCATGGTATATATAATCTTACTGCGGCACACTAAATCTGCTTATACGTTACTAGAGCGTCATCCACATTTCTATCTAAACTTATTACATTAATGGAAGTACATGTAAATTTTTTTGTATAGATTTTGTGGACTAGATACCTTTTAGTTTGTTATTAAGTATTCAGCTTACGGAACATCCATTTAAAAATCAATAGTCAGTTGTTGGTTCTATTAATAGACGAAAAAGCGTTTTCCAAATATTGAAGTATGATAAAAATAAAGTTAATTCTATTTCCAGTAGTAAATACTTACATTTCATTACCGCATAATCTATAGCTAAGATCTGCATAGTATGCAAGTGCTCATTTACCAGAAATTATCTTTTGATGATCCCGTATTATTTTGCGTAGAATTCAGTTTTTCTTTTTTTGACGTGACAACGTCTTATAATTCGATGGAGCCGGCTGCACAACCAAAAAAATGAGGCGTTACCTTGCTCCGTTCGAGATTCTTAAAAAGTTTCACTGAATTACTCTGTCAAAATGTTCTGGATATAAAATATTTAAATATTTTACTACGAACGCAGTTTCCTTGATCTGTAAACCTATTCTGATTGATTGCGTTCCGTCCTTTATTGTAATAAAATTATTTGACATAACTGTTATTTGTGATTATTTCCTTCGATTCAAATTAACCAACAGAATGTCATAATTTTTTAAAATCGGACCAATCAGAATCAAATATCAGCGACTATTGCACTAGAGAAATAGTCACGTCAAATATAAATGTCAAAAATTTGTCTTCACAGGAAATAATCTTCCTAAATTTAACGCGACCTTGATTAATAGTCTGCTATTTTTGTTGTTGCTAAATTTCTCAAATATTTTACAATTTGTTTCGACATAATTTGACATTAATAATTAAAGATTAAAGCCCTCGAGCTAAAGCTCTCGGGCTTTAATCAGATTATTAATGTCAAATTATTGATACTAAAATATTTTCGAAATCTAGATACTACAAAAATAGCCGACTATAATCAAGGTCTTGTTATATTACCCTTGATTAAATTAAATAAAATTGAATTACGGTGACTATTTTATAAAATTTTTGGGTAAAATGTGTATAAATCAAGAGAACTTTTATGAAAAATGTGATTAAGAAGTATCAATAGCAATTCTAGGGTACCCAAAATCATTCGGTAAGTAAAATATATTTCATAATGTATAAAAAATGATACCCATACATAATATCTATTAAACAAATAAAATTAAAATTTTCTTTTGAAAAATGCAACCATTTCACTAGTATTTTCTTATGACGTTGTCACGTTCAACTATCGTCAGTAAACCGACTTTACAGACAACCGTTTTTTATTTCGAATAAATTTTTTATCGTGTGCTTGATTAGGTAAAATTTTCTAATTTAATTTCTACAGATTAAGGCTCTTATTTTAGCACTCCTACAATCCGGTTTACACAGTAATATTTTGTAACTACTCCTCTTTTTACAAAAATTTTACATTTGCTACCATTTGATACTCCTTTTGGATCTGCGCAAGAATTTCTTGAAACTAATTTCCTGCGGCTGCAAAAGAGGTTGTGACAAGGGCAGTTGTTCTTACGTATATGGCCGTCCTTAGATAGAAAATCGAATTGCTTGTGAGATACATTTGTTTGGAGAACAAAGGACTTGATGAGTAAAATTGGAATTTTAATTTGCAATACAATACTTAAGACCGTGTCTGCCATCTGATGGCTGAAATGAATATGAGAAAGGTGGGGATAGTATTTTTCAGTTTTGACCCACTTGCGAAAATTATCAAGATTACGGACTGAAAACCGACAAATTAGGTAAAATATATTCGTTTCGTTCATCCAGTTAAAATGAAAATAAATAAAACGTTTTAATAGAGGCTGCCACTCATAAAAGCTCTTCGGAGAAAAATTTATAGGATTATTAAACATTAAGTGATTGGAGCAGATAATATATCCGTTTTGTCGTTTATCCAATAAATCATAAAATATAATTAAATTATTCGCTTTTCGAATATTTAGTAATAAAAATAAATAGGTATATACGTCAGAATTTATCTATACATATAATAAAACTGTAGAAGTGTCTTTCTGTTGCTTGCTTTCACGCACACACTACTGGATGGATTTTGATCAATTTTTTTTGTTATATAATTATTAGTCCTCGGCAAGATATAATAATAAGAAACTAAAGTAAGATGAAAATAATAAAAAAACAGAAAAACGAACAAATTTTGCCGGGTATTGTATAAAAATATTATTACCAAATAACAGTATTAATAATATAAATTTTATCTATCAAAATTTATTTAACTATTCCGTAAGATAATCTTTCTCGTGAGTCATGTACGCGAATATGCTCATTTCAAAGTTTGAAGTCGTTAGTCAGTAAATCTTATTAAATTGTTGGGAAAACCAAAGTCGTGGTCAAACCTAACTAGTCAATCAGAGTGTAAAAGATTTGTTGTTGAATTTTTATTCAGTTATTCATTTCAGATCATTAATTTTATGTTGCGTAGTAGCTTTCAACTTGTAAATCTCAATAATTTTCAAAAAAAATCATCTATTATTAGCTCTTAGCAATCTAAAGTTGATTATACAAGACGAGTTACAATTCAATTTAACATTGTGTACAACTTTCTTTATCCCTACATAATAAATGTTAAAAGTTATTAGTATTTGAAAACTAACTGCAACGGTATTTGCACTACAGATCATTTCAATATCTAACGGACTACCTTGAAATGGCTTATAAGGCCAAATACCTACCAGTAGTCATACATAGTTCCCGGTTTAGTTAAAAATGTATTGGTAGATTTTATTTGCATTCCATGCATTTTAATTTTATTTAATTTATTCGCTGAAATTTTCAATAAATAGCAAAAAATTTACACTCGGTGGCACAATAACTATTGAGTTGTTATTTTCAGACACACACCATAATGGTCTAGAGATATAAAACTGTGGCCCATTGATTTTCTGTTCAACACAATTTAATCGACGTGTACGATTTCCTTTTGATAGAGGTTGAAATCTTAGGAGGTGTCTACTTCTTAAACCACTTTCCTGCAATTTGTTTCTGATGATACTTGCCGATATTTGATTATGAGCATCTTCGAATCGATTCATTGGAGTTGTTATTTGAGCCATTTGAACAATGAAACGGTCTTGTGCTGAGCTAGTAATACGTGAAGGACCTAGATGATTTTCAGAAATTACCGTACTAACAATACGGCGACCACAGACGCAAAATAAAGCTTTGCGCAGTTTGCAAAACTTCAGCAACATCAATTTAACGAACTCCATTTTCGAACATTCCAAAAGCTCATAACATTTGATCGCAAGTTAAATGATTTCGGTCCATGATAGAAAATAGTATATTCTACACGATTAACAAATAAGTTAAAAACTTTAAAGCTTAATATCTTTAACATTTTTTTTACAGGTGTGGCAAATGCTTGTTTTTCTTGGCAAAACATATCTAGGATGCAAACAATTTCTCTGACAAGGCAATTCTTTTCGTATTGCTAATAAAGATCTTGGTGAGACATATTTTGAAAAGCAAGGTCTATATGTTTTTGTCCGGCAAAACTAAAAAGACAACCCAGGTAACGTATTTGACATGAAAAAGATTTTATATAATAAAATTGAAACCAAATAAATATAACCTGTTGTACTAAAGCCGGACCTAACTTAATTAGTTAATCAATATGTTTTTGATGTTCTTAGAATTTCTCACTTTTTTGGAAATTTTATTTAGTATCACAAGATATTTTATCATCTACGCACTATATACTGAGTATAGGTATATTTGTAATATTTATTATTAACCATAACATAATTTAATTTGTTTTGCTTATATATGTGTAGGTGATTTTATAATTTTTAATGACTCCATTGGATTGGTCATACACCTTTTTAATGATTCATGTGCTGTTAATGATATTGTCCTTCGAAAATATTCAAGTCCTGTTCTGTGTTTCCATAAACAGTTAAAGAAATAAACGAATACTTACTAGATCATTTGCAGTGTTTTGTAGTAGTCGAAAGTGTTGTCTAGAATAATAATTAATTCAATAGAAGACTTCATTTGCTTCCCATTTAAATATTCAATTCCATCGTAATCGTTTACCAACTTTTCTATAAAAAAAAACGTGATAAAATTATATTCAAAACTAAATTTTATAAAGTGATGTACGAATTTTTGCTTCTTTTAATTTTACCATAACTATTGTATTTCAATTAATATACGAGCGTTTTTTGTTGAATCAAAACTACATGAAAAACAAACGTTTCTCTTAAAAAAATAAATAAATAAATAAATAAATAAATAAATAATAAAGGGATCCTTTTATAAAAATTCAAGTATATAAAGAAAGTTATCTACTCTTTGCGATAATCTTTCTATTTTGCAGGAACAAAATTAAATAAAAAAATGGCCCTTGGTAAGCCAGGCGCATCAGTAGATTTATATTAATTAAATATATTAAAAGTATACGTTTTAGAAAAAAATGTTTTAGATAAAAGTTGTAGGTCTCTTTAAGACAAACAAAAAAGTACCCTAACATTTTTTTGTACAGGGTGAAGTAAAAAAGTTACGAATTTTTTTCCATTTTGATTTGATGTCACGCCCAAACGGCCTTACCGATTTGGCCCATTAACGAACTTGACCGAGATTTTGGGACGATTGATTTTTGTACCAAATTTCATTTCGATCCGTTAAGAAATGCGACCGCTATCGTGTCCACAGATTTCGTTATATCGAAACTATACATACATACATACATACATACATACATACATACATACATATATATATACATATATATATATATAAACTTTTGAACGGAAGGTGTTTTTGAGGTCAGGGGGGCCCAAAACGAAAAACTGTAGTGAAATTTTCCCGAAGTCGTGACCTGCGAACCAGCTGAATAGTAGATATAAATCTACTAAAATGTTTATTTTTCAAAAGAGACATAAAAATAATTTTATTAAAGGGATCCTACTATAAAAATTCAGGTATATAGAGAAACTTTTTTACTATTTTCGGAAACCCTTAGTTTGAGATAACTCTTGTATTTAAATTAATATATGAGAAGCGTTTTTTGTTGTATCAAAATTATATAAAAAAAATGGCCCTTGGTAAGCCAGGCGCATCAGTAGATTTATATTAATTAATTATATTAAAAGTATACGTTTTAGAAAAAAATGTTTTAGATAAAAGTTGTAGGTCTCTTTAAGACAAACAAAAAAGTCCCCTAACATTTTTTTGTACAGGGTGAAGTAAAAAAGTTACGATTTTTTTTCCATTTTGATTTGATGTCACGCCCAAACGGCCTTACCGATTTGGCCCATTAACGAACTCGACCGAGATTTTGGGACGATTGATTTTTGTACCAAATTTCATTTCGATCCGTTAAGAAATGCGACCGTTATCGTGTCCACAGATTTCGTTATATCGGAACTATACATACATACATACATACATACATACATACATATATATATATATATATATATATATATATATATATATATATATATATATATATATATATAACTTTTGAACGGAAGGTGTTTTTGAGGTCAGGGGGACCTAAAACGAAAAACTGTAGTGAAATTTTCCCGAAGTCGTGACCTGCGAACCAGCTGAATAGTAGATATAAATCTACTAAAAAAAGTGTGAGGTGTCAAGGGACACCCGGATGGAACGAAGTTCCTTTCGATTAATTAGTGAAGGAATTAGTAATTTGTAAACACAACAGAGTGTTTATACATACATAAGCATTTATTATTGTCTGTATAAAATCTCTACTTACCTAACAGTTCGTTTCTTTTAACAAAAGTGTCCATTTATACAATACCAGAGCTTTAGATAACACATCTTTTTAGAATTACTTTTTATAATTTAAAACAGGAATTAACAATTCAATACAAAGTTTAAAATTAAAATATTTGACAGTAACTGACAGTTAAGGTAATTTGACGTAGGTACCTAAATAGTCAAGTTACGAACTATTTTTAAAATGTTTATGAATTTATTAATTTATAAAAACAGGATGAAATAAAATGTAATACTATTATAGTTAATTATTATTTTTTCTACAGTATTTTCTTTTTAATGTACATTTTCTTTTAATTTAAAATAGTGTCTTTTTAATTGTAATATATCTATCTATGAGAGAGAGGGAGAGAGAGTTATTTATTTTTTGGTCTGTGAGAGAGAGAAACATGCGTGTGTCGTGTCATAGTGTCGTGACAACTTTTGGTATGAATTTTTTTTTGCTAGCTCCTAGCGTCAGTCGTAACTGTTCGTAACGCGCGAAAGGGAACTTCGTTCCAAAAACATTTTTGTTTTAAAAAAATGAATAAAAATACTTTTAAGTAAGGGATTCTATTATAAAAATTCAAGTATATAAAGAAACTTATTTATTATTTTCGGTAACACTTAATTTCGTGATAACTCTTGTATTTTAATAAATATACGAGGAGCGACTTTTGTTGAGCTTTTCTACTTTTCTTTCTTAGTGCGTATAAAAAAAGGTAGGGTATACAGTAATTCTTATTTGTAAGCAACTCGCATAATGAAAATGGTTTTCATACCTACTTCCACGTGAAGGTCGTATTGATCTTATATTATATTCTGCAGACGTATCATCTGTCAGTTTAAAAATACTACGAGAGAAAACACTATTCGTGATATATGTTAATAATGTTGTGAACAATAAACACGTCATTCAGAAAAACAAAGAGATTTATTACAATAATATAACAACGGTTAAGGTTTTTAATGTTTTCGCAAAAGCATAATATTCGATAGAATTTTTCCAAAAGAAGATCATGAGCCACAGTGTCTATTGGTCGACTGAGATCAAAATAGAGGACTAGACTAGAGTGTCTCTTTTACTGTTTAGATGTTTAGAGTTCATTTATTGCAGTTTCTGTTGATCTTTTTTGTCCAAAGCCATGTTGCCGATTGGGTCTTAGACCTTTTTGTTCTACAAAGTTGGTCAGTCTCTTATTGTAGCTATTGTCTATAATTTTAGCAAATTGGACAGTCCTCGGAAAAAACACACGTCGCGGTCGGTTGCCAGGGTGAAAAAATGTGGGTTGGGGAAGTGCGGTATGTGGAAACTGAATAATTGCCTGTTTAGAAATGATTGCACCGCAAAATATTTTAAGACGAATTCAATTGTGATAAAAATCGATCCCTAAAAGAGTGTTTTCTTTAAGAAATTGTAACAATTTTCATCTAACCAATAAGTAGGTAGATTTTTAATTTCTTTGTATAATTCTGATATGTATAGTTGTTTTAATAGAGAAAATGATCCAAATTATTGAATTAAAATTTTAAATTTGTTCAAACTATCAAATATCAATGTTTATTGGAACGAAGTTCCCTTTCGGGCGTTACGAACAGTTACGACTGACGCTAGGAGCTAGCCAAAAAAAAAATCATACCAAAATTTGTCACGACACGACACGACATACGCATGTTGTCTCTCTCTCTTTCTCTCATAGATAGATATACCTATCTTTATTTAAATAGGAAACCCTAATATAATAAATCCTAATAAAAGTACAATTAAAAAGACACTAATTTAAATTAAAAGAAAATACTGTAGAAAAAAATAAGTACCTATAATAGTATTATATTTTATTTCATCCTGTTTTTATAAATCAATAAATTCATAAACATTTCAAAAATAGTTCTTAACTTGACTAGTTAGGTACCTACGTCAAATTATCTTAACTGTCAGTTACTGTAAAATATTTTAATTTTAAAATTTTGTATTAATTTGTTAATTCCTGTTTTAAATTAAATTGAAATAAAAAGTAATTCTAGGTAGATGTAGGTATATCCTCTAATCCTTTGGTATTGTATAAATGGACACTTTTGTTAAAAGAAACGAACTGTTGAAAATAATGGATTTACTATTTTTGTTTCTATTTTGCTTTGAACAGTGTAGTAGTGTCGCGACTTTGTTAAGTTTATACAGGTTTTTTGTAAATAATAAATATTAAAATAATAGAAAATAAAAACAATAATGTATCCTGACAGTGTTTCTGCACAAGTTCCGGATATTGCTGATAGAGTTAGGTAATAATATAATAAATGCTTATGTATGTACAAACTCTCTGTTGTGTTTACAAATTACAATTCCTTAACTAATTAATCGAAAGGAACTTCGTTCCATCCGGGTGTACCTTGACACCTCTCAGTTGTGTATACCCATGTGCCAACTGAAGTTTTGCTTCTAAAAGTGATTATAACGTTTTTTTCAAATTGTAAAAAACAAAGTCAACAAAAGATTTAAATAACAATTCAACTAATTTTAATATGTCGGTCGGAGTAATGGCAACAATTTTTTATTAAGAGTTAAATGAAAATAATAAAGACAATGAAAAATTAGGATCTTTTATTAAAATATACCACGAAATTCATTTTTAAAGAGACGGTTGTGAAGAGAAAAATATCGTGAGATAAAAATGTTCCATATAAAGTTTCCTTTATTTAATTATCTTATTCATGTATGAAACTAACTAAAATTTTAATCGTAAGGGAGACAGGGAGAGTCAGATAATACTATGAGTTTCATAATTCAGCACAATCTTCTGCGAATTCTTCAGAAGGACTCCTCCACAAAAACCCATGACAGCACTTCTACGGACACAGAGAAAGCCTGTTAAGTGTACAGTAGTATTTGTTAAGCTAACACTAAACCTACGAAGACTTCTGATATCAATTCTGACGATTATCAAATTAACTTCCTGGAAACTGATACCAGTAAAAAGTACTGTAGAAATACGTAGACACGATTCAATCACATTTCAAAGATCCACAAAGTCAAAGTGCACAATTCTCAGGCAATTCTTCAGAAGGACTTCTTCACCTTCTACTATAGAGTTTTTTATACTAATTTTACACCTTCTTTAAAGCCTTCTGACATCATCAATTGTGACCATCATCAGAGCGACTCTCTAGAACTCTATAAGACGTCAAGAAGCACAATTCTCAGCCAATTCTTCAAAAGAACCCCACAGATACCCAAGATGCCTGCTACTATAGAGTCTATTACACTAACAATAAACCTCCTACTGAGATCGTCTTAAGAAGAACTCTTCCCCCGAGACCCGTGACACCACTTTCACGGACACCCAAGAATCCTATTACGTGTATAATCGTGTTTTTACACTAACACCAAACCTCCTGCAAACACCTTTGACCATCACCAAAGACCTCCCTATTGAGATCATCAATTCTGACAATCACCAAAGCAACTCCCTGGAAAACTATTTCGTAGATGCATGACGTTTTAACGTTCACCGACACCGTCACCCTCATCGCGAATCGACGAAACTTTTGTGATAATGTTTGTATTTTTTAAAATTGGTAAAAAATTATTTAATTTTAATTGATAAATAAAGCCATTCAACAAATCAGCTAAACAGTAATCCCCTCGTACAATTATACATCTGACAGTCAAGTAAGATATAACAAAAAATATTTTACCTGCGATAGACTTAAAGTGGCCACTAACAAGTCTGGCAAATTCCGTAATCGCAACATCGGACAGACCAACTTTGTAGCTTCCTATGGTTTGCAACAATTTTGCTGAGCCGATTATCTAAAAAGGTTTTAAAAGATTAACTTCTTATCTGTAACAAGAGTCTACAAAATAGTTTAGCGATTCTGTTTCTGTTTTTTAGGGATAATACTTATAAAATATTAAAATACTTTTTATGGAATTATGTGAAGAGATTTGAATTGAACATAAAACGAATTGGTCCAGTTATTTAAGCTCTACGTAAAGGTGAAATCTTTTATCGAAAATTTTTATATTTTATTTATTATAATATGTATTGAACGAAGCATTATTTTCATAATTAACCAATTAAGACAGTTTTTTGAATCTATTCTTTCTTAAGATCTAGTACTTAGGAATTTTCGACAATTTCAAAATCCCAAAACATGTCGTTGATCTTCTAGGCGAGCTTTTAAAGTTTCGAAGAACCGCTTCGTCAAATAATTATTTATCGTTGTCAATTAAGTTTTTTTAGAAACACGTCAATTATTATAGCTTCGGTTGTAAATAATGAATCGTTTTATCTGCCTAAGGTTACATCAAATTTTCCCATTTAAAGCGCCCCAAATTAATATATTATTTGGATAAAAGTTTTTATTCTACTTAACAATAGTTACCAAATAAATGCATTACCTGCTGTTGTAAATCTATTCCATTTAACAATGAATCAAATGTAACAGATCTGTTGTTTGCTCTGTAACCAAATTGATATGGTATTCCTCTTTCTGAATAATACATATCTAATATTTGAGACAATCTTGTGCTATCCAAAACACCTATAAATCCTTTTATATAAGAACCGAGTACAGCACCTTAAAAAAATACCCGATGTTAGTTATGAAACTATTAAAAGTAATTTAATTCGTGTAAGTAAGAAAATGTTAACATAGTTCGTACAACCTTCAAAAATTAAGATTTTGAAGTAAAATATATGTTTTATTCTCTTGTATACATTAGGGCCCTATTATACTAGCGGATTGCGAAATGTCTGGGGATTACGCTCTTGATGAGATTTTAGCGCATTGTTTAAAATGCTTCTAAACAAACTGATTTCCTTTTTTTTATTCGAAAATTTCAGATTTCTTTCCTATAACTATTTGTTCAAACTTTTACACTATGATAAATTTTAATTATCAAAAAAAATTTGTAAATGCTTATCCATTAAAACCGAAATTCGTATATTAGTCTAATACAAATTTAAGAATTTAGAAAATATTGAAATCATTTTTATCCTAAATGTAAAGAGAGTTTCAAAATGTGAATTAATATTGTTTCATCTATAAGAAAAGTTATAATAGAGTTGAATGCACTAGGTTAATGTTTATTTAATGCATTTGAATTCCAACTCTGTTGATTGAGTTTTCATTGATTGGTTTCCTATCGGCGTCGATATTGCTTCGATTTACCACAATCGGTAAATTAGTCTATTCCCGAGGTTTCTAATAATCTGGATTTGCTCTACCTGTCAATATCAACATTAGTTTTATTTTCTAAACAAACTTTCCATAAGTAAGGAAAATAGTTCCTTCAAATAACATGAATATGTGCCATCAGAAAAACCAATTTACATACAAAACTTACGGCTATGGTCACCCCAGTTTTTCGACTCTAGTCTACTTGACTAAGACAGGTATTTCATACATTTCTACAACCAATTTCTGTATATACAACCATTTTTTGTTGAATATTTATTTAAGTATCTCTGTTAAAATTTTGTGATTCAAAATTCAAGGCTGTTTAAATATTTCCAAATAAAAATATTTTTCATAAAAAGAACTTACCATCAATTCCAGCAAGTATATCAGCTTCTGTCATGTCCCATGTGTTTGTCTTTAAATAATAGGCTCTGGGTAACAGCGTATCATTCCAGAAACCATCGTTCCCGATAAATGGGAGTCCTGTAGTTTGATTGAGTATAGCTCTAGCTAAATCACTTGCCATTGTTGCCACCCACACAATGTTCGCTTCATTACTGCTTGTTATAAATGTATCGGGTAAAATTTTGGCACTTTCATTTTGAATGGAATCTACAATAACCTTAAATGACGCAGCATTATCCTCTAAACCGGCGGCGATGCCAGATAAGAGGTTAGTAGCTGCCACTGGACCCCATTTCGTTTTTATTATACCTTTAACGCGCGGACAACTGCTTGGCGTATTATTATCTCCAACTTCCCTATAAATTTTAAATATATATTTTAATTATACATTAAACTACCAACAAACATGATAAAGACCTTGAGAATTATGAAATATGTACCTATTTGACTTGATGCTAATGAGGAACCCAACTCCCAAGAAAGCGATTTCTGTTTTATGGTATTTTAATAGTACCTTAACTGAGAAAAAATTCATTATCGAGTTTTTCACACACAAAGAGAGAAATGCATTTTCGTTAGTCTGTTACTCTGTATGAAAGTTCCATATTTAACCACATTAAACGGTGACAGTTAAGAGTTAATGAATTGATTAGGTACATAAGCTCTATCTATAGAAGCGCAAGAAGATTGATCTACTAATATGGTTTAACACATTTAGACATTAAACCGATCCGTAATGAAATATCTTCTATTTGCTGATATATTCGCTTTCAAGAGACAGGCTCCCAATACATCCATTACAAGATTACATTCGGCTTAATTTTGATATATGTAGGAAATTCTATTCCTTAAATTTAATTTTTCCAGTAATAGAGACTTTTCTACGTATGGGAAATATTATACACTCACTGATAGAATTATGGTATATATGTACAAAATATTGCTCTTAATTTCATAAGAAATGTACTAAATAAGCTACTTACAATGGCATGTTTGATCGATCGTTGCATGTTAAACTTTCGTCGCCTCGTTCAAGCGGATCAACAGTCTTGGATATCATCTCGTGTAGAAAGCAGAGCTCTGACAAGCTAAGTGAATCTCTGGGAAATAGAGCTATTTGTCCGGGTATTAAATAGTCAGTTAACAGTCGGTAATTGTAAAATTCTTCTCCTACACCCCTAAATGGGATTATATTTTCATCAAAATCTACATCACTTCCTGTTCTACGGATCCCGTTAAACATTACTCTGAAAATTAAAATAGTTTCTTCAAAAAACAAATTATTTTTATACCAGATTAATAATCTTTGAAATAAATAAATTAAATGTTTCATCTAAATAAAAATTTCTTTCAAACTTGGTTTTTAAAGAAGAGAAGTAAACGCTTGCTTATTTGTACATAAAAAATGGTTGTCGGCACTTTGAAGTTTCAAGTATTCTTATATAAGACGCTTACTGCAAACAAAATTGAGTAAATGAACCAGCTTCATAAATATTGTTCGTTTGTATACCTACACTATATTAAAAATTAGTTAAGATAAGCAAACTTTTATTAATATTGTCTTTAAAAAAAGGCAAAATGAGTCTGAAATATATTATTTTAGTAAATTTATAAACATACTGTATTTTAATCCCTTTATTATCAAGTAGTTAAAAATCTGATCACAAAAAAACAGAAAATAGTTTAATTTGTCAAACTGGTAATGAAGGGACGGTTTTTTGAGTTTTCACAATTTTCATATTTTGATATTTATACAATAAAGTTGTGTTACTGCAGAAAGCCCTTCATTTTATTTGGAACAACGAGTTCAAAATTAGTTGTTTTCATGTTTAAAAACATTCAACGGTAAGACAGCATGTTTATTAAAAAATAATGGATAATAATTTTCAAAATAAAATTAAAACAAAAATAAATGAAAAATACTAGTATTATTGTGAAAAAAGCGTGGGCGCTTGACATTCGAAAAATATGGTATGCCGCTGTGACGATTACAAGACCCTCACTCAATCATTATTCGTTTATTTAGTTGGAAATGCTTTGTGAGCGTGTTTTTTTGATTTCTTAAATTATATTTATTGTATTCATATTGTTGATGATTAAACATATTGTTTCAATTACTTGGAAAAAAAATATTATTGTGAAATCTAAAGAATTGTTAGATTAATTCTAAGACAATTTCATTCATATTGTTTATAATTAAACGTATTGTTTTCAGAACTTGAAAAAAAAAATACTATTGTGAAATCTAAAGAATTGTTAGATTAATTCTAAGACAATTTCATTCATATCGTTTATAATTAAACGTATTGTTTTCAGAAATTTTCAGCAGGCGCACAAATTACCCACTCCCGGCACGGGGAGGTGGTGACTAAAAATAACGATGAGTCCCGTACTCATCCGAGGCAGCAGCCGCGGAGTGGAGAGTTACAAACAAACAAACATACATACATACACACATACATACATACAGGTGAAGTTAATAAAAGCGTGTTAAAAAACTAGAGCAGCGTTGTACGAGGTGGGTAAACTTGAAAAGAGATTAAAAACCAAAAACGATATACCCTAAACAATTAGGTTTTTTGCACATATGTACTTTTCAAACGATCATCGTACATACATCTAAAGTATGGGTAGTAGTATTGTCAACCATTTAGAATTATAATGGCATCTGTAATAGTATATTAAGTATCAAGAACGGTAAGGACATTTTACCGATCGAAGACAATTGTTTGGAGAGGAGCGGACCGTAGACTCCAATTTTTGTCTAAGAACGGTAGTCCTTAACGTTCGTGATGCTTATAACGTTTTTTGCACGACAGAAATATTTTTCCGTATTAGACATTAAACAGAGCACTTTTGACATTTTAATAACGTTAAAATGTCAAAAGTGCTCTGTATACATCACATATGCAATTATTTACTTACCGTAGAGATTTATGTAACTGCTATATATATATAGGACACAGTGAGGTAAATAGTGGGTATTAAGCAAAAATTAGGCGAAGTGTACTGTTTAAGATTTAATACTTCAATATTTCGTTAAAAATATTTTAACATCTTCAGGAAGTTACTACAAATGTTACAATTCAATTAAAATAATAACTAGTTATGTTCTGATAATGTTTTACTTACTCTTGTGAGGATGAAGCCAACGATGGAATTAGAAGGACGTTAGGTATAATGAAAATAAAATATTAAAAACAATCACTATAGTTTAAACACTCTACAAATGTTGAAAAACAGATTTTGGGTTAGACGTCATCGTTATGTTGGATTAACATAAAATAGATAGGTACGTAACTACTTTGATTTTTTGAAAAATACAAGAACAAAGCCAGGAGAGTGAGTTAATATTATTGATTTGTTAAGGTTAACTTAATAGGTCTAGGTTTATTTAGTATGAAGATAGACAAAAAGAGCGAATGTTAGGTTTTGACGAAATAAATAGTATTTTTTTATTTTAAATACATTTATTTTGTTAATAATTACTAAGGTCTTAGAGGATTAAATTATTATGAATTATTGGAGATGAACATAGATGTAAACTTTTTTAAAGGATGAGATTATTCATTTATAGAGGAAGAACTGATATTAGATGGTAGGTGGTTATTATCTAAGTATAATAAGAAACTATAAATTTCACTGAGATGTTGTATATCAGTACGTTTGTTGATGCTGTTAGGTTCTTGTAAAATATGTGTCATCTCTAAGAAAAGTCTTTTTTTGTAGTTATTATAAGTGGAAAGAATCTTAATAGAAGAATAGTCAAAGTTATGGTTGGTTTTGTTAGTATGTTCAGCTAAAGAGCAACGTTCAGGATGGTGCCTTATATCACTTTTATGAAGGCTAATTCTTTCTTTAATAAATCTTGAAGTTTGACCAATATATTTTTGATCACATTGACAACAAGGAATGGAATATACTACATTGAAAGTTAGTTCTTTTGGAGACTTATGTTTAAGTTTGGAATAAGCACAATTTACAAAAAGAACTTTTTATAATAGAAAGTTTTTTACTGATTTATAGGTCATATTTTGTGTCATCTCAACAATGCACAGCATCCCTGATTTTGCAAAAATATTAAGTCATACAACGCTGTGATTGATCATAGAGAAGATTGTTTCCTTGTTAACAAAATCAAGGGTTAGTTGTATCTAAAAACTTTCTAAAACAGTTTATTTTATTACCAGTTAAAATAATAATTACTGTTTTCACATGTAAGAACAAAAAAAAAAGAAAAAAAAACTTCTTTGTCGCGTAATCGATCCCATTATGATAACATAACAGAACTGTCACAAGTGGACTGATCCGCCGCCTAACCAACTACGCTACGAACGATTTATTTAATAACTTTCAAAATAATATTATCTATACACAACTTAGATCATGTTTAATATCAATTCGGTATAAATATCGAAATCTATGTATATGCCTAAACACACTTGAAACATGCATTGTCATCCAGTTCTTAGCTATCCTGAAAATTTCAGAGCTCTAGGTAGTCGGGAAATGGGTTTAAATTCGATTACAAATTCCACGGAATGACACAGAGACACAGAACATGGCGAAAATATAAAAAACTTTCTAAAAAATAGAGTATGTTGTTAGGACTGTTTTATTAGCTATTTTTATATTTAAACTAGCTGACCCGGCGGACTTCGTACCGCAAATCATTTATGTCATTCTTCCAATTTTCGTTTTTTCAATTTATTTTGATTTTATCGTTTTCATCATATTTTCTCGTTAGTTATCATGTTTATACTATTTTTTTTTTCGTTATATTTTGTAGTTTATCGATAAAATATATTAGATGCATAACAATACTTAATTTAGTAAGAATTTCTCGTTTAAATATAAATGATATTAACTGCGCCACCTTACGGTGGCGTGATTAAAGTAATCAAATAAGTGGTGGTTGAACGTTTAATGAAAGCGCCATCTGGTGGTAACTTCCATTAATACGAATATCATATTCATATTAACCATTAAGAATACAGCATCATATTGATTTTCATAACAATCGGTTGAACAGGGCAAAAGTTGCTACTTTGCAGCGCCATCTGGTGGCGAGTGGCATCAATGTGCATAGAATATTCGTTTTCTCCGTAAAAAAATACATATACATACCAATTTTCATGATAATCGGTTGAACCGGGCAGAAGTTGCTACTTTGCAGCGCCACCTGGTGGCGAGTGGCATCAATGAACATATCATATAAACCTTCTCCGTGGGAAAATACATATATATATATATATATATATATATAGACCAATTTTCATAATAATTGGTCCAGTAGTTTTTGAGTTCATTGATTTCGTACATAAAAACACATCCTTTTTTATATATATAGATATGAATTTAAGATTCTATACCCCGGCCGCTGAAAAGATGGAATTCAAGGATTCTTGATCAGTGAATAAGGGCATCTGAATGGCTTAATCTTACGATGTAACACCTTCTAAACTGCAGTAAACGAAGGATAGTTTAGACTGTACTCATACCAAAGATAATATAAACTGTGGGCTGAAATAAGGAGTACATTTGTCTCGTGATCATTCCATCTTTTCGACGGCCAGACTATAGATAGTTTATGTGACCCTTAATAAATGGTAATGAAGCAAAAAGCATAAGTTGGTTATCATTATTAACATCTGTAACAGGTATAATTGGATGTTGTTGTAAGTTATTAACATTATCTATATGAGATAAATTTTGATTGTTATGAGGAGAAGTGTTGAATAAGATTTTCTTTATTAATGAAGGTTGGTAAGAATTGTCTGTGAAGAGGTTGTACAGGATTCTTAGATTTTTTTGATGGAAGATTTCATCAGATAATTTGAGAACTCGAGCTTTCATTTGTTTAATAAGGTTTATCTTCATAACCTTCCTTTTTGATAGTACCTTTTTCACCTTCAATAACCAAATTTACAAATAAATTTTTGGTAGTCCAATGGGTGCTATAATAAGCCCAATCTTAGCTTCATATGTTATGGATGACATTTTGTGACACGATTATTCAAGTACTTCCTTTTCGATTGATTTTCATCAAAAAATATATCGATGACATTATTCTCGCACCCTATCCATGCATTAGATGAGATCTTAGAGATTTTTAACTCTTACAATACATACATTCAATTTACATTAGAGAGACAAGATGCTGAAAGATCGATACCATTTTTAGATACTAAGTTGACGAGAGACCAAAGAAACTTAATACTCGTTGATTGGTACAGAAAACCTATCGCATCAGGTAGATTTATGAATTTTAATTCATACCACAAACTCTGTATGAAAATAAACCTTATTAAACAAATGAAAGCTCGAGTTCTCAAATTATCTGATGAAATCTTCCATCAAAAAAATCTAAGAATCCTGTACAACCTTTTCACAGACAATTCTTACCAACCTTCATTAATAAAGAAAATCTTATTCAACACTTCTCCTCATAACAATCAAAATTTATCTCATATAGATAATGTTAATAACTTACAACCACATCCAATATCCAATTATACCTGTTACAGATGTTAATAATGATAACCAACTTATGCTTTTTGTTTCATTACCATTTATTACGGGTCTTACACATAAACTATCTAGAATCTTAAATTCATATTTAAATATAAAAATAGCTAATAAAACAGTCCTAACAACATACTCTATTTTTTCCAAACTTAAAGATAAGTCTCCAAAAGAACTAACTTTCAATGTAGTATATTCCATTTCTTGTTGTCAATGTGATCAAAAATATATTGCTCAAACTTCAAGATTTATTAAAGAAAGAATTAGCCTTCATAAAAGTGATATAAGGCACCATCCTGAACGTTGCTCTTTAGCTAAACATACTAACAAAACCAACCATAACTTTGACTATTCTTCTATTAAGATTCTTTCCATTTGTAATAACTACAAAAAAAGACTTTTCTTAGAGATGACACATATTTTACAAGAACCTAACAGCATCAACAAACGTACTGATATACAACATCTCAGTGAAATTTATAGTTCCTTATTATACTTATATAATAACCACCTTCCATCTAATATCAGTTCTTTCTCTATAAATGAATAATCTCATCCTTTCAAAAAGTTTACATCTATGTTCATCTCCAATAATTCATAATAAGTTAATCCTCTGAGACCTTAGTAATTATTAACAAAATAAATGTATTTAAAATAATATTTATTTCGTCAAAACCTAACAAAACCTAACATTCGCTCTTCTTGTCTATCTTCATACTAAATAAACCTAGACCTATTAAGTTAACCTTAACAAATCAATAATATTAACTCACTCTCCTGGCTTTGTTCTTATATTTTTCAAAAGATCGAAGTAGTTACGTATCTATTTTATGTTAATCCAACATAACGATGACGTCTAACCCAAAATCTGTTTTTCAACATTTGTAGAGTGTTTCTAATAGTATTTTCTCCTGAGAAGTTTTACTAATAGTGATTGTTTTTAATATTTTATTTTCATTATACCTACGTCCTTCTAATTCCATCGTTGGCTTCATCCTCACAAGAGTAAGTAAAACATTATCAGAACATAACTACTTATTATTTTAATTGAATTGTAACATTTGTAGTAACTTCCTGAAGATGTTAATAGTTATTTATGGTATAAGTGTTAAAAGTACATTTTTAAGGCACGCATGTGAAGGTTTGCAGAATGAGCGAAGCGAATTCTGCAATTCACATGAGTGCCTTAAAAGGTACTTTTAACACGTATATCATACAATATTTTTTCTACAAACGTTCAAAAAATGCAATAATACAGTTTGAATTAAATTTAAAAACCTTTATTAATACATCCAAAGGAGATAATTTTAAATTGCATCGTATATTACGTACCTTAGCAACCATTGTTGATTTAATTGTTTGCGAATGTTTTGATGCATCTGTCAGACGTTTGTTAGTTTTATTTAAAACGTAGTTAAGGTTGTAGATTTTTCTTAAAATGGAAGAAAGTAATGAAAATGATCCATTTAAAGACATAGAGGCGGCGGCCAATAGAGCAATCCTCGATTTGTTGCCGAGAAAATCCAGGGTTCAATACGATATAGCCTATAATAAGTTTCAGAAATGGTGTGAAGCAAAATACGTTTCTGGAAAATATACTGAAAATGTATTTCTGGCCTATTTTGAGGAGAAAGCAAAGGTATGGAAGGCATCATCTCTGTGGTCAAATTATTCGATGATCAAATCTATGCTACGTATAAATAGTGACGTAGATATCAGCAAATATATTAATTTTATCGCGTATTTAAAGCGTCAAGCAGAAGGTTACCGGCCAAAGAAATCAAAAATCTGGACTGGAGTCCAAATTGACCAGTTTTTGAAGTCTGCATTAGATGATGAGTATCTTCTAATGAAAGTATAGTTGTGATTGTGGGAATATTTGGTGCCTGCCGCAGGGAGGAGCTTTGTCAATTGACTGTTGACGATATGGAAGATATGGGTACTTTATTAATTATTAAAATACCAGATACTAAAACCAATGTTTCACGAAGTTTTACTATTATTGAAAAAATTTTTTTGGATCTATATCGAAAATATGTGGCTCTTCGACCAGCAAATGTCGGACACCGGCGATTTTTGTTGAAATACGTGAAAGATAAATTTACCAGAAATCCGGTTGGAATTAAATCGTTTGGAAAAATTCCTGCTGCTATAGCAAGATTTCTGGAACTTCCAAATCCGAACCTTTATACGGGACACTGTTTTCGCCGCTCTTCGGCGACCTTACTTGCCGATGCTGGCGCAAATTTAACGACAATTAAGCGTCATGGGGGCTGGAGATCTTCTACCGTTGCTGAGGGGTACATTGTGGATTCTTTGGAAAATAAGAATTTGATTGCCCAAAAGCTGTTCACAGTGCAGCGAACATTACCAACAACATCAATCCAACAACAAACATCCGAAGATATTGTGGCGTCAACCTCGACTGGAAATTCCATTTTTTCTGCGCATCATTCCTCCTTATCCACGGAAAATGGTAAAACAGCAGTGCAGGAAATTAATTTGTCAAATTGCACAAATTGTACTATTAATATTAATGTTAATAAATAAAATCTAAATATTTTGACGTTTGCTTTCAAAATTTGACAATTCACTTTTACCAGCAGTGCCATAAACATTTTAAGGCACTCAGTGCTATAAAGTGATTTTAAGGCACTCAGTGTCTTACAGTGACATTTTTAAGGCTTCTATGGAGTGCTAAAAATGGCATTTTTAACACGTTTGCAGAAAAAATATTTTTAACGAAATATTGAAGTATTAAATCTTAAAGAGTACACTTCGCCTAATTTTTGCTAAATACCCACTATTTACCTCACTGTGTCTTAAATAATCAGCAAACGACTAAGAAGTACTTTATATATATATATATATATATATATATATATATATATATATATATATATATAAAAGGGGAAAAATTAATGGGCATGTACGCAAAAAGGATGATAGGGTCACGAATAGGGAATGGTAACCGCAGACATGCATGTTTCTGGCTCGTTAGCCGTCATCAGTGCGGCATAACCAAGTAAGGTATTGCACTTGGCCAGCAAGAGTGTTGAGTACTTGGGAGCAAAGGATGGTAGGGAAACATGTATTAAAAAGCGAAAAACACAAACAACGAAACTCACACAAGAGTCCTATCGCCATTTGTGGCTTCGGCCAGCTGTGCCCACATTTCGGGGCTACGAACAGCGTCGCCGCGTTGGCGAAACGGACTCATTGTGTTTGAGCCGTTCCAAGCCCAGGATGTAAAACAAAAAAGGGGTGCCAAGTATGCGTACCTATAACAAACAAAAGGGGAAAAATTAATGGGCATGTACGCAAAAAGGATCACGAATAGGGAATGGTAACCCTATCATCCTTTTTGCGTACATGCCCATTAATTTTTCCCCTTTTGTTTGTTATAGGTACGCATACTTGGCACCCCTTTTTTGTTATATATATATATATATATATATATATATATATATATATATATATATATATATATTTATTTATTTATTTTAAAAGTATAGAGACTATAGTTGTTACGGTATTAATTCAATTTTAAAACTATTACTTTCTTAAAATGAGTACGGAGTGCTATTAAAATGAAACGAGTTTCTTTGTACCTATGTATTTTTTTAATCTTTTCGTTTACATTTAAATACTAACTGTAAATGTATAAAGAATTTTCGTCAAATCATTCTATTTCTATGCTAACCGTACATCTGAGTATCAGTTAAGAGAAATGAAAGTCATTATAATGCGAGTATTCAAATTTCAAATTGTTAGGATTTTAAATGGTATTCAAAACACAATTTGGGCGTAAACGCTTATGTGTAGGTGGTTAAATTACAATTGAAATATCCGTTTTCGAAGCAACATTTTTGCCGAATAAGTAGTCAGATAAAATTATGAGGTCATTATGTGTTATTTTTCATTGCTTATTGCTTATAATAATGTAGTTAAATTTACAATGCTAGTTAAAAGTAAATTATACCTTACTCTAAATTGCCAATAATTGAACAGATTTATTTATTTAAACGTAGGTATACATTTTACAAATGAAATTTTATATACCCATATCCCATTACAAAATAATAGAACCGTAAAGGAATATGAAATAACCATGTATTTTACCATCTGTTGTATATGCTAATCTTCGAACCGTCAAAACAGGATATATTTCGGTGAATTTGAAGCATTTGCAATTAGAATAAGAAAAGCGAAATGTTTGTTTTCGGTTATTTTGTGTATACAGTGGAAATTTATAACAAATAGGAGTGTTAATTAAAAATATTTTCATATAGTGATTTAGTTGATAAACATACGGCTTTTAGTCCTGTATAATCTGCTGCTTTAGAATTAACAGAATCCTTAAGGTACCTACGAGTATAGGTTTAAAACGTAAGTGTATGGCTCTTTTAGAATATTATAATATATAAAGGGATAACATCAAAAAAAAGTATTGGAAAACTAGAAAGACCTTTTTTTAACTAAAGGATTTGAGTCTATCGCGTCTATTACCTTTTGCATTTACTTCGTCTCATATACCTGACAAAAAACTACCAAACAAAATATGGATGGAAGACAATAAAATCAGTATACGAGGGTTATCTTTTTAGATTTGCATATAGCCGCTTAAAATTCGCTACTAATACAAACCTTCAAACACAAACCTATTAACATCAATCTTTTGTTGACATAAATCCAGAGTTTCATTGTGATACAACAAAGTCGTGTAGGTATAGTAAATTTTTGAAATTAGCAAGTCGGCCGTAAAATGGATCTTAGCCTGGAAAATTTTCGAGTAATAATTGTTTACAATTTTCGGAGATGATTATCCTAACAAAAATTTTTCGATGAAATGGTTTCTGTATGTGTGTTGTAAATTTTATATTATCTTTGCTGTCAAATATCTGCAAGATCTAACAGTATCGAAAATTAGGGTAAAATTACAAAGTCATGGAAATAAATCTAAACTAATACTTTTGTCCTATTTTGTTTCAAACTAGATAAAATTTACAACAGCTTGATATATGAGTGAGGTTTTTACGACGATTACTTTTCTAGATACAACTCTTCAGAAATTGGCAATTTGTACCATGAAGTAATAAATGTTATAGTCATATAAATAGTTAATGAAAATCTGCTGAGATGTGTGAACTTGTTATATTTTTTTTACTTTTCCGTCTTAAAACATATATTTTGGTTCAATTTACGATTCAATTTAATATTGAAACGCAGACTGAATATTTTGTCATTTTTTATCAAGCATGAGTTGATCATACCTTTTGGTTACTTATTAAGAAGGTTCTAACCTTTAAAAGTCGATAGTTATTCGTAAATTTGATAAAAAAAAAACTTAAATAATAAACGTTTCATATACTTACCCGTGCAACATAGAACTTGCAAGCATTCTCATGTTAACAGAATTATTCTTGTCTATTTCTATTTTTCGGATTAATTCTATTAAAAGATGTAAAGTTAAAGGTGGCCTAGCGGTAACTTTAAAACTGCTTTTGTAACAATTTTGTATGATTTCGGGTATACCTGATGATGTCTGACAATGAACATTCTGAGTAAGTTTAGACACTAAAACTGCACACAATTTTGTAAAAAATGGTTATTATTAGAAACAATTTTACGCTTACCAAAAATTAAGAACAATTTTAGTAAAACAATCATTGTTTTGCATCGTTATTATCACACTTTTTTCGTTAATAAAGGGAATACTTCTTATTACACTGAATCATAATCTCATGTGAATGTGTATGTTTGTTTTCGTAGATAAGGATATCAAGAATATGACATCAAATATTGTTTCTATACCTAGTATATAGATAGGATAGATAATAAAAGGAAACAGGTGTATTGTCGATAAGGAAGATCTATAATAATTTTTCTGTAAAATATTTTATACTTTTATATATATTTTTCCCATTTTTCGTTTTTCAACTGCGCCACCTTACGGTGGCGTCATAGTTCTTGATTTAGTGAATATTGCATGTTTAAATATACGATATATTAATATACCATATTAATAAAAAATGTTTTACAATTATTATTTTGTTAGTTAAAAGGTAACATTTGATCATTTTCTATACATTCCAAATCAATATTAAATTATTTAACCTTTGACAATTTCATTGATCGCTAGTAACATTTACTGTTTCTTTAATATAATTAAATTTTATACAGTTTACGGTTCTTTTACAACTTCTGGTGTCTGGAAGTTTATAGCTTTTGTGTGTAATATATACAACGCATCCTTTCAAGTAGTTACTTTCTTCCAATGAATTTTGATAACACAAAATTGAGACAAATTTTGTTTGTAATATAAGGATTTCTGAGTTTTTTAGAAAGACATGAATAAAAAAGAAGTGTGAGGTGTCAAGGGACACCCGGATGGAACGAAGTTCCTTTCGATTAATTAGTGAAGGAATTAGTAATTTGTAAACACAACAGAGTGTTTATACATGCATAAGCATTTATTATTATCTGTATAAAATCTCTACTTACCTAACAGTTCGTTTCTTTTAACAAAAGTGTCCATTTATACAATACCAGAGCTTTAGATAACACATCTTTTTAGAATTACTTTTTATAATTTAAAACAGGAATTAACAATTCAATACAAAATTTTAAAATTAAAATATTTGACAGTAACTGACAGTTAAGGTAATTTGACGTAGGTACCTAAATAGTCAAGTTACGAACTATTTTTAAAATGTTTATGAATTTATTAATTTATAAAAACAGGATGAAATAAAATGTAATACTATTATAGTTAATTATTATTTTTTCTACAGTATTTTCTTTTAATTTAAAATAGTGTCTTTTTAATTGTAATATATCTATCTATGAGAGAGAAGGAGAGAGAGTTATTTATTTTTTGGTCTGTGAGAGAGAGAAACATGCGTGTGTCGTGTCATAGTGTCGTGATAACTTTTGGTATGAATTTTTTTTGGCTAGCTCCTAGCGTCAGTCGTAACTGTTCGTAACGCGCGAAAGGGAACTTCGTTCCAATAATTATAAATAAATACTCGGATTTTGACCTTGGTTTTAGCACAAGACTCAGTTTGGCCAGTATGTTAAGATATAAAAAGTGGATCTCTGAAGCTAAATACTATACATAAAAAAAACTAGTGTGGCAGTCAATGGGACTGCCGGTAGAAGTTATACTTCTATGCACGCGCATGGATTCGTAAATTTGTATGCGAATGATTTAGCAAAATCATTGTATCATATTCGTGGTAAGCGACTCCAAAAACCTCCTAGTACCGTGTGCACACTCTTTTTTATCGAATTTGCATAAAACTCCTGGAGACGAGGTCCGTCTTAAGCACCAGGTGTTTCGAAGACCATCGCCATTATTATAATCGTATTTAGCGCCGAGTACAAAGTGTGCACTGGTTTCGTACAGAATTTACATGAAACCCCAGAAGAAGAGGTAAATACCCTAGGCACCAAGTGCCGCGGAGACTTTCGGCATCATGATATTCGTGTTCAGCGACTCCAAAAACCCCGAGTATATAAATTAAACCCATTTTCAGCAATGCGTACCGAGTTGTAAGTTTTCTCTCTATGGTCTGTTCAGAATGCACTTTTCGAATGCAGAAATGCAATTTCCCAATTTTACATTATAAAAAAAAGCGACAAATTTCCTGATACTCTAACGAATCCAATGCAGAAAAAAACTCATTCCGATCCATCTTACGTAACAAAACTCGGAGGTTTTGCTGATATTAGTGCTTTATTTCCTCGACTTTTCATAAAAACTCTGTTTATGTAGCCAACAACCTCAAAAGCATAGTGCAGAATATACTGCAACCATGTGACGGTACTTTACACTACAATACAATCAGTGCCGAGCCGACCCCTACCAGCGCCGTCGGGCAAAACTTACGAAGCGCCTTTCTTAAAATTTGTTTAATTTATATAGACATTTAATTACAGCCATAAATACAAAATTTCTGATTTTTCTAAATCAGGATGTCATGCAACTTCTTTAAAAAATAAAACAAAAATTAAAAAATGACTTAAATTTGTGCACTTTTTATAATTATTAAAATGAGCAGTACTTTTTTAGTGTTTACTTCAAGATTCCGCCAAATGTTTCCAATCGTTTGTTTCGTTGCAAAATCGAGTTTTTTTTTATTCGAATAATTTGCAGCATAAACAAAAAACCACATTTTTTGATTTAGAATAAAGCAACCACTCTCTATAAAACTTTTCACTTAAATGTCTGTCATAATAACAATCCGAAACTTTTCGTCCCGAAGAATCACGCTGAAAATTATAATTTTTTACTTGCGTAATCGGGGTTTCTATTTAATATTCAACCATGTTTAAAGTCAAAACTTCTGGCCAAAGTCCTGGGTCATCTTTGGGAAAAGCTGGTGCTGGTGTTGATCTTTCTTTGGGTGGCGGCGGTGCATCAAGCGCAGGTCCAGGCAATTTTTTAGGCGCATCATCTTAAAATACAAACACACAAATGAGTAAATATCGCCCACTATAGGTACCAAATGCATTTTAAATGCATTGATATATTTATTTAAAAATTAAATAAAATGCTGAATTTTTTATAGGTTTTAAAAATATATACATATCTTTAAAAAAAGCACATACCACTGGACACGTTTTTTAATTCCTCACTTTCGTCAATCTCTTCCTCGACACCTAGCGATTGTTTTGATGTGGACGGTGCCGAAGACACAAAATATTGCTGTATTTTTGCATGTGGCATTCTTATCACGCTCTTCTTCTCGTTTGCGTTTTTTTATTAAATTCTGGTAGCCAGACAATTTCTTTCTTTTATCACTCATCACAATATTCACAATTATTAAGTATCGCAAAAACACAAATACTAAAACAACTCTCGATATTGCACCATGCACTCACTTTCGATAACTGAGAATTCTTTTTGGTCATCTGCTCGCTAAACTCAAAAATTTGTTATGCATTTTGTCAGTATTTATAAAATGTTTTATTGGGCTTTATTTTATTGAAGGGCAATAACACTTTGCACCATGCCACTTACTTTCGATAACTGATAATTCTTTTTGGTCATCTGCTCGGTAAACTCAAAAATTTGTTTTGCATTTTGTCAGCATTTATAAAATGTTTTATTGGGCTTTATTTTATTGAAGGGCAATAACGCTTTGAAAGATCGCCTTTGAATAATTTTTATGATATCATTAAAATGTATTTAGCCCATTTGCATTCATCTAAATTCCAAAATACTGACAAACTGCTGAGAGGAAAAATTGTAAAAATGATAGGGGGTTGCTAAATTTATTCTTTATGTAATTTGATAATTAAGTTTAAAATTACAGTCACAAAAAAATCTAAAACGTAAAAACATTTTTTTTGCTACCACATTTGTAGCTTTTATCCGGTCTAAAATCTCAGAGCGGCGCCTCTATCACCTCGGCGCCGTCGGGCGCCGCCCGACTTGCCCATATGGACGGCTCGGCACTGAATACAATACTTATTACTGAATATTATTATTAATATAAAATTCTAAACTTTATATGTATACTTACGTGACAGAATTATAAAATAATCTGTCGAATAATCATGTGGTCCGTCACTATGATATTCATACATTAGTTCAGACTGTTTTTTGTATATCTATCCCTTTTCAATGTACTGAATGTTGAAACGGTATTTAAAGGACTTATAGTTATGACTAATAACATGTGATAAATATTTCATCTTTGTTTTTACCGACCAATATACCTTATAAGTGTTTCTGTCTCTCTCTTACTCACACCATTACATATGTAATGATTTTTCCCATTTAACTCTACACAAATCTTTTCCACCGAGTGCACGAATAGAAGTATAACTTCAATAAGAGGTTTTTAGAACAAGAAACGCCAGTTATTCATTATAAGACAAAAATTGTCTATTTGGGACATGTACGGAATGAAAAATATCAGTTTATATAACTGCAGAGGAATAGGAACAAATAATAAAATATTGCAGATGAATAGGAAGAAATAATGTCTTGACTATCTATTTGTTGTAGAGACTTATATTACACTGAGTATTAGGTATTTTAATTGTATCCATTGTCTTTGTTTTTTCGGCGTTGAGTTTAAGCCCCAGAGTTTTACCTTACTAATTACTGGATGTTACCACTAAATATGGACAAATGTGAAGTTTTACATATGGGTTCAAATAACCCTTGTCTTTCATATTCCAATAATGGACACAGACTAAAATTAGTGAAATCATTTAATGATTTAAGTGTGATAATTACCGAAGATTTAAACTGGTTTCAAGATATCTTAAATATATCTAAAAAAGGAAATAGTAAACTGTATCTTTTACATGAGACATGTACAAAAGTTCTATTCAGTTGTATAAAACCCCAGTGTTAGTGCGTGATGCTATTCATGCTCCATCTGTAAACAAACTTGACTATCACTTATTTCAAATCTGAATACGTTATTACTTATTGTTTTTCTTTTCTTTGGATATTTTTCGCATTCATATTATCAATTATAAGAGCATATGGGTCATCTGATCCATGCTCTAATTTATAATAATAATAATTAAAAAAACTTATAAGAATACTAGCTGACCCGGCTACGCGTTGCTGTGGCTAAGGTTTTTGTTATATTACATTGTAGTAATCTATTTAAGAGGAACAGTAGGAGAACATCAGTCATGGGGACCACCATGCTTGTTTACATAGATGCCAGATTTTCTACTACTACAACCCCTTAATACAATGAAATTATTATTTACGAATTAAGACGGAATACAAAAGAATTTTAAAATTTATTATTATTTTTATTCAAGTTTCTAACAAATGAGTATATTACTGTCACGCCTGGAGAGATTTGGGAGAATGTGCCTTAGTGTTATAGGATAAGAAGTAGCTTACTAAAGGCACTCCCGGGCAGGTATCCTGCTGAAGGCAGAAAACTAACCAAGGGTAAGATGAAATAAACAGCAGGAAACAAACAACAAATATATTAACGAATAAAGAAGCAATAAGAATGAGTAATAAACAATAAGAATAGGGAGTCTTACCAAATAAACTACATGGTGGCATGTCACAGCACTTACTCACGAAAATACGTCAAGAGTCACAATGGCCCAGACCCCAGGGTCTGTTTTAGGGACACCCAAAAGGGTGACCCTTACAGACAACCTCAGACTACAAACTCTTGGTGTCTGACCTCAACAACCTGCTTTTAAAGCCAATTCATATTCTACGTGAGAATAAAAATTAAACTATTTAAACACGTGCCGAGATCTAACGTAATGACTTTGACCTGGTAAAATGTAATACATAACAATACAGTAAAATATAAACTAATAAATTAATATGTAGGGCAAAACTACCCTATCACCTATGTGACATTACAAAGTAAATAACATGTAACACTTTAACTTATGAATGAGGTGGTAGGGCAGATAGTCTTAAATCTTTAACAATAATACTTATTATTTTAAATTATAATTACTTTTATTTTCAGTTTAATTTAGCACTAATCGGAACACAATATTTTTGGTTAACCTGTCTTTAGCTAACACAAACAGATTCGACGGTTTCCCTACACGTGAACATGCAACATATAGTTGCCCAGTTTATTAAACTGTATAGTTTCAAAGCACATACCACAACTTTTTATGTTAAAACTTTTCAATAATTAAAACTGAATTTAAGTGTCATCTCAACAATGCACAGCATCCTTGATATTGCAAAAATATTAAGTCATACAACGCTGTGATTGATTATAAAGAGGATTGTTTCCTTGTTAACAAAATCAAGGGTAGTTGTATCTAAAAACTTTCTAAAATAGTTTATTTTATTAACAGTTATAATTAAAATATTAATTACTGTTTTCACATGTCAAAACAAAAAAAAACTTCCCTCTGGCGTAATCGATCCCATTACGATAACCCAACCGAAATGTCATAATCAGCCGCTGATCCAAATTAGCTACCAAGACTTTACATAAAGACTTTCAAAATGATAATATCATATTTAATATAATAACAATTCAATAGACAAATAATTTGCAATAAAATAATATTGCAACTATAAATTGAAATATAAGCTATCCAATCTTTCAAGTTGGATCAAACTGCACACGGTGTGCAAATTTGATTAAAATCGGTTTAGTAGTTTAGGAGTCCATTGCGGACAAACAACGTGACACGTAATTTATATATATTAAGATGTACAAGTTTAGTATGCCATGAATTTCTAAAATACTGCTCGAGTATCTCCTGTATGACGTACACTTGATTGCTTCTGAAATGCTTTGAAAAGTATCCAATTCACTCTCCATAAATTCGAGTTTATATATTCATATATAGGCTCTGTATTATATAATTAAAATAACTTCCAAAAATCAATTTCCTGTACTGTTTTGTATAGTAGGGAAGATTATATAAATAACAACTATTTTCTTAAAATGTATATATTTAGAAAATGTAATACTAATAAACTAACTACCTATATATCAATTAAGCCTCACATTTAATATAATGTTTTGTCTATTTTCCAGATTAATACATGACTACAATTTTGTTTAGTTAAAGTTATCGTTATTTCGAAATAAATTATAATCACTGTCAACAGGAATGAATATTAATATTAAAAAAATAGAGAGTAAAATTTTAATTATGTATTTCATACGGAATTTAGAATACAAAAAAAATACTTTTTGAAATTATCGTTTCATTTGGCTGACCTAAGAAAAAATTGGAAAATGAACTCTGGTTTGCTGTGTTGCTAAAAAATTGTATCGCTACATGTTGAGATCAAAATACTAATTATTCTATGTAATAAATACTAGTTTCGTTTTTGAAAATTTAATATTTGATGATTTTTGCATCTGATAATGATATTTAATAACATTTTCAACAAACAATTAATTTAATATAAAGGGCAAAAGGATTGCGTGTCAATTTTAGCATGACGGCAAAGCAGAGTTGTTTTATGTCAACAATGTTTTTTAAACTTGCTAAAAATAGTGATAAGTTTCGTTAATCAATTCCACATTAACATTTTTGTGTAAAATATAATTTTTATTAATTTAATCGACTATAAATTTTTCTACAAAACTTTTTTGTTCTCTTTGGCACAGATGGGCTTAATACTGTATACAAAAAATATATAACTGGTGCAAATTTAAAGTTTTACCAATATAAATAATAATATTAATAAAATAAAGTTTCCTAATATTTTAAATGCTCCACTTGCACATCCAACGTTGTCTAAAGATATAGTAAATTTAAGACTGTCTGGGAAACGGCATCTGTAATCTAAAAATTAAAAGAAAAATATTAATTTATAGACCACATTTTTGTTTCGCAATAATTTGTAATGTTTTGCTTTATATTTTTCTACATATGGGATATTTTGAAAAACAGATGATGACGTAATTACAGAATACAAAGAAAAAAATAGTGAAAACCTTGAAACTAACGAGAAATATGATAATATACATTAGCGTTAGTGGATACAAAGTTCGCTGAGTCAAATAACAAGATGTTTTTAAGAAAGTTATTTGAGAACGTTAAATGTTCAAATGAAACCGTCATATGGCACGTGATAACCCTTAGTTTCCCAAAGCTCAAAATTTAAATAGTGACCGTTATTACAGTATCAGTATTTTTTGCTCAACAAAAATGTTTAACTTACCTCTGCATCTGTACTGTGTTGTATTTCCGTACACCGATATATACAATGGAGAACATTCAGAAATACTACCTGAACATAATCCATTCAATTCAATTGTGTGGACACTCGACTGTAGTGATCTACATTCGGAAGTTTGGTTATTAGGTCTACTTTCCTCTCGTGACGTACATATAGTAATAGTTCCAGTACTAACTTCAGTTATTTTTAATGTTCTAGAACCATCCCCTGTTATGAAATAATTCGGTGAAATTTTATAGTAATTAATAGAGTAAAGATCCACATATTCTGTCATTGTAAATGAATTAACTGAATCCTGTTTGAATTCTGATCCACATGAGGGGTTAATAATTGATCTGGGAACTAAAAATTAATTTTTTATTAGATAGTAAAAAAATATAGACGAGAAATGCAATATTTATAATACTTTTGAATATTTTATAACTTACTTGGTCTTATCCTATCTAATACTTCTTTTGCTAAAGTTTTTAAATCATCATCATTTGTTCTCTCTGTTAAAGATGTAAAATCAAGAGTTGGATTTAACAGCACTGATGAATAATCTTGTGATGATCCCAAACCAAGAACGTGTATGTTTACATCTACAAATTAAAAATTATTAAATTCATTAAGAGTAAAAAAATGAAAAATAATATAAAAGAAAATATAGATGAAGAACAAGCAGGTTTCACAACAGCAAGTTCTTACTTAGATCACATTCTTACCAAACAGCAGCTAATAGGCAAAAACAGAGGCGTTTACATATCACATGGTACCTAGAAAAAGGCTTTGGGAATCTATGAGAATACTCGAAATACCAAAAAAATTTAAAAACTTATACAAACATAATACAGTACAGTTTTGCGGATGAACAATATGAAAAGATCTCAGCTATACGATAAGAAATCTAAAGATAGAATACCAGAAACCCGGTACTGAAATCAACTAAAAAAACAGAATTTTAACTACCAAGGAAGAGGACGTATAGAACCTGGAAGGCGGCGATAATTTTGAAATAAGGTAACTAATAAATTCTACCACATCAGAAGAAGACATCAACATTAGAATAGGACAAGGTAGAATGGCTTTCAGTGATTTGGGACAAGAATATTAGGGTAAAAACTAAGCAAATGATATTCAACTTTATAATCCAATAATATAATAAACAAAAAGAACAAAGCGAATATTCTAGCAACAAAAATGGAGTAATGGAGGAGATACTGCGGATTAACAAGAACGGATAGACCGACGAATAAGGAAAAAAAAGTGGCTTTTGTGGTATGGGCATGTCAAAAGAGCGGAAAGTATGTGGATAACTAAGATAAGTTTATGGAGTCAAATTTATAGAAGGAACAGAACAAGGCTACGTAAATCCTGGAGAGCTGAAGTGGAACAATTTATGCAAAGGAGAGGACTTAATGACAGTGATTGAAAAAATAGGATGGAATGCAGATCCTGGTTGAAGAATCGAACATGATATGGTTGTACAAAAAAAATCTTGGTTCATCCGTCACACTTCCTCTAAAACTTTGTAAATATGTGTGTGACATACTGTTGTTATTATATACAGTGTGGGCAAATTAAAATAGAGATACTGTTACACAATACATACCAGGTAACCATTGTTTGATAATGTCTCTTCTTTGCTCCAAAAATCCTCTTTGATCGTTATTAGGTGGAGATCTTGCAACAAGTAGAACTACGGTTGATTCACCACCACTGTACGTCCTATTATTTAATTTAAATTTGGCAGTATTTTCTAATGCTTCGTAAATTTTGATATAATCGAATTGTTTTGGTACTGTAAGATAAATGTTAATATTTTCATTACATTCTATTTAAAAAACACTTACAACTATCATGAACAGAAAGATTGTAGTTCTTATGAAAATCTAGCAAATAATTTGTGGAATTTGTTAAGTTTTGTCCATCTGCTCCACTAAAAAGTGTATATCTTGATGCGTATTTACTTACATCAACACTATCTAAAATGTACCTAAAAAATAAATTATTTACATCTTAATATAGTTATAAAAAATACTAAAACAAAAAAAACGTAAAAACTGTTAAATTTCACAGAGAACTAAAAGAGAGAAAGAAATACATGGAGGCGAGGATATATGGAACGATAGAGGTAAGAAATAGAACATTGTAAAGCGATAAAATATTTATATATAAACACTTACGATAGAATGGGCTGAATTGTAGTATAACTCCAATTAGGATCTATGAAAATGAGTAAGTCAGTAGCAACAGATTCTATCGCTGAATCAATTTGTGGACAGTCCAAATCTTTTATTTTATCTAAAATAATTTAAAATCAAAATTAATTAATTTTGTATTAAAAAATTAAAGATACTTACCAAGATATGTCACAAACTTGTCTACTACACTCGCTGTCAGGATATCATAACTATCAGGATTAGTGATGGTAACCGGATAGGTTCCAAATTCATCTAGAGGACCCATATAGGCTCTTACTTGTGTTGTTAGGGTACTGAAATCTACACTCTGCGAATAGAGACTCTTCCTATTACATGCTCTTAATGTCGGATCGAAAACACCCCTTTGCATTGGCGAGTAATACATGTCAATAATTTGAGAAAGTTTGACATCTGAATAACGTGATCGGATCGAATTATCCAATTTTAGTGCCATTAGCAATCCATCAATTGATCCTCGTATATCTTGATCGGTTAACTCTAGATCTAAATTTCTTTCGAGAAAGAAATATTTTGGATTTATCGTACTGTTAAAACCTCCCGAAGGACCAACATTAAGATAAGTTAAATCAATCAAGGCAGCATGCGCTATATCACCTAAAATACATACAAAATATGAGTAAATGATCTATAAAAGGTAAAAATCAAAATTCCTTTTTAACCTAATTAGTCCGAAAAGGAACGTATAAAGGCTTTACCGGGGTAAAATGGGTTTTAACAGATTGAGAATGGTATTGAAATTAATCCTTGTTTTACCCTGGTAGAGCTTATATAGATTCTTTTGTAAACCAATCAGGTTGAAAGGAGGTCTTGGTAATGTTAATCATCACTCTTCTCCGTATGAAATTTTTAAAAAAGTTACCAAAAGGATACTTTTAACGATATTTTAGTTATATTTATTAAGCTGGTGAACTAATTATATTTTTATAAAGGGGATGATGTATGAAACTATTCGTTGATTTATACAACCTTGATTAATGTTATTGAAGTTATACTTCTATTCATGCACTCGGTGGAAAAGATTTGTGTACAGTTAAATGGGAAAGATCATTACATATGTAATGGTGTGAGTAAGAGAGAAACATACACACTTATAAGGTATATTGGTCGGTAAAAAGAAAGATGAAATATTTATCACATGTTATTAGTCATAACTATAAGTCCTTTAAATACCGTTTAAACATTCAGTACATTGAAAAGGGATATATATATATATACAAAAAACAGTCTGAACTAATGTATGAATATCATAGTGACGGACCACATGATTTTGTTACGAAAGATGGATCGGAATCCGTTTTTTTTGCATTGGATTCGTTAAAGTATCAGGAAATTTGTCGCTATATTTTATAATGTAAAAATGGAAATTGCATTTCTGCATTCGAAAAGTACATTCCGAACAGACAATAGAGAGAAAACTTACAACTCGGTAAGTATTGCTGAAAATGGGTTCAATTTATATACTCGGGGTTTTTGGAGTCGCTGAAAACGAATATCACGATTCCGAAAGTCTCCGCGGCACTTGGTGTCTAGGGTATTTACCTCTTCTCCTGGGGTATCAGTGCACACTTGGTACTCTGTGGTTTTTTGAGTCGCTAAATACGATTATAATAATAGCGATGGTGTTCGAAACACCTGGTGCTTAAGACGGACCTAGTCTCCAGGAATTTTATGCAAATTCGATACAAAAAGAGTGTGCACACGGTACTAGGAGGTTTTTGGGGTCGCTTACCACGAATATGATACAATGATTTTGCTAAATCATTCGCATACAAATTTATGAATCAATGCGCGTGCATAGAAGTATAACTTCTGCCGGCAGTCCCACTGACTGCCACACTAGTTTTTTTTAATACCTCTTGTCTATGCTCAAAGGTTTTTTGAGCATTGATTTTTTAAAAGTAGACCATTTAATTACCTGCGAGTGAAGCTGCATATCTATTATCTACATTTCTATCGTTTTGTTGATTGTATGCAGCACTTAAAGCTGTTAAAACGGTTCCAATTTTGACTGCTCCATGATTAGTGTATATGACTCCAAGCTCAATTGGACAAGTACTGGCCTCAGCAGCATTGTTAGAAAGTCGACGAGTGCCAATACCTTCCACCTGTTCTATATCTTTTTCAGTAGTATCATTTGGTTCTGTTTCTCTTCGTAACCTATTCCGTGCAGCTCGTCTCGCTCTAGATTGGTACCGAGCTGATCTTGAACATGTTGTAGATTCATCGCCACGTACTGTTGTATTAATTGAATTGGAAATCATATAGTGGAAAGAGCACTGGAATATTTTAAAGTTGAGAATAGGAAACATAAATCTAATATATAGTGGTAATTCGTTATAGCTTTTTGATATGTAAAAAATGCGAAAAAGTACTCCAGCTAGCAAATTGGTGCTGTATAAAACCTATGTTCAAGTTTGCATCACTGTTGTTAGACAATATTGAATTTTAGAAATTACTTACAATATCTATATTCTGCAGATCTCCGAAATTTAATGTCTGTTGCATGTCTGGGAAATATTGTAATATAAATGTTCCTTTAATAGCTTCCAAACCTTGAGGAGCATATGGTATCCCAAAACTTAAATCAGTAGTTCTTCCAGTTGATATTATGATACCATTTTGTCTTAATCTATAACCGAAATAATAATCGTGTTAAATAAACAAAAAAAAACTTTACATTAAGAAGTAGAAATACTATCGGCAATTGGACATAAAGCAGTGATTATCTCTGGTTTTTGTGTTAATCGAGAATATTAAAAGAAGACAAAATATAAACAAATATTATCAAACATGTTTTTTTTTAATTAAGATGGTTTTATCAATGATGTAGATAAAAAAATTCCGTAGTAACAAGCTTTGTAACAGCCATGCATTCATTGGGTTGGCTGTTAGCCTGTATCACTGCGACCTTTACAGATTTATTGTAAACACTTATCATCTCTAGAATAGGATTAGAGCACCTTATTTAGTCCTGCTTTCTTAATGAGACTTAATAGCCTTGACAGTGGTCTACGTAATTTGGGGCAGTCGGTTTTTCATCTCCTTGCAAGTCATTTTACTTGTACTTTTATAGACTTTGGCTTGTAGCTTGCCCGATGATTTTTCCTTCCACTCGTGGACCTTTTCTAGGCTCCATTTCTTTCTGAACGGGTCAGCAACCTTGCCAAACGAATACAGGGATTGGGCTCCTGTTCTGGTCAATTCATCAGTATTTTCATTGCCCTAAAAGGCTAATAAATCAGCCAGACGTGAGCTCTATCTAACAGTAAAGCAAAGTTGAGTTCCTTAATTTATAAAATAAATAAATTCAACTTCAGCAGACTCATTCTAAGGATTGCCATTATGACAATGTTAAAAATCTGCTTGAAAAATATCGCATCCTTAAAACGTGGATTAGATTAGAAAACGTGGTTAGTTCTAGAGAAATATAAAAGTTTAGACTTTGAAGTATTTTTATTGTACTTCTATAGATATAACTAAGTGCGTTTCTTTGATATCCATAGTTTCTTTATATTCTTACTAAAAAGATGTATCAAGTAAATCTCACAATATATGTCAAAGGTCTATTTTTAAATCTAATCATAAATATATTTTATACAGTTTTATAGTGCTAAAATTCATATTACCTATTATTTGTTAGAATGAACAATTTAAGATTAATTATAATGTATTCGAAAAGTTAATTTACCTCTCAACGATCAAAGCAGCAAATTCTCGAACAGAAACCGAGGGATTAGCGTCTTCAAGCCTTCTCAGGATTTCCAGGAAAATATTTAAATTGGCTGGCGGTCGGTTATTTGCAGTAAGTATTCCTGGAATAGCCGATACATTGTAACAAGGTACTAGTAAGGGTTTGACCCCATTTAACTGTCCTTGCACAACCGTTGTGACTAATATTAAAACAAATATATGTCCTAGAACCATTTTCTGAAAAATTTGTTTTTAAGAATTAGCAGATTAAAGTTTAATACTTGGTAGAAAAAAAAATAGCTTATTTTCTAATAAAACAGTTTTATTACTTATTTACAAAAAATATATACCTTCATCATTCCATTTATATTTGAGATTAGATAAGATGGGTGTGAGCATATAATATAGGATAAGGCAATTAAAGAGTAGATTACATTTTAAGTGAAATGTCATTAAGCTTATCAAATAAAAAGTTCTGCAAAACAAATAACGTCTATTTAAACTTTTTAGAAACTCTCTGTTATAATACTATTAATAGAAAAGTGTTAGATACTAAAATTTAGTTTAATTGAACAATATATACGAAAGAGATTTCCGTATTTTGCTATCAAAGTTATACTCTTTTGGAACTTCTCCATCCTTAATTTTACATATAGTGTACAAAAATTCATCTCGAGTTTCCCAGGGATCACATTCTATCCCTGAAATCTCTATATATCTATCTAGTTTAAGCCGTTTGTAATTGCACTAACGATTAAAAATAAAAATGGGGACATTCTAAAGAAAGAAGAAGACATAATGGAACGGTGGAAGGAATATTTCAAAGAACTGCTAAACGGGAGTGAAGAAGTAGGGAACAATGAAACAAAAGCAACAGAAAGAGAAAGGAACATAAATAACGACGGAAATAACATAACTAAAGAAGAACTATTAGACGCTATAAGAGAACTTAAGAATGGCAAATCACCAGGTGTGGACAAGATAACAGCGGAAATGGTAAAAACTATGGGAGAACGAGGATTCCAATTACTGCTTGAGATCTTTAGGCGAATTTGGATTGAAGAAAGAATTCCTAAAGAATGGGAAGTTGGTTTGATAGTACCATTATTTAAAAAAGGAGATAGCAATGATTGTAATAACTACAGGGGTATTACCTTGCTGAGTACTATTTTAAAACTGTTTGAAAAAATAATCGAAAAGCGACTAAGAGCGGAAATAGAACCAACTTTATTGGAGGCTCAGAGTGGCTTTAGAAAAGGAAGAGGTACACATGATCATATATTTACGATAAAAGAGATTACAGATAAAGCACTAATTACTGGAAGAGAAGTATACGTGGCATTCATGGACATGGAAAAAGCTTTCGACAGAGTACCTAGGAAGAACATTTGGGAATTACTGGGGGAGAGAAATGTGAGTCCAAAATTAATAGAAATTATTCAATGTATATATAAAGAAACAAGTAATAAGTAGGAATTCCATGTCTACAGAATTTATCACAAAAGAGGGAGTAAGACAGGGAGGTAGTTTGAGCCCGCTGTTATTCATTGCTTTCATGGACAAAATAATAAAAGAAACCGAAAAAAGAACCAAACCGTATTATATCGGATACAGAAATTTAGAAATGATCGAAATCAGAGATTGTGCTTTTGCAGACGATGTAGCAATAATAGCCGGAAGTGAAAAAGCCCTTAGAGAAAATTTGGAAATATGGAATCAGGTTTTGCGAAATAATGGTATGAAAATGAACAAATCCAAGTCAAAAGTAATGGTAATATCACAGGAAAGAAAGAACTTAGAAATAACTATAGAAAATGAACATATAGAACAAGTTAACAGTTTTCAATATCTGGGAATAACATTAGAAGAGGCAGGAAAGCAAGAAATAGAGATAAGGAACAGAATTGAAAAAGCGAACAGAACGTATTATGCACTAAACAAGGGTATACTAAATAAAAAAAATTCGAAAAGAGGTTGACCGTAAAGGCCATCCTTGCAACTTCCCGCTAGTTTTAACCGCAAAGCTATAGTAACGTGACGTATTTTGACGTTTTTGACTTTTTTTGAAATGTTTAAAAAGCTTTTTAACGCCTTATTCGATTTTAATGTTCAAGATGGCATTCGACGCAGTTTTTTGAGACCTAAAAACGTTACTAGGAGTGCAAAATCGATTAGTCATAAAATCTCTAAGTTATTGAAAAAAAACACTTTTTTTGAAATTTTTCGACAACGATATCTCACGAACGAATTAACCGATTTTAATTTGCAAAACGGCATTTAACGTGGCTTTTTGAACTTGAGAGCTGATTAGGTTATGAAATTGATCGATGCAATAGCCAAAAAGATATGCCCAAAAAACATCATTTTTACCAATTGTTTTTTTCGGTTATTTTGAAATTTCTACCAACTCGAATCGGTTCAAACTTACAGGGAATCTAAGTTAGATGGAACTCTTTGGAATGCTTTTTATTTCATTCCGATCGGTCAAGCCGTTCAAAAGTTATAAGAGGTTTACATACATCCACACACACACACACACACATCCACACGTACATACAGACATACAGACACCCTCGTAAAAATAGTCAGGGGAGGTTCCTAAGACCTCAAAACGTTGAGATCCGATGAAAACTCGATTTTCGAAAAACGGGGTGAAACCAATAACTTCCCGATTTTAAAAAAAAAATTTAATTTTTTTTAGCGGGAAGTTAAAAAAGTATCACGGAAAACCAAGATAAATGTTTACAAAGCTATCTACAGGCCAATTTTAACGTACGGGTGCGAGTCTTGGGTTCTGACAAAACAAGAGAAGAGACAAATTGGAGCAGTAGAAATGAAGTACTTGCGGAAAGTAAGAGGCGTGACAAAATTACATAAAATGAGAAATGAAGATATACGGAGAGATTTAGAAGTAGAACCCATTGAACATTTTATAGAGAAGAGACAGCTTGGTTGGTGGGGACATCTTCAGAGAATGAGTGATTCAGTACAAGTTAAGAAAGCATGGCAGGCGAGAGGACAGGGCAAAAGAAGAGGCAGGCCAAAACAAATTTGGAATAACGTGATAGGAAAAGTTTTAGAAAGAAGAAATTTAGAATGGAGAGAGGCAAGGATTTTGGCACAAAGCAGGAATGACTGGAAAAAGGTCATAAGTTCATAGGGACATAAAGAAAAATTATCACCTTACACCCTACGGGTAGATAGGTTTTGATTATATATATATATATATATATATATATATATATATATATATATATTAAGCCGTTTGTGATTCTAGCGTTTTTGATCATATCTTCATTCAACTCATTAAGCATATTTCTTATAAGATTAATTAAATTTAGAATTTAATTCCAAAATATTTTTTGTCTTTTTCAAATAGGATAACAATTCTTTACACATTATAAAACATATGCTCACATCTCTTATAATTTTTTTGCGATTGTAAAATATTAGCTTTAACCGGTATCTACATAAATTATACATTCCATAATTATTTCATTCGAAAGATATTCTCAATAGGTCAAAGGTTACGTTATTTTATGTTAACTTGACCTTTTTAACCGTAAAATAATTTGAAACAATTAAGATATTTTGAAGGATGTATATGAATACAATATTTTCGATACAAATTGTATACAAGGAAGTATTTTTTCATTCACGTTTCGTATTATAGCATAAAAAACACAACGCTATAATTCGATATTTACCGATATTTACGACAGTTATTTCAATTTTCTGACCATTTGAAATTATGGAATATTAGAAAAATACATTGTTGAAGTACTTTTATAATAATTTACAACTTGGGAGTTTTTGACGGAAATGAGTCTTAGATAATTTCAAGACGACTTTTCAGAAAACTCCAGGTAGGGGTGACCAGAGAGGCTTGAGACAAGGGAGGAATGAGACACTACATTTATTTCCTGAAATCGGTTAAGCAGAGCCATTTAGTGGCTACTAGTTCATAGCTTTAGTCAAATCTCTTATCCCTTTGCCAGCGAACCGCCGTCAGGTATTAGTAAAACGTTGTTATTAGTGCACGTGCAAAATTGCTGCCAAAACAAAAATTTTATTTTGTGATTTCGTTGTAGTTTGGAGCAAGTTAAAGTAAAAATTGAAGTTGATTCCTTAAGCGTAGTGACCACAGGTATGTTTTGAATTAGTTATATAGTTATCCAGTGAATTAGATTTTTAACAAGAATTTTAGGCTACATTCTTTTATAAAATGCTACATAGGGAGACATGAGACAGTTGTTTTGGGGAGCCATGAGACGTCTCAACCCTCCCTATCTAATATTTTCAAATAATTAAAAAATGCTAAACTGATTAAAAAATGATTTGATAATATTGTTGTAGATACAATATGCCGCATTTCTGGATTAAAAAGACGAAACGAGTAGTTCCTCCGCCTGATGTTATGAAAACAGCTGTGGAAGAAGTTCTAAGAAATGGGATGAAAAATCCATTGCTGGCTACGATTGGTATCGCTGCTTTAGACATCGTCATCCAGAGTTATCGCTGAGGACTCCAGAGTTAACCAGTTTATCACGATGTACGAGTTTCAACCGCACAAATGTTACCACGTTTTTCAACAATTTGGAATCAGTCCTTAAGCGCGAAAAGTTTGAACCTCATCAGATATGGAATATTGATGAAACAGGTCTTACAACCGTACACAAACCACCCAAAGTCCTGGCAGCGAAGGGTGTTAAACAAGTTGGAAACGTCACGTCTGCTGAACGAGGCACATTAGTTACTGCCTGTTGTGGTATTAGTGCTGGAGGGACATTCATCACTCCGTTTTTCGTCTTTCCACGAGTACATTTTAAGGATTATATGTTAAGTGGTGCTTTCCCAGGAACTGCTGGAGTTGCTCACCCCAGCGGATGGATGTCTTCCGAAAATTTTGTTGTTTTCATGGACCACTTCATAAAGCACACTGGTTGTTCCATGGAAAATAAAATATTGCTACTAATGGATAACCACGAGAGCCATATTTTCGTCGATTCTCTAAGGAAAGCAAAAGAAAATGGGATTGTGATGCTCACGTTTCCGCCACACTGCAGCCATAAAATGCAGCCCTTGGATGTATCAGTTTACTTCCCATTCAAAAATTTTTATAATTCACAGTGTGCATCATGGATGGTTTCAAATCCAGGTCAAACCTTGACCATTTATAATATTGCTTCTTTAGCTAGTCGAGCGTTCGAATTAGCTTTCACACCAAAGAATATTGTATCCGGTTTTTCCATCGACCGGCATTTGTTCTTTAAATCGTGACGTGTTTACTGAAATTGATTTTATGTCTGGCGCAGTGACCGATCGACCACTGGAAACTACAAGTACTACAATTCTAGAAGATGAAGCACCTATATCAAAAACCGGCATGCAAGAGGAAATTTTAAAGCCTGAAAACAATCTAGAATGTAAAGCCTCAACGTCAAAAGCCCACGTACAAGAAAACAATTCCAACACTACACATAATTTTGGTAGTCCTGAAATTTTGCGACCACTTCCGAAAACAGGTCCACGAAAGCGGATTATAAGGCGAAAACGTGGTTCCTCAAGAATTTTTACTGACACGCCAGAAAAAGACGATATAGAGGCTGAAGCAAGTGCTCGAAAGATTAAAAAAAAATTGTTGAAGCATGGCAACCTTCTATCACAAAAGAAAAAATCTGTACAGAAACCTGCAACTCCACCTCACTCTTCTTCGAGTGATGAAGAGGAACGAATCCAGTCGGGCGGAAGTAGCGAAGATATTTCAGATGTTGATAGCTACGAAAGAGACATGCTTCAAATTAAAGCTCTTGAGGATGTCAAGACACTCCAAGTAGGAGACTTCGTTTTAGTCAAGTTTGTCACAAAAACTTCAATTGTGCATTATGTGGGTCAAGTAAGAACAAAGCAAGATGATGAATACGAAATAAAGTTTTTGCGTCGTCACGGAACCACCTGGAAATTTGTTTATTCACCAATTAAAGATTTATCTTTAGTTCAAGAACAAGACATTATTTTGAAATTACCGTTTCCAAAAAATGTAGGTGGAACAGAAAGAGCCAAATCTACACTGACATTTGGTTTGGACTTCCGTTATTATCAAAATGTTCGTTGATTTTCTTTGTTTTTGTTTTTTTTTTCAATAATTAATAAACATTTTCCGAAAGTTTACAACGTCTCAATGCTCCCTATAACCTGTCTCAACGCTCCCTTACCTAGGAAGCGTTGAGACAATTTTCACCATTTTGTAGAAATATACCTAAACAATTAAAATAATATTTTGGAAGCATGGAAAAATATGGCAAGTTTAGCTAAATGGCACACAATTCACTTGCAATATACATTACCTTTAAATTGCAAATTGTAAAATTTATAATAAATAAAATTCATTTTTTGTCTCGAGCCTCCCTGGTCTCCCCTACTCCGGAGATCGTAGTCGGTAATTATATTCGTCCTCAACGACCCCAAAACCACCGAGAACTAACTAATTTCATGACAAGTTTACAGAAAACTCCAGGAGATGACGTAAAAAGTAAATTCGTTTGCATCAAATACTCTGGAGATTGCACTCTGTATCGAATTCGTTCTTAAATTCGCCAGTATCGAGTTTAAACTAATTTTATGAGCAATTTATAGAAAATTACGCCTGTGTCGCAAGTACTCTGAAGGTATTAGTACCTATATTATCATATTCCTTCTCCCTTTGTTATTTTTTCGATTAATTAGATAGGCATTAAAATTAAACCTTGTTTTACCCAAGTAGCGCCTAGATACGTTCGTTTTCAGACTAATCAGTTTAAAACGGGGTTTAAACAAAAAAAAAAATTAGACTCGGGTATAGCTATCTGGTCAAACTCATGTTTTTCTAACAATCGTTATTATTCTGTAAAGGAAAAATTAAATTTCGTAAAGGTTAATATTGAAACTTTGACTTAATGCATTGAATATAAACCACACATATAGCGCGTCATCAAGATAAAATCATAATGTTTCGTTGTTATAAACGAATGTATCTCCTATTGTTCCAGATAATAAACCACATTATTTAGCAATACAAATCTACATATAAAAATCACAATAGGGTCAATTTTATTATTAGTTAGATTGTTTTTTTTATTAATAGTATAATTTTAAACTATAGAAACTATATCATCCAACATCCCAAAACTGGGTGAGTCAATAGATAACACTATAACGTATATATAACCTACTTTTTTGTACCTCACTTTTGTCTTTTCAAATTTCTAAATTACTTCAACGTACTTTTCACTTCACGGCAGTGTATCATTAGAAATAAAATTTATATTAATTATTCACAATTTTTAAAACTGTTATAAGTTTGGCACAACTCGAAAACACCTATTTTCTAACTAACATGATTTCAATATAGTACCTGTTTCGTAAAGATAAGATAATTTGTAACAAGTTGCTATCTAATCCGATATAAGAACAAACACACAAATGAATTATTGGGAAAATTACTCATACGTATAACGGACATATAATTATTTATTACCTCAAATAACTCACCAAAAAAATATGTGAAAATAAATTTTGAGAATTTTGACATTGTGGTTGCTTAATTTAATAGTTCGAGTATCTATCTTTGATATATTTATTTAAATATTTGGCAAATACATATTGACAGTTTTAGACATGAAATTAAATTCGTTTTTTTTTTATCAAGAAGTTATTTACAAACAAAATAAATATTCATTATATTATTATAAATATCACAATTTTAATCTCTAGTTATTTTCTGAATATGACTATATGTATCATGTTCTCTTTTTTCGGGTCCGATAACTGTATTATCTTCCTCGGGGTTTTGGTCTACATCTAAAGGAACCTTGTCAATTTCTGACGATTTAAGATTTACTGGAAATCCACTTTTGATCCGAGCGTTATCAGATTTGTCCCCAATATACCGAGCAAAAGTTATTCTGCCATGTTTTTGTGCATAAAAGTCGAAAGCTGCGGCTAAATCGGGGTTAATGTCTTGAAGGGGTGTTTCTCCGGATCTGATGTAAACCGGGATATATCCAGGAATCTCGGAAAAGAACTGTTTTGATGATGCTTTCCCCAGCGCTGGCGCACTCTCTGAAAAAAAAATTAATATTTTATTTGAGAGTGAGATAAGAATTTATATTCAGGATAGTTTAAGGTGTGGACTGGAGAATAGGAATAAGTAATTATTATCTATAATTGCCGTAGTTTTCTATATAAAGTTTTTATCTTGACAACAGTTTGTCGTTATTAGATTACTGTTGTAAATAAAAGTAAGAAAGTGTTTTTATATATCGAGTTTTTACACAGAAAATAATAGATATTTCTTTACTAATATCTCAGTGTTAATTGCAGACACCAGATTTTGTTTAAAAAACATCTATCAAGCTGTTAACGCATCGAGTTTCTACAAACTGAAATATTTAATTTCCTCATCACGTTTCCTCATAAATCTATATAATTAGTGTTGCTTTTAATCGAGTTTACTAACTTATTCACAGTTTGTTTTATGAATAATATATTAAGGTCAAAAGTTAAAATAATCGAATGAAGCCAATTGTCTTTTTAAATACATTACAGACAAAATTTTGAGTTGTACTATTTATAGCAAATAGACTTTTAAAATAGATAACAACACCCTTTTTTCAATCTTTTTAACAAATCTATCTATACTTATAATAAATCTGTAGAGAGGTCAATTCTGTACATGAAATATATTTCCAAAATAACTATCAGGGGGTGATTAGGGATCGATACTGATGCCAAAAATGAAATCAGTAAAATATTTGTCTGTCTGTCTGTTTGTCTGTATAACCGTTATAGAAACAAAAACTACTCGACGGATTTTAACGAAACTTGGTACAATTATTTTTCATACTCCTGAGCTGGTTATAGGATACTTTACATCACGCTACAATCAATAGGAGCAGAGCAGTGAAGGGAAATGTTGGGAAAACGACTTTTACAGCGTGGGGGGAGAAATTTTTATACAACAATCTATACGTCACGCGAACAACGTCGCGGGTACATCGATATAGAAACCAAAAATGTGGTTAGATTTTTTGTTGTACGTCTTTCTGTCTATCTATATGTTTGTGCGCGCATCACATGAAAACTACTGATCCGATTCGAATGCGGTTTTCACATATGTATTTGTCTTTTTTTAACTTAACATCTGGTGTATAAAAATTTGTCCCCCATCTCTTTTACGGGGTGAGGGGAGTAATTTTTGTACAACAATTAACACGCCACGCGAACGACGTTGCGGGTACACCTAGTATTATTAATAAAAGTATACCTTTATAAAAATTAAAGACATATCTACCCTTATTTGCAGCACTTATTTTTGCGAAAACTTCTGTAGTTTAATAAATATACGAGGAACGATTTTAGTTGAATTCAAAAATGTATAAAAAAGTATTTATTTTTTTAATTCAACTAGATCTGAAAGATTGAAGAGAGGCGATCAAGTGCTATGCCGGCACTCAGGCCACATTGTGCATCTTCTAAGTGTGTAAGAAAACCCACATCTCAGGCTGTCATCAGACCTAAAGATTTAAAATAGGTGATGAGACTCGGAGGGGGATTTCCGTGACATCGGCTGGTGTAAGACAGTACTCACTCACCCAACATGGATTTTCTGATTTCAGAAAAAGCAGAGCAGTCATACTTAATATCCTCTACTGTTTCCTCTTCTTATTCGCAACCTCCGTATAGGGGCGATTCTGCTAATTTCATCCTAAATAGATGTTGTCGCAATTGGTAGTGACCTGTTAAGAGTCCCACAAATTGTCCGTGTAAATATTCACATTCCTGGCTGTGATGTTCCTATTGATTAATTATTAAGAAAACTAAGTTTTAAGCCCCTTTTTTTTCGGGAAGAGAACCATTTGCGTCTTTTTGTAACAAGTAACAAGACTTAAAACCAGATCTTATGGTATATGTTTGTGACGGTATAGAAGCATACTTTGTTAATTATAAGATATATATATAAATAAAGAAATTTAATTAAATTTGGGGAAAATTAATGCAGCTGGGAAATATTTTACCTGATTAAAAGTATCTAATTACTAATATCTTTGATGGTATAGTGTAATTTACAAAGAATTGCCTAAAGGTACAATTAAAATTACCCTATCTTAAATTTGCTTTGCCTTTTCGGTTTTCATGTAACACAAAATATTTCAAAAACAAAGATACAGCGTGCTTTACACTCAAAGATGTTTAAGTAAACGTTTAACTACGTGAAGGAATAGAACAAAATAATTAAAACAAAAAAATACTTGCGTTAAAACAGTTTAACTTTGTGTGTGCTAAATTATAACAAAATCTAATAGTAGCTACTAAAAATAACATATTTTAAACAAACTTGAACCTTAAATAATTTCTAGTACTTTATTTTAGGAAGATATACCAATAAAATCTAAGAATTTTTGTTATACAGGGTAGGTACAGTTAGCTACGACAGTTTGAATTATCTTACAAACAGTCAAGAGTCGCCTTTATTTCTGGAAGGCAAACAAACTTTGTATCTGCTTTACTTTTTCTCAAAGTCGAGAATCCATATTTAGCCTTTTAGTTTACTTTAAACAACTTCCCTATTCCTCTTGGGACGATATACACAGAGGCAAATATGGCCTAATTGCTCATAGAGCATAGCTTACTCTTGTCTGAACTCTTGGGATACAGCTCCAGACTGCAGTATGATATTTGTGACAAATTAAAGATGTTATTATGTTTTTACTTATTTGTGTATTTCGACGGTGAAGTAACAATAACTACTAAGTGGCATTTATTGTTTAGTTCTACGAATTTGTAATAGATACCGACGTAAATTGATTGAAATAACTCTCTATCAACGCTTGACATCTATGTTGGATAGACACTACACATTAAAAAACTGGAAACTAACAAGATAATGTGATGAAAAGGACCAAACCAAAAATAAAAACAAACTCTATGACTTTTTATCGAGTTTTCAAAATTGTTTATTTTCTTCAAGACTGTATTTAGTGATATCAAATGTATTTAATGATTTTTACTGTAAAAACCTTTGAATCGCGTAAAATAAGGTAAATAACAAACAAATTAAATGAAAATGTAAAGTAAGTTTCCGTATCAGGATGGATCAAACGACCCAGTCGGTAATTTAATACGGAACTTGCTCCATTTAATTTAAAAAGAAATTACTGAGATACATATATCGGGGTAAGAGTTTATCTAAATAATTAATATTTAAAATAGTGTTGTTTAAATTCGACATAACAATATTTATAGATTAAAAAGTGAATCATCCTTTATTAGAAAATAGTTAATTTATAAATAATTATTTGATTATGATTACCTATTCAATAATTTAAACAACAATTTATCTAAATCCTTGAATTGGATATTGAATTAACAGATTTATGTAATATAATAATAATAATAACAATAATAATTAACAGTTTGCTATATCTGAATTTTCATTAATACATTAATATGCTTTGATATTTGGGATAAATACAGTATATTTTGATTATTCAAATGTATTTGTTAAAATTTAATAAGTTTATAATCAATATTGCTACTTCAGGGTTAATTTAAATATGGATTGAAAATAATTTACAGATTAATACTGAATACATATTCATAGATAGAAATGATTAATAATAAATTATAGGAATTTAGATTTATTACTATAACTGAAATATGTAAATTTATAAGCACCAAATTCATATAAATTGTTTCCATAATGATGCAAAGAAGCTTATTACTTGCATTTCCTGCATATTTTTTAGCCAAATTAGGAAATACCGTTTTGTAGTTTCGGTCCTGTAAACACTAATTACAGTTTAATTTCAAATAAAAACAACTTTATTGATCAATATATTTATGCCTTTAGAAGCAGCGGTATAAAAATAAAATCATTTTATTCACCAGACTAAGAACAGTTGGTTTTAACATTTATTTGTGGTACAGAAAAGTTAACGAACTGTTTATTATGTACATCGATTTACGAAAATTGTGTAGTCGTAAGTAGAAGTACAGAAAAGTCTTTTCTCTGCATTACTGTAAACGAAAAGCGGAAATATGCTATTTCCTACATTCTTGTTTTTAAAGCTTGGCAATCACAATTTTTCGAAAGACTTTGATGATTTTTGTTTGTATTTGAATTAAAATAGAACCAAATTTGGTAACACGTTAACTACGCAACGAATATGTTTTATACTGTTTGTTTACAAAATCTACAGAACCTAATCTTGTACCACTCTAGTCTGAGTGTACTTAATTGGGGTTGAGGCGATGTAAAAATAAGCGAAGTAGTAAAGATAACTTTATTTTATTAACTTTGCAACGATAAACAACTAGGAACTAGCTATAAGATAACAAAGTTCTAACCCAGGAAGCTTGGTTTACTAGACACTAGTGGATTGCATTTCTTACTTGCTTCGGTGGTGGCGAGGCCTTTTAACCTAATTTGGTTATGTGAATGTCTACGACATGTAAGGTGTTCTGTTGTAAGGGTGGCGCCAGTAAGTTGAAAGAGGGTATTAGCGGAGCGCTCGGGTACTATTCTTGCTATACTCCCCCTCAGAAACCTAAGATCGTCCCGAAGTGGGTTCTGCTGGAACAGAATGTTTTCGTGGTCTCCCTCGTTTCCGCAACGGTTGTACTGTAGTCGGCAATAATGAACTATCACCATTATAGGGTGTTAAAGCTGAGGTGTGATAGACACCCAGTGGTTCTGTTGGTACATCTGGAATCCCCTCTGTATGTTTGTAATACTCGATGTTCGTAATGAAATCGTCCACTCTTTCAGCACATCGTTCTCCATTGAAACGCTCAGGACAGTGTGTGAAGTGCTTCGTGATAGCTGGGGTAACGATAAACAACTAGCTATAAGATAACAAAGTTCCAACCCAGGAAGCTTGGTTTACTAGACACTAGTCGATTGCATTTCTTATTTGCTTCGGTGGTAGCGAGGCCTTTTAACCTAATTTGGTTATGTGAATGTCTACGACATGTAAGGTGTTCTGTTGTAAGGGTGGCGCCAGTAAGTTGGAAGAGGGTATTAGCGGAGCGCTCGGGTACTATTCTTGCTATAATCTTAATATATATATTTCTTGTGTTTGTGTGTATGTTACTAAACTCCTTCTAAACGGCTGGACCGAATTTCATAATTTTTTTTTGTATATATTTAAATGGATTCGAGAATGGTTTAGATTTACTATTTGGTCCACTATACAATGTTTTTTAATAATTTTTTGACTTTTTTGTATATTTCGACGGTAAAGTGACAATATCCCCTAAGTGACATTTTTTGTTTAGTTCTACGATCTACGAACTCCTAATAGATGACAGTTTAAGTAAATTGAAGTAGCTCTATAAACCTTTGACATCTAGGTTAGATAGCACTGTATTTTGATTTTAAGATTATTGAACAGTTACGTTGTAAGAAAACCCAATAGATAATGTTGAATTTCGATTTATAAATAAATAAATAAATAAACGCAAAACTAAAAGAAAAGGGAAAATACTAAAAAAATAAAGCCAAAAAATATATTTCTAAAATAAATTATATAACGCCACCGTAAGGTGGCGGCGTAGTTAATATCTCACATATTTAAACAAGCAATTTTTACTAATAGTCTGTTCGACAAGTTGAAAATGGTACAAAATAGAGATACTGCTCTTAAAATCATGTGCGATAGCTCATTGGATTCGGAATGACTTCTAGAAAAATGTGCCAAAAGCGTGTATTACCACATAAAAAATTGCAAAAGTTATAAACAATTAAAGATGAAAAAAATGGCATTCCGTTTTTTATGGGAAATTTCCTCCTCTTTCAGAATATTTTTTTTTTAAATTTCTTAAATATTAATAGTTTATGAAATATTTGCAAAAAACGGAATGCCATTTTTTTCATCTTTAATTGTTTATAACTTTTGCAATTTTTTATGTGCTAATACACGCTTTTGGCACATTTTTCTAGACGTCATTCCGGATCCAATGAGCTATCGCACATAATTTTAAGAGTAGTATCTCTATTTTGTACCATTTTCAACTTGTCGAGCAGACTATAAATCAAATACTATGACGCCACCGTAAGGTGGCGCATGTATTATCTCATGTATTTAAACGAGAAATTCTTACTAAATTAGGTACTATGAAGCCACCGTAAGGTGGCGCAGTGGATATCTAATATATTTAATCAATAAATTCGAAAAAATAGTATAAACCTGATAACGAGAAAATATGATAAAATAAAAAAAATCATTGAAAGCAAAATAGTAAAAATTCGAAAAAACGAAAAATGAAAAAAGGTCACGACAGTGTTATGCGGTACGAAGTCCGCCGGGACAGCTAGTTTTTAAATATAAAATTCTTAGGTCAATATACCTAATATGTACTTTAGAAGGCATAGTTGACACATAATAATTTTTATGTCATACTAGTTCATTATTGTGTTTTTATTGCTTAGTTACCAACTATCTAATGTCGTACTTTATGCCCGTGCGGGCATAAAGTTCACTTTATGGCCCGCACGGGCATAAAAAGAAATAATTTTTTGTTTAACTTATTTAATAACCTTTACTAATTATAATTACAAACGGAATATAGTAATATATGTAAATATTCGATGAACATTATTTTGACGAATTAACATAAAATTGGCAGTTCTGAAAAGATCCGGAGATAGTTAAGTTGCCTGCAGCAAACGATTCATGTTTCATTGTTTGAGTATCAAATTTCTGTACCGAAACGCCAGAACCGGAAGGTACACCTGCCAGCATTCTTGAAACTTCATTTTTTGAAGATAAACTATCCTCTAAATATCCTTCAGCAACCGACGTACTCTTCCATCCACCATGGCGTTTCAACGTGGTCATACTGGCTCCAGTCTCTGCAAGAAGAGTTGCTGACGTTCGACGCATACAATGACCTGTATAAACCCAGATATTTCGCTATAATGGACGGGATTTTTCCAAACGTGTTTTTTCCTACAGGTTGTACAGTACATCGACCTTGTCTATAGGTCAGAAAAAGTCATTTTTCTGAGCAACCACGAGGCCGTAGTGACATATAATCTCTTATTAGCTTTAAACTGTTCATTTCACTCTCATCTATAATGGTAAAAATGCGTTTTTTATCGGTCTTTGTCTCTGGTACATTTACCAGAAAAACCGATTTTCTATCTTTTACATGAGTAACTAACATGTTCACAAGTTCTTGCCGTCGACATCCACCAAATATTCCAAATATTAATGCAACTTTTTTCATTAAAAACGTCTCGTTCGGTGCCTTATAAATAAATTTTAAAACCTCTTCTCTAGACAGAATTTTAGACTTCTTTGCTTTGTAGCCTTTTGAAGTTTGCTTCAAATATTCCATTAACTTATAGTAATTAGCAATGTTAATATTTTTATTTACTATTAAAGTCTTCTTTACCATGGAATATTTGGACCACAAAGAACTCGGAGCAAATGTTTTAGCGAGATCGCCGAAGTATCCAAGCAACACAGTTTCATTAACATATTTTACGTAGTTTTCTTGCATCCAATTTAATAATTTTTGGTATTCCATATCGTAAACTTCTTCTGTGTGGCAACAGATTTTCAGTTGCTTCCTTTGCTTTTTTAATAATTTCGTCAGGAATTCCAAAATCTTCGTCCATTTTGACTTCTTACTTTGACACATGTAACAATTATTGCTAATTTATGACATTTACGTTTGTCAACATTCACCTAGCAACGATATTGCCTACTATGAGAAAGTGGCAATGTTATTAATTCAAACCGGATTTTTAAAATACTGATTTGTATTGAGATTGGATTGCAATAACGAACTAGTATGACATAAAAGTTTGTATGTACCAATGGCATAAACAGATGTGTATACCCTCGGGCGACTTACAAACCCTCGGGCCAGAGGCCCTCGGGTTCGTAAGACGTCGCCCTCAAGGCATAAACATCTATTTATAGCCTTGATAATACGTAAATAACTATTTGTTTTATCATATCAATATTTCGTTAAAGCAGATTCAATACTCACAGTTTATCAGATTGTAATCCACATAAAAATAACGAAAATCGAGGGTTATTACTTTATACCATAATTTGTTTAAACACTAAACATTGTTTAGTGAAAATGCATGGTTAAGTAAATGTTTACTTTCTTTTCATAAAAAAATAAAAATCTGACAATTTCAGCTCGATGGTTTAAGGACGCTCAACAATTTTTCTCCAAACATCGCATTATTTTTGTTTCTTTAAAACCAACATAATATATTCAGTTTATTTGAGTGTCTTCTTATTGAATATAAGACAATAAGATGATTAGTTTGTAGTTTAGTATTAAATTAAATTGGATATTTAATATGGCTTCCTCAGACCATTTTTAACGGAATTGTAAATAAATGTTTAGTTTAATTAAATTCTTTGACATTCGGATGAAAAAGATAATTTTTTAAAAAACTGCCTTTTAAAAACTAACCGCAGTAAGTACTAAATCCACTTTTAGTTTAAATGCTGATAAATTTTGTCTTGTTGAAAAAAGGTTAACACACACTTTATTGCTAACTATATTGGTTAATACCAATTTAACTAGATTTGATTGTCTTTTTGTTTGGTATATTAAAACTAGTTATCAAATGTACCCGTATAAAGCATAATAGTTAATTACTTAAGTTCTATACTACATAGATATACCTATAAAGATTTTTTATTGGTAATTTAATTTCCTATCGAAAAGGTACTTTCTAAAATATAAAAAATATTGTTTTCTTGGCAAATTTATATACAAACCAATGTAAAAATGCTATTTTTTTTTTAAAACCTTACTTGTTTCTATAACCAGGTAAAAAACGTGTATACCATACAATTATTGAATATCCTAAAAAATGTTAAAAGTGATAAAAAAAATATTAAAAATTGTCAAAAAAAGATTAAAATAAATGGATAAATTATATAGTTGGTATCAAAAAAATGGGAACATTTTGAAAACAAATCGAAAAACAAAAATAAAGGAAAAAATAGCAAAATTGGAAAAAATCGAAAAAGAAATAGATAAAAATATAAAATGAAGAAAAATAGAAAAAAAAACTAAAAAAATTACAAAAATTGTAAATAAAAGAAAAATAGGCTATTAGACAACTTCAACTCTGTTTCATTATCTCAAAAATCTTTTTTTTTTTTTTAAAGAATATTACATAAAAATAAGGAAAATTTTTAATTTCAGATTATAATCGTGAAAAGAATGAGGTATAATATGCTTCTACGCCTTTAAAATTGATAAAATATGCCAGTTTATGTTTAATAGTTGTTCTGCCACCTTTTGTAATATACAGTAAAATAAAATATAAAATACGATATATAATTTTATGTTCACGTTCTGAATTAACATGTGTATATGAGATTTATTACCTTGCTATAAAATGTTAAAAAGGCTTTAAACGTTATATTCAGTATCCAATTAAAATATTAAAAATTAGGGTACTAATGTCCATTAGAACACTACTCACCGATATTTTGTTTAAATATGTAGTATAAGTAATGTATGGTTATTAATTAAAAAATAAATAAATACCTCCACATGCAGTGACATAGTAACACAATTAGGCATACCTATAATTACTTCGAGCACTTTTTTTTAAACTCAGGTAAATAGGTTCATACAGGAATATGTTTAAAATTTACATACACACCGGCAGTCTCTGTGAAGACAAGAGAGATGGAGAATATCGCTAATATCCGAGTGAACATTTTTGGATAGGTAAATGAAAGAACGGCAACCACTGTGAGAATCACACTGAGTGACTGGCCATTGACTTTCAGAATACCTTTTATATGTTGCATCTTGTTTTATGGGTATGGTATATACCTACCTAGTCGTAGGTTAAACGATGATGGTTCGGTGTATCGCAAACGATTTTTTTATGATAATGGTCAGCTGTGTCCGCTTTTTACCTCTCTTCGAACCATTCTCAATCTGACCCTCCTTATCGGGAATTGAAAATAACAGCAACTTCAGCTCATAAAATAAAACTTTTTATTTCTATTAGAAAATATAATGTTTTCTACTATTTTTAGAAAGTTTTTTATATTTTCGCCGTGTTCTGTGTCTCTGTGTCATTCCGTGGAATTTGTAATCGAATTTAAACCTATTTCCCGACTACCTAGAGCTCTGAAATTTTCAGGATAGCTAAGAACTGGATGACAATGCATGTTTCAAGTGTGTTTAGGCATATACATAGATTTCGAAATTTATACCGAATTGATATTAAACATGATCTAAGTTGTGTATAGATAATATTATTTTGAAAGTTATTAAATAAATCGTTCGTAGCGTAGTTGGTTAGGTAGCGGATCAGTCCACTTGTGACAGTTCTGTTATGTTATCATAATGGGATCGATTACGCGACAGAGAAGTTTTTTTTTCTTTTTTTTTTGTTCTTACATGTGAAAACAGTAATTATTATTGTAACTGGTAATAAAATAAACTGTTTTAGAAAGTTTTTAGATACAACTACCCTTGATTTTGTTAACAAGGAAACAATCTTCTCTATGATCAATCACAGCGTTGTATGACTTAATATTTTTGCAAAATCAGGGATGCTGTGCATTGTTGAGATGACACAAAATATGACCTATAAATCAGTAAAAAACTTTCTATTATAAAAAGTTCTTTTTGTAAATTGTGCTTATTTCAAAATATAACTAGAAACTTTGTATGAAATTGCAGATGTTAATAATTTTAACACCCATTATTTTGCAGCAGTATATGTAGGTAAACATCTAAACTTTAATTTTCTTAATTTTTAGTATAAACTGATTATCATAATAAATCTTTTAAATTGTATTATGAACATTTATATTAAGTATATCGTAACTCGTAACCCAAAAAAATCCTAAATATAACTCGATAAAATAATGTAAATATCCTGTCGGCAACTGGCTCGTTATCCAGGGTTAGAAGTTTTTACAGATTTTGTCGACAGTATAAATTTAGTCACGGTCCTCCTCTGAGAATGCAATAACATTTCCAGCGGTTTCTATGGACCCTAACCCTGTTACTTACGGACAAAACCAAATGAAAAGGGAATGGGATAAGAGGAAACCGTAGGTAATACGAGCAATCTAATGTACGGAAACACGTATGGGTTTGCATGATTTGTTGCAGTAAAACAATTTTATTTTGGATATAACGACTAAAACCAATAACCCGATACTTTATGAGAAATTTATAATTAGTGATAAAATATATAATTATATTTACAATTTGATGTATTTGTATTACCACAATTATTTTGGAGCAAAACATTCCCTTTCTTTATCTTATATTTTTAACTTCCCGCTAAAAAAAAATTAATTTTTTTTTAAATCAGGAAGTTATTGGTTTCACCCCGTTTTTCGAAAATTGAGTTTTCATCGGATCTCAACGTTTTGAGGTCTTAGGAACTTCCCCTGACTATTTTTACGAGGGTGTCTGTATGTCTGTATGTACGTGTGGATGTGTGTGTGTGTGTGTGGATGTATGTAAACCTCTTATAACTTTTGAACGGCTTGACCGATCGGAATGAAATAAAAAGCATTCAAAAGAGTTCCATCTAACTTAGATTCCCTGTAAGTTTGAACCGATTCAAACCGGTAGATTTCGAGAAATTTCAAAATAACCGAAAAAAACAATTGGTAAAAATGATGTTTTTTGGGCATATCTTTTTGGCTATTGCATCGATCAATTTCATAACCTAATCAGCTCTCAAGCTTAAAAAGCCACGTCGAATGCCGTTTTGCAAATTAAAATCGGTTGATTCGTTCGTGAGATATCGTTGTCGAAAAATTTCAAAGAAAAGCTTTTTTTTTCAATAACTTAGAAATTTTTTGTCTAACCGATTTTGCACTCCCGGTAACGCTTTTAGGTCTCAAAAAACTGCGTCCAATGCCATCTTGAACATCAAAATCGAATAAGGCGTTATAAAATTTATGGCTTTTTAAACATTTCAAAAAAAGTCAAAAACGTCAAAATACGTCACGTTACTATAGCTTTGCGGTTAAAACCAGCGGGAAGTTGCAAGGATGGCCTTTAAGGTCAACCTCTTTCCGAATTTTTTTATCTAGTTTTACAAATATTAGGATAAAAATTTCTCTCAAGTGTACGAGGTGTAGCTATTAAATAACAAAACTGGTTACGAAGCAAGGTTTTATTATAAAAATTATTCTACATTCTTCAATATACTCCCATCTCCTTGCCACACACATTTCCATTGATCAAAGCGATGCTGGAAGTCTTCTTTGTTGGCGGTCTTTAGGAGCTTTACCGTTTTGTACTTCCATCGACTCAAATCGGATCCCCTTCAAAGCAGATTTTATTTTTGGATCTGCACGCACAATTTGGTTGATTTTGGTCACTGTTTCCGGACTTGACACAGTGACAGAGCGACCTGGGCGCCCATACTAAAGCACTTGACCACTCAAAAATACGCGTCCAAGATAGAGAATTGGCCCCATAGGCTTCTCGCAACAATGTATAGCACTCAATTGGAAGTTTTTGAAGTTATACTTCTATTCGTACATCCTGTAGAAAAAGATTGTGTAGAGTTAAATGGGAAAAATCATTACATATGTAATGGTGTGAGTAAGAGAGAGACAGAAACACTTATAAGGTATATTGGTCGGTAAAAACAAAGATAACATATATACCACATGTTATTAGTCATAACTATAAGTCCTTTAAATACCGTTTAAACATTCAGTACATTGAACAGGGATAGATATACAAAAAACAGTCTTAACTAATGTATGAATATCATAGTGACGGACCACATGATTATTTGACAGATTATTTTATAATTCTGTCACGTAAGTATACATATAAAGTTTAGCATTTTATATTAATAAAAATTTGAAAAGAGGTTGACCTTAAAGGCCATCCTTGCAACTTCCCGCTAGTTTTAACCGCAAAGCTATAGTAACGTGACGTATTTTGACATTTTTTTGACTTTTTTTGAAATGTTTAAAAAGCCATAACTTTTTAACGCCTTATTCGATTTTGATGTTCAAGATGGCATTCGACGCAGTTTTTGAGACCTAAAAACGTTACCGGGAGTGCAAAATCGGTTAGTCAAAAAATCTCCAAGTTATTGAAAAAAAACACTTTTTTTGAAATTTTTCGACAACGATATCTCACGAACGAATCAACCGATTTTAATTTGCAAAACGGCATTTGACGTGGCTTTTTAAGCTTGAGAGCTGATTAGGTTATGAAATTGATCGATGCAATAGCCAAAAAGATAAGCCCAAAAAACATCATTTTTACCAATTGTTTTTTTCGGTTATTTTGAAATTTCTCGAAATCTACTGGCTCCAATCGGTTCAAACTTACAGGGAATCTAAGTTAGATGGAACTCTTTGGAATGCTTTTTATTTCATTCCGATCGGTCAAGCCGTTCAAAAGTTATAAGAGGTTTACATACATCCACACACACACACACACACACACATCCACACGTACATACAGACATACAGACACCCTCGTAAAAATAGTCAGGGAAGGTTCCTAAGACCTCAAAACGTTGAGATCCGATGAAAACTCGATTTTCGAAAAACGGGGTGAAACCAATAACTTCCCGATTTTAAAAAAATTTTTAATTTTTTTTAGCGGGAAGTTAATAATATTCAGTAATGAGTATTGTATTGTAGTCTAAAATACCGTCACATGGTCGCAGTATATTTTGCTCCATGCTTTTAAGGTTGTTGGATACATAAACAGAGTTTTTACCAATAGTGGAGGAAATAAAGCACCAAAACCGCTGAATTTTGTAACGTAAGATGGATCGGAATGCGTTTTTTTGCATTGGATTCGTTAAGGTATCAGGAAATTTGTCGCTATATTTTATAATGTAAGAATTGAAATTGCATTTCTGCATTCGAAAAGTACATTCAGACAATAGAGAGAAAACTTACAACTCGGTAAGTATTGCTGAAAATGGGTTCAATTTATATATTCGGGGTTTTTGGAGTCGCTGAACACTAATATCACGATTCCAAAAGTCTCCGCGGCACTTGGTTTCTAGGATATTTACCTCCTGGGGTTTTATGTAAATTCTGTACGAAATCAGTGCACACTTGGTACTCGGTGGTTTTTTTGAGTCGCTAAATACGATTATAATAATAGCGATGGTAATCGAAACACCTGGTGCTTAAGACGGACCTCGTCTCCAGGAATTTTATGCAAACAAAAAGATTGTGCACACGGTACTAGGAGGTTTTTGGAGTCGCTTACCACGAATATCATATAGAAGTATAACTTCTGCCGGTAGTCCCACTGACTGCCACACTAGTTTTTTTAGTTTAAGGAGAAATTTGAGATTAATACGTTGCTCCTATTTTTCGTAACACATGGGTTTCGGCACGACAAACAAAACAAATTCGTTTCAAACCGCTATTGCACAAATATTATAATAGTGACAAAAAAGTGGTTTGGTACGAGCAGAGAGAAGACTTTTAGATACTCAACGCACTATTTTTCCCTATACTAGGGCGTCGTCTAAGCGCGCAGTATCCTTATTTAATAACCAGACCTCGTATATATTAAGATATTTTAGGACGCCTAAAAAACTACGTATATCTCGATATTTCTTGGGTACTTCTAGCTTCTATTTTCATATTTAATTGTTCTGCATTATTATTTTGACAATAAATGATTTCAACGTAACAAAATAGCATTCCGAATAGATGTGTTTTTCCTATAATAATATTAGAAAATTTTGTTTACTCACTTAAAAAATTATATGCAAATACAACAATAGGATATAAAATCTATTATTTACTGTTGTTATTGTGTATTATGTTTTTAGAAAATTACTTATAGTCATTAATTAGTGATATCGTGAGCTTGTCTATGAAAATTTGCATGTATACATTATTTTACATCCATATTTTAAAATTTTAAATATTGTTGAGAAAAATACTTAGCAAAGTAACAAATTTTTACAGATGATTATTTAAAATACAAGAATGCATATAACTAGAGATTTTCATATAAAATAATATATAAATTAAATAAAATTTTAACTTTCAACACCTTGTATTTTTAAATTGTTCACATTAGGATGTTAAGGTGAACACTCATTATTTTTAGATTTCCCATTTTTAAGAAACACCCTGTATACATACGGACAGAAATAAGAACAGAAATAACATAATGCAATATTATTTATTTACACCATAATTCCCCAATATTTGTGTAAATTATTGCGTGTTTTACAGCCCTGGATCTAGGGGTGGCGGGGGCAAGCCGGGGACTGTGCCCCGGGCGGCATGTTCAGAGGGCGGCAAATTCTTTGCACACGAAAGCACAAATCATTATTTCAAAAACTATTATTCTCGGGACGAGTCGACACAGTTAAAAAAAGGCCAAATATAAGAAGTTGCAGTGAAAACAACATATTACAGACAAGATCAAAAATTGGCTCCGTAGAGGAGGTGACTCGTCAGTATCTGCTGCAACTTTCGAAATTGATACTCAGTTAGATGATGACCAAACGGACCAAGGTCCTACAGTCACCAAACAGTCTGTAAGTACTGATTTCAAAGTGGAAACTTGAATTAACAAAACAAGAATACGAGTAATCTGAATCCCCGCACTCGGATTTGGATGAACTGCAAAAAACCGAATTTGAATTGTCGGACCCGGGCAACTGGCCGGGGGTAGAAAAAATGACTGACCAGCAGCGGTCTTTATTTAGCAGTCAAACTGTAATATTAGCACAGAATCACCCCGAAAACATTGAATTTAGATCTACTGAACGCAATGGCAGGCATTTAACATCTTCTATGTGGTACAGGAACTTAGCTAATTGCGAAAGGGTTAAAAAATCTTGGCTTATATATTCTAAACCAAAAAATGCATTTTTTTGTGCGTGCTGCAAGATTTACCAGAAACCGTCTTCTGCTGCCATATCTGCCTTGTGTTATACAGGGTTTATTAATTGAAAAAAAGCTTCAGAGAGATTAACCGAAAATGAGGCCACTCAAATGCACAATGTGCATATAATCAAGTGGAAAACAGGGTTATAACAAATGAAATCATGCCAGGGTATTGATCAAGACATTGAGAGAGTAATTCACACAGAAAAAGAAAAATGGAGACAGATCCTGTGTATTGTTATTGATCTATCAACAAACTGTCCTTTCGTTTCGTGGGTCCTACGAAACTCCTAGGGATGTCATCACACAATGTTCTAAGCCGAGTCAAGGTAACTTTTTGAACTTGATTTCCCTGCTCGCCTAACGCCACCCTTAAGTTTCAATTACAACACTTAAAAAATGAGTAAGTATCTTATTTATTCAAAAAAATCCTGAATGAAATTATCAACATGATGGCAAAAACAGTTAGAAATCAGATTTTAAATGACATCAAAGAAGTCAAATACTACACAATAATGTGCGCTCCAGATGTGTCCCATACAGAACAAATGAGCCAAGTAATTCGAAAAAAAAAACTGGTGATATGTGCAAAATAAAAGAAAGTTTTATTGATTTCATACAAGTAGCAGGAAAGACAGGACAGGATATTTGTCAACAGATTTTAGAAAAATTGATAGTTGGGGATTTAGATATCGGGCAATGTCGTGGTTAATCTTAAGATAATGGGTACAATATGGCCAGCAACTATAAACGAGTACAAGCCAGGATTGTAGAAAAGAATGAGTTGGCAGAGTTCGTCCCATGTTTGGCTTTAGTCCTTAAATCTTGTAGGTGTTCATTGTGTCTCATCATGCCAGGAAGCTATTAACCTATTTGGACTAATTCAAAAAGAATATTGCTTTTTTGTTGGCTCCACTACTTGGTGGGACATTATGAAAAAATATTTCAAAGGAAGCAGTAAGACTAGATGGTCGGCGAAACATGTTGCTGTGAATGCCCTGTTAATTAATTCACCAGAAGTAGGGTAGGCCTTGGAAGAAGTTAAGCAAACTTCTCATGCAGCAAAAGTTAAGTAGGAGGCAGATCATCTTTTAACTGATATACCTAAGGAATTTTAAATTTATTCTTAATTTAACTGTTTGGGCGATTATTCTCCATAAAATAAATCGAGTGAATATAGAAATTCAGAAAGAAGATATTATCCTTGCCCGTTCTGTCGCACTAATGGATGGCCTGCTGAAAACTTTGCAAAAAATGAGACAAAATCCAATCAAAAATTGGAAAAATGAGGCTGAACAAGTTGCGAAAATATCTGGTGTTGACCTCATTTTGCAAAAAAAAGAAAAGAATCTCCAAACGCAAAAAACATTTCGATGAGAACTGTGAAGATGAATTACAAACACTCAACCTAGTTCAGCTTTTTTCTAAAGAAATAATGATTGTGTTTGATCGAATTATATTAGAAATTAAAAAAAGGTTTGACTATGCTACCACGCTGAATTGTAATTTTGCATTTTCTAATGGTTCTAATATAATGAATATGTCAATTGAAGACCTGCAAAAGCATGGAGCAGATCTGGCTTGAAAAACGAGCGTGATTTAAACGCCGTTGAATTCTGCCAGGAACCCTACGTTTTTAAAGAGCGAAAGGAAATCTTTTGTCGGCATGAAGTGTGAATGCAAAAAAATCAAAAATAACTTTGAACCAACCTATAATTAAATATAAACATAAATGGACAGAGGCGGCATTTATCGATCTTTGCCCCGCCTAAAAAAAATCGTAGATCCGGGGCTGGTGTTTTAATAATGTATATATTTTTATAAATACAGCAATATAAATACTTACATCATTAAGAAGAGAGAAAAATTAATTTCTCGAGGTTCGTTATGAATCCTAGTCATTTTCCATTGAGTTTCTCTCTTTTTAAATGAATTAACGAGTCTACAACGGGAATATTTTCCAAAGATTAATGTTCCCCAAAAGCAAAGGGGTTTTTGTTTACATTTTGGGCATAAAGGAACGTTTGAAATAAATACGATTTATGAAGTTTATTTAACGAAAATTTCATTATAATCGTTTTAGAAAGGATAACCATTTAGTTGTAATACTGTTAATGACGATTATTTATTAAAAAAGGTTTTTTTTGAAGTTATACTTCTATTCGTACACTCTGTAGAAAAAGATTGTGTAGAGTTAAATGGGAAAAATCATTACATATGTAATGGTGTGAGTAAGAGAGAGACAGAAACACTTAAGGTATATTGGTCGGTAAAAACAAAGACGAAATATTTACCACATGTTATTAGTCATAACGATAAGTCCTTTGAATACCGTTTCAACATTCAGTACATTGAAAAGGAATAGATATACAAAAAACAGTCTAAACTAATGTATGAATATCATAGTGACGGACCACATGATTATTTGACAGATTATTTTATAATTCTGTCACGTAAGTGAAGTAAAGTTTAGCATTTTATTTTATATTAATAATACTATTCAGTAATGAGTATTGTATTGTAGTCTAAAGTAGCGTCACATGGTTACAGTATATTCTGCTCTATGCTTTTAAGGTTGTTGGCTACATAAACAGAGTTTTTACGAATAGTCGAGGAAATAAACTAACACCTCTGAATTTTGTAACGTAAGATGGATCGGAAGGCGTTTTTTTGCATTGGATTCGTTAAAGTATCAGGAAATTTGTCGCTATATTTTATAATGTAAAAATGGGAAATTGCATTTCTGCATTTGAAAAGTGCATTACGAACAGACAATAGAGAGAAAACTTACAATTCGGTAAGTATTGCTGAAAATGGGTTCAATTTATAAACTCAGGGTTTTTGGGGTCGCTGTACACGAATATCACTATTCCGAAAGTCTCCGCGGCACTTGGTGCCTAGGGTATTTACCTCTTCTCCTAGGGTTTAATGTAAATTCTGTACGAAATCAGTGCACACCTGGTACTCGGTGGTTTTTTGAGTCGCTAAATACGATTATAATAATGACGATGGTCTTCGAAACACCTGGTGCTTAAGATAGACCTCGTCTCCAGGAATATTATGCAAATTAGATACAAAAAGAGTGTGCACTCGGTTTTTGAGGAGGTTTTTAAAGTCGCTAACCACGAATATCATATAATGATTTTGCTAAATTATTCGCATACAAATTTATGAATCCGGGCGCGTGCATAGAAGTATAACTTCTGGCGGCAGTCTCACTGACTGCCACACTCATTTTTTTGTTGTTGGATAACCAATAAATTCTCCTGTTATGTTTTAAGTTAATTTTAACGTCTTAAAAAAATGTAAAAAGATCACGAAGTTAAACGAAAGTGTTTCAGAGAATGCAAAAAAGTATTATTGCTCCAAATTTGTTTATAATTAAAATTCGATTCGATTCATTTACCTTCTCTTTATATAGTAAGTTTTAACAAACATTTCCTTCGTTCCTATTGCTATATTTTTATTGAACTGTTGATTTCAAAATTCAATGCAATGATATATTTGTTTCATAAGTTCTTGTTTAAATTAATTTCTGCAACCAAACATTCAATTCTATCTTCGAACAGATATCTAATTCATATTTATCTGAATACAAATACGATCTGTTCTGCATTCTGAAGTATTTTGGCTTTACGGTAAATGTAAAATCGATTTTCTCTTAGGCCCAAATCTAAATTCAGTTCACAGCGTACAATATACGAACATTTGAACCCACCCTTGTTATATAGGGCTTCAGAAATCTTTAAATCATTGTTACACCTGTACTTTAAATTCTGATTTAAATAAGCTTTTTCTACATAAAAAAATATTTAGGATAGAAATAAATTAAATTTTACAACTCAGAAAAAAATGCATTTAAACCTCTAAATAAAACTTTTAACAGTAATTAGATAATATAGTAAAGCACAAACATTGAAGCGGTTCATAAGCTAATTAAAGAGGCATCTTTGGACATTTCAAAGATCTTGATTCAAAAGATCCTACATGAACAATTGGGATGATACGAATCTGGTTTCCCGTTAGATTCCTCATTTGCGGAAAGAAAAGCGGTTTGAGTCAATTCATTGAATGTGAAACACACCTTAATGAATGCACTTCCTATGAGGCTCCACTCTGTATCATAAATTAGAAGGGGATAACAATAAGATTCTAATTATATTTGATAAGTTTTTTAAAGTTCTGAATTTCCACAAAGAAATTTTTTTCAAAGTATTTAATTTATTGTATGATGTGTCAATGATCTTTGTAGTTAAGGCACTTTTTTTAAACGTTGATGTACTTTTAATCCTTTCTGTAATGATATAAAAAATTATTATTAATGAGTCGTTTCTTCTAAGACCCAGTTTCTGGAACAAATGATAAATAGCGTTAAGTTTTTAAGACCTCAAACGACTGGCAGTCTTAGATATCCTTGTTCCTATTATTATGTAGGATGTGATGTTAAAGCTAACAGATGTGACTTGAAAAATTACACTCTTTTTGTGTCATTTGACATAAAAGTAATTTAGGGTGTATTTACTTTATTTACATTAACCCAAGTTAAAAGTAATTTTCTTTATATTTATAAGGAAAACATTAATTTTGAAACGAATTTTAACTCAAAATATTATAGTATAAGACGTCTGCCTGTCTCTATGTATGGTTAGATCTTTAAAACTACGTAGCGGTTTTTAATGCGTTTTTATTTAATAGATAGAGTGATCCTTTATTTTTAACGAGATATAATGCCTTATTTACAAAGGAATTTTGAGCAATACAGCATCAATCCTTATTCAATTAAGTACCTTAAACACATTGTCCTTCTAATATAGCTTCTTACAGCATGTACAGAATTTCTTAATTCTTTGAACCCAATTCTCCTCCTTCCTTACAAAATGGTGTTTAAAGTAGGTTGTCATGTTATTTTTTAATAAACCTAAATCCACCTAAACTCCGTTTGTTGGTAAAATCACTAAAAACTTTCATAGCACACAATACTCACCAGATGTTGTACCATTCAATGTTGCAGGCTTAGATTTGAGCGTTTAAATGCCAATTATATGTCGTTTTTTAAAGAGTAATTTCTAAAGAAAATATGTTTGTATTGTCTAATGACAAAAAAGCTGTGAACGTTGTATATAAAGACATATAAAGACATACTAAAAGCTAACAAATGTTGACAGCTTCAAAAAAAGTTAACAAAAGTTGACAGCTTCAAAAAAGTTAACAAAAGTTGACAGCTTCAAAAAGTTAACAAAAGTTGACAGCTTCAATAAAAGTTAACAAATGTTGACAGCTTCAAAAAAAGTTAACAAAAGTTGACAGCTTCAAAAAAGTTAACAAATGTTGACAGCTTCAAAAAAAGTTAACAAAAGTTGACAGCTTCAATAAAAGTTAACAAAAGTTGACAGTTTCAAAAGAAGTTAACAAAACTTGACAGCTTCAAAAAAGTTAACAAAAGTTAACAAAAGTTGACAGCTTTAAAAAAGTTAACAAAACTTCAAAAGAAGTTAACAAAAGTTGACAGCTTCAAAAAGTTAACAAAAGTTGACAGCTTTAATAACAGTTAACAAATGTTGACAGCTTTAAAAAAAGTTAACAAAAGTTGACAGCTTCAAAAAAGTTAACAAAACCTCAAAAGAAGTTAACAAAAGTTAACAAAAGTTGACAGCTTCAAAAAAAGTTACAAAACTTCAAAAAAAAGTAAACAAAAGTTGACAGCTTAAAAAAAGTTAACAAAAGTTAACAGCTTTAAAAAAAGTTAACAAATGTTGATAGCTTCAAAAAAAGTTAACAAAAGTTTACAGCTTCAAAAAAGTTAACAAAAGTTGACAGCTTCAATAAAAGTTAACGAAAGTTGACAGTTTCAAAAGAAGTTAACAAAAGTTGACAGCTTCAAAAAAGTTAACAACACTTCAAAAGAAGTTAACAAAAGTTGACAGCTTTAAACAAGTTAACAAAAGTTGACAGCTTCAAAAAAGTTAACAAAAGTTGACAGCTTCAAAAAGTTAACAAAAGTTGAAAGCTTCAAAAAAAGTTAACAAAAGTTGATAGCTTCAAAAAAGTTAACAAAAGTTGACAGCTTCAAAAAAAGTTAACAAAAGTTAACAGCTTCAAAACCAGTTAACAAAAGTTGACAGCTTCAAAAAAATTAACAAAACTTCAAAAGAAGTTAACAAAAGTTGATAGGTTCAAAAAAGTTAACAAAACTTCAAAAGAAGTTAACAAAAGTTGACAGCTTCAAAAAAGTTAACAAAAATTGATAGCTTCAATAAAAATAAACAAAAGTTGACAGCTTCAAAAAAGTTAACAAAAGTTGACAGCTTCAAAAAAGTTAACAAATGTTGACAGCTTCAAAAAAGTTAACAAAAGTTAACAGCTTCAAAAAAAAGTTAACAAAAGTTGACAGCTTCAAAAAAATTAACAAAAGTTGACAGATTCAAAAAAAGTTAACAAAATTCAAAACCAGTTAACAAAAGTTGACAGCTTTAAAATAAGTTAACAAAAGTTGACAGCTTCAATAAAAGTTAACAAAAGTTGACAGTTTCAAAAAAGTAGACAAAACTTCAAAACAAGTTAAGCAACATTTTATAGCATATTTAGTATTAGCTTTACACTCGTGCAAAGCCGGGGTTGATCGCTAGTCTATCAATAACAGAATAGACGCCAAACCCTTTTAAAGAGAAATGATGATGCACTAGTCAATCAATTTATCCCTGTTTTCGTAGTCTAGATTCTAGAGCTACAATCCAGTTTCCCATTCAACGGTAAACATTTGATAATCATAACGACGTTATAGCCCTACTATTGTGGAAGGTCGAAGAAAAACAATTCAGACTGAACTAAGTAAAGCTTTACTATTTCTGGGTCAACAGGAAATTCTAGCAAAGTTATTAAACTTGAGATATACGTATATCTAATTTTAAACCAGGTAGTTAGATAGATAGACACTTATTTTATTGTGAGCCTCGAAATTATTAATTTGAAATCTAATTTAAGACACAATGCGGAACACTAAATTAAATTAATTTCCAATTGTTTGTGCACATGACAGGAAGATAGTTTCTTTGATATCAAAGGAATCTAAGATTTATTTTACCTTCTTTGAGGTGAAATCCTTGTAGAACAGCAGGTTTGTGTTGTGTGGGTGATCGCCGTAAACAATTTCTCAAAAAACATTTCAGGGGTTTCATCAACAATCAGAAGAGAATTAGATTTAGCTGATATCTTTTTTATTTTTAATTAATTAATTTTATTTTATACCAGGAACATCTAGATTTTACAAATTAAATTCTTTATCTTGCTCAAAAACCGTCTTTATTATTATCTAAGAGTCCATCAAGATTTTCAGGAATATACTTAGTTCAGAAAAAATGCAAAAACCAAAAAAAGGTCCTGAACGATCTAATTACATATATTATGCTATCATATTTTTACGAAGAGAACAAAATATTTATAATTTGTAATGTTTTACCTTGAGACTACTTCCATCTCCGGTTATATTACTACAAGGTGCCCGAGTGAATCAGTAAAAATTATTTAAAATCTCTAAATAAAAATACTACTCATGGTTCAAAACATAATCGAATCACGATTTTCATGTTTAGAACAAAAAAATTATTTGATGACTAATGATACGTCGGAAAACCAAGTAATAACTAAATATAAATAATTTTATATAATGCAAATGTTCAGCAAATTCAAGTAGGTAATTAATATTTTTTCTTTAAATATTTCCGCTATATGGTAAATATTATAAATCATATTCTATATCAATAAATGCGCTCATCTCTAAACTTATTCAACTTTCTGTGAGTTAGTTATTTGATTATACAATTGTTTCAAAGATCCAAAGTGTAATATTATGACTTTATATGTTTTCGATAAGTACATTTTCAAGACCATTTCAGGAAAACTGATTTTCAGCTTTGATGTAACAACCTTTGCAAAATCCAAGTAAACATACAGCTTCAAAGCGAGTATTGGTCGTAATTCTTTTTTTCTACAAGCATGCGTAAATCAACACTTTCCCGCACGCATTTTAATTCAGAAAATATCTTTTTTTCCCGCACGCATTTTTTTTATTAATTAGAAATGTTTTCCGATAACCTTTTTGACAAATTATTGTATTATTATCTTCATCTTGTTGGACTACATACAAATAGGGATTTTTAAAATGTTTGTTTTTAAAAAAATCATAATTTATTAAATCACCCCTGTAAGCCTTACTCAAAGCAACAACAAACTCACCTGTTTAAGTAGGGTTGCTATAGCTACAGTCGTGTATTTATTGATACTATGAAAGATTTAATTGTCACAATCGCATCTTTTCAAGTATCTAAAAAGTGTGAGGTGTCAAGGGAAACCCGGATGGAACGAAGTTCCTTTCGATTAATTAGTGAAGGAATTAGTAATTTGTAAACACAACAGAGTGTTTACACATACATAAGCATTTATTATTGTCTGTATAAAATCTCTACTTACCTAACAGTTCGTTTCTTTTAACAAAAGTGTCCATTTATACAATACGAGAGCTTTAGATAACACATCTTTTTAGAATAACTTTTTATAATTTAAAACAGGAATTAACAAATTTTAAAATTAAAATATTTGACAGTAACTGACAGTTAAGGTAATTTGACGTAGGTACAACTATAGTCAAGTTACGAACTATTTTTAAAATGTTTATGAATTTATTATTAATTGATTAATTTATAAAAACAGGATGAAATAAAATATAATACTATTATAGTTAATTATTATTTTTTCTACAGTATTTTCTTTTTAATGTACATTTTCTTTTAATTTAAAATAGTATTTTTTTAATTGTAATATATCTATCTATGAGAGAGAGAGGGAGAGAAAATTATTTATTTTTTGGTCTGTGAGAGAGAGAAACATGCGTGTGTCGTGTCATAGTGTCGTGACAACTTTTGGTATGAATTTTTTTTGGCTAGCTCCTAGCGTCAGTCGTAACTGTTCGTAACGCGCGAAAGGGAACTTCGTTCCAATAATTTTTGAAGTGATTTTGCTTGTAGAAAAAATATTGATCCTAACTCTTGCGGAAATTAACTTTCCCGCACTTAACTGCTTGCCCGAATTCAGTTCGCGCGCGGGAAAGTATAACTTTCCGCACTTGTTAGGATAATAACTATACCATCGAAACTTTAAAAGTCTGATTTTATGGATTTTATGTAGGTATATATGTCGGATTAACTTCGAAGACGATCGCGACAAATCACATCTGTAAAATAATCCAATTTAGTAGAAATCAAAATTTAATTAAATATAATAGATAAATGAAAAAGGTAGATACTTTAATTTAAGATGATAAAATATATAAACTTCACACATTTATGATTAAATAAGTACCATTTAAATATTGTTCCGTTCCTACGTTTCCTACAAGAAAGATGATGAGAATTTGAACGGATCTTCTTTATTATTACATTTATTTTCGTTTTCAATGGTTAGTTTTAATCTCGATTCCCAATTATTAGAACGATTATGAGCGTTAAAATGTTAGGTCTTCTTACCGTACCATAGTATATAAAAAGGCCTATTGACAAGTTTTTTTAAATTTATAATTTCTGTTTGTTTACAGCAAAAAGGGTCAGTTTATTTAAATATTTTATAGTAGTTTATCTGTATATTACATAACTAGCAGCCCGCCCCGGCTTTGCACGGGGATTAAAGAAAAATAACAAAAGCCATTAAATTTATTGGGTCAACGCTTCCCTGTAAACAATATTACATGTTGTTTTATTTTCTGGCAGCAAAATAAATTGATTTACAGGTGCCCCGACCCGCCTTAGGCGGTTGGCCATGAGGAAAACCGATCCCTACTATTTGGAAGGTTTGACCTTGAGACTTATTATTAGTAAAAGCGAAAGATGTTTTGATAGGAAATTGAAGCGGTTTAAATAGATTTAATAGATCAGTTGGGATCATCGGTATCCTCAGTGTATGAGCTAGTTAACCAGCTGGTGGTTCAGTTATATTGGTTGCTACAACTTAATTGTCCTTTAATTCCTTTATAAGTAGCCTCGCCCCATTGCACATGCTAAATTTGTCGTGATTATGATAGGTATGTATGTATAGATCCGATATAACGAAATCTGTGGACACGATAGAGGTCGCATTTCTTAACGGATCGAAATGAAATTTGGTACAAAAATTAATCGTCCCAAAATCTCGGTCGAGTTCGTTAATGGGCCAAATCGGTACGGCCGTTTGGGCGTGACATCAAATCAAAATGGAAAAAAATTCGTAACTTTTTTACTTCACCCTGTACAAAAAAATGTTAGAGGACTTTTTTGTTTGTCTTAACGAGACCTACAACTTTTATCTAAAACATTTTTTTCTGAAACGTATACTTTTAATATATTCAATTAATATAAACCTACTGATGCGCCTGGCTTACCAAAAGGGCCATTTTTTTTAAATGAAACATAGCCTATGTCACTCGGGAATAGTGTAGCTTGCCAACGGTCCAGTTGTTTCGGAGCCTATTCATTTCAAACAAACAAACCTTTCCTCTTTATAATATTAGTATAGATATAGAAAACTGAAATTTGTAGTTTCGGAAAACCATTTTTTATTCAATTTAAATTTTCCCTTAACTAGGCCTTATTTTCCGCACCTAAATTATTCCAAATATCTCTATATATCTCTCTTTAAATTGATTGAAAATAGAAATACTAAAATACTTTGTAATACATTGCATCTTTGAAGCAGTTTAAATACCTAATACCTACATATGTATATTTGAAAGTTTGTTTATTCCTCAAAGAATACAGCAATTACTGAAAGTTTAAATTTCCCATCTATTATATATCATGTATAAAACCTAAGATACTCTGCCGCAGCAATATAAGTTGTCTACATTTAGATATTATGTACAATGTATACTGACATCTTTTATTCTTCTTTACCTTTTACATAGTACGATTGCTTTAAAGAAGCTTTACAAAGTACATAAAAATTACCAATTATATATCAGAATAGTAGTTTGTGCAACAAGTGGGAAAAGTACTTTGCGCACATGTTGCACACAATACTTTTTCTTCGATCACAATTTATAATAATTAAAAATAAGAAACTTATTTGAAATCTGTCACCATTTTTATTATTATTAGGTATATTACAGGAATGCAAAATAATAATTATAACACTTAATTTAACCCAATTTAAATGATTATATTAAAGTTAATTAAATTTAAGACAAAAGCAATAACGATTCTCAGTAGGTAAGTGTTGAAATATTTGCCGATGATGTGGAAGGTTTTTCTTTTTGGTTAATTGGGGAGTCTACTGTGTTGGCTATTTCTATTTTATTGGCGATGGCGTCATCGACATAGCTTTCTGCAATATTGCTTGATCGCCATCCACCATGGCGTTTAAGAGTTAATAAATCTCCTTCTGCGTTTATTAAAATAGTTGCAGAGGAGCGTCGAAAAGAATGACTAGTATAAAGATTAGGGTTCGGCAATTGTAAAAATTCTGCCACTTGTTTAGGCATATTGCCAATTTTGTTAATTCCGACAATTTGCTTTGTGTATTTACCACCTTGATAATTCACAATGACGTTATCAGGTGGCAGACAAGCGTACTTTTTGTAGATATTAAAAAATTCTCCAGTTACCGTGAAGCATCTTTCAGTTTTAGTTTTGGTACTTCGAAGCCTAACCAATAGGGCAGTCCCTAAATCTTCCCAGTCATCTAATTTTAAATTCCACACTTCTTCTCTTCGACAGGCACCAGTTAAACCGATCGCAAGGACAGTCTAGAAGTTAAAATAATTATTTTTAAATAACTTATTTTATAAATAATGAAACGTTTATTTACCTTTGTCTATATATATAAAAATGAATGTTTGTCTGTATGTATGTATGTATGTCTGTATGTACTCAATGGACTCAAAAACTACTGGACCGATTATTATAAAAATTGGTATGTATATGTATTTTGCCACGAAGAAGGTTTGTATGATATGCTCATTGATGCCAATCGCCACCAGGTGGCGCTGCAGAATAGCAACTTCTGTCCCGTTCAACCGATTGTCATGAAAATTGGTATGTGTATGTATTTTTCCACAGAGAAGTTTTGTATGATATGCTCATTGATGCCACTCGCCACCAGGTGGCGCTGCAGAGTAGCAACTTCTGTCCCGTTCAACCGATTGTCATGAAAATTGGTATGTATATATATTTTTCCTCGGAGAAGGTTTTTTATGATATGCTTATTGATGCCACTCGCCACCAGGTGTTGCTACAGAGTAGCAACTTCTGCCCCGTTTAACCGATTGTCATGAAAATATCAGTATGATGATGTTTTTTAAATAGGTAAGATGAATATTATATTGGCATTAATGGAAGTTACCACCAGGTGGCGCTTCTATGTATCAAATTCAATACTGATTAATAGATATCTATACGAATTCGTATAAATATAAGTTCGAAAAATATATATTTTTGGTGCGATAAGTATAACCAAACTATAAACTTTCTTTCCTTCTCTATCTCTTCTTCTCTTTTATTTTTCTTAAATTTATTTTAGTTGTTGGTGTAGCAACGCGCGCCGGGTACAGCTAGTTAATAAATATTTATAATCAGGTGCTTCTTTTAAAAATGTATGGATTTCTTCAGATGTTAACGTTTTTGATTTTTTAGGCTTGTAATTGTCATTTTGTCTTTTCAGAAATGCTTTAAATTTCACATATTTCGAAATATCCACATTGTTTTTTATACTTAATGTACTTCGCAAAATTGAATATTGGGACCATAGTGTCGAAGCTTTATAAGATTTTGTTTGTTCTTAAAAATAAACAAGCATTACATTTTCAGAAAATGATAGTATTTCTTTATTTTCTTTCCATTCCATAAATTTTCGATAAGCGCATTCATACTTTTCTCTTGATTTTTCTGGCAAAAGGTTTAGAGTTGCATTCAAAGCGATCTCCAAAATTTCTGGTGGTGTGTTTTCCATATATTCATCTTCTGAATATGAATTATTATCAACTACTTCCATTATACTTTGAAACAATTATATAAAGATTCGTCGCGTTGTCAAATATTTAGATTAAATGTTTATATAAATTTTTATGTATTATTTTTCTATAAAAATAAAAAAGAGTTGCGTGTAACCTTTACGCGCGATTGAAGTAAAACTTGTTGACGTACGTATCGGAAAATAAATATTTAATTACAATTCAATCATATTTATTGCCTATATACTTTACAAAAAAATGAGATGTTATATTTATATTATTCATTAGAAATATGAATTTGAAAGTTATCATTATTTTTTATATATGAAATAATAGGTTTATGATAACTAAAATGTGAAACATAGATTTTACTCTCTAAATACCATTAATGTATTTAAAACCGTTTGAAAATTTCATAAATAAATTTCGAAAATTTAAGCTCCTCCCATAGCAGTTACTTCCATCAGAATCTTCCGTTAGAATCTAACGTTAGAGTTACCCCTAGTCGCGCCTAAAGAAGTTTTGCTTCAATAATAGGTAAACAATATTAAAAATATACACATATTACGTTTAAAATGTGTGATTTTGTAGCTGTATCTACCTTATTGTAATACAACACAAGAGCCTTCGATAGTTAGATAACCATTTCATTTTGTAGCATTTTATAGCATATTCCATAAAATTTACAATCCTGAGTTAAGTTGTTTCCTTCACGTCTACGAAGGATCTGTTATTGCTGGTAAAAGATCAGCCATCCTGACTATGGTTTTATTGCCTTTATGGCTACCTAACCAAACCTAAAATAAGTATAAGAAAGTGTTAAAACATTTCGAATATTATTATTTTATGAACAAAAACGTGCAACATGCTTCTTTACTTAACGTAAAGCTTCGTATAAACAATTATTTACTATCATAATATGTATGTATGTATATAAATTTAGGTACTTAATCAAATCATAATGAATGTAGCTGTCTCGTCATTTTTTCATTTTTGTCATTTTTTTTTCAAATCTTTCTGGCGCTTATAATATGCCCTTTGACGTTCACAATTTCTTTTTCTTTTTAGCTCTTTAAGTCTATAAAACGAAAATAGCTAGGTATAAATAATAGGTATAAATAATTAGGTATAAATAGTGTAATTACACACCAAAAATAAAATGTATGCATATAGAGTATAGGTACTCACTGTTTTCATTCAATATCTTTTCATCACTTTCTTCATTAATAAATCCACTTTGTTTATTCATATTTAATACAAACACTTTATACACAAAAAACTATTTTCCTGCAATGTATTTTGGTTGACAAGATAACAAGCTGTCAATTCATTCAATTACAGATTTAATTTTATTTAATATAGTAGGCAGAATCGCATGAGCGCCGCCAGGATTATTTTCAGGGAGGTGCATCTGCATCTACACACTATTATGATCTAATATAGAATGTAGAATGATTTGGACAGCAACCGCGATGCCTTTAGTTTTTATTTAAACAATAATTTAATAAAAAAATTAAAAAAATATATAATTTTCTGGTAAATTCAGGTATTTTCTTTCATAGCAGGGGGGTGCAAGCGTACCCTCTTGCACCCTGCTGCCGGCGCCCATGCAGAATCGTGTCAGGTATTTTGTATTAGGTTTTGTTTCCGGTTTCTGTTATTAGAATGACGTCACGTCCGTTAGAATAACTTTTTTACTCATAGTCTCGCTAAAGAAGTTTTACTTCAATAATTAAAACTATTTAAATATGGCTAAATATATATTATATTTACGGCCAACTTAAAGATGTTTTATTTTGATGAAACACACTAGATAGTCCAGTTTTAGGTACTAAACTAAAACAAATTAGTTCAAATTAAATTCATACTAAACTAGTAGATAGTTTGTACAGATTTTCTATTTTGTACAAGATACAGGTCTTTAGGCTGGGTGTAAAGTTTGTGGAAGCACTCTAAAGTCTTTAAAAATTGATTGTCTTTTGTGATACCTCGCAATGGTACAATATGAGTTTAACTATTTCAGGTTCCGTGCCACATAATGACATAATCTGCAGTTTGGGTCCATGGCTGGCCTCATGGTTTGCAGGTGTTGTTTCCTACTGGTTTTGCACAGTGTTCCATCATTTCTGGGACACGATTATCCAATGCATATTCTGCTGAGTACAGGGCCAGAGATGTTCCCAGTGTTGGTTGTGTTATCTTTGATTTCAGGCTTTATTCGGCTCAGAATTGTACTTTTTGGTACCTCTGTGTTAATTTTTATTATGTGTTGTATGTAGGATATTTCTCTATATCTATAATACTTTTGTGTAATCTGTTTGACTTGCTACAATTGTATTTTTTTACAAAACGTAGTTAAATAAAGATTCTTGATTCTAGAGCTGGCTCTGGACCGTAGAATGTGTTATTGCAAGTTTATCATGCTTGTTCGATGCTTTCTATTCTTCTATGTACTGGAACCCAAACTAGTTCTTCCAGGATATCTAGTTCTACCCGACTTTCGTGTACTAATCTAGAGACCACTTTAGGAGTCTTTAAAGCCCTAATAACTGCCTGACTATGTTTACACTAGTTGATCTGTTTAGATTTATAATCCCTTAAATTATTTTCTCTTGCACATTTTAAACATGCATATACGAGTACTTCTACTTGAAACACATGAGTATATTTTCGTCACTGCTGTAAATTTTTTCTCATACAAACATTAACAATTTTCTTATTACATTTTGTTTGGTATTTAGAACTTAGGAGTTTCATACAGAATCACTATCATATCAAAAATTTTATGTAATAAAGAGTCGCTTATTATTATAAAACTAATGAAAAATAATAAAATAAATACACATATTGAATAAACTTTGCATGCCATTCATCTATTTTTAAAATTTGTAATTTATCTAATCAAACCTTATATGAGCTAATTACCAAGTTCGTTCTTATTAGTTGTATATTGTGCAATATATTTTCAAGCCTGTATTTATAGCCTTATTATACAAAATTTGTTAAATTTCTTGTAAAGCCCTTAATTTAACATTGTATTCAAATATCGATTCGACCCTTGGCTTTGTACTGAATATATTTTCAAGGTTATATATGCTATTAGTTAAGATTTTCGGGTTAACTAGGTATACTGTTATGTGTTTTATTTGAAATATAAGCTATAGTGCGTGATCCCTATTAATAAAGATATAATCGCTTTACCTTTATACCCAAAAGCGATTAGCTAACGTAACCTAATCAAAACAAATTGCAAATATAAACTTTAAACTTTGAGAGACTCTATATAAAAAAATAAAACGGCTAAGTATGATAAAGGTAATTTCTTTTTCTTTTCAAATCCTGATTAACACCTGCAGACTCTAGGTTGAATTTATGCGTAAACTATAATCGGAAATCTGGGGTACCGATAAAAGTTTGTACGGCAATAAGTTTCCCAAATTTTTTACTCTAGTCAACATCTTCAAAAACGTGAAAAATTAAAATAAAGGTCCTAAAAATATGAGCGATAGCTCATTGGATTCGTAATCACCTGTAGAAAAATGTTTTTGAAGGAAAAGTGTGCAGGCAAAAAATTCTAATTGTTATTAACAAAATAAGATGAAAAAAAAACAGATGTTTATGTTTTTGTTAATAACTCGAAAAATATTAATATTTAAGCAATTTTGAAAAAAGGTCGTTAAAGAGGAAGATATTTCCGAAAAAAAAGTCCGTCCTCCCGGAACTCTATCTCCATTATTTATAATTTTAATTTGACGTTGAAAATGGGGCTTTCAGCGGCTTTTACAGCATACGCGCGCTACCGCTAAACGGTGTTTATCAGATAAAATATTTTTTTTATGAAATAAAATGTCATTTTAAAAATTTGAAAAAATTCCAGTATTTTCCTAACACTTGAAAGAATCTAAATCAGTTGGAAAAAACATTTTATCACTGTTTTTCAAAAAGTTATTCAATTGTTAACTAACAATTTTTTTTCCTAATATCTGTTGACATAAACAATGGGATAAAAGGTATAAATAATTGGCCTAAAAATTTGAAACTTTGTGGAGCCCTTTTCATATGTATACTTTACAAGATTCTGTGATAAATGTTTATAAAAGTTTATTAATTTGTTAAGTATGATTTTTCATAACTATTGCAAAATATTGCGAAAAATAAAAAAAAATACAGAATTTTTCCAAATAAATGCATGTAGTATCTAATAAACAATAAATACGAATTTGATCTTAGAATTATTTGAAAGAGAAATTTATTTTCTATAAAAAACTCTTGAATATCCTTTATCATATCTCCAATAGTTTAAAAGATATATCTTTTTTTTAATTGGCAAGTTATTTGGCGCTACAGTTAACGTGACGTATGATATTTGAAAGTATTATTAACAAATTTATTAAATTTTATGAAGATTTATCGCAGGATCTTGTAAAGTATACATATAAAAAGGGCTCCACGAAGTTTCAAAATTTTATGCCAATTATTTATAACTTTTATCCCATTGTTTATGTCAACAGAGATTAGGAAAAAATTTGTTAGTTAACAATTGAATAATTTTTTGAAAAACAGTGATAAAATGTTTTTTCCAAATGATTTAGATTTTTTCAAGTGTTAGGAAAATACTGGAATTTTTTCAAATTTTTAAAATAACATTTTATGTCATAAAAAAAATATTTTATCTGATAAACACCGTTTAGCGGTAGCACGCGCATGTCGTAAAAGCCGCTCAAAGCCCCATTTTCAACGTCAAATTAAAATTATAAATAATGGAGATAAAGTTCCGAGAGACGGACTTTTTTTTCGGAAATTTCCTCCTTTTTAACGAGCTTTTTTCAAAATTGCTTAAATATTAATATTTTTCGAGTTATTAACAAAAACATAAACATCTGTTTTTTTTTCATCTTATTTTGTTAATAACAATTGCAATTTTTTGCTTGCACACTTTTTCTTTAAAAATATTTTTCTAGAGGTGATTCCGAATCCAATGAGCTATCGCTCATATTTTTAGGACCTTTATTTTAATTTTTCACGTTTTTGAAGATGTTGACTAGAGTATTTGATTCTATTCCATTTTTTCTTCACCCAGATATAACTGACATTCTACTTACATACATTCTAAATAGAACAAATAAATTTAATATATACTGATTAAAAACAACCTGGTATTTAATTTGACATTAATTATTATTTTTATTTAATACCAGTGAATTTATTTCCTAGGTTATATAAAACAATAGATAGAAATAGTTAGACGTTATAAACAACACGACGAAGAATATTGTTGTTAATGATATTTTAACTAAAACGAAGACGATTTATTATAATAATAAAAACAGGTTTTGGTAATCTGTATTTTAACTTTACTAGCTAGATTTGTTGAATTTTTATCCGTGACTGTGCTATCAAAATGAATACCAAGTTGTTTTTTCTGTACAGCATATTTATCTCAGGTAAGTCTTTAGACATTTTCCAATTAAAATTATATTGTAATTATTTTGTTTATTCTTAATTACTTATTTCTGTGTAGATACTTTAAATATACTAGAATTTTTTATACAATTATTTACGTAAGATGCTGCATTGTATTCAATACTCCCAGAATATCTAATAAACATTAAATTAAACAGAAATTCTCTCAACTTTTCTTTATATTTAATTTTGTTCATATTAAAAAATTTTAATCGATCTTAAAAAGCTCTTAACAATAACAAAATATATAAACATATAAAATATATATATATATATTTGTATGTACAAAAAGTTTCTCGTGGTTGTTATTCAAGGTAATGTAATTGATGTAGGTGTGTACATACACGATACACGACAGTATATTATTAAATAATCTTCACTAAAAAAAAATATTTGTGGTGTATTGATTCAATTAAATTATTGGTTAAAACAATGGTAATTGCTCTCATACACACAAAACTAACGATAAATTAAACTTAATATTACGCCATAAATATATCTTTATAAGAAAAAGTGTTAGATTTCTTTAACCTTATGCAAATAATTATACTCGAGATCTATTATTTATTTGTATAAAGTCTATACAACAAATTTTGGAATTTATTAGTTTAGCATATATGTGGGGTCGATTGACCCAGATGAACTTACTACATAGGAACTAAAATTTTTTCTGTATACCCTACACCTATTTATGATTCCATAAAATCTACACATTTAAGAAAGTCTCTCAGTTAAAAGAAAACATGTAAATACGGTGTACCAGAAGGATCAGTTCTGGGTCCTGTTCTGTTTATCATTTATATTAATAAGTTACTCCGACTGCAAAGTTCTGGTACTACGTTCTCCTTTGTGAATGATACGGCCTTAATATACGTAGGGGTATAGTTTAACTAATATTAATGTGAAAACATAACCACGCCCTTTAACCCCAACAAAGGAACCGACTTTCGAATCTAGGTTGTCAGATATATTTGCGAATATTCCTAAGTTTATATATTTTGAAAATTTTCTCTCTACTTTACTATTCAATTGTTCGTCAATGACTCTTAGAAAGATAATATAAAAATATTCTTACAAAATATATACTTAAATTAATTAACTAGGTTCTTCATATTTAAAGAGTTTTCACTTCTAATGATGTCAATTTTGTATATATTACTTATACTTAAAGAAATTTTTAAATACCGGCAACATTGTGTATTTACTGTCCAGATTTTCAAGTCGGTTCGTAACGCATTGATCTTAACGCAAACAAATGCCGACGGTGCGCTGTTTATCAAAAGAAACTTCAAAGAGGAAAATTGCGAAATGCGACAACAGTCAAATACCGCCAATAGTCGTCTTCCCCATTACAGTACACAGTAGCGTGATTGATTTTTATTGATTCTTTATATTAGATATATTATATATTACGGTGACTTGATAGTACTTAATATAGTAAGAATTTCTCGTTTAAATATATAAGATAATAACTACGCCACCTTACGGTGGCGTTATATTATTTGATTTAGAAAGGTATTTTTTTTAGACTTTATTTTTTTCGCATTTTTTCTGTTTTTAATTTTCCACTTTCTCTTAGTTTTTCGTTTATTTATTTATTTATTTATTTATTTATGAATCGAAATTCAACACTATCTATTGGGTTTTCTTACAATTCAGTAATTGTTATGGACAATGTGTCGTATCATTTCCGCATATTAAACAAAATACCTAATAACACAAAAAAGAATGAAATTTTAAGACTTATGGCAATCAAAAATATCGATGTTCCTAAAAAGGTTCCAGCAAAGAAGGAATTAATAAGAATGATCAAAAGTCAGAATTTTAAAAAATGAATACGTCATTGACACCATTTGCAGCAGACATGGTCATACCCTTTTGCGTTTACCTCCTTACTACTGTATTTTTAATCCAATCGAAATGGTTTGGAGTACTGTAAAGAAACGATTACGAAAATATAATCAGTCACCAACCTTAAGCGCAGTTGTTCTTGATAATATTCGAGAGGTAATTAGTGGCTTTAATAGCGATGTATGGAAAAATTGCGAAACACATGTTATAAAAATAGAAAAGGAATATCCTGTTTTACCGCCAATAGCACCATTAGTAATTCAACCTGGAAACGATTCTACTTCAGAAGACTCTGACAATTCTTGTTAGTCATTCCAACCAATTTCCTTTACAGCTATCGTGATGTATCTTGAAAACTTGTTTTCAAAAACAAACTAATTTTATATTCTTACTAACATACCCAACCCTTTCCTTTCCAGGCAAGGAAGGCTCATCCCTCCTCGTGTTCCTTGCTGGACAGACAATCTTTTAAGATTGTCAGACAAAATGAGTATTATTTGTAGACAATTGTTTTAAAATCTTATGAGTTATGTACTATTTGAATAATGAGTCAAATGTTCTTATTAATAACTAAAATTAACAAGTTTTAATTTGAAAGAATTAATTTGTTATTTGACAATTTTCAAATTGATACAAAATTTACAAATATACAAAAACCGTTTTTCTTTTGAAATTTAAAACAAAAATTAATAAAAATTTATGAACCCTTTTTATTTAATTCCACGCCAATGGTCGGAAATGTCATCAAAGGCACTTAAAAACCGCCAAAGAGCACAAAATTTCACATTTAGATTGGATAAACTATACCTGGGAGGAAGTTAAAAGGATAGCTACAAATGATATAAATATTCATAAGTGGTTTCAAGCAAACTATAAATATACATAAGCACAATTTACAAAAAGAACTTTTTATAATAGAAAGTTTTTTACTGATTTATAGGTCATATTTTGTGTCATCTCAACAATGCACAGCATCCCTGACATTGTAAAAAGATTAAGTCATACAACGCTGTGATTGATCATAGAGAAGATTGTTTCCTTGTTAACAAAATCAAGGGTAGTTGTATCTAAAAACTTTCTAAAACAGTTTATTTTATTACCAGTTAAAATAATAATTACTGTTTTCACATGTATAAACAAAAAAAAAAAAAGAAAAAAAACTTCTCTCTCGCGAGTTCGATCCTATTACAATAACCCAACAGAATTGTCACAATCTACCGCTTCACCCCTTATCCAAATAGGCCACCGCAAACTTATATGAAGTCTTTCAAAATGATAATATGTATACATATTTAATTTAATAACAATTCAGTATAAATTTCGAAATCTGTGTATATGCCTAAACACACTTGAAACATGCATTGTCATCCAGTTCTTAGCTATCCTGAAAATTTCAGAGCTCTAGGTAGTCGGGAAATATGTTTAAATTCGATTGCAAATTCCACGGAATGACACAGAGACACAGAACACGGCGAAAATATAAAAAACTTTCTAAAAAAACAAAGATCCTTCCTATAATTTCATATGAGACAAACTAGACTTGAGATTGATGATTGACTATTCTGTTCATTTCGCTGCAGTCTTACGACAACAGGTATCTTTATGTAAATTCATATGTCTATAACTGATCCTAGAAAAATATTCTTTGATTACTTTTGTGCTTTATTTGCTTACGTTGGAAAATTACTTTATTGATAATCATTAATTTTTAACAAAAATGATTTTAATAACGCATAAAACTAGTCAAACTTTTCCAACTAATTATTAAAGTATTAACATAATAAGATCTAAAGTCTTAAATAATATCTTTGTGAAAATAAAAACTCTTAACTAGGTACAATGGTTTTTGCAAAATTGGTTAAAATTTTAAAAAAGACCGTGTGAGTTCATAATATATTTTTCCTGTTCATAAAAAAACTCGCTACTTTCAATCGATTTATGTATAATCTTTAGTGATGAAAATTCAATCCCCGGGCTTTTCCAATCTACTGCGTTATTTGTTTCCTCGAAGCAAGATCAAATTGAATAAACATGACCAGGTAAACAGTTACAGCTCCCACAATCTGAAAAAAATTAGTTATAATAATTAATTTTATACATTCACGACATAGAAAAAAATTCCAGCAACATTAAATTTTTATTAACCAGAATTGTTAATTACAAACTCACGCTTTTATTAAAAGGTTACAGCAATTAAAGGAATTTGATTTGATTTTAGAAGGCAGATGATTGTGCTTTTTTTGCGTTGAGTAATATAGGGTTTTTTTATTTATTAATTTTACCCCGATACTCAATTGTCTGTAAATTAAAAAGATTTGCTTCAAATGACTTCAAATTTTATATTTTTTTATACCTTGTTGTATTAGAAAGAAAAAATATTTTTTTTTTTATCATTTATTCGAAGTAGTATTTTTGCAACAGAAATGTGCTATTAACTTCCAAGAATATTGATTTTAACGGAAAGTGATGTGTAAATTGATAAAAAGCTCTTATACTCTAGTCAACATCTTCAAAAACGTGAAAAATTAAAATAAAGGTCCTAAAAATATGAGCGATAGCTCATTGGATTCGGAATCACCTCTAGAAAAATTTTTTTGAAGGAAAAGTGTGCAGGCAAAAAATTGCAATTGTTATTAACAAAATAAGATGAAAAAAAACAGATGTTCATGTTTTTGTTAATAACTCGAAAAATATTAATATTTAAACAATTTTGAAAAAAGCTCGTTAAAGAGGAGGAAATTTCCGAAAAAAAAGTCCGTCCTCCTGGAACTCTATCTCTATTATTTATAATTTTAATTTAACGTTGAGAATGGGGCTTTGAGTGGCTTTTACGGCATGCGCGCGCTACCGCTAAACGGTGTTTATCAGATAAAATATTTTTTTTATGACATAAAATGTTATTTTAAAAATTTGAAAAAATTCCAGTATTTTCCTAACACTTAAAAGAATCTAAATCAGTTGGAAAAACATTTTATCACTGTTTTTCAAAAAGTTATGCAATTGTTAACTAACAAATTTTTTCCTAATCTCTGTTGACATAAACAATGGGATAAAAGGTATAAATAATTGGCCTAAAAATTTGAAACTTCGTGGAGCCCTTTTTATATGTATACTTTACAAGATCCTGCGATAAATCTTCATAAAAGTTTATAAATTTGTTAATAATACTTTCTAATATCATACGTCACGTTAACTGTAGCGCCAAATAACTTGCCAATTAAAAAAATGATATATCTTTTAAACTATTGGAGATATGATAAAGGATATTCAAGAGTTTTTTATAGAAAATAAATTCCTCTTTCAAATAATTCTAAGACCAAATTCGTTTTTATTGTTTATTAGATACTACATGCATTTATTTGGAAAAATTCTGTATTTTGTTTTACTTTTTTGCAAAAAAATCATAATTAACAAATTAATAAACTTTTATAAATATTTATCACAGAATCTTGTAAAGTATACATATGAAAAGGGCTCCAATTTTTAGGCCAATTATTTATACCTTTTATCCCATTGTTTATGTCAACAGATATTAGGAAAAAATTTGTTAGTTAACAATTGAATAACTTTTTGAAAAACAGTGATAAAATGTTTTTTCCAACTGATTTAGATTCTTTTAAGTGTTAGGAAAATACTGGAATTTTTTCAAATTTTTAAAATAACATTTTATGTCATAAAAAAAATATTTTATCTGATAAACACCGTTTAGCGGTAGCGCGCGTTTGTCGTAAAAGCCGCTCAAAGCTCCATTTTCAACGTCAAATTAAAAATTATAAATAATGGAGATAGAGTTCCGGTAGGACGGACTTTTTTTTCGGAAATTTCCTCTTCTTTAACGAGCTTTTTTCAAAATTGCTTAAATATAATTATTTTTCGAGTTATTAACAAAAACATAAACATGTGTTTTTTTTCATCTTATTTTGTTAATAACAATTGCAATTTTTTGCCTGCACACTTTTCCTTCAAAAACATTTTTCTAGAGGTGATTCCGAATCCAATGAGCTATCGCTCATATTTTTAGGACCTTTATTTTAATTTTTCACGTTTTTGAAGATGTTGACTAGAGTATTAAACATGTTGGAAACAAGATTTCGCTTCCTGTTTACTGTATTTTTCTTGAAGATTTAACCGTTAACATTATTTTAAATTTTCTTTAGATATAAATTAAAAATTGCTTTAAAAGTATATTTCTAATTATAATTTGAAAAAACAATAGACAATACATACCATAAGAAGAAGAGAACAATTAATACTGAAGAAACCACCGGCAGTAATATCAAAATTTTTATGTAAAATATGAAGCGAAAACAAGTGAATCTGTAAAAAAACATTGTATTAAATTCATAATTTAAAAATACAAAATAATTCAAGAAACTGGAATATTGAAAGTAAATTTAATTTACTTCCTCAACATCAAACTAGATACTTTATATGGATCTTAAAAATGCTAAAATTTAACAGAATAAATAAAGAAAAAGATTCAAGCTAGACGCAGATTATGTTAACAACGAAAAGCGAATTTTGTTGATTCTCTTCGTGTCTCACGCTATCACCTCACCGTCATCATTTCGTCTTACATTATATTGATGCTAAAATGTTAAAATTGCAACCAAATATTTAAATACAAATCCATTTTATTAGATTTACATAAACAATTTTATGAATATCTCCAATTGGAACAAACGCAATCCTAATTTCGATTTTAGAAACGAAGGAAAATTCAAGATGTTTTCTTATTGTTAATTGGATTGAACAAACTTTTAAGCAATCTGTGCAAAGTAAAAAAGTATTCTATTTGTATATAAAGCTTATATCTGAAACACTGATAATTTTAAACCTCATAAACTAAAATTCAATTTCAGTAATGAATGTATATGATTAATTCCGTGTAGATAAAGTATGGTACATAACTTCAGTGATAATGCGTTTTACTCACTCTTTTTATATATATTATTATTTTTATGCAGTCTTTTTTTAAGTGGTATTTAATTCTAATAAATAAATCTTTAATTAATCCAAACACTTTTAAATCAATGTTTAAAATTCAATTTTAAATTTAATTTGAAATATCAGAAGCAGTTGTCGAGAAATACTCTATCTGTTAAATAAACTTAAATTATTACTGAAAGAGAGTTGGATAATTCTTTTCGCAGACAGTTTAAGTTTACATTCCCGGTTTCTTTAATTGTATATTTTAAGAAGGTATTTGTCACCTGCATGTTTTGAATTGGCTAATAAATCTTGATCGATTAATTAGGAAGGTAATTAATAAGAACAATTTAAATTAATAAACTTATTTCCTACTAGATGTAACTATGTGTAATTGTTTTTCCACTTGAAATACTGTTTTAGCATTTTTTAAAATGGAAGCACTCTGATATTTAACCGCCCAGTTAGCCTTATTGTACTTCTTCCATTGGTTCATGACACTGACTCCAGGATCTTGTTACCCTCTTCTAGTTTGTAGAGGTCTAAAGTAGGGTGCCAAATCCAAAGATCAGCATAACTTATAAATTATTGCGATATTAGTTAATTTCAAATTATTATTTATTTTTATTTTAGGCACCATGTATATTATAGGTTTCTTTTAAAATATTGTTAATTTAATTGTGTGGATACTGTAGTGGATTTTCTGTTTGTATCCCGAATATCTAAATAAATAAATAAATAAATAAATAAATAAATAAATAAATAAAATAAATGCCTTCTCGTAACAGGAGCCATGCGAAGCACACCGACCAGAGCAATGGAAGTCAAACTCGGTCTCACCCCCCTTGACATATATTTGTTAAGGAGGTTGCATTGATGACCATGGTACGCTTTCGCACGGTTGGTATCAAATCCAGTGTAGGGACACGGATGCCGTCGCACCAAGATTTGTCTTTGACAAACTCTACAAAATATTAACAAACAAGACAGCAGACCCCAACGTAGTGAACGCTCTGAGCGTATATACGGATGGATCAAAAACAAAGCAAGGTGTGGGATGTGGAATTTACTCTAGATCCTTAAACCTAAAAATAAAATGGGCTATGGATGGCTTGTTAAGTGTGGTTCAGTCAGAACTCACAGGCATAACCATAGCTGCAAAAGAATTAATCAATAGGAACATCACAGGCAGGAATATAAATATATACACAGACTGCCGACAAGCACTATTGACCTTGAATAGACCACGTTTCACTTCAAGTTTAGTACTAGAATGTCACCAATCTCTAACTGAGGCCAGCCAGAATAACGTGGTCACTCTCAGCTGGATCAAAGGACATGGGAACTCTAAAGGCAACCGCATTGCGAACAATTTAGCAAGGATGGCTGCGGGCTACAAATATGTAAACCCTCGCCCATCTACCAAGCTAACAATGTCCGCAGTCGTGGACCTTATCAAACAGCACTCTCACCAAAACTTTATACAGTGCTGGGATGAAACTACGAACTGTAGACTGGCTAGAGAGTTATTACCTCATCCTGGCGAGGAAACAGCAAAAAAATTTAAGGCATTGATCAGACAAAATCTCCGAACAGCTGTGGGAATCTTGACAGGTCACTGCCAATTGCGACAACATCTCTTTAGGAGGAAATTAACAAAATCGCCGCTATGCAGAGGCTGCGAACAAGAAGAGGAAACAGTAGAACACATAATGTAAGACTGCTCTGCTTTTTCTGAAATCAGATGATCCGTGTTGGGCGAGTACTAGCTTACAGCAGCAGATGTCAGGGAGATCCCCCTCGGGAGCCTCATCACCTATTTTAAATCACTAGGCCTGGTGACAGCCTGAGGTGAGGATATCCCTACACACGGGAGGATGCACAATGGGTCATATGTGGCCTCAGTGCTGGCTGAGCACTAGCTCGCCCCTCCCCAAATTTCCAGATCCAGATACAGAAGTAGGGTGCCATATGTTTGTGTAAGCAATCTAATATTTACAAAAAATTAACGGTCTTTTGCGATTCAGTACTTCACATTTGATTTTTTTAACTTCCCTGTTGCATAATCTACGACTTGGGTCTTCATCAAATAGTCCCTTGATCAATGCATGGCCCGTAAAGAATCCTGTTACGAATCATAGCTGATTCCTGCTTCTAATTTTGGAATAGGAGGCTTTATGTTGGTGTTTAAGAAAAACAAACTCAATCTGTTGTTTATTTTTTGAAATATTAGATTATTGACAGAGTTATCTATGTAATCATTAAATAAACATTAATCAGAAATATTGCACAAAAACTCATGTGGTAATGCATTTTCTGGTTCTATTAATAAATAATTTTTCATTTGAAACATTGTTTTAAAAATCAAATAACGTTTATTTCTGCTAACATGCAAACGTATTTAAAAGGCAATAGTCAGTGACATTTGAGCATCAATAGGTTGATTGATGCATTAATGGCTTTGGCAGTTTATCTTTTGAAATTTTGTTTGAATTTCAACAAGCTAAACGTTCATCGTGGTATTGAAATTCACATTTTTGTAATGTCAGGTCTTTGGTCATCATGTTTAATTAGTTATTATTTATAAAGTAAACTCTAAAACTATAGATTACCAGTTAATTCATCAGAACATTGTAATGATGCTTTAAATTCATATAAATAAAATACAGTAGGAGCTATTGGATAGGCAATTAGCAATATTAGTTTTACTAATTACTCATTGTGTACATGTGACTGTTACCAGAACAGAATCGAATTTTATTTTGCTTTCCCCTTGTTTCAACCAATTAGTCTGAAAAAGAACGTATTGTTATGGTTCTTTACTGCACCGGTTTGTTTATCAAATATCTTTTCAATTCCTTATACTTCCTTTTGAATAATATTGTATTTTTTATTTGACTGTAAATTTTTGAAGTTATACTTCTATTCGTACACTCTGTAGAAAAAGATTGTGTAGAGTTAAATGGGAAAAATCATTACATATGTAATGGTGTGAGTAAGAGAGAGACAGAAACACTTATAAGGTATATTGCTCGGTAAAACCAAAGATGAAATATTTACCAGATGTTATTAGTCATAACTATAAGACCTTTAAATACCGTTTGAACATTTAGTGCATTGAAAAGGGATAGATATACAAAAAACAGTCTGAACTAATGTATGAATATCATAGTGACGGACCACATGATTATTTGACAGATTATTTTATAATTCTGTCACGTAAGTGAAGTAAAGTTTAGCATTTTATATTAATAATAATATTTAGTAATGAGTATTGTATTGTAGTCCAAAGTACCATCACATGGTTGTTGCATTATATCCTGCACTATGCTTTTAAGGTTGTTGGCTACATAAACAGAGTTTTTACGAATAGTCGAGGAAATAAACTAAAACCTCTGAATTTTGTAACGTAAGATGGATCGGAATGCGTTTTTTTGCATTGGATTCGTTAAAGTATCAGGAAATTTGTCGCTATATTTTATAAAGTAAAAATGGGAAATTGCATTTCGGCATTCGAAAAGTGCATTCCGAACAGACAATAGAGAGAAAACTTACAATTCGGTAAGTATTGCTGAAAATGGTTTCAATTTATAAACTCGGGGTTTTTGGGGTCGCTGTACACGAATATCACAATCCCGAAAGTCTTCGCGGCACTTGGTGCCTAGGGTATTTACTTCTTCTCCTAGGGTTTAATGTAAATTCTGTACGAAATCAGTGCACACCTGGTACTCGGTGGTTTTTTGAGTCGCTAAATACGATTATAATAATCACGATGGTCTTCGAAACACCTGGTGCTTAAGATGGACCTCGTCTCCAGGAATATTATGCAAATTAGATACAAAAAGAGTGTGCACTCGGTTTTTGTGGAGGTTTTTGAGGTCACTAACCACGAATATCATAATAATGATTTTGCTAAATTATTCGCATACAAATTTATGAATCCGGGCGTGTGCATAGAAGTATAACTTCTGCCGGCAGTCCCACTGACTGCCACACTCATTTTTTTTATTAACATCATCTTTTTCGTAACCAGTCTCGTTATTTAATAACCAACCTCGTAGTATGTAGATTCTATCAAACCGAATTGAGTTTTAACAGATACGGAATGGTTTGAAACTAATCCCTGTTTCACCCTGCTAAAGCCTACATATCTTTGTTTTCAAACTAATCAGACTGAATTTTAGTTTTTTTTTTTAAATTTGCAATGTTTTATAGTAATTCCATACAGGGATATAATTAAAATAGTACCTAAACTTACTCTTCTCATTAGGGTTTTGTCAGATCTGTTAAGAGGTATTCTAAAAATTAGGTATCCAGTTCTTTTAGACTCTGATATGGTTAACTGACAGATAATGGCTGTAGCAAGTAGTTGACCTCCAGGATGAATCAATGACATTAAAGGTACCAACATCGTTTTTAAACTATTGGGATTAACATAATTTCCATTGATGTAATACCCAAAGAAACAGAAATATAATGAACTAAATATGGATATAAATTGGTTCAATATGATAAGTACCAAAGACAGCGAAAAAATCTTGTTTATTTCATCAGCTATCCTTAATAACTCTCCATAGAAATCTTTTATATTATTAATTTTTTTTATTCGTTGTTTCTCATGAGCTAAACTGAATGTTAAAATTTTTTCTTTTGCTAAATTTATGATACAGCTATTAAGTACATGAAGTTGATGCCACGTTATACTTAGGCTAATCACAAATCGTATAAGGTTTACATCAAAAACTTTGGTAATAGTAAACATTAACACCCATGATCCAAAACAATCTATTCTTGTATCTGTACAAGTAAAGACATAACTTGCTAAGAAATAGGCCCATGAAATAAAAGTATATATAATTGAGCCATAAGAAAACTTCTTTATTAGAGTATAAGAAATGTATTTTTCATAATCTTGGAGTCGATTGTTTATCACATACAAGTCATTCATAACTATTGTTAATCGATTTTCGTAAATCAAACCTGTTAAAATACATCCAAGAGCTGCAGCTATACTTGAAATTCCATTTAATATGTCTCCAGCTTGAATAACAATATTTTTCGATGAATCCATTTCATATGTAAAATTATAAACTGACAAAAAAGATGTTACTGTTATTGATGTGATCCAATACATATATTTTCTTATAATTCTAAATTTTGTCGTCTTTAAATTTAATATTTTTTCTGTAGGAGGACTAAAACACAGACCGAACATTTGACCTAATATCCAAACGGGTCGACAGGCTGTGATTAGGTCGTCTTTTTGCGACATTTTTCATAAATCAAATGAATAACCACTTAAAACACTTCGTAGTAAACACCTCAAAGTTTCGTTTCGATAAATATTGACATATTAAGTACTCTTGAATAATTTAGTGTATAAACTATTAATAAAGGAAATAATGTACAATGTTGACTGATTTTCTTCAAACACAAATTATAACTGAATAATAATAGTCTGGTCTAGATTTTTCAAACTTTTACCAACAGTCTCAGAAAATTATCGGAGGTGTTATTCGATTCAAAATAGCGTCCGAAAAAAAGCCCTTCTAGACAAGACTATCATTTTATTTACACAATTTAACTATTTGTTTCATAAAGACTGTGTTATGTTACATAACTGCTATAAATTATTAATTTTATACCTAGTAAAATTACTTGTTTAATAAGAATTTAATAAACTTTTAACTTATTTATACAATATTCTTATTAAAATTACTCTTTTTGTAGGGTTCCCATTAATTTTAGCAGCTACAACAGTTCAATTAGGAAATGGTGACATTGTTGAAGTAGAAATGTTAGATCAAGGAAAAATTGAACAATTACTTCAAGGGCTTGGTAACAAACGAGATCCCGTATCTATAAAAATTATTTCTGAGGAACAAAATCCTGGATCTTATCGTCGTGGGCAGACTAATTACAATTATGACAATTACTTTAATAGAATGCGTACACAAAGGCCAAATAGTTATGGATATAATGCCCGCTATCCGAATCAATATCAACGACCCAACCAATATGTTCAAACAAATATTGGTAATACTCCATACGCTATTTCTAAAGTAGATACCATGGGTCAGTTTCCCGAATTTGATGTATATACTGTTGATGTTGTCAAAACAGAGCAAAAAAACTCTAATATTTATGGTACTAATATGGGTAGATATCCTGGAAATATAAATACTGTAAATATGAACAATTATCCTGGAAATATAAACAGATTTCCTGGAAATATGAACAATTATCCTGGTAATTTAAACAGATATCCTGGAAATATGGACAATTATCCTGGAAATTTAAATAGATATCCTAGTAATGATAATAGATCTCCTGTTAACAATAATAGATATCCTGGTAACAATGAAAGGTATCCAAATATAAATGATAAAGATAGTCACACAATAATTAATGGTAATGATGATTATATAGAAAATGATAGACCAAAAGAAAATATTGGCCAAAACCATCATCAACATAATAATAAACCTAAGGATATAGCCAAAGAAAATAACAACGGAAAAATACATTTCGAAGACAAAGATTCTAAATCATCTGATGAATCGAAAATTGACGGGTATATAGGTGACTTTCCTGTATTTTTATTAAATGAAAATGAAATTAGACGGTAAATATATTATATAGAATATAATAAATAAATAAATAAATAACTAGTGTTAGTTATTAAATGCCTTATGTGCGTAATAATTTGTTTTAATACTTACCTCCAAATACTACTCGGCGTCTTCTAACTCAATTGTTAGATGAAGGAACAAAAAAGAAGTCGCTTAGGGATAGTTCTGGTAAATAAGACAGATAATTAAGCAGTTCAAATAGTAATTAATGGATTTTCGCCACAACAACCGTTAAGGAGTGAGACAGTCCGATTTTTTTTGGGAAACAGGACTTTTTCCTGCAAATAAGCCTGTTTTTCCGCAATTTCTAACGTTAACTTGTCAAGTAGTTTGCTATTGTAATGGATTTACCTTTTTGAAGATAATCGATTAAAATAATTCTATAACTATCCCAAAAAGCAGTCACCATCACTATCAAATAAAGCCATCACCATCACTTTCCCAGCAGAAAAAACAGTTTTTGCTTATTTTTGAACCATTTCCTTCTTAGTCCATTGAAATGTTACATTTTTAGGCCTAACCTTGCGTTTTTTAGAGGACGCAATTTTATTTTTAAAAGTGTAGGGGAGGTCAGTGTAAAGCTAAAACCAAGTTTGTGGGGTCGCCACCCTTGTCCAACGGCCGCCATCTTGAAAATAGGGGTTGAAATGGTTTTTACGTGTATCTCTTAAACTATTTATCTGATAAAAAAATTCATTAACATTTTTTGTTGCAAATTAGATTCTCTACAACTTTGGTCCAGTAATTTTTTCTCGTAGAACTATAAAGAAAGTTATAAGCAAAAATGTTCAGAAATTCGAGAAAAAAAATTATTTTTTCGATATAAATTTTTTATTTATTATTTTACGAAAAAATGATATCAGACCATTTTTGTAGATCGTCTTTTGAGGAACAACTTTTATTTGCAACATTTTTTCATTAAGTCAATAGCTAAGGGTTTAAAGCGCTCCGAAGCAAGTACCATTTTTCAGTACTCTTAAATATACATATATTATACGTGTGTACTAATAATGTGTCATCAGGTTTCTTTTATTTTATTATTATATTTTTTTTAATTATTAATTTTGCAATATTATTACTAATTAATTAATGACTCTTTTCCACATCACCCACGAGGTAGAGTCTAGAGGCTCGTTTTTTTTACGTGGTATCCCCAATAGGCATAATCCACAGTGATTTTCTAAATTACAATTACTCCGTCCTGAGAGCTCCATTACGTTGCTACATGTCTCTCCAGAACAATGGAAGCACACTGCAGAACATTTCAGCCCTGCTTTTTGACATCCACCCATCGCTCCACAGTTTCCTTTGCATTTGCAAAAGATCAATTTTAGAATCTCAGAGGGTGCTTGAGGTTTAGAGCTTTGCACTCGCATCAATAATTTTCCTTTTTTTCCAGCAAGTTTCTTAACAAGAGTGTTGACTCTGCTTTGCTCGCTGTAATTGGTGAACGTTTTTTTTATCTCTGTATACGGTGGTAAACAAGATGATAATTCTCTTGACAGCCTAAGATACAAACAATTAGCCAAGGCAGTGACAAAAAGTACATTTAATTTATCTTCACTTCCTCCAACACAAGACACAGCTCGCTTTCATACTTTCCGAGTCTACCATCAAGTCCAGTCGTGGCTTGGTAATTATAATGATCCTGAAGACTGGGGCTGGAAAAAAAATGGAAAATTATTGATGCCAGTGCAAAGCTCTAAACCCCATCACCCCCTGAGCTTCTAAAATTGATCTTTTGCAAATGCAAAGGAAACTGTGGAGCGATGTGTGGATGTCGAAAAGCAGGGCTGAAATGTTCTGCAGTGTGATTCCATTGGTGTGGAGAGACATGTAGCAACGTAATGGAGCGTTTAGAATTAATAAATGAAAATGATTTTGATGATGAACCACCGACATTAAAACCCCTTCCTTCTCCAGTTCTCCCACTGATATTTGATTTAGAAAGCCAATCAGATGCTGAGCCGCAACTTGGTCCATCGAAAAGACTTAAGACGGAGTAATTTTAATTTAGAAAATCACTGTGGATTATGCCTATTGGGGATACCACGTAAAAAAAATTCGAAAAGAGGTTGACCTCTAAGGCCATCCTTGCAACTTCCCGCTAGTTTTAACCGTAAAGCTATAATAGTAACGTGACGTATTTTGACGTTTTTGACTTTTTTTGAAATGTTTAAAAAGCCATCATTTATTAACGCGTTATCCGATTTTGACGTTCAAAATGGCATTCGACGTAGTTTTTTGAGACCTAAAAACGTTACTAGGAGCACAAAATCGATTAGTCAAAAAATCTCTAAGTTATTGAAAAAAAACACTTTTTTTGAAATTTTTCGACAACGATATCTCACGAACGAATCAACCGATTTTAATTTGCAAAACGGCATTCGACGTGGTTTTTTAAGCTTGAGAGCTGATTAGGTTATGAAATTGATCGATGTAATGGCCAAAAAGATATGCCCAAAAAACATCATTTTTACCAATTGTTTTTTTCGGTTATTTTGAAATTTCTCGAAATCTACCGGTTCGAATCGGTTTAAACTTACAGGGAATCTAAGTTAGATGGAACTCTTTGGAACGCTTTTTATTTCATTCCGATCGGTCAAGCTGTTCAAAAGTTATAAGAGGTTTACATACATCCACACACACATCCACACGTACATACAGACATACAGACACCCTCACAAATATGGTCAGGGGAGGTTCCAAATACCTCAAAACGTTGAGATCCGATAAAAACTCGATTTTCGAAAAACGGGGTAAAACCAATAACTTCCCGATTTTAAAAAAAATTTTAATTTTTTTAGCGGGAAGTTAAAAAACGAGCCTCTAGACTCTACCTCGTGGGTGGTGTGGAAAAGAGTCATTAATTAATTAGTAATAATATTGCAAAATTAATAATTAAAAAAAATATAATAATAAAATAAAAGAAATCTGATGACACATTATTAGTACACACGTATAATATATGTATATTTAAGAGTACTGAAAAATAGTACTCACTTCGGAGCGCTGTAAACCCTTAGCTATTGACTTAATGAAAAAATATTGCTAATAAAAGTTGTTCCTCAAAAGACGATCTACAAAAATGGTTTGACATCATTTTTTCGTAAAATGATAAATAAAAAATTTATATCGAAAAATTTTTTTTCTCGAATTTCTGAACATTTTTGCTTATAACTTTTTATTTATAGTTCTACGAGAAAAAATTACTGGACCAAAGTTGTAGAGAATCTAATTTGCAACAAAAAATGTTAATAAATTTTTTTTATCAGATAAATAGGTTAAGAAATACACGTAATAGTTATTTGTGACACAAGGACGGAAAATGACATTTTGCAAGAGCGAGTATAGTTGTGTAGCCGAGGTGCGTAGCACCGAGGCGAAACAATACGAGCACTTGCAAAACATTTTCCGGACGTGTAACACACACTATTTTTTGGTCCGACTAATTTTTAATATTTTCAAAAGTTCTTTTATGTTCAAGAGTTAACCGCTTGTGCTACCTAAAGTAAGACCAGTGACTAGAAGAAAGCCGACAGACTGTCAGCTGGTATGACGTGATCTTCGGGTAGATGGGTAGATATAAACGCCACATTGGATGTTAATATTATAATTGTATAATAACTTGTTTGATACTTCAGCAGTTATTAGTGTTTTAATTAACATATGTTGCAAACACAACAAGTTCAAAAACTTTTTACTTTGTGACATACAAGATTAGATGTTTATTGACATCTATTGCACGATTAAAAGAATTAGTAATAAGGAATGATTTTCTGATAATCGATTTCAAGATCCTTAATTTTTATACATACAAGTACTGTGCTAATAAACAGCACAGTAAAAATTGTTATATTGAAAATATTAACATTAATATATAATAATTTTATATAAAAATAGCAGAGACAATGAACTATTTTCATAATCGAATGATAAGTAGTTTGTAAATTGACATAGATGTCAAATTTTATAATACAAGTTGTGAGAGAAATTAAATGTAAATTAGAATCCTGCTTACCTTTAGAAAAAGTTATAGGTAAGTTTAGTATATTATACGCTGTTTTTAAATAAATTTAATTAAAATTTGTATTATTCATTATGTATTTTTGATGACTTAAAATTTAAACTCATAGCGCCATCTCTTTAGATAATCTAAAAGCTACTTTGCCGGCCTAGGCCGGGAAATGTCATTTTCCGGACGATTTTGAAGTAATTAATAGTATTGTTTCTGGACGGAGGACCAAAAAAACCATTTCAACCCCTATTTTCAAGATGGCGGCCGTTGGACAAGGGTGGCGACCCCACAAACTTGGTTTCAGCTTTACACTGACCCCCTCTACACTTCTAGAAAATAAAATTCCGTCCTCTAAAAAACGCAAACCCAAGTGTAACTTTTCAATGGACTATCTTGGTAGTCCACTGTTTGGAATGTATTTTTTTAGAGGGTATAATAGTATATGCAACTTTCATCTACATTACTATCCAATGAAAGCTAAATCCTGTTTTAAATTAATTTTATAAAAAGGATACTCTCTCGTTCCTAAACTGAACTAACATTATGAAATTATTTGAAAAATAACAATTACTTCATAATTTAGCATAAAATTAAAAGCAACTTTTAAATTTTCTTGCTTTTTACGTCAGAATAATTATGTTATCAAAGTGACTTTTCAATTAATACTGAAGACACAAACAATCTAAAACATTTAATTAAATTCATACAGATGGCGGAGATTGTTAAAATATTTCATCGAACAGATTTATTTATTCATTGTAGAATCCATCATATAAAATACAGGTACAATTCAAAATAAAATTATATAAATCACAAAAGGTATACACTCGGTCCTTGAAATTGATATAAAGAATTTTAGAAAGTGACAAGTCCCTAAAGTCTATAGAAATAAGAAATATTTATCCGGTCACTTGATAAAGGTTGACATGAAAGATTATCCGATTCCTATATAAAATAAACGTTAATTTACGATTCTACGTCCAAGCAAAATATCAGTTTGAAACAATCTTTATAAAAAGTTAAGAACTGAAGTGCCTAAAAATACCAAAGTACAAAATGTAAAGAATTGAAACCTTATTTCAATATAATTACAAATTAGCTAGTAGACGAACCCACGTCCATAAAATAGCTGCGACAAATTTCAGAATTAGAGAAAAATCTTTTACGCCGAGCTATTCAGGTTTGGAAACCAGGTAATCGCTTGAAGCAAAATCCGAGAATAGGGTGAATAAGGCATTAATTCCAAATCGAATTTATGAATTTTTACCATTTGAGTAATGCTTTATAAAAATACATCAATTTTTACCAAATTATAATTTATTGAGTCTTTAAATTTCTGCATTAAATTAAGTATAACCGAAATTTTTTTCCTACAAACTTAAGTTAGTAGTTGGTATAATACTCAAATCGAGAATTCTAAATTTAGCTCTGTGTAGGCTTTCATTTGCTTTTATGTAGGTATTATGCATGTCCAAAACGTATTTTACATAGTTTCTAAAAGTTATACTTTGATATAAAAGTTTATCAGCATTTGAATATTCGTTTGAACAAATTATAATGCTTGCACAGTGCCGTGGAACTGAATAAATTAATCGTATATTCAAAAATTAAAAATGCAGTCTTAAAATCAGGTGTTAGTTTCAATGTCATGCCTATCTGTTTAAACCCATTCCACCAATTCTAATGTTATTTGTGTACGATATAAAACAGAGGTTTCGGGACACTGAGTAGTGTTCATTAGTGTAATTAAAATAGAGGAAATACATCTAACCCATAATGACAACAATTTTCATCATGTTGCCCTAGCTTGTGAATTAAATTTTGTTGACTACAACTCTTTAGTTTATGAGGAGTATTATAGAGATTTTAAAAATGCCGATTACGTTGGACTTAACAACTTTTTAGGTCCCATAAATTGGAATCAGTTTCTTATGGGCAATGCTGAGGAAGCTGTAACGGCTCTATACAACATCATCAATAATGCCATTAGTCTCTTTGTACCTTTACGTAAACGTAAACTTTCTACTTATCCTAATTGGTTCTCCCACGAGCTCAAAGTATTAATTATTGCAAAGAAAAAAGCGCACATTAAATATAAATCCGTCCAATCTCCAATTGACTACACTACTTTTTCCAACTTACGGCACCAGTGTGAAATCTTATCTTAGCAATGCTATGATAACTACATGTTTAATGTTAACCAGCAGCTCACTTCAAATCCAGCTTATTTTTGGAAACATATAAACAGTCTCAAAAAAACTGTCAACATTCCCAACTCTGCTAATTTTAATGGTATTGAAGGTGATACTGGTGAAGAAATTGTAAATTTATTTGCTGACTTCTTTAGTTCCAGTTATAATAACGATATATTTACTCCTAAACTGTCTGACGACAATCCTAATGTATTTAATCCAAGTGTTCCTTTAATAAAACTAACAAAAGAAGAGGTATTTAACGGAATTTGCTCTCTTAAAGATAAGATCAGCATAAGTCCTGATGGTATACCTGCTTATTTCATTAAAAGATGTTTATACCCATTATGTGTTCCTCTACAAATAGTTTTCAACTTATCTTTGACGACATCGTTGTTCCCCGATATTTGGAAAGATAGTTTTGTTACCCCTATATTTAAAAGCGGAAATAAATGTGACGTTAAGAACTATCGTCCAATTTCAATTCTTTCTACTATACCAAAGCTGTTTGAAAAGCTGATCGAACATTATTTACGTTGGTATTGTAAAAATTTAATCAATAGTCGGCAACACGGTTTTGTTGAGGGGAAATCTACTTCCACCAATTTAGTTATTTTTCACTCTGATATCGCCACTGCTTTTGAAGCAGCATCTCAAATTGATTGTATTTACTTAGATTTTTCAAAGGCTTTTGATAGGGTTAACCATACTCTACTGATTTCTAAGTTGGATGGCTTTGGATTCCCCCCATATTTAATCACGTGGTTAGAGAACTATTTATGTCACAGGCGTCAAGTTGTACGCATTAAAAACTTTAGGTCGAAGAGTATCAAAGTTTCATCAGGCGTTCCTCAAGGTTCTCACTTGGGTCCCCTTTTATTTAATATTTTTATTAATGACTTATACTCTTCGATTAAGTACTGTAATTATCATTCGTTTGCTGATGATTTCAGAGCATATATAAGGATTACAAATATTGAGGACTGCATCAAGCTACAGAGAGATATTTCTTCAATATGTGATTGGTCTAAGAATAACGATATGTTATTAAATTCAAAAAAATGCTATGTTTTAACTTTTTCAAAGCTTAAATCTACTATTACTTTTAATTATTCTGTTGATAATAGTCGGCTTGAAAGAGTGAATGATATTCGTGATTTGGGTGTACTTTTTGATAGTAATCTTTCCTTTGTTCCACATATTAATTCAATTATTTCCAAATCACTGCAATTACTTGGTTTCATCACTAGGAATTCAAAAGACTTAAGTTTAGAAGCATTGTAGTTTGGTCTCCACATTACGCAGTTCATATCAATAGGTTGGAATCTATACAAAATCGTTTTTTAAGAATTTGTGCTTTCAAGATGGGGTATGAACTGGGTAATTATGATTATGAAACCATTTTGGTTTTTTTAAATTTGGAATTTCTATATATACGTAGGAATATTAACGACTTAATTTTCCTACATAAAATTGTGTCTGGTAAAATAAATTGTATTGAGTTGGTTTCCTCATTGCCTATTCATGTGCCTTCAAGGATGACGCGTAGTGTTGTATTCTTCAGGATGCCTCTTCACAGAAACTAATTATGGCTTCTTTAATCCTATATCAAGATGTATGCGTTTGTTTAATAGCAATAATCTTGATTGTGATATTTTAAATACTTCTGTGTCCCAATTTAAAAAACGTAAGAGTCAATTACGACCTGGACTTGTTAAATAGAATGCGCTGTATACCATTGTTTTTGTTTCTTGTAAGTATTTTTGTGTTGTCCCTAATTTTTAATTTTATTTATATCTTCTATTTCTTGTTCTTTCCATGTTCTTTTATATTGGTTGCACTTTTATGTACTATATTTGTCATGTTTTTGTTACTTTTATTATAAAGGGATTTTTTCCCGTAGAAATAAATAAATAAATAAATATATGCAATTGGGATTGTCGAAGCAGAACAAAATACAAAGCTGTTACAGAAGCCCACTAGACATCACCAACTGATTTGTCGATTCATTGAGGGAAAAGCTAGTATAACTGGTCGTCTAAAAGAGATAAGTGTATACGAAATCACTTTGTTACTGTAGCCCACTTTAGAAGTTATTGTAGCATGCTTATAATGTGGTAAACTTCCTACGAAAACAGAATTTGAAACATATTTATCTAAAACATGAATATAACAGTTCACTTTATCTACATCAGCGACAAATTATCCGAATAAGTTAAGTTTTTTTCTGCTTAAAACTTTTGACGATCCACTTACCTACTCGAAATTCAGGTTTCTGAAGCTCTAAAGTAACACAATGAAAGTCATACTAACCTTTTTGCTTCTTTTTGGCCTGAGGTGTTTTTCCAATAGGTTGCACTGATTTCCATTTTACAATTTCGAATTTCATCCATGACGCGATGCTTTGAGATGCTACAGAAAGGTTCAGATCCGGTAAAAGAAGTAATAGCTCTCTCTTTTGACAGACCATTGACAATATTGTATCTCTTCATACCATGGTAACCACAGCAAAGTACTTTGTTGTGTTTAATCAGTTGATTAAGAAACTGTTTGTAATCTGAGGCTCTTTTGGACTTGAATGTGGTAGATTCGAAGGCAATAAATATTTTGGATGAATTGAGTCGTTTTTAATTTACTCTTGAGCACAAAAGTCTATTGGTAAATTGTAGGAGTGTTTCTCAAGGCTATTTTAAACTGTAAGTAAATCTTTGAGCTTTTCTAAGCTTAGAAATATATTTTAAAACTATTTCTTGTGTAGTCTGCACTAAATAGAGATTTGCAAAATTAATCTAGGAACTAACACATCCTGTGAAAAAACCGATGTAATGAAGACGAAATCATTTTATAAAATGATTGTAAATTAGGGTATCGAAGGCAGTTTTAATTACCTTCAGGCAGCAAACTTTTTGAGCTACTATAATAAAAATCATAACTTTATGTATAGCTTTATAAAGCAGATATGTATCAGTTATCTGAATACACTATATATACTTTACTCAACTTTTCCTGCCAACAATACTATACAAATACCTTTTATAAAATATGATCGCTATTATATTATAGATGATCTCATTTTACCTTGATTTGTTGTTCGAAAACAAAACAGATTTGCTTTTAATATAGTTAATTATTTTTAAAACAGGGGTTTTCCAAATTTAATACAGTTAATATATAATCACAAAATAATTATATAATTACCATAATAGAGATTAAACACCTTTTTCTAACCATCAAGTTTGTTAAAATTTTTCTTCAGCATCAACTACCTTGTTTAGAAAACAAACCAACCAAACATACATTAAGTTACAGGTATAAAAAATCTCTATACATTAAAATTTATATGCAAAACAATTTTACTACCATACACTAATAAAATTTAAATTTAAAAATAAAACACATAATCTTTGTTGCATTGGTTACGTTGCTTCTTAATCTTTAATAGATCTTGTTGTATTTAAATAAAATTATTATTATTGGCCATGCGCTCGATTTGTTTATTTATTTTTATTTTATATGACCTTAACTGGAGAGTAGGTAAGTAAACTTGACACCAAAGATAACCTTCCATGCAATACATTTGTTGCAATTTTTGCAATGCATGTAGGTACATTCGAAGAAGAGTACGTTATGTAAAATCTGTACACATTGATTTAAAAAATATATATAAAAATTAGAGGTTCGGAGCCGGTCGTAATTGTCCGTTGTTGAAAAAGGATTAGTTGAATATAAGAAACGATAAAGGTGATATTTTACATAAGAGATTCGAGAATCTGTGAAGGATGTTGCAATTTTTTATTATCTTATTTTTGTGTGTAGCTAGAGGAAGCTTAGCAGGATATCCAGGTGAGTTCACATGATCATATTTTAATGTATTTATATAATTTTTACTTGGAAACATTACAATAAATCTCATAAATAATTTAAAGATTATTTCATATAGAAGTATTTTTTACGATTTCAAAGATTTTTTTTGTAGTTTATTTCATGTAACAATTGTATTCCTTTACAGGAATTTAATTTAATTGTATTAATTAACATGACAAATATTTCAGTATTAAACAATGCATTTTAATTGCAACACAGATCACCAACACTTTTACGGAACCAAATTAACATAAATAAAAATCAGTTTAACTGATATAAACCATTTTTTTATAGTTATTAACAAACCAAAATGTATTGTTCTTTAAACTTGTCAAAGGGGTTGAATACTTTATCTTAACAATTTTTTTTGGTAAAATTTTTAAATTAAAATGCATGTGTCAAACTCGATTGTCTTTTGGCCAGTATGAGCACTTGCATTATCCTTATAAAGGATAATTCGCTGTTGTGTGTTGCTTTGTCGGAAATTCGGGATAACTTCTGGTAAAGAAACGTTTATATAGCAATCTTAAGTAACCGTTCCTTGATCTTCTTTTGTTGGTTTGCTTCATCGTAATGTCGATTTTAATACCTTGAAGGTTACACAAAATCAGTTGCTTAAAGAGAAACTATAAATATCATAAATGTTAGTAAAGAATTTCCTAACGGGATTCTCTAAACTAGTTTATTACAAGTTGCAAAATTGATATTTGCTACAAAAACATGAGACTCCTAGCGGTATAAAAACGGCATTTTTAACAGCTGAAACCCGCTAGGAATATATTTCAATTCATTAAAAGTAGTTATTTATGTACACATCTATATAGCAATATTTTTTCGTTTTGAATCAATTTTGGCCATCCGGTCCACCCTGTATTGATTATTACATCTGTAGGTGAATACTGATAACCAAGTTTTACAAATTGTATTGACTTGGCGTCATTTTATGCGTAATAAATTAACACCAAACGGTAAAATTGTGCAATAACTTGAACTTTAACATCAAACAGTTATATTAAAATTTAAAATTATGTTTCTATTTCTCCTTGGTTACTTTATCTATTAATCAAAATGTTGAAATTTCATAAAATATTATAAAATATGTTTCGACATGTTGCCTGAAGAAGACGCTGTGCGTCGAAACATGTCGCGTTAGTGTAGATTTTTAAGTGATTGTTTCATTTGTATTAATAATTTATATACACATTGAAGAAGGTCGAGCCTGCACTGAGGTCACATATTGTGCATCCTCTCGTGTGTAAGGGAAATCCACAGCTCAGGCTGTCATCAGGCCTAAATATTTAAAATAGGTGATAAGACTCCCAGGGTGGATTTCTCTGACATCGGCTGATGTAAGCCTGTACTCACCCAACATGAATTTTCTGATTTCCTCTTCTTGTTCGCAACCTCTGCATTGGGGCCGATTCTGCTAATGTCATCCTAAAGAGATATTGACACAATTGCCAGTGACCTGTTAAGATTCTCACAGCTGTTCGGAAATTTTGTCTGGTCAGTATCTTAATTTTTTTTGCTATTTCTTCTCCAGGATGAGGTAATAACTCTCAGGCCAGTCTACGGTACGTTGTTTCATCCTAGCACTGTATAAAGTTTTGATGAGAGTTCTGATTGAAAGTCCACAACAGCGGACACTATTAGCTTGGTATATTTGCAGCCTGCAGCCCTCCTTCCTAAATTGTCTACAATGCGATTGCCTTTAGAGTTCCTAACTCCTTTGATCCAGCTAAAATTGACCACGTCATTCTGCTGTCCTACTTGTTACTATTTTGTAGGGTTTGTTAAAAACAAATTTTGCGATTTCTTCCACAGACTGTCAACCCGTACAGTGGGTTCGATACCAACCGTGCGAAAGCATACCAAAGTCATATTTTCAAACTTTTGTGGAAAAAATATATAAAATATATATACAGTGTGTCCAATTAAGTCGGCATCATATGGGAAACTTTTTTATTCTCAATTTTATGAAAAAAAGTTATTCTTTATAAAAAGTTGTGCATGGTCTAAAACTTAAAATACAACCATCAGATACTTATTTTTTTTAGCCGTATACGAGGTGTGTAAAAAAATAGTGACAATTGTTAATAAGAAAAGTTGATCATAATTGAAAACTCTTGTCAGATATCCAATATTATCGATCCGCCATGAAAAACGGTCTTTAATAATTTTTGGTATAAATTATGCAAATTTTGTAAATTACACACCAGCAACTTTATTGAAAAATATGACATGATAAAAAAATAACAAAATCTGTTTTCTTCTGGCGGATGGATAATATTGGATATCTGACCATAGTTTTCAATTATGATCAACTTTTCTTGATAACAATTGTCGCTATTTTCAAAAAAAGGTACTTTACTCTTGAGTAAATTTCATATTTTTTGACTCACCTCGTATACGGTTTATAAAAATTGATATCTGATGGTTGGATTTTAAGTTTTAGACCATGCACAACTTTTTATAAAGAATAACTTTTTTTCATAAAACTAAGAATAAAAAAGTATCCCATATGATGCCGACTTAATTGGACACCCTGTATATATATATATATATATATATATATATATATATTGAAATGGATCCTCCTTCCGGAACACCCACTTTCAATAAAATTCTCGGTCGTGGATTCCAAAATTTTTAAATTGATTGTCCTAAAATATAAAAACTATAAATAAAAAAAATAATTTATCTTCTTTTGAATCTTTCTTCTTCCAATACTCAGCTCTTTCTCTATATCTTCCTCTTCCAACTACTTTCCAACTCCTTCTTGCTGCTGCCTTTCCATCTATTTAATACCTTTCTGCTGCTCAACTCTTTCTCTATACCTTCCTCTTTTACAATTTTCCAACTCTGACCTCTCTGTATCCTCTTATCCAATTCCAATTACTTTTTATTTATTTATTTATTTATAAATTCTTCTGATTATATAATTTTCTTCAACTCTTTTTATTTCAATTTAAATTTCAATATTTCTTACTAGTTAAATCAAATTCTATGTATTTTATCAATTTTATTTTTCTAATGACTTTTACAAAATTCCAATCTTTGACAATTCAATCCATAATAACAAAAATCTTAACAACATAACTTATGAACTAAACAAAAACAAATACCATATAAAAAAATACTTAATCTAGACAACCGATTTAAAAATCCTGGACCACGTTCCAACAACCCTTTGAAGGAACCTGTACCAAGAATAAAAATCCATATCAATATATATATATATATATATATTGAGATGATATGAGTTACTATGCTATATCAAATAAGTTCATATAAAGAAAATTAATGGAAATAGAGAAAGGAAAATATTCTTATTCCACGGCAGAGTGCAAATGCAGTAAATTTGGTATAATTTATTATCATCTTCTTCACCATTCCTAAAAAAGAAAAATAAAACAAAATAAGAAATTAAAATATACAAATACATCTAAGAGATATTTATTTTAAAGATTCAATATAGTTTAATCTATAATATATAAAATTTTAATGATCATGTATTAGATAGATAATAAAAGTAAATATTTAAAAGTTTATAAAGTTTACAATACTTTGGTAATTAAAAATAATCTTAAATGAGTTAGAATAGAATCAAATTAGAAAATTAAATGACGAAATATGAGAATTCATAAAAGAAATATTAAAAATTTTTACTTACTTTCAAAACACACAATTTTGTTTTTCAAGCCATATTGTAATTTATTATAATTTAATTTCCAAATGAAAAATTCTGAAAATAGAAAAATATTAGTTTATAGTTATAGCAAATTTTAAAAAAAAGAATGATTATTGTGTTCAATTTGAATAATGAATTAAGAATTAGATTGTTTGTAATTTCATTTGAAAGAATTAGTAGGCGAATAGGTAATATGAATGTATAGTTTAAGTTTGTTTAAAAATTCAGTTGTTTAATTGTTGATTTTGGAAGTTCTCTCTTGTTTTTGGTTTATTGAAGGGATAAGATGTAATAAAGTTTGCTCCGTTAAAATTTAGATTTTTTTTTCAAAATACTTATAAAAGAAAGTTTAAAAGTAGTCAAAAGTGTTAACAAAACTACAAGGAAGTTCCTGATAGCATCTGGTAAGAAGTAAAGTCTATTTTTATGAAGAAATAAATGTTAGAAATTGTATGCTGAGCAGTTCATTGATATAAATGCTTCCTGAATTAATTTAAAGAAAGTAAAACCAGTTTCTAACAAGAAAGAAAATTATTAGTTTACTTACCATTTGATGTAAGAGCTGATTGTCCCCTGATTAGAAGAAATTTTATTAGTCAAAATCTCTAAAGTGTCCGTATATCATTGCTGTCCTGGGAAATGGTGGATTCTTATTGAAAAGGAGATCCTGAGCCTTAGCTGTCCAAAGAGAATACAAGATCTTCATAATACGGTATCAATTTCCAATTTTTAACAATAAAGAACTTTTCTGTGTTTGATTTTTACGTATTTAATGAACATTTAATTTCACTGTACACTGTTTCACTGTTTAAATAAGTTATTTTTCATTATTAGATAAGTTTAATTTGATTTATTAGTTACAAAATTCAGAATTTTTCATATCATTTGATTTAACTACATTTGGTTTTTGAAAATAGTGTGTAAAAGCTCACAACACTATAAGAAAAAAAGTAAGGTTAAGGTTAAGATAGATTCATCGTTCAGAAAACATAATTTGGTATATGATTGTTGAATTTTATAATCGTTTTGTTGAAATTTTCAATATTAGTTGAATTTGAATCTATTTATTATTTAAAATTTTTGAACTCTGACCCTGAGAAGGAGAATAGCCAGGAGCATATTTTAAAATAATAATATTTAAAATAAAAGAAATTAATTTGAGTCTTACCTTCTTCACATTTATATTAAAATTAAAAATTCAAGGTAAGGATTACTTTATAGCATGGTGACTTATAGAATACCATAGTCAGGTTATCATATGTTATAATATATATATATATATATATATATATATATATATATATATATATATATAAACTAACTGTATCAGCAAATCTGCATAAAGAAAGGAAAACAGAAAAATCTTTTCCTTATTTTTTATATAATATTAGTTAAGGTTAAAATTATCTCCAAGATTTTACTAGGTACTGAACATTTTACGAAATCAATTGTTACCGCTATTTTGATATGCGCTAAAATTCAAGAAAAGTATAAATAAGAGTTAAAAAATCTTACATTTGTTTCAGAAACGAGATTTTCAGAATTCCTTAATTACTTCTATTAACAGAGAAACTGAAAGACGTTTTTTCTCAAATAAATTGGAAGATCGTTATTTATTATTCAAGAACTTGAGGAAAATTTTAAGAACTGAAAGCATTTTTCTTATTTGAATAACAGATTTGTTCGTTTCCTTAATTATAATCAAACCATTTATTAAGAACACTTTAAAATAAATGTTAAGTATTGTAAACTGGATTCAAATCAGTTTTTTCACAATTTTAGTGTAAATTTTTGTTATTATTTATTTTAAATATCTTGGTGAAACATATTTTGAAAATCAATAAAGTTTTTTAAATCTATATATTTTTTGTCTTAATGGCTATATGCACAACTAAAAAGGCAACCCTCGTACGCTGGCTGAGGGTTTATTTTTATTTTTTAAATAATTCTACCTTAGTTTATTATTACATTAACCAGATTTTAAACACGTTTAACCGTTTTGGTTTTTTATTTTTCAAACAAACTCTCAATATTTTTTTTGGTCCTCCGTCCAGAAACAATACTATTAATTACTTCAAAATCGTCCGGAAAATGACATTTTCCGGCCTAGGCCGGCAAAGTAGCTTTTAGATTATCTAAAGAGATGGCGCTATGAGTCATCAAAAATACATAATGAATACTACAAATTTTAATTAAATTCATTTAAAAACAGCGTATAATATACTAAACTAATAACTTTTTCTAAAGGTAAGCAGGATTCAAACTTACACTTAATTTCTCTCACAACTTTTATTTTAAATTTGACATTTATGTCAATTTACAACTACTTATCATTCGATTATGAAAATACATATCTCGATAGTTTCTGCTATTTTTATATAAAATTATAAGATATTAATATTATCAATATAACAATTTTTACTGTGCTGCTTATTAGCACAGTATTCGTATGTATAAAAATTAAGGATCGTGAAATCGATTATCAGAAACTCATACCTTATTACTAATTCTTTTAATCGTGCAATAGATGTCAAAAATGTCAATATACACCTAATCTTGTATGTCACAAAGTAAACAGTTTTTGAACTTTTGAAAATATTAAAAATTGGTCGGACCAAAAAATAGTGTGTGTTACACGTCCGCAAAATGTTTTGCAAGTGCTCGTATTGTTTCGCCTCGGTGCTACGCCCCTCGGCTACACAACTTTACTCGCTCTTGCAAAATAGCATTTTCCGTCCTTGTGTCACAAATAACTATTGCATGTTTATGATTCTGTATATCAGTTCATTAACGTTTTTTATTATTTTGTTTATTTAAATTTCCAGTTTATAAAAATATACAAAATAGCACATTTTTATGATATTTATCCTAATTACCTTATGTAAACTTTGTATATAATATTGTTCCTTACATTTATATAATGAGTTAAATAAACAGATAAGCTTTGAACTAGAACAATTCCACAGTGTGAAATACAACTAACTACGCTTCTTGTGAAATTATAATTTCTAGAAAACAAAAAGACCCGCTGAATAAATTTTCATTATTACCAAAGAGAAAAGTTAAATTTTAATTACAAAAAGAAGAGCCTTCTAAGAAGAATCGCAAATTAAATAATATCTGGTAAAGCGACAGACTAATAAAGGTTTAACTCTAGAAACTCTTTAATCGGAAAACTTTTGCCACTAAAATCAAAATAATAAAATAATAAATCAATATTTTAAAAATGACCCTTCCCACGTGGAAAAAAAGGCATAAAGAATAACCGAAACTTTCAGAATCGCTTAATTGCACTAAAGACCTACAAACTTCCATAGCAACAATATCGATGGATGGGCGTTTTTTCTGCAGCAGCGGTCAAACGTGTCAAAGTTATAACCCTCCACGGAGTAATGGATAACCGATTTTTTTTTTGTGAATCAACAGTTTTTTATTATTATTACATAATAAAACATGTGACCTACAAAAAAAGAGGGCGTTAACTGGTTATTTGTTAATTCGTTGGCAGTCGTAACTATTACATATTGAGCGCGTAGGCCCCGCTAAAGGCCCTCCATCGATATTGTTGCTATGGAAGTTTGTAGGTCTAAGTGCAATTAAGCGATTCTGAAAGTTGCAGCCGGTTATTCTTTATGCCTTTTTTTCCACGTGGGAACCTGGACTTATTTATCTTGATAGATATCTCAAAAAATTAAAAAAAAAACTTCGTGTTATAATAAATTTATGCATTAAAGATAATTTTTAATTTTGTGAAATTGTTAACCCGAAGCTCTGATTGTGAAATTAATTTGCAGAAACTCGTACTATATAACTAAACATCATTTGCTTTGACAGTTTCAATAAAATAATATACGACTAATATACGACTATATATCGTAGCGTAATATTAATTTCCTCCAATATGCTAAATTCAATTTATTGTTGTGGTTTCTAAAATCTCCTAATTTATCATAAAAACACTTTATCGAAATGAGACAATCAAACAAACTTTGAAATTTAATACGATTGGCATTAATCATCTCAGGAAAATACAGGGTGGACCAAAAGTCAATTAACATTTGATAAAAATGTGTTTTTCCTCCTTTTTTTACACCTGAAGTGAAAATTTTCAATAAACCACTGATAAGTGTTTTGGGAAATGTTTGAATTTTCTCGTCTTTAGTTTCATGCTAAATTGCTGTCAAAGATTTTACGTTCGAGTTATCTATATATATATGTCCGGTTTATAGCGTTCGCCGCCTTCCGGTCCCTTGCCTCCAGCCCCGTCGGTCATTCCAGTCTCCTTCTTGAAGGTTTCTTTCCGACATGGCTTTTCGTACTCCTCCTATCCATGTAATTTTTGGCCTTCCACGTTTTTTCCTTTCCGAGGGTATTCATTTTAATATCTTTTTCGGTAGTCGTTCGTGATTCATTCTTTGTACATGTCCGTACCAACAGAGTTGCCGTTGTTGTATTTCTTCGATAATATTTGCTTCGACCTTCATGATTTCCCTAATCCGTTCATTAGTTACTCTTTGTATTTTAGATATTCTGGCTGATCTTCGCCAATAGTCCATTTCTACAGCAAGAAGTCTCTGTTCCATTCTTTTTGATATTTGCCAAACCTCACAGCCATAAAGAAGTGTACTTTTAAAAATAGAATTGTACAGCTGGTGTTTTCTTTCGTTGGATATACTCTTAGACCATAGGAATGAATTCATTGCCCCAATTATTTTTTTGGCTTTAACGATTCTCTCCTCTATTTCGCTTTCTGTCCGACCCGAGTGCTCTATTCTGGTTCCTAAGTACGTATAGTTTTCACATCCCTTTATTCGCTCTCCTGTGTTTAGTACCATATCTTGCTGCTGACCTCCTATACACAGATATTTTGTCTTTGACATATTTACTGAGAGACCCCAGTTTTAATATTCTTTTAGTAGTTTTCTGGTCATAAATTCCAGATCTTCTAGGTCTTGCGCTACCACCACCTGGTCATCAGCGAAGTGCAGTGTGTAGAGTGTTGTTTCATCATCTAGTTCTATGCCCATGCCACTACATGTTCTTCACCATTTTCGGAGGACCTCATCCAAATAAATTTTAAATAAAGTGGGTGACCGACAGCATCCTTGTCTAAGTCCCTTAGTGATCGGGAATGCTTCAGAAAAATTATTATTTAGTTTTACTTTAGAATATGAGTTCTTATATAGTAGTTTAAAAGCGTCGATTAAAGTATTATTAAGATTAGTTTGCTCTAGAACCTGCCATAACCTTGATATTGGGACACTGTCGTACGCCTTTGTGAGATCTACAAATAACAGATGGATTTCACGATTTGTTGCAACTTTTTTTTCATTTATTTGTACTATGCTAAATATGTTATCTACACAGGAGCGACCAGCTCTAAATCCTGCCTGTTGTTCAATTTCGTATGGTCCATATTCTTCTTCAGCAAGTGCTCTAAGTATTTTGCCATAGATCCTACTTAGGGTACTTGTTACCGAGATGCATCTGTAGTTACTACAGTTATTTCTCGCTCCTTTTTTGTGTATTGGAGTAATCCATCCTTCCTTCCAACTTTCTGGTATCTCTTTACCATTGACGTATCTCTCGAAAATCTCCCTCAGCAAGTTTACAAGTTTTTTTGACCCGTTTTTTATTAGTTCCGCTGGTATTCCTTCCGGTCCGCTGGATTTACCGTTCTTCATTGACCTGATAGCTTTATTCATCATTTCTTCCGTTATATCAATTTTAGTTCCTTCTATTCGGTAGGCTCTTGGTGAGGTATTCCTGTATTGCTGAATAGATCTGAGCTACGAGGTGACCAATTAATGTCACATTTTATCAATATTATTTTTCGACCAAAAGTACGTCTTCAAAAGAAGCGAAGACAGGACATATTTCATATTAAAACCACTTTTATGACATTGGCTACTCTATTTTGTTCGTCTATAAGAAATAAATGTTGTTTTACTGAATTTTCCACCTGTGTTCACATTAATTCATACAGTACTCTATTCCTAAAAAGTTAATTGTATTTCCTTGTTGAAAGAGTTATCTTTTCACACTTAATAACTCCTACGCAAATTAAATCTGGTGCTTGTTGATTTAAATTCATTTTTTTGTTAAAAGTTAATAATTTTCTTTTACGTTTCATACAAAATATCTTTCGTTGTAACATTTAAATTAAAAATTTAATCAACATTAACAAACACAGATATGTTTCATTAAAGAATAGATTTACTTAAAAGTATATTTTCAACAGATAAAATTTTACCGGAATACAACAATTTTATTTCTAATTACATTGATGAGAAAAATAAATTGTTTATACTTTTAAACAAATAACAAACGATAAATACACAAGGTTTTGATTTGAATTGGATAATCAAGTTCGAGGTAATATAAATTCAAGAAGAAAAATAATTGCATACAATTTAGCTTGCGGGGATGATTTGTTTTTATCCTAAACATTGTATGTTAGGGGCCATCCATAAATTACGTCACACAAATTTCATTATTTTTAACCCCCCGTCTTGTCACAGCTGGTCACATTTGTGAGACCCCTCCCTCCCTAGTGTGACGTCACATATTTTACATTTTTACACCTAGAAATAATTATTTAATTAAAACAGCAGTTTCGTATTTTTTTTTATTTCAATTTAAATTATTTTTTATAAGATTAACATCAAATCTAACATTTAAACGAATTAACAAAATAAAAACGATTAATTATATTAATTAAAGAACAAACTTAATCATCTTGAGTCCATGGATTTTGAACGCAATCCTTTAAATTATTTATAACTGGCATAGCAGCCACTTCATTCTCGTTGGGGTTGTTAATGTCAGGAAGATTCGATGTGTCAACATCTTTTTCATCAAACCATACCGCATTATCGTCATTATCCAAACAAAGAATTTCTCTGGCACGTCTAGCAGCAATTCGTTTAGGACGAATCTTTGCTATGGGAAACATTTCTTGTTGTTTCTTATGTAATTGCTTGTGTTGATTAGTGGCCTTGTATTATGCAAAATATAGACCACAGGTGCCACATGATCGCTTAAAAAAGTATGCCTCGACACTAAGGCAATAGCTATCATACGGAACTTGCTTCAAATGTGATGATGCTCGAAGATCCAAAGCTAGCTGAAGTAACAGTGGAGCGAATTTACCTTCGAAGTCATCTTTTTCTATGGTTACATAACCGCTTGACGTCTGATTAATTAAAACAGGTGGTGGTAAAAACCCCTCTTGTAACAGTCGCCAAAGGCTAGATCGTCGTACACCACAACATGAGACAACCTCGCATTTTACTATTTGTAATAAATATTGTGATTCAAGCACATGATTTGCGTACCAAGTCGCATCATTTTTCAATTCCTTAGCCTGTTTATTATTCAGTCCAAAAATACAACAAAAACAAAATGGTAATGTACAAAGGGGGACTTATCTCTAAAGCCAACCCTAAAAGTTAAAATATAGAAACATTGATAATCGGGAAGTTAACAAAAGTGCACAAAACTCATTCTGTGATTATAATGAGTTTTGAAATGTGACGTTACGAAATTAAGGACCCCTCCCACCCCCTTGTCACACAATGTCACACTACGTCGACCCCCTCCCTCCCCCTTAACGTATAACGTAATTTATGGATGGCTCCTTATTTTAAACAAAGAAGAAATAAAACAACTTTTCAATATTTGAAATAAACTTACTTAATAAGAGATTATTAAGGTGGACATAAATCAGACAGTTTTTTAGCATTATTACAGCGTATAATTCACATAAAAATTATACCATATGGTAATGATATTAATTAAAATTAATCATATTTCTAAAAATCGCGTTGCTATGTAAAAATCCTATTTAGTATTCAGATTCTAATCTAATGGATGGAATATTACAGTAATGACTAAGTATCCCTCCTCTTAAGTAATTTTTTTTTGATTTTGACAAAAACTGTCGGAAATATTTTATTGTAACAATAAATACAAACATGAGGTTTATTGTAAATCGGCCAAGCGTAACTGCTTTATATATTTTAGTAATATCAATAATTACAGATTCCGCTTTAGGAAACGATATAGGTGGTACTGATGGTTTTGGATATGGATATTCGGGCAGTTTTTCAGGTCTTGGAAATCCACCTAATACGTTTCAATTTCCACATTTTGATTTTTCCAATTTTGTAAGTAGTTTTCAAAAATTTCAACAGGATTTACAGAAAAAGTAAGTTAAATACTAGTTTTTTTAACTAAATCAAAACAATTTGAGTTTTTATATACAAAGAGAATAACTTTTATACGTGCTTGTAATCAGTAGGACCTTATTCATTTTACGGATATAAAAGAGGCCAATTTTGAAAAGGATTAAAAAACCGTATTTAGTAATAAACACCACTCAATAAAATCTTTGAAGATGATGTATGGTGTTAACATTGTGTAACGAAAAATACCACCGTTTGTACTCAAAATTAGTCAAAGAAACACATAATAAAATCAAACTAATAGTCAATAAACGAAGTTTATAGCGGTGGAAAATTTGTTTTACAAATATTAGAAAGCAAATATTACTTCAAAAACTTCATATATCAAATGTACTTTCATGATTCCGTCATTGATATTAATGAAACCAGTATACCTTTATTTTAAACCTGCACCACACAAAGAAATAGAGTGGTGCAGATATAGATTGGGTACCACTGAACAAAAAAACAGAAAAATGGAGAAGAGAAAATACGTTAAAGTGAAATAAGTGGAAATAAATGCTACGAAAGGCTAACGCCGACCCCAAGTAGGATTGAGTTAAGGTGGAGAGAAAGAAGAAGAAAATGCAAATCTTGCATTTACTGGGATAGAGGATTGTTTGTAAACATCTACAGTGCAATAGATTAGTAAGGTATCTTCAGATTATTAGCCGTATAAAACTGAATTAATTTATGTAAACTTATAAAAATTTTGAAAAAAAAATAAAATAAAAATTCAAATAGTTTACATTGTTTACTAATATCTTAAATATAATAATACCCCGAACTTACACGATAGGTTGGACTGATCGATATCCGCTAAGTGCATATGAATATTTTTAAATGGAGTTTAGGTTCAATAAAATCTTATCTATACTAATATTATAAAGAGGAAAGGTTTGATTTTTTGTTTGTTTGAAATGAATAGGCTCCGAAACTACTGGATCGATTTCAAAAATTCTTTCACCGTTGGCAAGCTACACTATTTCCGAGTGACATAGGCTATGTTTTATTTAAAAAAAAGATACGGATCTTTACTAAAATGCCATTAATGTAACCAAAAATGACCTTAAAACCCTTGCATCGCGTACGCTGAGAATCCTAGCCTCAAGGTCAAACCTTCCAATTAACAGGGATCGGTTTTTCTCATGGCCAACCGCCTAAGGCGGGTCGAGCATCTGAAAATCAATTTATTTTGTTGCCAGAAAATAAAACAATATGTAATAATGTTTACAGGGAAGCGTTGTCTATACTAATATTATCAAGAGAAAAGGTTTGTTTGTTTGTTTTAAATGAATAGGCTCCGAAACTACTGGGCCGATTTCAAAAATTCTTTTACCGTTGGCAAGCTACACTATTCCCGAGTGACATAGGCTATGTTTTATTTTTTTTAAAAATAGGGATCCTTACTAAAATGGCATTAATGTAACCAAAAATGACCTTAAAACACTTACATCGCGTGCGCTGAGAATACTAGCCTCAAGGTCAAACCTTCCAATTAGTAGGGATCGGTTTTTCTCATGGCCAACCGCCTAAGGCGGGTCGAGCACCTGACAATCAATTTATTTTGTTGCCAGAAAATAAAACAATATGTAATATTGTTTACAGGGAAGCGTTGTCTATACTAATATTTTAAAGAGGAAAGGTTTGTTTGTTTGAAATGAATAGGCTCCGAAACTACTGGACCGATTTCAAAAATTCTTTCACCGTTGGCAAGCTACACTATTCCCGAGTGACATAAGCTATGTTTTATTTAAAAAAAATGGGGATCCGTACTAAAAATGACCTTAAAATCCTTACATCGCGTGCGCTGAGAATTCTATTGATTATAGAATAAAATAATGTACTACGATTTTGAAGAATATATAAATATCTACAAAAAATGCCGCGACAGCATATGTCTAACTGTTATAGTTACGTCACAATAACTATTTTTTAATTTTTTAAATGTTTTTATCTTGGTATTAATCTCTATCAAAATAACTTATTTTATAATCACGATAGATATCACAAATTTAGCATGTGCAATGGGACTAGGCTACTTATAAAGGAATTAAAGGACAATTAAGTTGTAGCAACCATTATAACTGAACCACCAGCTGGTCAACTAGTTCATACACTGAGGATACCGATGATCAAAACTGATCTACCAAATCCATTTAAACCGCTTCGATTTCCTATCAAAATATCTTTCGCTTTTACTAATAATAAGTCTCAAGGTAAAACCTTCCAATTAGTAGGGATCGGTTTTCCTTATGGCCAACGGCCTAAGGCGGGTCGGACACCTGAAAATCAATTTATTTTGCTGCCAGAAAATAAAACAACATGTAATATTGTTTACAGGGAAGCGTTGACCCAATAAATTTAATGGCGTTTGTAATTTTTTTTAATCCCCGTGCAAAGCCGGGGCGGGCTGCTAGTATTAGATATACATTCGATACAAAATTCGAAGTTATTTTCATGTCAAATTTTTCATAAAATCTAACAAAGTCGTTTGGCGACTTAACATTATTTCTCCCACAAAATTTTCTCATCGTATGAAAAAAGTTTTTTATTCCTTGTTTTGTAGAATACAAGCGCTCTTTGTTTGAGTCAACAGATTTCAAATTTTTTAAATTCTTTCCAATTAAACTGAGGTCTTTTGTGAAGTTTCTTTATTTTTTGATTGAACTGAAACTAAAAGTTCAAGCTCTATAAAATCTTGCTCTTGCTCATGCATTTTTATGAGCTAACCAATTGTCAGCTCTTGATTGTAGAAATTCACGACGAAATTTTAAAATCGCGAGTTCGTGTAAGTCGGGGTAACGTAAGTTGAGGTATTACTGTATACTATCATTATTTATATTAGTTTTGAGTTTTCTATTTAGAGGTACTGGGGCAGTTGCTTTTGCTTATGCTTCTTCTAGCGCAGGTGGTGGAGCCCATGCATTTTCTTCTATAACTCAATCAAAAAATAGGTATAACTTTTGACTTTAATATATATAAAAACAAAAATTTACCAATATACAGGTTTGTCTATAAGTAATGAACCATGAAGCAACAGGTGATTCCTTAATGTAAAAAATTTCGATTTAATCAAATCAAACTCCTATTATAGTCAATAAACTTAAAACTTACAGAAGAAAAATTTAGATTTCAATCCGCTGTATGCTGTATAGTTTGATAAATTGCCTATAATCTGTAAAATTTTATGATCAAAGTTCCACTGTTGCTCCATGATCATAAATATTAAATCATAATTTTATTTTAATATTTCTCTAAGTATACTAATATGTTAAATGAGTGGTACTATAATTTATGCATCACAATCTTTTTTGAATATACAATCTCTAGTATTTAAATCATCTGTAAATCTTACTTATTCAAGTGACTTTATTGTGTTCAAATTTGATCACTAAAATTTATATTTTAAAACAGCATCCTGGCTAACACACAAGGTGTACAAAATGCAATTCAAACCCGATCTAATTTCCCAGGAGTAGCCACAGCAGGTGGAGGAGTAACCGGTGATTCTGGTGGCTATGGAACAGGTTTTTCTTCCAATGGACAATCATTTGGAGGTGCATTTTCTGGAAGCTTTCCTGGAGTACAAGGTTTTCAGATTCCCGCTGGTACTGATGGAGCAACTGCTTATGGATCTGTCGGACCTGGTGGTATTCAACAATCAGCAGGCGTCTTTCCTGAAATTCCGGTAAATAATTTTATATGTAGTACAGTTTCAGGACCTTTGTAAGACAGCTAAAAGCACTAGAGCAGGGGTTTTTAGACCTAGAGCCAAATACTTGGGTGCATGCTGAAGCATGTTTTAAGCGAAAATCTGCACCATTAAAAGATGAAATATTAGAAGGAACTATCTTAGACTAGAGATTGTAATCATGTCAGATATCAAAGCACTGGACTTACACACAATCAGTACAAAAATGGTCTTGGAATGCCTACAAACTTAATAAACTAGGCCAAGACTGTTATCCTCCTATGTGTTCCAAGACACATAGAAACAGAAGGGACGAAACAGCAGTTAAGCTGGTAAAAAAATGTGCTGAACCAGACTATCTTGTGGAATCTTAGAAAAACTAAACAAAGAAGTGGATAGTGAAAAATCTATTCCTGAAGGGATACCCTAAACTTTCTAAGAAAGATGAGAATAGGAGAGCTGCAGTAAGTCTGAGAAAACATGAGAATAATATCAAGAAACAGGGACACAATAGATCTTATAGGTCACAGGTGTTCCTATCACCCCTTATTACACATAGATACATATACAGCTTCCATTCCAAATTTTATAATTGTGGAAAATAATTTTGCTTGGACCACAATAAATAATGTTTCTTTTGATTATTACAAACTGTAGAAACTTAAAATCCATAATGGGATCATCATGTTCAACCAACTGAGAAACGATCAGGTCTTATGTAAAATTTTATTACTTTATTTATCTAAAAATTGAATAATATATATGGTTTTGCATTTAAAATAGGAATGCTAGTATTAATCACTGTTAAATCAAATACCTAGAATAAAAGAAGTTTCATTAAAAAAATCGCAAATTAAAATACCTCTTGGGGTTTTTACGCCACTAATTTATTCCATTTGGCGTTAATATACGAAAGCAAATTATATACGGGTAATTAACTCCAATTAAATGTTTCGCTATGGATAATTTTTATTTTACATTTTAGGCGTCTCCCAACGTAAATGTTAGATTTGGTGCATCCGATGATAATCCAAATGGTTTTAGAAGTGTCTTCACGTCAAGTTCTAGCTACTCCACAAATGTTGATGGACAACCTAAAACTGTTAAACAAGCTACAACTACTGTTAATGACAATGGAAAAATTACAACTTACACAGCAAAATCTCCATAAAACTGCTACAAAAAACTTATTCATAACGGTTAAAATGTTATTATTTTTTTTTACTTTCCCATATACCTACCTGTATCATTTTTGTTCCTAAGAATATAGGAAAAAGTATAGTAAAAACTTTATTAAGTTTAATTTACATAATCTCAGTGAATAATTTAATTAAATTGTTTTTCTAAATCCATTATAAATGATTATTTTATTGTATTATTATTCCCATGCCACATAAATGAATGCTTTAGTGTAAAGATTAAACAATAATGCTTGACTGTGTTATTCTCGCAAAAATATAATTTGCTCAAATAATTTTTTGCAATAAATATGATCTTGGAAATATGTCAACTGTATATAATATCAACGTGTATCTTTTTTTAGTTTAGATTTTAACATCATAAATTACTTATGGTGTCTAAACAGTGAAAATCCTACATCCTTTGTTAACCCTTGTCATACTTATCATTCATAATAAACGATTCTCGAAAGATTTCTCTTTCGGATGGTTACATTACATTTTCTAAAAATGTCACATATTTATTACATATGTAGTCTAAGCTGTAGATTAAGGACGTAATTTTTTGTATCATATATTTATGAGTATCTCTAATGAAACCTTTATTGTGTTTTATTGTTAGATGATTTATATAACTATTATAATTTTTTGTTATAACTAAAGTTTTTAAAATTAGAAATTGAACAAAAAAATCGAAAAAATGTTACATTCGACAGGATTCGAATCTGCAATCTCAATCTATAACCGGTAGCGCCTCTAACCACTTCAGCTCTTAAAGCTATAACTGCCATCTTACTCGTACACTCACGTAATTGGCTATGAGGAAGCCACAAATTTCTTTAATTTTATCTGTCTCTGATATTAATATCGTTGTCCATTTTACAGAATTGAACAGTGTCCTGTGAAAGTTACTGCCATTACCCTTATTTTAGGTTTCTGAAACTCTAAGAGTAATTTAGAGTGGCGGAGTGAGTGCTTGTCTTTTGTCTGATGTGCTTTTCTTTACCATCTATGATTCGGTATTTAGAGATACCACAGAAAGGTTTCGATTTAAAAAAGGAAGACTATATTCTATTATCAGCAATCTGATTTCCTACAATTCCTTTCAGTCCTGGTACCCAAAGTAAAAATACTTTGTTATGTATAGCCAGTAGCGTAGGAGACTCAGTCTTTCTTGAACTCAAACTTGGTGGTCTTTAATGCAGCTTGGCTATCGGAAATAATCAATATTCTTGCTGAATTGTGACGGTTTTTAACACACTCTCGAGCTTAAAAGTTCATTGTGAATAGCTCCGCTTGAAAGATCATAAGAGTGTTTCCTAACATTTGGACCTACAACTCCATTCACACTATAACAAAGATGATATATAGCACTCGAGAAAGTTGGCAAAACACATCATGTTGAAAATAAATGAACGAATTCATCAGCCCGTTGAACGTCTTTATATTTTAAAAATTAAATCAAAAACATTAGCGCGTTTGTTTTTTCCGGAGTTATCAAAATTTTTAGGAGATTAAGGCATAAGATTAGAGATTAGACACATGTTCGTATGTAAAATATATGTCTACTATTATTTGAAGTAATTTCTATTTATACATTTAAAAACTTATCGCAATATATAATGTGTAAACAGAAATAATTACGCATATTTTGTAAGAAATTTAATATAAACAGTATTGATACATTTATAGTAAATAAATGATGAAAGTTAATTTAGTGGCGCCAGTTTGTCGTTAATTTGTGAACCAGGGTCGTTAACGGATCCTTTTCTTTCCGAAAAATACACATTACTTCTTCTATTGCTAGACTGCCAATTAGGAGCTATTTGGTGTTCATCATTTTCACAGTAACATTTCATCGGTTTTTCTATTGGTAAAATAGAATGCCTACGAGGCATAAATTGGTTCTGCCAAAAAGAAGGTTTCCAGTTCGTTCGCATTACTTTAAATTCTACAGGATTCATCACTTTCGTATTCTTTGGATAGAGTAAATATGGAGGTGGTGGAGTTTCACCGAACTGATGGTTGTGAAAGGATTGATCAAAATAAGGAATTGATACTTCAATTCCATTTGACTTATAATTAAACATATCTGAATTTTGACGGGGTGAAGATTTAAAGTTAATGTCGACCATTGGATTTAAATTATATTTATTATAATAAGCAGTTGTCGAATCTATGCGTCTATCCATGTGGAATGGATAAGTTGTATCAGGAGGATATAAAGATCCATATGGACTAATATTAGAACTGGGATTAAGATTATCTCTATTATTATAAAAGGAATTAGGTTCATTATTTGGTATATAAACAGATTTGGGTTTATTTCGTATTCCGCCATAGTTATCGCTTTCAGAATCAGTTCCTACTACTATTGGAATATCTGGTGTATCATCTATAGGTTTACTCTTATTATTATTTAAATTAACGTTTGTTTCAACATGAACTACAATATCTGTCTTAATATTTCCATCAGAGTTTTCATTAGAATTTGTAGTCGTATTACAGCCTTCACTAACGCATACAACTCCAATTTTTTCTAACTCATCCCCAGTTTGTACTTTTGTTATGGTAGATAAATGTTTAACAGGTAAAAAAGAACCTCTACGATTACCAGTACTACCTATAAAGGAGGTATGTGCTTGCCTTTCATTGCCAAAGTCTAATTTGTCATCAATTCCTACAGCATCCGCTGCAACAAATAATTATACCTATTAAATTTTGTTTTAACTCAAAAAATAATAAATTAGATAAATATTATAATAGTAGTAATTACTTTTTAATTGAACATTTCAGAAAGAAAAATCAAAGTAATGTAGTAATAGGAGGGTTGATACTTATATTTTGAGCCTTGGCAACACTAAAAGTTTGAGGCGGCATCTAAGGCTACGGCCACTTAGGCGGGATTTCCCGCTGCGTTCGGTTCACGCAGCGCTATTTCCAGTCATTAGCCGTAACTTGGCACCAAATGACTTTTTTTAATTTTAAAATGCGTGGCTAGCGTTTTTCGGTACCAGAAGAAGCCGTTGATGCCATTAAATTAAATTGTTTTGGAGGTACCTTAATCGAAGTGGAAAAAGAGCTGTGAAAATTAGTTTGAGCGCATAAAAAAATGTATTGATCATTATGGAGAATCCTTTGAAAAATAATAAAGCTATTTTTATTAATAAATTACGGTGTTTTCATTATTAGGTTCAAAATCTAAATAGCAACCCTTGTATGTAATATAGGTTTTACGGTAAGTGCAATATGTGAAATTCTATTTTAAACATTATGGTGACTCTTATATTTTCATTATTTTTCTTTATGTCAATAAAACGACAGAAACTTTCTAGATTAACCTCGTTTCTTCGAAATCCAACCGTACAGAAACTTTGAGCAATATCCACTTTCGGATATACAGAATTCTAGAGAAACTTAAATGTAGTAGGAAAGTTATTTGGGCAGTTCCAACGATGTAATCACTCACATTTCCTATTCTGTTCGAGTTTATGATAAATGTTTACTGTTCATGACATTACGCTCATTCAGACAAGTGTGAGTAATATTGAGTGGACCGCTCCTTGTTAGAAGAGACCTCAAACCACTACTAACAATGTACTATTAAACTCCATAAACAGAACCGGTTTCTAACAAAACAATTAGGAACGTCACTTAATCCTTAATTAGATTTTATACGTTTCATAAAATTACTGAATAAATTAGATGATTGGTTTTTAATCAAAGGTATTAAATGAAAATAACCCATTCAAGAACGTAACTCTATATACACTGTGTATAAGATGAAGATTTTGGAATCATTTCGACAGACTCTACGGCGGAGATGTCGTAACTGCATTGAAATGGAGGGAGAGCACTTTAAACATCATATTTGACTCTATATCGCTGATGTTTCTTAATAAATATCATTAAAAAGTTTCGAATGCAAAATGGTCCGTATCTCCGAAACTGTTAGTTTGCGAATATATGTTTATTGAAGTAAAACTTCTTTAGCGACACTATGGGTAACTCAGTAAATCTAACGGACGTGACGTCATTCTAATGTACCGCGTACCGGAAACAAAACCTGATTCAAAATACCTAACACGATTCTGCATGGGCGCCGGCAGCAGGGTGCAAGAGGGTGCGCTTGCACCCCCCTGCTATGAAAGAAAATACCTGATTTTACCAGAAAATTATATATTTTTTTAATTTTTTTATTAAATTATTGTTTGAATAAAAACTAAAGGCGTCGCGGTTGCTGTCCAAATCATTCTACATCAATATCAATACATAGTATAAAACAAAGTCGCTTTTTCTGTCCCTATTTCCCTTTGTATGCTTAAATCTTTAAAACTACGCAACGGATTTTGATGCGTTTTTTTTTAAAGATAGAGTGATTCAAGAGGAAGGTTTATATGTATAATAACATCCATTAAATAGTGAAGAAATACTGTTATTTTTGAGGTTTCTAATGTGATGTCGTTAATTTTCAATTTTTTTCCGCTTACATTGCAAACGCAGGCTGTACCCTACGAGGTTTATCAAAATAATGTACTAATTATTTGTACACATTGAAAAGGTCTACAGAAAACTTACGATGGTATATGTCTATCTCTTATGGATATCCCACAATAACATTTTTTTGTCATTTACTTTTTACGACAAATAATGGCTAATTTTCGAAGCGATTTTAACCAATACAGCATTAATCCTTATCCAATTAAATAGCTTAAATACATTGTTGATTTAATATAGATCTATATGGTCCTTTACAGCACATGAATATATTCGAAGGTATTACAGATTTAAAACTGCGGAACGTAGCGCTTGCGGTGGTACTGGCCGGTCAGGGCGGCGCCGACGGCAACGTGCATATAAATAGCGCATTGGAGGCCGCGATTTTCCTCAAAGCACTTTGAATTTTGCAGCGATCGGACGCGTTTATTACGAAATTAATCATTATGACGCTACCCTAAGGTGACGCAGTTGAAATCTTATAAATTTACACCTGTAATTCTTACACAACTAAGTACTATGACGCCACCGTAAGGTGGCGCAGTTGATATCTTATATATTTAAAAGAGCAAAACTTACTTACCTAAGAACTATGAAGCCACCGTTTAGCGGTGCAGTTAATATATAATATACCTAACCGATAAATTACAAAGTAGGTACTATAAATAATAGTAAAAACTGGTAACTAACGAGAAAATATGATAAAAAATACAAAAAATTAATCGTAAAAATAAAAAAACATTAGTGTTAGGCGGTGCGAAGTTCGCCGGGTCCTCTAGTTCTATATATTTATATTAGATCATAATAGTGTGTAGATACAGATGCACCTCCCTGAAAATAATCCTGGCGGCGCTCATGCGATTCTGCCTACTATATTAAATAAAATTAAATCTGTAATTGTATGAATTGACAGCTTGTCATCTTGTCAACCAAAATACATTGCTGGTAAATAGTTTAAATTTGTGTATAAAGTGTTTGTATTAAATATCAATAAACAAAGTGGATTTATTAATGAAGAAAGTGATGAAAAAATATTGAATGAAAATAGTGAGTACCTACTCTATATGCATACATTTTATTTTTGGTGTGTAAATACACTATTTATACCTAATTATTTATACCTATTATTTATACCTAGCTATTTTCGTTTTATAGACTTAAAGAGCTAAAAAGAAAAAGAAATTGTGAATGTCAAAGGGCATATTATAAGCGCCAGAAAGATTTGAAGAAAAATGAAAATGAAAAAAAAGACGAGACAGCGACATTCATTATGATTTGATTAAGTAAGTTTATATACATACATACATATTATGATAGTAAATAATTGTTTATACGGAAGCTTTACGTTAAGTAAAGAAGCATGTTGCACGTTTTTGTTCATAAAATAATAATATTCGAAATGTTTTAACACTTTCTTATACTTATTTTAGGTTTGGTTAGGTAGCCATAAAGGCCATAAAACCACTAGTCAGAATGGCTGATCTTTTACCAGCAATAACAGATCCTTCGTAGACGTGAAGAAAACAAACTCAGCTCAAGATTTTAAATTTTATGGAATATGCTATAAAATGCTACAAAATGAAATGGTTATCTAACTATCGAAGGCTCTTGTGTAGTATTACAATAAGGTAGATACAGCTACAAAATCACACATTCTAAACGTAATGTGTGTATATTTTTAATATTGTTTACCTATTATTGAAGCAGAACTTCTTTAGGCGTGACTAGGGGTAACTCTAACGTTAGATTCTAACGGAAGATTCTGATGGAAGTAACTGTGTAATTTCAGCTATGGGAGGAGCTTACATTTTCGAAATTTATTTATGAAATTTTCAAACGGTTTCAAATACATTAATGGTATTTCACATTTAAGTTATCATAAACCTATTATTTGATATATAAAAAATAATGATAACTTTCAAATTCCTATTTCTAATGAATAATATAAATATAACATCTCATTTTTTTTGTAAAGTATATAGGCAATAAATATGATTGAATTGTAATTAAATATTTATTTTCCGATACGTACGTCAACAAGTTTTACTTCAATCGCGCGTAAAGGTTACACGCACACTCTTTTTTTTGCTCATTTTCATTTTGTGACACTTTTTTTAACATCCTGTATATAGAAAGAATATTTTAGTCCTAATAATCCTACCACTGTATGAACCTATATACAGAAAATATGATTATCAGTGCGAGGGTGTAAACTTGAAGTTTGCTATCCATGTAAACTATTATCTGAATATTGATTTCTAAGTGTTAATTAAATACTATTATATAGTCCCGTAGATGGCAGAGGTTATTATGATCACTAATTAAATCGATTTTGTTGTTAATTATAGAGTGAATATACTTAATACAAGGAACTTAATGTTAATATTTAAACCTTGAGAGCTTCTTTAACTTGTTTTCTGAACTACTAAACACGAGGCTTCTTCTGTAAATAGAAAGGCCACGTTTATTAAACATATTGTTGTACTGTTCCTTTCATATTTTTGTATATAAATAAATTGAATAAAAATAAAATTACTAGAAAAACTTATTTATAATTATAAGTTTTTTTCTTATGAATAATAATGTGTAATAATAATTTATTTTTGTACAAAAAGTAATGGCGATATAATAGTGTATTTTCCGGTTGTTTATTTATTTTTTGTTTGTACAGCAGAGATTCAATTAACCAGAATAATTGTTGTCGTTAGACATTTGGGTAATGGAATGTATGTTATAGGTCTCCCAACGAAAGTTTGTGACAGCCACGTGTTAGTCGGCGCAGGTAGGCGGAGTCTTTCTATCAGTGGCGGACGGAAATAAAAATATATTATACATCTTAAATTAATTTTTAATGTATGATGCTAACATAATTAAGAAGAATTTATTGTATATAAACTTGTTACTGTCCACTTTAAACTAAAAAAATACATACATTTAAAAAACAACTCAGAAACTCTCTCAGCATATTCGTAGCTAAATACAGTTTACAAAACCATTCCAGCTACCACACTGACAAGCTTTTAGAACGGTCGTTGTTATCGTAACGCTCATAAAAAAACCACTGCGCATTGAACGAGAGGCCACGTGGCTGTCCCAAACTTTCGTTGGGCGATCTATACGTTAAAATTTTTATTTTCTCTCTCTAACAAGCTCAGTAAAAAATACATTTTATCGTTTGCCAATTTCGTTTTAATGTTTTTTTTTTCGGCGGGTCCAAACTCATCCGATTCTTAGAGCTACCTGAAAAGGTACAACCAAATTCATCCGATACCATAGGTAAATTCATCCGATGTCATCAAGGAGGATTATCATGAGTTGGGTTGAAAACATGGGCATTTATTCTGACCACTAGTAATGGGTTTTTCATTGATTAAATATTATCTACATTTTGTGGGGTTAATACCGAAATGAAAAACGAAAATGAATTTCAATTTCTTTTATATCTATTAGAAATATTACATACAAATTCGAATCTAGAAATTGTTCTCAAATTCTTAGCAGTAATCATATTTTCAACAAATTTTAGGGATTCTAGCATATGGGAACGTACACTTTTATTTGTTTTAACACTTTGTATTTTAATATATGTACCTATCTACCTGAAATTCTATTAATTTTTTAACAAAAATTAAAACTGATGGATGGCAGTTATAAAAGCTACTGTTAAATTGCGAGTGGAACGATTCGCAACAATTTGTTGTATTTTCTATCGTCGCTATGCATTCCGCCCACATTTTTGGAGGAAACTTCGCATTCTCTTCTATGTGATTGTCTACAATATAATCACAAAATTCAGAAAATTTTTCACGATTTGGTTGGTCACTACAAAAATCAAACACAAAACTTTCTCCAACTTCTTCTGGCTTTAAAAAAGGGTGGCCAAAGATGTGGGACAGCCATTTCCCTGTTTCGGAATTTTTATCTTTGTAGATTAAAGTCAACCCTAACTCTTGTATTTTTCTAAACTATGTTTTTGCCAAGTGAAATCTACATCCTTTAATTATTATAATTTGGCGCCAGCGTTTTCGTATAGCATTATGTGCTGCTATTTCGAAATCTACTAGAACAATTGTAGGCTCAAAAGAGACTTGCACGATTTCAAGTATTTTTTTACAAAGTTCACTCCATAATTTTTCAAGTTATTTGTTTTTTATCCGGCAACAAACAATAAACCAGTGGAATATAATGTCCATTTTGCAGTCCATGAATTATGTACAACTGGGTGAAATGTTGACAACAGTAATTAAATGTCCCGTCCACATAAATCTTTTCCATATTACTAAGGAACTCTAGATTTGTTTTACATGAAAAAATCACAATCATGGATTCTATATCATTGAAAAGTAGGAAATCTTCTCCCCTATGCGTTTTAATTTTAGCAGTCTTTAAATAATTTTGAACTTCTTCTTGATTTTTTGGTAAAGCAGGAAATTTTCGTCGTCGGGCATTGTACAAATTTTTTCTTACTTGCTTGATATCTTGAACGTCAATATGGTCGTCTTTGCCAGAAGCAATTATTTCCTGGCGAATAATTTTCGAAAGGTCTTTCTGTAATGTCTTCCACAGCTTTTCGTTTACCTGCACTAGTCAAAAATTGTCTATTAAGGCTTTCAAGTTTTTTTCGTGATTGTGCACGACACTCACTATATCTGATGTTATAATATTTTATTCACCTGATGTAAAAAATTTTGCACTACACTTAGGTTTACAACAAATCCATGTTTTGATACCGTTTTTCAGAACTGACTTCTCCGAAAATTTGAATCCGTTCAGAAACAGCATGGTTCTACCTCGTTCACTTATTACACTTTCAAGAGACATATCGCACGTAATCAGAAAATAAGTTTGAAGTTTTTCACGATGAACTTTCATTTTATATACCTACCACCTCTCTATAAGCGAATATATTTTCGTCAATCATAAAATAAGGGCTTAAGTATTAGGTAGTTAGTAAATCATTAGATAATGACCTCGATAAAATTTGACCAGGTAGACAGATTAAAGAATCGGATGAATTTGGCTATGACCCTTTTTTACTTACAGGTATAATATTTCTAAATCGGATGAGTTTGGATGCGCCCTTTTTTTTCTTCAAAAACGAAAGTAATTTCTTATTCAACTGTTTTTTAGCACTCTGATTTTTGCACCCTTTTTATTTGACAATTACAATGGTGACTGTTGTAAGTGCCTGAAATTTTTATCGAAGATCAAGGGATATATTTTAAACAAAACTAAAGAAAACGATACTGTCGCGTTAACTTATCACGCTAGTCGATGAAAAAGGATGCAGAGTATCGTAACTACTTGAGAATGGATCAAACATTATATCTACAACTGCTCTCACTGGTGTCTCCCATATTCAGAAGCAAGATATAGTTATGAACACTATAATTTCTTCGCCCGAAAGGTAAATTGCTACCTTAAGATTCTTTGCAACTGGACAGTAATATGAATGCCTGAAATCTTCAACAGTAATATCACTACAGGCATTTTTTTCTTCCTGTAGTTGCTTTAAAATTTCTAAATCGTTTTACCTCCGTATCTTTTAAAGTATCAGGGTTTAACTCTCTTAGCTTTTCAAGCAGCTTTGCATATTCTGCATTCCTTCGGACACAATTATGATACTCTTTATTTTTAACCTGTCATTAACATGGCTCCAATTTATATATTTTATTAAGCTCTTTTAAAACTTTTTTTTGAATGGCATTTAACAAAAAAAGCAAATAAAACATAACTAATTTAAATCAACCCTCTGTCTCTAATGGTTTAATTGCGGTACACATAGCGGTCGGCTCACTCTTTACGAAAATATTACTTCTCAATTCTTCCTAAGGTTTTAACGCACATGGTGACACACACGCCGCGGTCAACCTCGCGATGTCGCTCTATATGCTACTCAGATAGAATATCAAACACGATTGATAAGGGTGGATAGATGCCTGGCGTAACCCTAAGTGGTTACATGATACTGCGGTCCACCAGGCAGCTATCTAACATCCACCATCCTACCAACCTTCCTGCAGAGCGGCTCCGGGTTTAGAGAAAAACCACTACGTGTATGACCCGTCTAATCATTTTTCACAGGGTAAAGAACCAGATATCCGTTTTCCCGTTGATAAGATTTTTAAAAACCAACAATTTCATTATTAGTTTTCGAGGTTTGCTCTAGTCTTCATTATCTAATCTAATTTGTAAGTATTGGTAATCAGGATAATCGCGAATCCGTATAACTAAGGACCGGATAATCGAATAACCACTATATATTTTTTAAATTATCTATTTATTGTATTACAAGAATACAGGGTAATATATTAAAATAATACGACCATCAATATACCTGAAAATCCTTTTATCAAATGAGTTCCCGGTTTATAGAGAGTAGCGATTGATGAATCGTATCCATTTACTGAATTTAATTTTCACAAAATCGGTACACCGAAGAGAAACTTGTTGAAAATTTACGTAAAATTTAATTTAATAAATGTACCATAGATAGAATTTGTAAAGTTAAACATTCATTTCGATTAATAGTGCATTTAAAATACTAATCAATTAAAGCTTACTTATTTGAAATTATATTCAGCATTTTAATTCAAATCTGTTTTCTTGTAATTTTTTGGTCACTGTATAATTTATACGCAGCTTCTTATTATGAAGTAGATATGGTTGAAATGAAAATACCTCACACCTTCCTAACTATTTAGCTATAATCTTATCTAATAATAATTTTAATAAATTACTTACTATTATAAAAAATTAACGTTGAAAAAATAATGAAATTAGTTACAGTTAAATCCATGGTTTTACACTTCTAACCTTCCTAAACTCTTTTTTGAAACTGAGGCGACATTAGTGTGAAGATACCTTACCTATGGCGTGACAAATCCTGATCAAACAATTATATTTAAAACGGATTTGTAATTTATAAAATAGATGTTGGTCTCCTTCATCTTATTGTCAAGGTTATAAATAAAATGTTTCTTTGGATAGTAATTGCAATCATTAAAATTTCTCATTTTTATATGTATTTATTATGAATGTAAAAACCAGTCAATCTAATACTAACAAATTAATCTACTAAGGTGGATTGTTGACAAATATTTACAGAGTCGCATTCATACTAGACCCCTTTTTGAAATCGAATCGATTTACAAACAACGTCAATGTAAGAAGTAAGAAAGTTCCATCTTCTTCTTGAGGTGTCTAATCCAATTAGTGGATGTTGGCGACAATTCTGGCAAACTCCTCTCGATCTTGTGTGGCTCTAAAGAGTGCATGGGCATCGAGGTTTGTCCAATCCCTGATGTTTTTAAGCCATGAGTGTTTTTTTCTTCCGATGCCCCGTTTTCCTTCTATCTTTCCTTCCATTATAAGCTTTAAGAACTGGTACTTGGAATTTCGAAATATATGCCCCAGATAAGCAGTTTTTCTTCTTTTTATTATTGGCAACAACTCTCTTTCTCTGCCCATTCGATTTAATACTTCAACATTTGTTGTGTGATCAGTCCAGGGAATTTTAAGTAATCTTCTAAATACCCACATTTCAAAGGCCTCCAATCGCTTCATCACGTTGGCCTTTATGGTCCAGGTTTCTACACCATATAGGAGTATGGAATAAATGTAACACTTTACAAAGCGATATCGAAGCGTTAAGTTTAGGCCACTGTTGCTTAGCAAAGTTCCATCGGATTTATACATATGCAATCTATACACGAGCTTCGGAAAACCGTTAAAAATTTAATGTTAGGGTTATCCGATCTAGACCAAAATCAATATATGGTTCTTTCCCATGACATGAGGATTCTATGTATCAAATTTTGTGACCCTGTGACCTTCTGTTCAAGAGTTATAGCGCATACAGAAGGAGGGATTTACAATCCGATGTTATAAACTTTATACAAGAATTTCGAAAAACCGTTAAAATTTTACCGATAGATTTATTTGATCTGTACCTAAATCAATAGGATTTTTCACCGAAACATGGGGATTCTATATATAAAATTTCGTGACACTATGAACTTACGTTCAAATTTATAGCGCACACTGACGAAGGATCTTATAAGGTATATCCACGAGTTTTAAAAAACCGGTAAAATTTTTCGTTATGTATCCGATCTGGACCAAAATCAATAGGATACAAAAGCCGATCTTATGAAATACCGATGGTATTGAATAATTCAAGGAGTATGATGTTGGAAGAGTAGGTTTTGAATGTTAGGTTAAGGACCCTGCTATAGGACTTATTGCCCTTTCCAGGGAGTGGACGGTGGAGTTTGGAAGAAGCTATAGTATCAGCCGTCGGCGTCATTTGTTGTTCGCTTCTTGGTTTTCGTGCTGTTTTGGTGTTTCTTGGTTTCTAGATCCAGGAATATGCCCAAACCGTGAAAAAAACATTTTTTTGGTTTGAGTGTGAGTGTGTGTAGGTGTGTGGTGCAATGTGGGTTTGGGAGATTGACGCTGTGGCGTGTCTCCTCCGACGTTAGGCCTCCCATTTGGCAAAGATGAAAGTGAACCACAGAAACCTGCTTCACCTTGTGTATCGTGTTGTCGTCCTCTGGTGGTCAGAGCGGATATCGTGGCATGGAGTTTTATGTTAAATTTATTCAAAATCAGTCAATAATCAATACTTTGTGGATTTCGAGATCGTTGAACACGAATTTTATGATAGAATGGTCTCCAAGGTACGTGGTGCCTAGAATGGACTTCTTTTGCCTGGATATTATCTTAAAACCATTCAAAATTAGTCCACAACTAAGTTATTTTGATATGTTTAAGACACTGTTTGCAGTAACAGGATTTGAATTCAATTTAATTAAACAATTTTTAGTTTAAAAATATATGTCCACGATATTTCGAGTACGGTACTGAATTTATAAAATTATTGCTTATGTCAATAAACAACATAATCGAAATTGAATCATACTTAATTTATAGGAAACTCTGAAATTAATCAAATCGGCACAATCATCAATTTTGACAAATAATCTTTTGACAGCTATCTTCATTTAACAATCAAATTCTAATTATTGATTTCAATTATCAAGGCTAGCATAAAAGACATGTATTTTAATAAATTTCTGTATCATGCTGTGCTCTTAAATGGTTGGAATTTAATTTGCATATTTATTAATAATTAGTTTATAAAAAAAAACAGGTAGATGCAAGATTTGACGTAATTGTTTTTTAATTAAAATACGTGAACTTAGTTTATATTAACAAATTTTATCAAAGGTAATACCACGAGTCCTTAAAATTTTATCGATAAATTTTTATTTTCCACGAAAACTTTTTTATTTGGCAAAATCACGAGTCCGTAGGACGAGTGATTTTATCATATTCAGTTTGTTTGAGTAGTTTTGCCTAAAATAAAAAAGTTTGAGTCTGGAAAATAAAAATTTATCTAGTAAAATATTACAGGACGAATGGTATTTGAGAAGATTATTTTTTGAACCATTCTGTACAAAAACTACTTTATTTAAAAAACTTCCTAGGACAACTTATATTTCATAATTAAGACGAACGAAATGCCGTTACCCCTCCTATTAACTTATCCTGTACACTAGATAGTATTGACAGTTGTCAGTTGTCGTGAGCGTCGTGAAAACAGGGTTATAATTTGAATAAATATTTATTTTTATACCTATTTATACAATGTATTATTAAAGAGAAAATTACCAAAATAAAAATTATTAGGTATATCTATTTAAAGTTTACCTACAAGACCACATTTGCCTGTAGGCATATAAAAGTTTTAAATGCATGCAGAACCAGGAAGCAGGTTAGTTTTAAAGTACCTACATATTTAATTTTTCATTATCGTTTAGATGAATTGAAATATACGGATGGATCAAAAACAAAGCAAGGTTTGGGATGTGGAATTTACTCTAGATCCTTAAGCCTAAAAACAAAATGGGCTATGGATGGCTTGTCAAGTGTGGTTCAGTCAGAACTCACAGGCATAACCATAGCTGCAAAAGAATTAATCAATAGGAACATCACAGGCAGGAATATAAATATATATACAGATTGCCGACAAGCACTACTGACCTTGAATAGACCACGTTTCACTTCAAGTTTAGTACTAGAATGTCACCAATCTCTAACTGAGGCCAGCCAGAATAACGTGGTCACTCTCAGCTGGATCAAAGGACATGGGAACTCTAAAGGCAACCGCATTGCGAACAATTTAGCAAAGAGGGCTGCGGGCTACAGATATGTTAGCCCTCGCCCATCTACCAAGCTAACATTGTCCGCATTCGGGGACCTTATCAAACAGCACTCTCACCAAAAATTTATACAGTGCTGGGATGAAACTACGAATTGTAGACTGGCCAGAGAGTTATTACCTCATCCTGGCGAGGAAACAGCAAAAAAATTTAAGGCATTGACCAGACAAAATCTCAGAACAGCTGTGGGAATCCTGACAAGTCACTGCCAATTGCGACAACATCTCTTTAGGATGAAACTAACAGAATCGCCGCTGTGCAGAGGCTGCGAACAAGAAGAGGAAACAGTAGAACACATTATGTATGACTGCTCTGCTTTTTCTGAGTACTAGCTCGCCCCTCCCAAATTTCCAGATCCAGATAGATAAATTGAATTGTGATAATAATAATAACAAAGTATATTTCAGAATATTTAGATAATATAAATGAATGTTGATTTATAGTAAGGTTTTATCAATATAAACCGGAATGATTGGCTAGATTTAGCATAAAACATTAAAGATTAAGCGTTTTCATTGGACGAAATCACAAAATTGTGATATTTTGACAGGTGAAAAAATAATCAACTATAAAGAGTATATAGGGGAAGAGCACCGAATATTGGATACTTTTTGTAAAAAATGTATGAAAAACAAATATATCAAGTGTCTTTTTCGGACACTGTCGTTTTCGTCTTCACTTTCCAATACAGTATTTTTATCGTTACTGCTACTGCCCCTTTTTTAGTCTTTAAAGCTTTAGTTTTCTTTCCTATTCTTTTTCTGGTATATTTCGCTTTTGTCTTTCGTTACAATGATTCTTCTAGTTGTAATTTATAGGTTTATGATGTGAGTACAGTTGGTTTGCATTGCCTCTTTGTCTGTGTAGAAGTGGTGGCAATAGATGGTATCGGCACGATGATTTGTGGCGATACCAACAGTTTTGAACTTCTTGGTGAATTAATTGTGCGTGCAACAGGAATATTTTCCTGGTTTATTGCTGCGGAGATTAATGGCAATGACCGCTTTGGTTGGTAATCTTGGAATAATCAAAAGTCACATCCAACTGTCGCAATATTAATTATCATTCAATGCAAAGTCATTTTCTTCTTTGTAGATGACTCTTCCTGACATCTATTGGCAAGTAGTTTTAATGTATGCAATTGGGGCCAACTAATTTTTTTACCTACACAGCAACACTAAAACTACTTCAGTAGATGGCATTTGAGGTTACTTATCTTTTTCATATATTTAAACGAGCAATTCTTACCAAATTAAGTACTACGACGCCACCGTAAAATGGCGTTCTTAATATCTTATATATTTTGAGGGGCAATTCTCGCCTAATTAACTATTATGACGCCACCATAAGGTTGTGCAGTTAATTTTTCATGTATTTAAATGAGCAATTCTTGCTAAATTAAGTTCTTTGGCGCCTCCGTAAGGGGCACAGTTGATATTCAATATATTTACTCGAAAAAAAAAATATGATAAAATCAACGAAAAAGAAAAAAAGAGTGTGCGTGTAACCGTTACGCGCGATTGAAGTAGAACTTGTTGACGTACGTATCGGAAAATAAATATTTAATTACAATTCAATCATATTTATTGTCTATATACTTTACAAAAAATGAGCTGTTATATTTATATTATTCATTAGAAATAGGAATTTGAAAGTTATCATTATTTTTTTTATATGAAATAATAGGTTTATGATAACTAAAATGTGAGACATAGATTTTACTCTCTAAATACCATTAATGTATTTGAAACCGTTTGAAAATTTCGAAAATTTAAGCTCCTCCCATAGCTGAAATTACACAGTTACTTCCATCAGAATCTTCCGTTAGAATCTAACGTTAGAGTTACCCCTAGTCGCGCCTAAAGAAGTTTTGCTTCAATAATAGGTAAACAATATTAAAAATATACACACATTACGTTTAGAATGTGTGATTTTGTAGCAGTATCTACCTTATTGTAATACAACACCAGAGCCTTCGATAGTTAGATAACCATTTCATTTTGTAGCATTTTATAGCATATTCCATAAAAATTAAAATCTTGAGTTGAGTTTGTTTTCTTCACGTCTACGAAGGATCTGTTATTGCTGGTAAAAGATCAGCCATCCTGACTAGTGGTTTTATGGCCTTTATGGCTACCTAACCAAACCTAAAATAAGTATAAGAAAGTGTTAAAACATTTCGAATATTATTATTTTATGAACAAAAACGTGCAACATGCTTCTTTACTTAACGTAAAGCTTCCGTATAAACAATTATTTACTATCATAATATGCATCTATGTATATAAACTTACTTAATCAAATCATAATGAATGTCGCTGTCTCATCGTCTTTTTTTCATTTTCATTTTTCTTCAAATCTTTCTGGCGCTTATAATATGCCCTTTGACGTTCACAATTTCTTTTTCTTTTTAGCTCTTTAAGTCTATAAAACGAAAATAGCTAGGTATAAATAATAGGTATAAATAATCAATACATAGTATAAAACAAAGTCGCTTTTTCTGTCCCTATTTCCCTTTGTATGCTTAAATCTTTAAAACTAAGCAACGGATTTTGATGCGGTTTTTTTTAATAAAAAGAGTGATTCAAGAGGAAGGTTTTTATGTATAATAACATCCATTAAATATTGGAGAAATACTGTTATTTTTGAAGTTTCTAATGTGATGTCGTTAATTATCAATTTTTTTCCGGTTACATTGCAAACACAGGCTGAACCCTACGAGATTTATCAAAATAATGTACTAATTATTTGTACACTTTGAAAAGGTCTACAGAAAACTCCGCGATGGTATATGTCCATCTCTTATGGATATCCAACAATAACATTTTTTTTTTGTCATTTACTTTTTACGACAAATAATGGCTAATTTTCGAAGCGATTTTAACCAATACAGCATTAATCCTTATCCATTTAAATAGCTCAAATACATTGTTGAGTTAATATAGATCTATATGGTCCTTTACAGCACATGATTTAAATGAATATTTTCGAAGATATTACAGATTCAAAATTGCGGGACATAGCGCGCGCTTGCGGTGGTAGGTACTGGCCGGCCGGGGCGGCGGTAACGTGCCTATAAATAGCGCATCGGAGGGCATGGAGACCGCGATTTTTCTTATAGAACTTTGCATTTTGCAGCGATCGGACGCGTTTATTACGAAATTAATCATTATGACGCTACTCTAAGGTGGCGCAGTTGAGATGTTATAAATTTACACCTGTAATTCTTACATAACTAAGTACTATGACGCCACCGTAAGGTGGCGCAGTTGATATCTCATATATTTAAAAGAGCAAATCCTACTTACCTTAGAACTATGACGCCACCGTTAGGTGGCGCAGTTAATATATAATATACCTAACCGATAAATTAGAAAGTACTATAAATAATAGTAAAAACTGGTAACTAACGAGAAAATATGATAAAAAATACAAAAAATTAATCGTAAAAATAAAAATAAAATGGAAAAAAAACATTGTTAGGCGGTGCGAAGGTCGCCGGGTCCGCTAGTTAGGTATAAATAGTGTAATTACACACCAAAAATAAAATGTATGCATATAGAGTAGGTACTCACTATTTTCATTCAATATTTTTTCATCACTTTCTTCATTAATAAATCCACTTTGTTTATTCATATTTAATACAAACACTTTATACACAAATTTAAGCTATTTACCAGCAATGTATTTTGGTTGACAAGATGACAAGCTGTCAATTCATACAATTACAGATTTAATTTTATTTAATATAGTAGGCAGAATCGCATGAGCGCCGCCAGGATTATTTTCAGGGAGGTGCATCTGCATCTACACACTATTATGATCTAATATATATAGAATGTAGAATGATTTGGACAGCAACCGCGACGCCTTTAGTTTTTATTCAAACAATAATTTAATAAAAAAAATTAAAAAAATATATAATTTTCTGGTAAATTCAGGTATTTTCTTTCATAGCAGGGGGGGTGGAAGCGCACCCTCTTGCACCCTGCTGCCGGCGCCCATGCAGAATCGTGTTAGGTATTTTGAATCAGGTTTTGTTTCCGGTACGCGGTACATTAGAATGACGTCACGTCCGTTAGATTTACTGAGTTACCCATAGTGTCGCTAAAGAAGTTTTACTTCAAAAAATTTAAGAATATGTCGAAAACAAAGAGGAAAAAATCGTAAATGGGAAAAAATCAGTAATTATTAACCAATACAATAAAAACTTCAATAAATTTATCAATTTATTATCCTTCATATAAAAATACATTCTCAAAGCTGACAATCACATCAAATCTTTGCGAATTCAATATTAAATTAAACAGCTCAAATTATTATCGAATAACAATAAAAATAATGAGATTCTCAAAGTTTTAAAACAAACCGCTTAAACGTCTACAATCGCAAATATTAAATAGTTTTTAAAAGCAGCACTCAAAATACGAAGATATTCCTAAAATAAAAAGCTTGCATGAAGCAATTGTGTAAAAAATGAAAATTATTGTAAAATAAATCATTAAAAATTATAATTCAAATACTTCATACAGCCGATTATTTTTATAGACTGAGTATTCCGAGTTGCGCCGGTTCTCTTCGTGCGATAGAGAAAAAATTATGTGTCACTTCAAAAGTGCAATAGAAACTTTTGATATACATGATTTTTTCATACGGCGCGAGTATCTACAGTATTTATCCAATTTACTCTCCATAAATTCGAGTTTATATATAAGTACATATATAACGTAATGAAAAGAGTTTCTCTTCAAAAAAAGATCAAAGTCCTTTTATAGAGCTACCGGACAGAGTTATGGCCAGTGAGAAAAATCGTATCGGCGTGGCGTTAAGTTTACGTCGGTGTGCAAAAAGTAAACCAATACTTTGGTAAAAGATGAAAACACTGCATTGATTTTTTTCTCTTTTGGACTAAGAGAATTGGAACGCGCAGTCTATGTATTATAAGCCTATGGCTATCGTGAGACGTGTGCCTAAAAATTATACAGTCTAAAACATTCTTAAAACTAAAACATAAGGAGATCACAAAAATTTAGGTACATTATAGACTGATTAAATATGTTTAATCTAATAAATATGGACGTTGCCACTGGCGTAATATGTTTTTTGAAGTAAGTTTACCTACTGAACAGCACAAAGTTTCATCACCTTTACGCTTTAAAAATAAGTCTAAATTTTTTACGACGATTAATTTTTCTATACCGCAGATCCACTGGTCGAAGAGCCCACTATTGAGGAGGTAACGAAGGCGATCAGCAGGTTGAAAAATAACAAAGCTCCGGGTAACGACACAATATCAGCAGAGTGTCTCAAATATGGAGGAGAAACTTTGCTCAAACACTCCAGATTTGGAAAAATAAAAAAATACCAAGTAGTTGAAAAGAGAGTGTCATCGTGCCCATACACAAAAAGGGCGACAAACTACAGTGCTCCAACTATCGGGGAATATCATTGATAAATACTGGATATAAGGTCTGGTCCCTATTACTACTCGAAAGATTAACTCCCTATGTAGAACATCTGCTAGGTGACTACCAATGTGGGTTCAGAAGAAGCCGATCGACCGTTGATCAGATCTTTACAATCCGTCAGTAGATGGAGAAGAGCTGGGAATACGATAAAGCCCTACATCAACTTTTTATCGACTTTAAACAAGCGTATGACAACGTCCTGAGAGTGGAGTTGTGGAATGCTATGATAGAACTAGGAATTCCGAATAAACTTCTCAGTTTGACAAAGATCAGCATGGAAGGCTCCGCAAGTGCAGTACGGATCGGAGGGAAGCTTTCAACCTTTTTCACTATAAATAATGGCTTAAAACAGGGAGACGCCATCTCCCCACTCCTTTTTAATATAGTTTTAGAGAAGGTAGTGAGGGAGGCAAAAATGGAGACTCTTCTTTTTAGAAATCGGGGCTCACGTCTCATATTGGCCTATGCAGATGACATAGACATCATTGGAAACACAACTGTGAACGTCAAAGAAGAATTTCTAAAAATAGAATCTGCAGCGAAAATTGTAGGCCTAAAAATAAATGAGAGTAAAACCAAGTACATGACCACATCAAGAACGGAGCGTAGGGATCGAATAGGACAAAATGTGACGATGGACCAATATAACTTCGAAAGAGTCCATGAATTTGAATATCTAGGTGCCACTATCACGTCAGACAATAACATGACCAAGGAAATTAACATCAGAATACAAAGTGCCAATCGCTGCTGTTTTGCATTACAGAAAATAATAAAATCCAAAAATGTATCTCGGACGACTAAAATAAGAATATACCACTCCATTGTAAGACCGATTATGACGTACGCTTGTGAGACCTGGACCATGACGAAACAGAACGAAAACAGATTGAGGATTGCAGAGAGGAAAATCCTACGGAGTATATACGGACCTACACGGGATGAAACTACGCAACAGTATCGTAGTAGAAAAAACAGGGAAATAGAAGAACTATATGACCAACCGGACATTGTAAAAATAATTAAAGCGGAAAGACTGAGATGGGCCGGCCATGTCAAAAGACAGGAAGATGGAAGAGCTGTCAAATTAGTATGGAGCAGGCCCCGACCGGTAGAAGACCATTAGGAAGACCACGGCTACGGTGGAGAGACAACATAGCATCAGATCTTAGAGCTCTGAATATCACGGAAGCAGAAGAGCTAATGATGGACAGAGTCTTATGGAGGGGAATTGTTGAGTCAGCCAAGACCCATCCTGGGTTGTAAGAGCTACAGAGAGAGAGAGAGAGAGATTAATTTTTCTTTATCTGCTTGTAAAATGTGCAAAAACAGCCGATTTTTGATTCCGATTTTTTTATAAATATGACGACGACCACAGAAAATGATAATTAAAAAAATCTGTCAGAGTAATTCTAATTTTTAGATTTCAATTTGATTTTCCTGATATTTTATACTATCTAAGAGATCACGGTAAAAATAGTCAACTTAAACTAAGTACATTAAAAATCTGCCTATATAATTTTTTTAAAACCTATTTATATACACGTATACTCTGACATTTTAAATTGTTTTATCTAGTAATATAGATATACTACGTTTTGGTAAATTATTTGAAAATGGAACACAGATTTGGCACCTTAAACAGGCAGCGACAACTTCCATAAAACAACGATCACAAATTACAATAATTGATTCTCCAAACCTATTTTTAAAAAATCACAGAGATATTTTGATATGAGCTTTCGGTTAAAGAGACTTTCAAATCACCCCTTATCGGGGTATAGCGGGCTCTTTAACCAAACTTTCAATAAACTACCTTTGTTTCATTTTAAATAGAATCTAACTGCTAACGGATTTGATTGAGTATTTTTTTAATATAGAGGTAGTTTGCCTATTTTGTTGTCACTGCCGAAGGAACATAACAATACATTAATATATACGAGATTAGTTTAATTGAAACCCATTTTGAGGTAGATGGATTAAATCCGATTAATCGTGTTCTAAACTTCATATTTTTAAATTTTTCAAAAAAATATTAAATGGTACTCGTCTTCAGTCAGAAAAATAAATACAAAATGCCATTAAATAACTCTTTAAACAGGGTTGGTAAAACAACGCAATTGCACTATTTACCAATATTTTTTTAGACCCAAAACTGGGTTTTTAATTAAAAAAACCTCGTAGTAATAAAATTACACATATCTTGTTAACTGCGAATAAAATTCTTGTAAGCATACGTGCAATTGAGTAAACGTTGGTCTTTCTTCAGCACTCATTACCCAACAGTAAGTCATCACTGCAAATCTGAAAAATTAATGTTTATTTTTCAAACAGTAAAACCGGTTCAAAGACCCAAAATTAAAATGCGAAAAATGAACCACAAAAAAATAGTATCTACTATTAGGTATTAAAACTTAATTGTATAAAAAAAATACTTACAGTTCATCAGGACAATTGATCGGTTGTGCCAGCCGATAACCGTCTTTTAAATAAGCTGCCATTTCAAACGGATCAATTTCGATATAAGGTTGTTGAGCAAGTGTGGTCAATTCCCAGAGTAACACTCCAAAAGACCAAACGTCTGAACTAGGAGAAAAACTTTTGTGTAATAGACTTTCGATTGCTAACCATTTCACAGGTCTGTTCTCATTATCTCCTAAACAATGATAGTCTGAAGGGAATAAATCTCGTGATAAAGCGTTATCTGCTACCAATATATTAAGCTTATCGTCAACCCTAAAAAATAATTTTAATATAGTTCGAATTTGACCATTTTTGCCAAACTATAACGGTGAGAATTATTCATAAAAAATTGTGTTCTGTTATCTTTCACTAGAGTTTCGCAGGCCAGAACACTTACAGCCTTAAAAAGGATATTTTATATTTCCTCTCGAGTACATTTAGCACAACAATCTCACAAAAGCATTCTGTTGAATACCGAGCATACTGATCTTAAGATATTCCTTTTCTCAGAGATTCCTTCATTCGCTTTTTCACACAGAGAGAACCATTATCCGCAAACTAAAACACATACACCACCTCTTATCCAAATATTTCCCATTCCTTCTCGATTTCAGACGATATAACAACGATACAGTCCCGAAGACCCTACATACCTGCGGAAGTGGAGGAGGACTCCTCAGAATATATAGGATTTCGAAGAATAAGATCTCCTTTTCCTCTTTAAGACTCTTTCTAACCCTCCTACAGAACTCGAAGACCTTCTTAACAAGACCTTCACTCCTACAGGTAGAAACAGGGAAAAAATGAAGACTTGATGAAGATTTCTTTGGTTCGCCATATTGTATATCGTGGGATTACATAACCACACACACTTACACAATACCGAAATATCTTGAATCAGTTTGGGCATGTTCCAGGATCCAGGAAACAAAAAAAAACAAATTTAGGAAAACCAGGAAGCGAACACCGAATGGCACCGAGCGACTGATACTGACTTCATCCCAAACTCCACCATCCATCCATCCCTTAAAAAGCTACCAAGTCCTACAAAAGAATCTTAAAGCTAACATCCAAAACCCTCCTGTTAACCGATAATTTCTTACATATCTTAAGTTAAATATCTTTTGGAAACAGATCTTTTTAATAATTGTTAAAGATACTTACACACAATTTCTGGCCGCTAAATCTTTATGAAGTAAATGTTTTTTATGCAAATATTGCATAGCTTGTATAACTTGTAACGCCATATCAACTACTTCTTGAGTAGTTAAAGTATGATGAACTCCTTCCGACGAGACCTTACATTTTTGCAAAAATAATTTTAAATTAGTATAATTTTTATAAGGATAAAGCAAAAATGGAACCATATGTTCTTCAACAGATACTCTAACGATACATAATATATTTTTATGATTTAATCCGTACATAGACATTCCTTCTTGTAGTAATAAAGAAATTTGTACTTCACTGGCATGATCTGTTACTGTTTTTACTGTAACAGTTTCTTCGGTACCTTCTTCAGTTGTATATGAACCTTGATATATTTTACCAAAAGTACCTTCCATGATAATGCTACTTAAACGAACACGGCATCTAAAAATAAAAATAAAATATCAGTCAACCAAGTCACAGAAACCACTGCCTATTAGGGTTTGCATTTTTTCTAATAGCAGGAGCAAACCATCAGAAAACTGGAGATCTGTCCTGGAAACCTGTACTCTCAGAAAGAATCTATAAATTCTAAAGGAACTATTATTGGCGTGATTTTTTTATGTAAAGATAGATGAAGGGCTGGAGAGTGACTTTGTCTCTTTCATAAAAGATAACCCACGCCCTTTATAATGTTTTAACGTTTTGTTGTTCAAGGTAGACAGTCAAAAATTGGTATGCAGGAACATTATGAGTTCTTGCAGAATTAGAATCAAATTAAGGTTTTTTAAAGTAGCAATTGATATACATAATTACCTTTGTATGAGAAGCTCAGTAATTTTATCTTGTAAATCTTTGGATCGTTCATCAATAAGAGAGTAACTAGGCATCCTCCTGAAACTTTCATAGGAAGAAGCATTCACGCTATTCCTTGGTAAGGCTACTAGGAACGTAGTAGTAGTTGTAGTTGGTCCACTTCCATTTTCAGCTGTTCTCCTAGTTTTGTTATCTTTAATATAATATAAAGTAACAACAAATGCTAAGATTAAAATAAAAAGAACTGCACAGCAAACAGCTATATAAAATATACTAGCAGAATTTGAAAATTGAGGTATAGAATCCATCGAGATATAGGTTGTTGATTTTTCTAATTCTAAACAAATTTTTGATCTTCGAAATGTTAAAGTTGTTACATTTTCTGGTGTTAACGTTATATTCATTTTTATATCTATATCGACTTCTGCTTCTACTAATCCAGTACATGGTAATGATACTTGGAAAGTCTGAGCTGAAGTTGGTATGACTCCAATGTTTGATATGTTCAATTTAGGTTGAGGTAGAGCTGCTGAATTTGATGAATCTACTTCAATTGCGTAATGTATCTAAAAAATAAAATATACAATTAACACATTTTAGAATTTTTTTTTTTTTTATGGTCAAGCACAAGCACTGCAGGAAAATTCCTTTAAGGCGCTCTGAGAGCGGTGCGTGTGCGAAGAAAGCGATTCACGTTGTTCTTGAATCGTTGAAGGTTATATTCGGTGGGAAATACGGCCTCAGAAAGGCCGTTCCACAAAGAGGATGTCCTCCATAAGAAAGAGTTTTTAAACAATGATGTTCGAGGAGTATTAAGTTGAACCACATAGGGATGGGCGGAAGTGGTTTGTCGTGTATTTCTGCTATGAATTGCTCTAGGTGGAATCAAGCGGGCAATGTCAGTAGAACACTTGCCATGGAAATATTTGTAAAAGAGGGTCAAATCACCAACCTGTCTTCGATGTTCTAAGCTGTCGAGGTTCTTGGTTAGCTCGTGGTCACCGATCAGGCGAATGGCTCTCCTTTGGATGGAATCCAACAACCGAAGGGTATGCTTCGGTGCAGAACTCCAGACATGAGAGCAGTATTCCAGTGATGGTCGAATCTGGGCTTTGTAGAGTGTCAAAAGTTGTTGTGGTGTATACAGCTTTTTGGTACGGAAAAGTACTCCGAGTTTCTGAGAAGCTGTCCTGGCGATTGTTAGGTACCACGTGATTATGCCAAGACATATCTCCTCCCAGATTGACACCCAGTAAGTTAATAGACGAAGCCAGTGGAATTGCGTGTCCTGCCATGACTATATCTGGTTCTGCAATGTTAACCTTCTTAGAGAAAACTGCTGCCTGGGTTTTTTTAGCGTTAAATTCGACTTGGTTACTGTCACCCCAAGACAAAATTTCTTCCAGGTCTTTATTGAGTCGTGATACTTCATGCTGTCTGCAAAGATGTGCGTCAGCAGCCGATGTTCGAGAATTCAAAGTAAACGATGAGATAAGTGTGCTGTCGTCAGCAAAGCTATAAATTGGATTTTCTGTCTTCGCTAGAAGGTCGTTAATGTATAGTAAGAAGAGGGTTGGGGATAATATGGACCCCTGAGGAACACCAGCATTGATGGTAAAGGTGTCCGAGAGAAACCCGTCAATCGCCACTTGCAGAGAACGGTCCTGAAGCAAGCTAGAAAGCCATGAACAGAATCGACCGGGCATACCGTAGGATCGCAGTTTACTTAGGAGCCCCTCGTGCCAGACACGATCAAATGCTTTAGAAATGTCTATTGCAATAGCCCGGGACTCCCCATGATGTTCGACTGCGTTGCTCCAAAGATGGGTGACATATGCTAGGAGGTCTCCTGTTGATCTGGACTTACGAAAGCCGTACTGATGGTCGCTGATAATATTAAGGCCCTCTAGGTACTTTAGAAGTTGTTGGTTAATAGCTTTCTCCATCACTTTTGATATAACTGAAAGCAATGCGACAGGTCGATAGTTGTTTGGCATGGTTTTCTTGCCTTTCTTTGGTATAGGCTGAACTCTTGCCTTCTTCCAGCAAGATGGAAATATTCCTTTTTTGTAGGATAGGTTAAAAAGTCTACAAAATATTGGTGTTAGCTCATCAGCGCATTCCTTGAGCACTATAATAGGAATTTCATCTGGACCAGAAGCCTTCCTGACATCGAGCCCTTTAAGAATTCGTTTGACAGGACAAGTGGTACGATTGCAGTTTACGGTATTTAAAACACTAAAAATACCTTTTAGACCAGAGCATTTAGGAAAAACTTGTTTGCAAAACGACATAAAAATATTTTTTATTGGTGTACTTACTGATTGTCCTGGTGTTAAACTTTCCCATGTAAAATATAAAGCATCAACGTTAGAAGGAATTGGAACTACAAAGTTCAGCGCATAGTTGTTAATGACTCCTTTTCGTATATAAAAAAGTTCTGCTTGTAAACCTAAAACAAATATACAATATTCTATTTGTTGTATTTGAACTTATCTATACTAATATTATAAAGAGGAAAGGTTTGATTTTTTGTTTGTTTGTTTGTTTGTTTGAAATGAATAGGCTCCGAAACTACTGGACTGATTTCAAAAATTCTTTCACCGTTGGAAACACTATTCCCGAGTGACATAGGCTATGTTTCATTTTCAAAAAAAAATAGGGATGCTTATTAAAAGTTGAATAATCTAACCCAAGGTGTAAAAAAATAAACAAAAAACTTCCTTCAATCGCGTGCGCTGCGAAAACTATTAATGATAGAACAAAATGATGTATTACAATTTTTCAGGACACATCACTATCTATAAAAAATGTCGCGACAGCATGTCTTTATCTTTTATAGTTAGGTCACAATAAGCGTCCTTTTATTAATTTTTTTTTTTATTAAAAAACTACACTAATGCCGATGAACATAAGGATCCTTACTGAAATGCCATTAATGTAACCAAAAATGACCTTAAAATCCTTACATCGCGCGCGCTGAGAATACTATTGATTATAGAATAAAATAATGTACTACGATTTTGAACAATATATAAAAAAATGGCCCTTGGTAAGCCAGGCGCATCAGTAGATTTATATTAATTAATTATATTAAAAGTATACGTTTTAGAAAAAAATGTTTTAGATAAAAGTTGTAGGTCTCTTTAAGACAAACAAAAAAGTCCTCTAACATTTTTTTGTACAGGGTGAAGTAAAAAAGTTACGAATTTTTTTCCATTTTGATTTGATGTCACGCCCAAACGGCCTTACCGATTTGGCCCATTAACGAACTCGACCGAGATTTTGGGACGATTGATTTTTGTACCAAATTTCATTCCGATCCGTTAAGAAATGCGACCGCTATCGTGTCCACAGATTTCGTTATATCGGAACTATAGATACATACATACATACGTATATATATATATATATATACATATATATGTATATAAACTTTTGAACGGAAGGTGTTTTTGAGGTCAGGGGGGTCCAAAACGAAAAACTGTAGTGAAATTTTCCCGAAGTCGTGACCTGCGAACCAGCTGAATAGTAGATATAAATCTACTAATATCTACAAAAAATGCCGCGACAGCATATGTCTAACTGTTATAGTTACGTCACAATAACTATTTTTTAATTTTTAAATTCACTTAGCCCTTTCGTTCTGCCACTACATGAATTGGCGTTAAAAATCGGAATTCCAATAATGCTTTTAAGAAATTTAAGCCCTCCAAACATGTGCAATGGGACGAGGCTACTTATAAAGGAATTAAAGGACAATTAAGTTGTAGCAACCATTATAACTGGACCAGCAGCCTGTCAACTAGCTCATATACCGAGGATACCGATGATCCCAACTGATCTACCAATTCCATTTAAACGGCTTCAATTTCCTATCAAAACATTTTTCGCTTTTACTAATAATAAGTCTCAAGGCCAAACCTTCCACTTAGTAGGGATCACCCTACGAAAAGAATGTTTTCCTCATGGCCAACCGCCTAACGCGGGTCGGAGAATCTAAAAATCAATTTATTTTGCTGCCAGAAAATAAAACAACATATCGTTTACAGGGAAGCGTTGACCCAATAAATTTAATGGCTTTTGTTTGTAAGTGTAAAACTTTTCACAAACATTGGTGCAAATAAATATAAACTAATCAAATTTTAAAAAAAATTTATTAATGACAAACAAAAGTACTAAGAAAAAAAATTCGAAAAGAGGTTGACCTTAAAGGCCATCCTTGCAACTTCCCGCTAGTTTTAACCGCAAAGCTATAGTAACGTGACGTATTTTGACGTTTTTGACTTTTTTTGAAATGTTTAAAAAGCCATAACTTTAACGCGTTATTCGATTTTAATGTTCAAGATGGCATTCGACGCAGTTTTTGAGACCTAAAAACGTTACCGGGAGTGTAAAATCGATTAGTCAAAAAATCTCTTAAATTATTAAAAAAAAAAATTTTTTTTTGAAAATTTTTCGACAACGATATCTCACGAACGAATCAACCGATTTTAATTTTCAAAACGGCATTCGACGTGGCTTTTTAAGCTTGAGAGCTGATTAGGTTATGAAATTGATCGATGCAATAGCCAAAAAGATATGCCCAAAAAACATCATTTTTACCAATTGTTTTTTTCGGTTATTTTAAAATTTCTCGAAATCTACTGGTTTGAATCGGTTCAAACTTACAGGGAATCTAAGTTAGATGGAACTCTTTGAAATGCTTTTTATTTCATTCCGATCGGTCAAGCCGTTCAAAAGTTATAAGAGGTTTACATACATCCACACACACACACACACATCCACACGTACATACAGACACCCTCGTAAAAATAGTCAGGGGAGGTTCCTAAGACCTCAAAACGTTGAGATCCGATGAAAACTCGATTTTCGAAAAACGGGGTGAAACCAATAACTTCCCGATTTTAAAAAAAAGTTTAATTTTTTTTTGCGGGAAGTTAAAAATGAAAAAAAAAGTAAATTATTAAAAACAAAAAAATATATATAAAATATATTATTATTATTCGAATTGTAAGTGTGTTTGTAAAAAAAAATTTTTCTTTAATCCCCGTGCAAAGCCGGGGCGGGCTGCTAGTCACTACATAGTATAAAACAAAGTTGCTTTTTCTGTCCCTATTTCCCTTTGTATGATTAAATCTTTAAAACTACGCAACGGATTTGGATGCGTTTTTTTTTAATAGATAGAGTGATTCAAGGGGAAGGTTTATGTGTATAATAACATCCATTAAATAGTGGAAAAATACTGTTATTTTTGAGGTTTCTAATGTGATGTCGTTAATTATCAATTTTTTTCCGCTTACATTGCAAACGCAGGCTGAACCCTACGAGTTTTATCGAAATAATGTACTAATTATTTGTATACATTGAAAAGGTCTACAGAAAACTCCGCGATGGTATACGTCTATCTCTTATGGATATCCCACATAACATTTTTTTGTCATTTACTTTTTACGACAAATAATGGCTAATTTTCGAAGCGATTTTAACCAATACAGCCTTAATCCTTATCCAATTAAATAGCTTAAATACATTGTTGATTTAATATAGATCTTTATGGTCCTGTACAACACAAGATTTAAATGAATATTTTCGAAGATATTACAGATTTAAAATTGCGGGACGCAGCGCTTGCGGTGGTACTGGCCGGTCGAGGCGGCGGCAGCGTGCCTATAAATAGCGCGTCGGAGGCCGCGATTTTCCATATTGCATTTTGAATTTTGCAGCGATCGGACGCATTTATTACGAAATTAATTATTATGACGCTACCCTAAGGTGGCGCAGTTGAGATGTTATAAATTTACACCTGTAATTCCTACATAACTAAGTACTATGACGCCACCATAAGGTGGCGCAGTTAATATCTCATATATTTAAAAGAGCAAAACTTACTTATCTAAGAACTATGATGCCACCGTTAGGTGGCGCAGTTAATATATAATATACCTAACCGATAAATTACAAAGTACCTACTATAAATAATCGTAAAAACTGGCAACTAACGAGAAAATATGATAAAAAAGTGTGAGGTGTCAAGGGACACCCGGATGGAACGAAGTTCCTTTCGATTAATTAGTGAAGGAATTAGTAATTTGTAAACACAACAGAGTGTTTATACATACATAAGCATTTATTATTGTCTGTATAAAATCTCTACTTACCTAACAGTTCGTTTCTTTTAACAAAAGTGTCCATTTATACAATACCAGAGCTTTAGATAAAACATCTTTTTAGAATTACTTTTTATAATTTAAAACAGGAATTAACAATTCAATACAAAATTTTAAAATTAAAATATTTGACAGTAACTGACAGTTAAGGTAATTTGACGTAGGTACCTAAATAGTCAAGTTACGAACTATTTTTAAAATGTTTATGAATTTATTAATTTATAAAAACAGGATGAAATAAAATGTAATACTATTATAGTTAATTATTATTTTTTCTACAGTATTTTCTTTTAATTTAAAATAGTGTCTTTTTAATTGTAATATATCTATCTATGAGAGAGAGGGAGAGTTATTTATTTTTTGGTCTGTGAGAGAGAGAAACATGCGTGTGTCGTGTCATAGTGTCGTGACAACTTTTGGTATGAATTTTTTTTGGCTAGCTCCTAGCGTCAGTCGTAACTGTTCGTAACGCGCGAAAGGGAACTTCGTTCCAAAAATACAAAAAATTAATCGTAAAAATTTAAAAAAAAATTGGAAAAAACATTAGTGTTAGGAGGTGCGAAGTTCGCCGGGTCCGCTAGTTATTAATAAAATCAAAATATCTACAAATCCTAGGGAAGCTAAGCGAATACCAATAAGCTACAGACCTTATAGACTCATAAATAGATATAGGGTATACACAAAAGATCTTTTTAGTCGCTTTATTTCACTTTGTAGAAGGGTTGAGTGTTCAGTCACCTAAAAACTTTGAGAGCCGCTGACCTAAATTATAAAGATAACAATCAACATTTATAATTTTAATCTAGATATAATAATAACTTATTTACATACTCCGAATAGTTCTACCGATACTTTTGTCGGCGTTATTTTATTATACTGCCGACTTTATTAGATATCTACTACAGGAATAGATAAAGAAATAAAGCGTTGTCTTTGGAAATTTAAAATTGTTTACAAATTTAGATGTGACCGCTTCCCATATATTCCTACTGTGTACCTTCGCTGTTACAATATAAACTCACATAATGGTGTGTAAAAAACCCATATATTGCTGTTTGTATCCGAAGTTTTCCCCTACGGATAGAATTTATGTTATTCCAAATAGGAAATAATGAAATACCAAACAACTAAATCTAATAAATTATGTAAAAGTTTATACGAAAACTATTATTGTAAATTTTAAAATCTACCAGATATCAACACATTTCAGAATAAAACAACTATTAATTTAAGTGAATCTATTTCAATGTTTGTATAATAACAATTCGACTTTTATATGCTTCTGTGACTTTAACTGCACAGTAACAATTTTTTTTTACGTCTGTGAATGAAAGATTTTATGGAGTTTAAATCTATTCTTCACAATTCAAAAAAAAAAAAATACCATAACCCTTCCTTTTCGTAGCAGTGAATATAATTTAAAATGAACTCATAAAATTTATGAATAGTTTTGTTAGAAAATTCAAGTTCCCTTCTACACGTTACCGGTTAGGGGAGCTAGTATTCGTCATTCAACTTCTATGAAGTATGACGTGTTCTTTGGGATTTTATTGAATTTGCACACTTGAGAATAGTGATTTTGTCATAAGGGCGAATCTTGTGATTGACTACTGACAGTGACATCCCTTCCCCCAAATATCTCATTTCAGATTGCTGTAACCCCAGCTCCACACTTGCGTTGTTCGTCAACGAATAATCGGTGTTTGCGAAAAATACCGCATATGTGGATACAATATTCGTGTTCGTTGACGAATATTCAGCGTATTTCTCCGAACACGAATGTTTTCCGTCTTGAGTCGGTACTTGATACACATCAAAGCAAACGAATTTTTGTATTGTCTGTGTTCGCACTACCGTCCACACATTCGTCTTGAATGTCAACACATTTTTTAAGTTAGATTTGTTTCGTATTGTGATAGAATTGCTAAAAATAGTGATAGTTGACATGGTGTGGACAAATAAAGCAGTTATAAATTTTTTGGAAGGCTATCAAGCTAAACCGTGCCTTTGGGATCCCCACCATCCTGACCATAGGAATAGAAATATTGCAATATACCTTGTATGTTTAAAGTTGTTTCAATGTATCTAAATAAATGTTTTTGCTTTTAAAGATAAAACGTCATCCAATTCATATAAACAAGTAGAATCTCCGAATCCGAATATTTTCCATATTTTTATTCGAATACAAATATTCGCTTTTTAAAGTAATATGTGTGGATGGTAGACAAAAGCAAATATTCAGACACGATTATTTGCTCCAAATATTCGTACAATTGGCGAATATTCGTATACGCATGTGTGGAGCCGGCTTAAGTGAAGCTGTTAAAAAACATTCCATTATGAGTATGGAATCTTGATAGTTTTGCCAGAAATTGCGATTAATCCTTTTTTATCCTTAAAAACTCACTCCCATCTCCTACCCGATCTCGAATTACACGTAAATTAGGCTTCCTTTTATATTTTCATCCTTTTCCAAACTGTTCTTTTTTTAATTTTTACCATTTTTAAACTGCGGCACCGGTTTAAATATGTTCGAAGCTTATATACTTTTCCAATATAACACAAGCTGGTAAATTCCAATTTTCCTCGTAATTATTTACTGTATAAATTGTATTCTTTACTTAGTCTTATTTTATTTAACTTTCGATTATCAACAGCCTTTGAATTTTAATTTAAATATTTACAGAGGAAATAGTTACTTGTGCAGAACAGGTACCAAATGGCCCATATATCTCACTAATATGTAAATAATCTCTTGCACTCTACTCTTTTGGGCTCTTGTTATAATACCTGTTTTCGATTACTCATTTTATAAGCAGTTTGAATTCTTTGTTTAATTTTGGGAGCTCGCCTGGAAGTTGTGTATTAAATAGCTAACATATTTTAAAGGATTGCACACATGTTTAAAAACAGTTTTTATACATGACTTTTCAAAACAGACAAAAGCATAATTATATCGATCAGTTTAGTATGACCAATTGGACAAAGTTTGAATACAATACACGATAAAATACAAATCAGCAGTCCTTAAGGGATTATCAATACCGTACGTGATCGAAAACACATTTATTTTGACCATAAAATGTCAAGAAGTAGGTATATTCCCTGTCCTATCTTGATAACTTGATATATATATATATATATATATATATATATATATATATATATATATATATATATATATATATATATATATATATATATATATATATATATATATATGAACAGTAGTGGTGTTCCGGGTTTCAATCCGTTGGTTGTTTGTGTCTTCACGACGTTTCGCCAACATCTCAGCTGGCATTTTCAAGTGATGCTTCCTTTGCGGCTGCTAAACTTGGAATTCCAAGTTTAGCAGCCGCAAAGGAAGCATCACTTGAAAATGCCAGCTGAGATGTTGGCGAAACGTCGTGAAGACACAAACAACCAACGGATTGAAACCCGGAACACCACTACTGTTCATTCTACCATCCGTGAAACACTACATCATAACATATATATATATATATATACTAGCTGACCCGGCGAACTTCGTACCGCCTACTGATGTTTTTTACCATTTTTCCAAATTTTAACGGTTTTGTAAATTATCGATTAGATATATTATATATTAACTGCGCCACCTTATGGTGGCGTCATAGTACTTAATTACGCAAGAATTGCTAATGTAAATTTATACCATCTCAACTGCGCCACCTTACGGTGGCGTCATAATAATTCTTAATTTAGTAAGAGTCACTTTTTTAAGATTTTTTGACAAACAAATCTTTTATTTTTCGTAATAACTAAAAATATTTTATTTATTAAAAAGTATCCTATTTTACATCTAATACCTCCAAGAATATATGTACAAAGTTTCATGATGATCGGGTGATTAGTTTTCGCGTGAAAGCGTAACAAACAAACTTACATTCACATTTATAATATTAGTAGAGATAGCGACAAATTTCCTGATACTTTAACGAATCTAATGCAAAAAAACGCATTCCGATCCATCTTACACGTTACAAAATTCGGAGGTTTTGGTACTTTATTTCCTCGACTACTCGTAAAAACTCTGTTTATGTAGCCAACAACCAAGCATAGTGCAGGATATACTGTAACAATGTGACGGTATTTTAGACTACAATACAATACTCACTACTGAATATTATTAATATAAAATACTAAACTTATATGTTAACTTACGTGACAGAATTATAAAATAATCTGTCAAATAATCATGTGGTCCGTCACTATGATATTCATAAATTAGTTCAGACTGTTTTTTGTATATCTATCCCTTTTCAATGTACTGAATGTTGAAACGGTATTCAAAGGATTTATAGTTATGACTAATAACATGTGATAAATATTTTATCTTTGTTTCTACCGACCAATATACGTTATAAGTGTTTCTGTCTTTCTCTTACTCACACCATTACATATGTAATGATTTTTCCCATTTAATTGTACACAAATCTTTTGCACCGAGTGTATGGGTATGTTCTGACTAAGTCAACGATTAGAACAATCGCCTACAAGCGATTGTAAACTGATCGCAGAATATGGCTCTCGGACACGATTAGATTATTACTTACTGTCAACGAATTTTTTTGGCCGCCTTTTTCGTTTGTATTGTTTACAAAAGATATAGCGTGCAATGATAAATTATTGTTATTTTGATATAAAAAATTAATTAATGTGATGAAAAAAATGTAAATATATTATATTACACGAATCGTGTCCGATTACAACCGTTTGCAGGCGATTGTAATCGATTGTAATCGTTGACTTAGTCAGAACATACCCTATGAATAGAAGTATAACTTCAAAAAAAAACAAAAAAAACTTCCCTCTGGCGTAATCGATCCCATTACGATAACCCAACCGAAATGTCATAATCAGCCGCTGATCCAAATTAGCTACTAAGACCTTAACTGAAGACTTTCAAAATGATAATATCATATTTAATATAATAACAATTCAATAAACAAATAATTTGCAATAAAATAATATTGCGATTATAAATTAAAATGTAAGTTATCCTATCTTTTAAGTTGGATCAAACTGCACACGGTGTGCAAATTTGATTAAAATCGGTTTAGTAGTTTAGGAGTCCATTGCGGACAAACAACGTGACACGTAATTTATATATATTAAGATAGAGGGTGGACAAAAAAAAAATAATTCAGAGAATAAAATCTGCAGTTCAGTTCAAAACCGTCAATCCACTAGGTGGAAAAACAAAAGTATGTCATTACTTGATTGTCACACCTCTTATGATTGAAAGTATTTTCCGTTCATTCACTAAACACCCTGTATATTCATAAAATATAACCACATATCCTGTTAAATCCTTTGAATAGTAATTCAAGGCAATTTTATTTTCTTTAACTGGTTCAGTAGACTATAACTTATACTACTTAAAGGGATGTTAGTAGGTAGTTCGCGACAGTTAGCATGTTTTGTGTTTTGTACTTTTTATACTTTCATCCTACGCGTTTTTATTTAACACTCGTCTCTTAACGATCTTTGGAACGGTTTCTGTTCATAATGTGAACGGTCTGAAGTTTCTTCGAGGTTTTAATGAGCTATAATTTTTTAAATGTATATCAGATATAAATGTGGAACTGTAGAATGTTTTTTTCGAAGAAATGAACTTTGCTTTGTATCAATTTGCAAATTGTTTCAATAATTTACAACTCTGTAAACGTTGGTTTTAACATCTACCAGTCAAACCATATATAGTATTTTTTTACCTGAAGAAGTAAAACTCGGAACTGACCGATACTTCTTCGAGTTATTGTTACCGGTAAACTTTTGAGATAAGATTATTACTATTTGCAAATATTTTAACAGAAAAATAGATAATCATACTGAATAGCTGAATCTAACATTCTCATTTAAATGCCACACCTAATGGCAGTAGATGATAATACCCAATTTTTAATTTCTTAATCTAGTAACGTAATATAATGATCAAATTATATTTCAGTCTATTCGCACTATCTTTTATTAGTTTAATTTATAATTACACAGACATCAAAATAGGTTTTTTGTATTCATTAAGAAGCTTTCATGATCCTCGCTTTACAATTAAGTTGTAATTAAAAAAGTTGCAGAAAAGAACATCCGATTAAAATGAAATACTTTGATTTGTTTTGTTGTTTATTTAATTTGATGGCAGTACTTTGTTAGAGAAATAAAATTTTTAGTACCGACCGTGAACTCAATATGAGAGGCTGACTCTCGCAGAATATATATCGAATTAATTGCTCGAAAACTTTTGAATGTTAGTGAACTTTGTTCGAATAAAAACATTTTTAACCAAAATAGATTCGTAAGAATTTATTAAACTTTATCATAACAACCCCAAAATTAACCGAAGATACGTTTCAAAAAACTTCTAAAGTATATTTATAAATGGAAAATAGTCGAAAAAAAAACAGAAAATTAAGAAAATACTTACTAAATTAAGTACTATGACGCCACCATAAGGTGGCGCAGTTGATGTCTTATATATTTAAATCAGAAATGTTTACTTAATTAAGTAAGGTGGCGCAGTCGTTATCTCATATCATAAAACCAGCAATTCTTACCTTATTAAGTACTATGACACCACCGTAAGGTGGCGCAGTTGATATGTTATAAATTTAAACGAGAATTTCTTAATTAAGTACTATGACTCCACCGTAAGGTGGCGCAGTTGTTGACTCATATATTTAAACGAGCAATTCTTACTTAATTAAGTACTATTAAATTAGTGTTTTCAAAAGTAGCAAAATAATTTTAGCGGCGAATTTTATTAATTAATAAGATAATAACCGTCTTATGATTTTAATGTTAATATTAGGAAAAAAGGCCAACCGGAACAAATTACAAATCGGTCTATGAATGTAAGCACAAAGAGAGAATATAAAGGAAAACAAAAAAAATATTGGCTTCTCCAAGAATAGAACTTTAGTATGTCTTTCCGGAATAATGCCAGAAAAAGATTAACATTACTGAGTTAAATTTTAAGAAATTTTCGGTACTTCCCCTGTATTAAACCGGGAAAAAAATAATATTCTTATTTAAATCTAAACCAAAAAATAATATGTATGGAATATCTATTTACATTCTGTTAAATTCACCCCTTTCTTGGATTATCTTATTGAGTTTTCATTATCATTTAAGTGTAAAGTTTTTTTTTGAAAGGGTTTAATCACTTTACCCCAAACACTACATTCGTCGATCCCTATTAGACTTGCGCAATAAACAATGTATCTATTAATAAAAATATTCAAAAAAAAAATTAATACTCACCAAAAAGTCTTTGAACTTCTCCAATACTTAAATATAAATTTAAATAACCACTAACGGTACAACTATATAAAGAAACCACTAAAATTAGATAATTTAATACGAAATGTTCCATTTTGGCGAGAGAATTTTGGTATTTACATGATTATAAAACGCGAATTGTTGGTTATGTTTACACCCAATTATACCTCACTACATTGTTTTGTTATTTTTCTCAGTCTGTGTGTGTATCCCTCACCAAGGTTTGTATGTTTTAACAGAAACGCCCGCATTTCACCATGTGCCACATTTAATAACACCGTTGCCACATCTATCTTGTTAGGAATACTTTCTCATTTGTGTCCTGTGTCTCTAGGTCTGGTAATAACGGAGACGATACGTTTGCTCCAATAGACCAAAAAACCATTCGAGAACTGTCCTTTAGACGAAGTCAAATACCTTTTCTGTATTGAGTTGTTCCGTAACGGCTGTAGAACGGTTTTTTTCTCTCTTGGAACAGACCTGATGTACCTACTTAAAAACAGACAGACGGACCGACAGACAAAACGATTTCTACGTTTTCACTATGATAGTACAATAGTTAACAAACGCCTATAATCCATAGAAAAATTAAAGGAAAAGAAAATGGATTCCATTTAAATTGACCGAAATAAGACAGATAGAAATCATAAACTCATTTCTCAAAAATTAAAAAAAAAAAATTTTTTGAAATTTTTCGACAACGATATCTCACGAACGAATCAACCGATTTTAATTTGCGAAACGGCATTCTACATGGTTTTTTACGTTTGAGAGCTGATTAGGTTATGAAATTCATCGATGTAATAGCCAAAAAGATATGCCTAAAAAACATCACTTTTACCAATTGTTTTTTTCGGTTATTTTGAAATTTCTCGAAATCTACCAGTCCGAATCGGTTTAAACTTACAGGGAATCTAAGTTAGATGGAACTCTTTAGAACGCTTTTTAGTTCATTCCGATCGGTCAAGCCGTTCAAAAGTTATAAGAGTTTACATACATCCACACACACACATACATCCACACAGACATACAGACACCCTCGTAAAAATAGTCAGGGGAGGTTCCAAAGACCTAAAAACGTTGAGATCCGATGAAAGTTCGATTTTCGAAAAACGGGATAAAAATAATACCTTCACGATTTAAAAAAAAAATTAATTTTTTTAGCGGGAAGTTAAAAAGGAACAAATTTTCGTTCCAAATATTTTATACAGCTTTTTGAAGATTTATACAGATTACCGGCAACACTGTCTAACTTATTCCGACGAATGTATCCGAAGAAGACACTTATAAAACGATTCTTTCCGACTTATAACGAGATAGAGGTATATTAGAGATAATATATATATAATCAGGGCCGGATTTGGAGGTCTAGAGGCCCTGGAGCAACGATGAAGTGCAGGCCCCTTCCGAATGAAAACAAAATTTCGTTTAACAAAAGCCTTTCAAAAATGTATTCGCAACAAATAAATTCTTTTAACAAAGAATTTATTAAAAACTAAATTACCGCGTTAACGAATAAAACTTTGCGAGATTTTTTTTAACGAAAAGTCGTTAATGATTTCGCTACAATTTAGTTCCCGGAATAAATCACTTTCAATACTAAGTAGGCTCAACTTCGATAACCGGTTTTGTCCCATCGTCGTTCGGAGCCTATTCTTTATAATTTTCATTTTTGAAAACGAGCGCTCTCCAGTACAATTTGAGACCATCAACACTAAATAATACATTCTTAGTGTAATTTCAATGTTCGGAAAGGTAGCCCTAAAATTTTGATTTTCCAGAATGTGATAATAAAACAACTCCTTAGATTGGTCTTTTTCATAAGTCTATTAAAGATACAAATTGAACCAACTCATTACCAAGGCTAGGTTCTAAATCATCTTTGTAAATTTTCACCAGTTCCTCTGCTGCAGCATACAAATTTGCAGCGTTCATCTCCTCTAGAATCTCTAGATGATTGAGAAATCCAAATCTCGAACGAACAGCTTCGTAGGAATGCAATCTTTCAGTGAGAGACACACAAAGTTGATCAATCACTGAAATAAAACCAGACACTTTAAATTTTTCTCTTCGTGACAGATTTACGTTTTGTGTTTTCATAAAATCAAGTGGATTCAACTTCACACTTCTGTTTCTGGTCTGGTACGTGACTGAATGTATTGGATAGTATTTGACATTTGGTTAGCTGCTTCTTCGTATTTATCAAAATCGTCTCTTTTGTATTCCACGAATGATCCCAATGACTCCAATGCACGCATAGCTGATTCAAGAACCATTTTTGGATCCTGCAAAATTTTGTTTGTTGCGTTGAATCGCTCCAAAATGTCGTTCCCAAAGGTGGCAAATAGAGCGGCTTCGATACCACTCATTTTATCTAAAAGATGTGCTGCTTCTTTTCTCACAATATTTTTCTGCTCCTTATCAGAAGATATGCTGGTTAGAGTTTCTTCGATTTCAGAATATCCCATGACAATGGCCTTTGTGGCTTCAGCTCTACATGACCAGCGAGTATCACAAGATTTTTTAAAACATACGACTGTCCACTTTTTTTTTTTCGCTAATTTTTCATACAGGATTCGGTATCGTTGTGTACTTGCTGTAAAAAACGTATATAAATTCTGAATGAAATTAAAAAATTGCACTGCTAATGTACAAGAGTTAGCTGCCTTTCCAACTAAATTGAGTGAGTGACCACAGCATGGTACAAATGCTGATAATCGACGTTCAGCAATAAATTTAATCGTACTGACGACAATTCTAAGAATTTTTCGCCAATACTTAATTTGTTTTGCCTCTTGTATTGCTAGCTCTTGATCGATACGTCCTGTAACTTCTCCTCGTTGCACTGAATAACAAATGTCCATAAAATGATTTATGTTGCAAAAACTAACTTGGATAAACTCCATTTTTTAATCAGCTTCAATTATCAAGATTGGAATTGATAATTCAAATTGTGGTGGCCCCTCTCTTGTGGAGGCCCTGGGGCAGTAGCCCCGCCTGCCCTCCCCCAAATCCGGGCCTGTATATAATACATACTTTGAATGTATAAAATAGACCAGTCAGTAGGTATATCTCGAAATGCAGGCCATAATGGACATTTTCCACAGGAAGCTATTTTTTGCTGAAATTCCTTCAGGACAATCGCGATATGCGCCAATCGGATACCCTATGCTAAAATTTTATTTAACAAAATTGAAAATTTTTCCTTTTTTCGCTCCTATTAGGTATAATTCGGAAAATATTCGTTTATTTGTAAGTCTTAATAATATACCTTTAGGCTATGCTTTAAAAAGTTTCTTATTTTGTCTATGGTGCCGACAACCAAGCTTTTTATACATTGAAAACGTAGAACGTAGGAAAATTGTTTATTTCATATAAAATGAAAGATCCGGTAGGTATTAACAAATACAAAATTTATAGAAAAAAAAAGGATTTATTCACATTCGTAGTTACACAAAAAGAGATAATTCTTCAAACTCTCAATTGGCTAGTTAGGTGAATGGCTTCTCTACAAAAGATATGTAATTTAATTGGCAACTGTGATCAACTATTCCTACTCTAATTTCTTCCTTAAAGTAACGACAACCTCCATCTTCAGAAAGGACACACTGCTCGAAGTCCTACATAGTAATATAAATGTTAAAATAATATTTTTTGTATGTAATAAAACAAGCATTCTTTACAATTGTAAATTAGAACTAATGTAGTTGAAAGATTTATCCCAAAGTGGTCCAGTGGACTCAAGGACTAACAAATTTCGCAGTATTCGTTTCTTAAAAATGGAACGCGTTAATTCTTTAAGACAGAAACGTAAATAAACAACTCATTATAAATATATTGTCCTAAGAGTACCTATTAAAATAATTTATTACCTTTTTTAACCATTTTGGATCCGGTAAAGGTATATCAGGAAATGCAATTTTCCTTCTCATTAACTCCATTTAGGCATTTGATTAAAAAATGTTTGAAAATACTTCAGTTACTGTAGCAGTTTCAATGTATGTTATCGTTGTCTCATGTTCTTGTTCTCGGTTTTTGTGCATCGGCATTTATACTTTTAAGTTTATTTTAAATTTATTTATCAATTATATATAATGTGTAAAAATACACCAGTTGCTGTTACAGTTAGAGTAAAACCTTTAATTTCAACAGAAAAATGTAAAGATTGCCGTGAAGTTATTGAAGTAACTGAAGAACATCAACAAATCTGTATAAAGAGAGCATATATGTTCAAATATGTGTTCTCAAGCCAGATTTACCAAAAAATGGTTTACCATAAATCTATGAAATCATTAATCCACAAATTGCTTGGCATATGGACAAACAGGTTACGGCAAAATTCATACAATAGGTACAAACTTTTCCAAAACAAAAAATACTGTTGTAATTTAACAAGCTTTTAAAGGTATATTTAATTTTGTTAACAACAACTTTTCTTAATGTCGTTTTTATGTACAAAGATAGTTTATTTGATTTACTTAGTGATAAGTGCCTTAGAAATTCGGGAGACTCTTCATTATTTTTTTAGGCATACTTGTACCTAATTTAACTACAGTAGAAGTTAATGATGTTGAGGGGGTGATATCAGTATTACAGAAAGGTAGCCTAGGTCGGACAACAAGTGCTACTGCTATGAATGCCCAAAGTTGTATTATTATTTGTATGACTAAAAAAGAAAATCTAGTAATGATAGCATACATGCAAAATTATATTTTGTCGATTTGACTGGCAGTGAAAGAGTAAAGAATACTCATGCCACATTTGACACTTTTCAAAGAAGGTGTCACTAACAACAATCGAATTTTAGCACTGGAAAATTGTGTAAGGTGCTTGGGTGATGAAAGAAATACAAACAAGTTTGTACCTTATAAAGATCATATTCTAATAAGGCTTTTAGATTCATTGGGCGGTAACAGCATAACTTTGATAATTGTTTGTGTTAAACCGGCAGATTATAATATTGAAGAAACCTTATCAACGTTGCAGTATGCAGGCAGAGCGAAAAAAATTAAGAATAAACCCATTGTTAATCAAGATAATTTTTTAAGTTCGGCAAATCATAATGTTGAAGAAACATTATCAACACTACAGTATGTAAACAGGGATAAACAAATAAAGAATAAACTTATTGCCAATCAAGATCAAATGCCTGCACAAATTATAGTCTGAAACGAAATTAACCAACAAATAGTTTTGTTTTTGAACCTAGAAACAAAAAACATGGATAAATATGTATATGTCAGCGTAAGATTATCTTGCGAAATCGTAAACTATCTCAAACCATTTACAATTCAAGGGCATTATTTTTTGATTGTTTATAATCTGTCGAAAATTAGAACCAATGCAATAGGACAAAGTTAACAATGTCCGATTTGTATTACTTTAAAATTGTAAATAGTTTTGTACATTTTATAATCTTGCGAGATAGATTTTAAACACTAACGCTTTTTATAATCCTACGTTGACAATTTGACATTTACATAATTAAAATAATTATTATACCTTTTTCTCTAATACCACAATTTGTTTTTCTATTCTTGTACTTTTTTCTACATTGTTCTGATCTTCTTCCCGTGTTTCAAACGCCTTTCAGGATATGTACATACTAATTCTTCTTTTTCCTTTTGTAATTGGATATTTTTAGCTTCATTTAAGTCTACAATAATAATAAAAACGATATTTGTATTTGTTTACAATTTGAACTTTGTATAAATTACTTATGGATTAATAACATACTGATTGGTACTTATCAATTGCTTAGCGAGGAACTCTTTGGAATTCAAATCTTTCTCTAAATCAGTCAGTTGAACTGATTTGCATGCATTTCTTGTCGTTTAACAACATTGTTATCTTCTTCATTATTTTGATACTTTACATTGTGTTTATTCCTCTCTATTGCAGTAGAATAGTATATTCTGTAATAAGGTTAGAATGAAAATTCGATGCGAGTGGAGAATTCCGAACGCGAGCGTAGCGAGCGAGAGGAACCACGAGTTATCGAATTTTCATTCTAACCGTGTAACAGACTGTATTTTCTCCACGACCATGTAATAATTCTGTTTATTTAAATTGAAATATGTAGCAAAACAATTAGAACGTCGCACTGACAAACTGAGTGACAGTTTTAAAATTCGCAGGGCAATCTATGTTTTTTGTTGAGCAATTACAGAATGTTATTCCGTCACTAGTTATAGAATGGAAATACATGCAAAACACATAAGAAGCAAGTGTTTCAGAATGAATATTCTATCTCAAGAGTGAGAATGATCACTTTCTATTATTAAAAATGAAGTCGGAATTATTACATTCATTAATGGTCGTGGAGAATAGTATATTGTTTTACGAGCAAGGAATGATACTCATTTCCCACGAGTACGATGTTTGCTGCATGAGCCGCAGGCGAATGCTGCAAATCATACGAGTGGGAAATGAGTTATTCCTTGCGAGTCAAACACTATACTTTTTCTACGGTTATACCACATAATAATCCAATAATTCAAAAATAAATCAAATACAAAACAAAACATTACGATATAAGTTATATTATTTAAGTAAAATTAACTATTATTTACAATATTTACAGTTATCATACCTTAAATTTATTTGTTAATTCAGAAAAATAAGCTAAAAGCACAGTTTCTGAAACGGAATTTGTTGCCTTTTTCTTTTACCAGGTCACGAAACTTTCATATGCATTCTGGTACTTATGTTTTGAAATTTCGGGAATCAAATTCTGACAAGCTTCGTTTGCCGCTTCTCTTATTTCAGGAGGAGTTAATTCTAATTCATTTTCATAACTACTTAACATTTTTACTTAAATAACAATCTAATTTAAATAATGTATTAAAAACTATCTGTTGTACCTGTCACTAATTTATTACTGTCAACCTGTACCTACTGTTAGTCAAGTATATGAATACATGGTTGTCACAGTATACTTGATTAAGTTAAAACAATAAAGAAATGAACACTTTGTGTTATCAGATAAAGAAATGAGATATTTCTTTATTTGATATAACAATGTACCCCATTTCTTTAGAGATTACTGTCAAAAAATGATACATTTGTATAATAACCGTAGAAAAAAATGTTTTATATGTTAATCTATATAGGGTACCTACGATTTGCTTAAACCAGGGTTATACAAACAACTAGTTGGAATTATGTGTACAAACAGACCCCACCTCTTTTACAAATGTAGAAAATAAACTGGATTAGATTTGTTTTAAAACCTTGCCGATCGTTTTATCCCAAACTGACAAACTTTCGCTTTAAAATATGTAAAAGTGTGTATTCAATTATGGACCTTATAACATCTAAGTACAGATCTTCACTGTGCAATAAAACACTTTTTTATGCAATGCGTATGACTATAACGAATGTTAAAAGTTAATATTGGGAAATGCCCCAAGATGACATGCCAAAGAAATTTAACTTTGTAAGGAAATTTACCACTAAACTGGGAAGTAAATCTGAATGGGACGAAAATACCATATTGGGGCTAAGCCAAAACACCATAAAATGGTATACGGACGGCTCCAAGACAGATAAAGCAACAGGAGTAGGAGTGTTTGGACCTAGAACCAAATACTCAGAAAGCTTGGGTGCGTACCCAAGCATCTTTTCAAGCAGAAATTTGTGCCATCGAAAGATGTGTAGAATTTAATATTGAACGGAACTATCGTAGACAGAAGATTGCAATCATATCAGATAGTCAAGCAGCCATCAAAGCGCTGAACTCAGATACAATCAGTTCAAAGATGGTCTGGGAATGCCTAGGCAAATTAAATGAACTAGGACAGAATAACACTTTTACCCTCCTCTGGGTTCCAGGACACGTAGGAATAGAAGGAAATGAAATAGCAGACAAGCTGGCAAAAAAAGGAGCTAAAACCCCATACCTGGGACCAGAACGATCATGTGGAATCAGCAGTAGTACAAGCTTAGAAAAACTAAGGAAAAGATGGATAGCGAAAAATCCAAGTACTGGAATGATCTAGAAGGACTAAGACAATCGAAGACGCTCCTGGGAAACTATAACCGTAAGAGATCTCACAGCTGTCTTAACCTGAGTAAGAAAAACCTCCGAATTATAACAGGAATACTAATCGGTCACTGTCGATTAAGAGGACACATGAAGAAACTAGTATTAGTAGATGAAGCAAACTGCAGATTCTGTGAGGTAGAGGATGAAACCTCAATACACATACTTTCAGAATGCATAGCATTAAGTACTTCTAGGGTCAAATACCTACGGTCATACGAAACAGAAAGGGAAGAACTACCTAATTTAAAACCCAATGATATTATAAACTTTCTAAGGAAGATAGGACTAGAACTACTAGAAGAGCTGCTATAAGTCTGAGAAATCATCAGAAATATAGCAAGAAAAGGGGGACACAATAGATCTTATAGGTCGCAGGTGTATCTGTTACCCCTAACCACATACATACACATACATACATAATCTTGATGTGATCCTCAAAAATAAATTAACGAAGAACCAATAAACGTACGTAATGATTTGTACTTCACAACTGAAAATATTTCTTTTGTGCAGCTCTCCAGCTTTTGTGGTAAATTTAATACGCGAAAGTTTGCAGTTTGAACAGACCTAACATGAATTGATATAAAAGAGATGAGACATATTATATATCCACAAAATAAAGAGAATCTAAAGCAATATAAGCACTATTTTTTAAAGAAATTGATTAAAAAAGTAAATCTAATGACTTCATACATGAAATTAGTGATTAAATTGAGAAACTGTACAAGAACTGTTCCTGAAATTATAGATTAGTAACTACTAATTACTTATTCGCAGATTTTTGAAGATTTTTCAGCAACTATAAAACATTTATGAAAACGAATAGGAAGTAGATACATCAAGTTTTCCAAAAAAAAATACTTAAAATTCGTAATATTAAAAAGGATTAGGAATGGTTTGATAGAAAAATAGATATCTTACTCTATTTGTGCAATCATTGGATCTTGATTAACAATGGGTTTATTCTTAATTTTTTTCCTGCTTACTGTAATGTTGCTAAGGTTTCTGCAATATTATAATACGCTGGATTAACACAAACCATCATTAAAGTTATGCTATTATTTCCAAATAAATCTAAAATGCATATTTTTTGTCATCAAAAGAGTACTAATCCAACAATAACAACTTCTTACCTTTTAAAAGCCTTGTTAGACTATGATCTCTATACGGTACAAATCTGTTTGAGTTTTTTCATCATACAATTTCCTAATGCTAAAAGTCCTTTGTTATTAGTGACACCTACTTTAAAAGTGTCTCCTGTAGCATGAGTGTTCTTTACTCTTTCACTGAGAGCCAAATCGACTAAATATAGTTTTGCTTGTATTATGCTATCATTACTAGAAATAAAAATTAAAAATTGATAGAAGCATACAATCTATACAAATAATTTAATCATTAACTTACCAATTTTCTTTTTTAGTCATACAAATATTAATACAACTTTGGGACATTTATAGCAGTAGCACTTGTTGTCCGACCTAGACTGTCTTCCTCTAATGCGGATAAAACCCCCTCAATATTATTAACTTCCACTGTAGTTAAATTAGGTACAAGTATGCCTATCGTAAAAACAACACTTAAAATCGTAAAAAAAGTTGTCTTTAACAAAATTAAATATACCTTTTAAAGCTGTGGAATTACACTAGTATTTTCTGTGCTAGAAAATCTCGTACCCATTGTATGAGTTTTGCCGGAACCCGTTTATCCATATCCCTAAAAAATGTCGTCAACATTTTTGTGTCAGAAAGAAAAAGTTTTTAGATACAATAAAAAAACATAGAAGATAGTAAATTATAAACAATAGAAGCAACTTGAGAAATATAAAATTAGACACCTGGATTAATGGATTTACTTACAGATTTATAGTAAACTATTTCTTGGTCAATTTGGGTTGAACATATGTGTAGGTACTCTCTTTATGTAATCCATTAATAAAGATTTGTTAATGTTCATCAATAATTTCAATAACTTGACGGCAACTTTTACATGGAAGTATAGTATATTACTTTACGAGTGGAGTAAATTGCATATTACAGCGAGTGTGTTTGGCCCATGAGCAAGCTTGCGAGCGAATGGGCTAAAGAAACGATCTAAAATATGCAATTTTTTCCTCGAGTAAAGTACTATGCTTTACCCATGACTTACCAAACGGTTTTGTATAAAACAAAAAATAACAAACATAAAATTAAAATTTTCGCATAGGTTGTCAAAAATATTCGATTTCGCAGACAGTTCTATTTACTTACTTCACTAGTGGAGTAAATAAAACTATAACACAACTCCTCAATAATTTGACACTTACTGACAGAGATATAGGTTAAAAAATAGGCAATTTACTTATGAGTCGTGGGTAAAAGGTTTTACTCTAACTGCTACAGTAACTAGAGTATTTTCACACATTGTATAATAATATAATCTATATATATAAAAAAGGATCTGTTTTTATGTAAGAAATTTATGGACTCGAAAACTACTGGACCGATTATTATGAAAATTGGTATATATATGTATTTTTCCACGGAGAAGGTTTATATGATATGCTCATTGATGCCACTCGCCACCAGGTGGCGCTGCAAAGTAGCAACTTCTGTCCCGTTCAACCGATTGTCATGAAAATTGGTATGTATATGTATTTTTTCACGGAGAAAACGAATATGCTATGCTCATTGATGCCACTCGCCACCAGGTGGCGCTGCAGAGTAGCAACTTCTGCCCCGTTCAACCGATTGTCATGAAAATTGGTATGTATATGTATTTCTTCACGGAGAAAACGAATATGCTATGCTCATTGATGCCACTCGCCACCAGGTGGCGCTGCAGAGTAGCACCTTTTGCCCTGTTCAACCGATTGTCATAAAAATTGGTATGTATATGTATTTTTTTACGGAGAAAACGAATATGCTATGCTCATTGATGCCACTTGCCACCAGGTGGCGCTGCAGAGTAGCACCTTTTGCCCTGTTCAACCGATTGTCATGAAAATTGGTATGTATATGTATTTTTTCACGGAAAAAAACGAATATACTATGCACATTGATGCCACTGCCCACCAGGTGGCGCCGCAAAGTAGTAACTTCTGCCCCGTTTAACCGATTGTCATAAACATTGGTATGTATATGTATTTTTTGAGTGAGAAAACGAATGTGCTGTGCACATTGATGCCACTTGCCACCAGGTGGCGCTGCAGAGTAGCAACTTCTGCCCCGTTTAACCGATTGTCATGAAAATTGGTATGTATATGTATTTTTCAACGGAAAAGGTTTGTATGATATGCTCATTGATGCCATTCGCCACCAGGTGGCGCTTCAGAGTAGCAACTTCTGCCCTGTTCAACCGATTGTCATGAAACTCAGTATGATGCTGTATTTTTAATGGTTAATATAAATATGATATTCGTATTAATGGCAGTTTCCACCAGATGGCGCTTCCATTAAACGAGCAACCACAACTTATTTGATTACTTTATATCACGCCACCGTAAGGTGGCGCTATTGATACCACATATATTTAAACGAGCAATCCTTATCTATATATATAAAAATGGATGTTTGTATATATGAAATCGATAGACTCAGAAACTATTTGACCGATCGTTATGAAAATTGCTATGTACATGTATTTTTCCACGCAGAAGGTTTATATGCTATTCCCATGGAAGTAACTCGCCACCAGGCGGCGCAGTAAAGTATCGACTTCCGCCCCGTTCAACCGATTGTCATGAAAATCAGTATGATGATGTATTTTTAATGGGTAAGATGAATATGATATTCGTATTAATGAAAGCTACCACCAGATGGCGCTTCCATTAATCGAGCAACCACTACTTATTTGATTACTTTATATCACGCCACCGTAAGGTGGCGCAGTTAATATCACATATATATTTAAACGAGCAATCCTCACTTAAGTATTGTGACGCCACCGGAAGGTGGCGCAGTTAATATCATTTATATTTAAACGAGAAATTCTTACTAATTTAAGTATTGTGATGCATCTAATATATTTTATCGATAAACTACAAAATATAACGAAAAAAAAAATAGTATAAACCTGATAACTAATGAGAAAATATGACGATGATTTGCGGTACGAAGTCCGCCGGTTCAGCTAGTTACTAAATAAATTTAAAATCTACTTATAAGTATAAATGTCGGTACACAAAAACCGAGAACAAAAACATGAGACGATACATTACTTCATTGAAACTAATACCTTGAGCCACTTCGTGTTTTATACGTTATAAATTGGGCCCAATTCACACAGAACGGACTTCGGACAGAGATGAGGTGCAGACCTTTGTCCCTTCCGCGGCTCCCATGTGTAAACAAATGGTACAAATTTCACAGAAGAGACGTCTCTTTGAGAGCACGCCAGTTCCTCACCACGTGTTTCCCCGTTTATCTTTATTGACTTCAACAAAAATTTCGCGAGAAATTGGCATAAAAAGTTCCTGAAAAAAATACGGTTTACAAAAGAATATAGTAATTTTCATCAAGACAATAGACATGTTCAGATAAGTTTGTTAACAATAGTTAAATTGAACAAACTAAAGTACGAGTTGCTTGAACACTCACCGTATTCACTAAATTTGGCTCCCTCCGACTATTATCTCTTCAGAAACTTCAGAAAATACCACCATACCGAGCCGGTTGATAAATTTGAATTTTAAGTAGTTTATTATTTTCTGGGGGTTACAATAGCAAGTATTTCTATTGTTTAATGTGAACGATTAAAATTATTTATTGAGCAATTAATATCTGTTATAAGTAAGTATGTGGCTCTAAGTAATAGGAAACGGTTTTGAGAATCCGCTAATGGATCTAGTTAGAAATTGATGTTGTTTTTACCACGTAATGAATAGCGGTACAGTTAACTGTATTCATTCTTTTTTTTATAAATGAAGTTTAATTTTACGATAGCTTTACATTGGTCTATCTACCTGGTTCATATATATACATTTAATAAAAGTAATAACTCAGATATTAACGTTTTAATAGATCTTGAGACTTATTCATTTTTACCAACCCAAAAAACTCTCCGAGTATTAAATTTTAGCTAATTTCATGAAAATTTTTCATGAAACTCCAGGAGACTACGTAAAAAGTAGGTTTCCTGTGCACCAGATATTCGAGAGACCGCTGTCAATACCATAGTCGTTCTAAGCAACCCCAGAAGCCACAAATATCGAGTTTGTGCTAATTTCATGACGATTTTACAGAAAACTCCAGTAGTCAACGTAAAAAGCGATTTTTGACTGACTTTATGACGAATTTTCTAGAAAACTTCATTTCATAACAAATTTACAAAAAGCTTAGGATATGATGCAAAAAGTAGGTTTCTTGTTCAAAAAGTACTCTGGAGATCGCAGTCGATATAATATTTGTCCTTAATGACTTCAAAAACTTCTAAGTATGGATTTGTCCCTAATTTCATGACGAATTTTCCAGAAAACTTCTGGCGACGACGACGTAAAAAGAAGAATTTCCTGGGCACGAGGTATTTTTGAGTTCGCGACCCCAGAAACCTTCGAGTATAGAGTTTTCGCTATTTCTATGACAATTTTACAGAAAATTCTAGGAAGGATAAAATAACTTCAGTGGTTCCCTTAATTTAAGAAAATATATCTAATATCTAATATGAATAAATCACATTTTATTTTCATAAAACTAACAGTTCATTTATAGGCAATAAATAAATAAATAAATAAATACTTAAATTAACTATCCTATATCTACTTATTTTTAGTTTTAGTAATTTGACGGACAATTTTTATGATCAGTTCGTATAAAATATGCCCTAGATATACCCTGTTTGTCTAAAGTTTTATAGGCTTTCTCCATTACTTTTAAAGAAGGATGTTTCTCCCTTGTTAGTATCCAAGCATTTCCTAAAAAACAAATTAAAAAAAAATGCGTATAACATTTTTTTTATTTAAAGTAGGTATACTACTTACGTGTACTGAAAATTCCAAAATTGCTACATGACCAAACTACCGAATAATTATCATAATCTGTTCCTAATACCCAATATGGAGCGTCAATGTTTACTGCAATCAAAAACGAAAGCAATAATTAGATTTGATTATAATTATTATTAAACAATACAATTTACACTAAAAACGAATAATTAGACTTACTTGGTAATGATGGGAAATTAATAGTTAATTTCGCTTCATCTGATCGTGAGATTTGATTGGCATTGCCTTCAATTGAGCTATGAATTCCAGTACTGTAATATTAATATTTATTAAAAAAATAACTATCTATATGCTTGTTAATGACTTACAATGTACTAATTTGTTGATTAACAACATTTAAAACACCTGAAGTATCAACTACATAATCAGCTGTAACACATTTTCCTCCAAATTCAAATACTGCAAAGTACCTTTCTGCTTCATACCATTTTCCTGCATACTGTAAAAAAATATTGCCGGAAAAAATCCAATTTTAAGGTAATATGTAAGTTTTTTTTAATGCAATGAGGTTAATCCAAGATAATATGGTCCAACTTACTGCTGACCGTTATTTTTTAAACAACAACTGATACAAAATAAATAGATAAGTACAACACAGCTTGAAATATCATCAAAAATAAATAAATTTAAATTCATAATATCAAATTTCCGTGTACTCAGTACTGATTCATATACACAGAAACCTCATTTGAAAATACAATACTGACCTTTTTAACGTCAAAATTGGTGACTGTTTTGATGTCAGGACAAGGACCGAAATACGGAACTTGTGCTATTGATATTTGAATAACTGTTAAAAAAAGTACTGCCAAAATGAACATCACAAACGTTTTAACTTCTGCACGTGTAAAATGTACATCGACTAATAAAATCTTCTGCAGATAATGTCTTCTCGACTGTCAGTAGGTCACTATAACGGTTCGTAGCCTGTCATCCATATAATCTTTCGATGTAATGTTCACTGTAACAATGCATTATGTAGATAGGTAGATGGAAACGGGGTCGGTTGATATTAATTTTAATTTAACGGATATCAAAGATTATTATATATTATTAATAAAATGTATAACGAGTGACCAATAAGAAGGTTTCTGAAAGCTGCTTCTGTTTGGTATTCTTTATTATTGAAACGTCTACATAGTTTTTTGCAAAAAATCTTATTCATAACATACGATATTGTAAATATCTACATCCTTAACAAAGAGCCAAAAATTTTTAATATGTGCACTTGATTTACAGCTAGCAAATAAATACACACTTATATCACAATTTTTTCGCATGTCCTCACCAAGAACAATTACCATTGGCACATTATTCCACCAACAGATCTATATCTTTCTTGAATAATTCTTATGGCTGCTGCTCGAAGAATTCTTTTACAGCATCATTTTGTAATTTTTAACACTTTTTAACCAAGGATGACCCAAGGATGTGAATATCAGATGACGATAAATCGAGACTATAGGGTGGATACTTTAGAGCATATTAGTATCCTCCACTTTTTTCACTGTAGATTTTTTCACTTCTTTGGGAAGATAAGACTGAGTATTGTCGCACTAAAAAATTACACCACGTAAAACCTCCCCTAGACGTTTTTGTCTTATTGCTTCATGAGGCTTTGTTCAAAGTTTTTTTTTTATAGTCTTATGTTGATATGCACTTTAGAATCTGTAAAATTTATGGGCAAAATTCCCTCATGGTCGAAAAAAAAAAAGATCTTAACATCTTTTTCTCTGTCAGATAGATAGATATAATCATTGGGTTAAATGTTAGCCGTGTATCACTACATCCATCATCTCTAGAATAGGATTAGAGAGGGCACCTTGTCTAGTCCTGCCCTTAATGAGACTTAATAGCCTTGACAGTGTTTTCTCCACCTAACTTGGAGCAGTCGTTTTCTCATCTCTCATTAACATAAGACATGAAATGCGGTTCCCTCCTCCGGAATAGCCTCTGTTGAAACACCACACCCAGGTATTAGGCTTCTGTGGCCATGGGTACCAGCACGTTATTCAGCGTTATCGGTTTTAAGCCTTGCCTTTTATTTGTAAATGGTACAACTAACCCCTTTTGGGGATCAATGTTAGGACTTGATCCTTGCACCACTTATACTCCGTATTCATTGCAGTCTGCATCCACTCTGAGACTGTACTTAGAAACCTTCCCTGAACGATTATGACCAAATCATCTGCAAAACCTAGGCAGTGAAAGCATTCTTTCTTAAGAAAGTCCAAAACAGCATGAAACTGCAAATAATCTCTTGAGCAACTAGCTTAATACAACAAAATAACTTTTTTGTTTATAGAGATAATCGGAGATTAGATTGCTGATAGGCTTGAAAAAATGGAGCTAGTATTTCTTTTTTTTTTTGTAGCATCTCCAAATGCTTTATTATGGATGAAGTTTGACATCAAGATAAGGAACTCACTGGAAAAACACTCCAGACCAAAAACGAGAAAAAAGGTTAATACGGTCTTCGCTCCGTTACAAAGTGGACAGTGCAATATGCAGATTCTGTGAATATGCAAACTATTCAGTACTATAAAAAAAAAGAAGGAATTGAAGTAGTTTCATAATAAAATCAAGCATATAAAAAGCTATTATATTATTTTTATTTTCTACAATTAAAGCTATAATACTAAGAATTTTTTTGTACATGAAATACTACTACATAAATAATTCCATTAAGACCTAAATCTAAATCTAATTAGTCTTTGTTTCTGTTACAGTTACTTTTTCTTCACTAGTTTTTAATGGTACATAAATCTCAGCGGGTGTTTGAGGTAAAGGTAGCAATTCTTCTTTTGGAGCACTTGATAAAGCTAATCCTTCAAGTGTAGTTGGTCCTACTCTAATATCTGATTTTAATTGATTATTTCTAGCATTATTCTGTTGAACAGAATTATTTTCTAATAACAGTTCAGCTACTGGTGTGGGTTTTATTGGATTCATAGATGTTGCTTCAGATTTAGAAATATCGGGTAAACTCAGTTTATCATCAATAATATTTTCAGATTTAGTATTTGTTGATACAACTTCTGTTTTGGCTGCCAATGAATTATTTTCCTCAGATTTTATTGGTTCTCTGTTTACAGAATCATTATTTTCCTCATAGTTTATTGGTTCAGTGTTTACAGAATCATTATTTTTCTCAGAGTTTATTGGTTCACTGTTTACAGAATCACTATTTTCCTCAGGGCTTATTGGTTCACTAATTACAGAATCAGTATTAGCGGTATCTCTTTGAGGTTCAGTTTCTTGTACTTTGGTAGGTTTAACTTTTGAACTACTATCGGAAGGTTCAACTAAATTAGAGTGATCGTCTTTAGATTTACTAGCTTCATTTAATTCTATATGACCATCTACTGATTTACTTGCTTCAGCTAATTCCACGTTATTATTGTTTGTAGATAAAACACTCTCGCTTGATTGCACAGATTTCTTATCATCTCCTCCAAATAGTGTAAGAGGAACTTTTCTCTGAGGTAATCCTATTGGTTGAGCAACAGTAGATTGAGCTGTAATTCCATTAGCAGCATTTATATCTGATGCAGCTAAAGCACATTCCTTCTGATCTGTTTTTACGAAGAAACTTCTACTAATTTTAAATTTATCCAATACTCCATAAACCTTTTGAAGTACATTGGCAGGTGGAAGACGATCTCTGGTCATAACCCAGACACTCTCTGAAATACAAAAGAAAGTATAGAATATCAGAATATACAAAACTCTACTATATATAGAAAGGACCTTAAAACTTCCAACAATATTTTGATTATGAATATTATTATGAAGAAATCAAAAGTTTAAAGCTTCTTAGTGGGACCGATAAAAAATCAAGTGTCCCTCAAGCAAATAAAAAATAACACTTACGAGCGTTAACAAGTCCAAATCCACTACAACTCCATATTACAGCGTAATTATCATAATCAGTCTCCAGGACAGTAAGACTTGCTTGAGTACTTATAGGGGTTGTTGAATATTTCACATTGAGTTTACCTTCACCAACTCTACCAGTGAGTTCCATATATCCATCTATTACTCGTTTGATTCCAGTTCTAAAACAAGTTAATTAATTAATTTATCGTTTTCAACATAAAAGAAACTTGCTAATCTTATTCAGTATTAGTCCATGAGATAACGTCCCTATATGGATTTAATTCATGTTTGGCAATATGATAAACGTAAGTTCGTGCAAACATTTGCAACTAGTCGAAAGGGTGGTTCATGTATTTTTTGTCTGGAAATCAAAACGATAAACATTTTGGTTTTTGAAAAGTTGCCAGACTAATTCCAATGTTCACCTTTTTGGCATTAAGATCACTGAAGTTTATTTAGGCTTCTAAAATAAAACTCGACTTCGAACTTTGGAAAGACTTTGGCAATTTTCACAACAAAAATGATCATCGTTTCGATTGCGAGACAAAAACGAAATGAATATTTTTTTCTTGCAGTTTACTCTTAAGAACCACCCTTTCCAGTAGCTTAAACTATATGGCATTTAAGAATCGTAAATTATTTTATAATGTCTATTTCTGTACTAACCACCAGACACTTTAAAATGAGTAAAAAACTTTCTTTTTTTTATTTAAAATGAAATTTTTTTCAAAATCTTCGAACAAGGATCAGTCAGTAAAACCAAATAATTTTTTTTCACACCTCCAAATGACTCCAAATCAACATTGTGTTGGCTCACTGCCTATATAGAATTTTTTTAACTATGGCTAGAATAGCTTTTAAATGATTGATTACTTATTTTTTAATAAAATATCGATAAATATTACTTACAGTCTATTGGTAACTTCATTTGAAACATAAATTTTTCCATTAGGTCCTTTTGCATAATCAGTAACAACGCATCTAGAACCAACTTCTGAAAATTGGAAATATCGTTCAGCTTCGTACCATTTTCCCAAAAAGCTCTCAATATCGAAATCATTCATAGGTAAATAATCCGGGCAGAACCCAAGATTGGGTATCTGAGCTTTCGCTATTATGATAGCACTAAAGAACAAGTACGCGCGGAACATAACTACAAATTAAACTTCCGAATAGTTGTTGAAGAGTATTTATACGTAAAGACCTAAAACCGCTATTTGTGTTTTTACTCGGTTGATTAAATCCACGAGTAATTAATATCTACTCAACAAAATAAATAAAGGCCCAACCTACTCGCGGTTATTTTTATAAAATTTCATTCATTACTAATTATCAACGGTATTTATAATTCTTCAAAAAGGCTAATAACCGAGATTGGCCTTACGAACTTCTAACAGTTCAATCAAGGATTCAAGTCATAATTTATGTCACGATTTTGGTCCAGTTTGATGACCATCTGATGCGTGTACCGATTTTTGACCAACTTTATACCTTGTTTACACACAAATTTTACTATTTTAACGTCCACTTTTATAGTATAAAAAATAGAGCGTTGGTTATTCAATAAAATCTATTAAATATTAAAACGGTTTAACATTTAAATGGATTATTAGCGAAATTTATTTATCATATTAAATATTTTCTATAAGGAATTTTATTGTTAACTGTATGAAATAAATAATATATACATTTGGATTTGTCCATTATTTGAGCTTAAGTTACCATTTTTATGTCAGTTTCTGTTGTATTTCTAAATGTAGATATTTTTTAAAGATGAAAGCTGTGGGATATATATGGTCACCGGTCGTACTGCAGTCTAGTTAGGATTATTGTAGTTCTTTCATTGGTTAACGCAACCCACTACAGAGGATCTTGGTACCCTCCACTAGTTTGTACAATTTCTTAGGAATGGGTGCCATATGTCTGTGACGACACTTTAAAGTCTCCAAAAATGGACGTTCTTCTGCAATCCAAAGCTGTGCAGTGCTACGCGTTAAAATTTTGCACCAAATTGGACAAAACAGCTTCGGAAACAAGCAATAAAAGCTGCTTTTTTCAATACGACCCGGAAACCAACCGCCAAAGCTCATACTAGTTGTCTCCGCGGTAAACTTATCCCAGTATTTGGCTTCTAAAGGCAACAGCCTCCTTATTTACTCGATATGTTACCCTGTGAATTTTTCTGTTCCCTAGAACAAAATTGGTGGTCCAAGAAACCGATTTTGAGTCGATTACGAACATCCAGGCGGCCGTGAAGAAGGTACTTGCGGACATATCAGTCGAAGCGTTCCAGAAATGTTACGTAACTTGAAAAACGAGGTGGAATCGTTGTATAGCTGCCCAAGAAAACTACAGAGTTGTATGGATATATTAAACTGATGTGTTAAAAAAATGTGAAAGAAAATTGGAGAACAGGTGAGTATAAGTGAAGAGCAGTTTGGATTTTTGCCTGAGAGAGAAACGACTGGTGCTGTTTTTAATGTGAAAAGAATAATGAAGAGATGGCGTGAATTGCAGCGTGATATCCACTATGCTTTTATAGATTTAGAGAAAGTGTATGATAGGGAGCCGAAACAAGAAGTATGGAGATGTATACAAGTGCAAGATATGAGGGAACAAAAACGAAAATAAAAAGCTGTGTTGGGGTTACGAAAGGATTTGGAGTACATGATCGGCTCCACTAGGGGTTAGTGCACGAGTCTCAATCTGTTTAGTAAGGTGATGGATGTTATGACTGACGTGATAAGAGTTGAGATTTGATGAATACGGATGATATGGTGATTGTAGATTTGGTAAAAGGGAGATTGGAAGGAAAACTTGTGCTTGAGAGTAGAGGGATGAGAGTGAGTACAAGACTTAGTATTTGATGACAGACGAAACGAAGGAAATTAAAATCAATCTGCAGATCCAAGTAGATACTGTCCAAAACTTCTGTGTTAGAAAAGAAATTAGGGTTAAAGGGTGAGAAGAATCATAGAATTACCTAAATGTGGATGGATGAAATGGAGAAGAATGAGTAGAATTTCGTGTGACAGGAATTTTAAAATGTTAATGATTATTACAATTTGCATTTTAAAATCGATAGTATACATTTTCAATGTGATATTTAACAAAGAGTCTATCGTCCCAGTAAACAACTTCTTACGTCTTTTTTGTACTGCAGAAATAAATCTAAAGTAGGATCATAAATTCTATCAATGATTTTCTGTTTTATAAGTAATTTTTCTATTAGAAAAGTGTGTCACTTTAGTAAGTAACTTTTTAAAATATAAAGTGATTCTATAGTTCACGAAGTATAGATACCAGGAGTTTAAACGTAATGTTAAACAAATGGTCTCAATTTAGGGGACAGAACTATTGCCGGTAGAGTGCGCCCGTGTTCAAGAGATACTCGTTTAAATCATTACGCGGGAAGGTTTGTTACTTTTGACAGCTTTTATGACAACTAATTTTAAATAAATAAAACATGCGCATTATCGTTGTATGTATTCAGGCGTCAGCGCCAGCGTATTGTCAAAATTACATGTTTATCAAAGTTGTTATTCTAGTTTTGTTTTGAAACTTGTCTTTCATAAATAAAAGAATATAGTTATCTGTGTTCTGATTCCTTATTGTTGTGCAAAAAATGGAGTTTTTTGAAGAAAATTCTTTCAATTTTTATAAATATAACGGGCAACGGGGCAACGCTGCAATATCGAAAATACGACTCATGAAAGGTACTGTCAGGGATCGATCACTTCCAAACTCACTTCACATCACACGTTCGAAAATAGGGGTCCTCTGGTATCTATACTTCGTGCTACCTTCGCCATCTGTTAGATTAAATTTCTACTACCATTTGGTTGGTTCGTAGTAATTTACTTTCCTAATATTTAGTTGATTGAATTGTATATAATATTAAATGTATACTCTTTATACAATGTTTCAATATTACTTTCGCAAATGTATTTAAAAGTTCATTATCACGACATGAAACTAGGAATAGATATATTTATATACCTGTGGGACCAATAGTTTAAGATTTATTCTAATAGATGACACTACCTTACTTTTATAAGAGCCTGTGTTTTCTGATTTAAGTTGAAAGTATGTAGGTACTACAAAACGGATAGGTATATTTTATTTTCGAAAGAACTGATAAATTTGAATGTTTAATGCCAACTATTTGCCCCAATCTCAGATGTCTCCTTTTCGAGTATCCCTGCTTGGTATTCTAGGGTTAAATAGATATTATCTTAATAAAAATTTATTGCCTTGAAAATATTTTCTTTAGAGTTTTCTACTGAAAGATAAGAATTATTGAAGTTATACTTCTATTCGTACACCCTGTAGAAAAAGATTGTGTAGACTTAAATGGGAAAAATCATTACATATGTAATGGTGTGAGTAAGAGAGAGACAGAAACACTTATAAGGTATATTGGTCGGTAAAAACAAAGATAAAATATATACCACATGTTATTAGTCATAACTATCAGTCCTTTGAATACCGTTTAAACATTCAGTACATTGAAAAGGGATAGATATACAAAAAACAGTCTGAACTAATGTATGAATATCATAGTGACGGACCACATGATTATTTGACAGATTATTTTATAATTCTGTCACGTAAGTATACATATAATAATATATTAATAATAATATTCAGTAATGAGTATTGTATTGTAGTCTAAAATACCGTCACATGGTTGCAGTATATTTTGCTCCATGCTTTTAAGGTTGTTGGATACATAAACAGAGTTTTTACCAATAGTGGAGGAAATAAAGCACCAAAACCTCCGAATTTTGTAACGTAAGATGGATCGGAATGCGTTTTTTTTGCATTGGATTCGTTAAAGTATCAGAAAATTTGTCGCTATATTTTATAATGTAAAAATGGAAATTGCATTTCTGCATTCGAAAAGTACATTCCGAACAGACAATAGAGAGAAAACTTACAACTCGGTAAGTATTGCTGAAAATGGGTTCAATTTATATACTCGGTGTTTTTGGAGTCGCTGAACACGAATATCACGATTCCGAAAGTCTCCGCGGCACTTGGTGTCTAGGGTATTTACCTCTTCTCCTGGGGTTTTATGTAAATTCTGTACGAAATCAGTGCACACTTGGTACTCGGTGGTTTTTTTGAGTCGCTAAATACGATTATAATAATAGCGATGGTGTTCGAAACACCTGGTGCTTAAGACGGACCTCGTCTCCAGGAATTTTATGAAAATTCTATACAAAAAGAGTGTGCACACGGTACTAGGATGTTTTTGGAGTCGCTTACCACGAATATCATATAGAAGTATAACTTCTGCCGGCAGTCCCACTGACTGCCACACTAGTTTTTTTATTTTTACATTTAACTTACGCACTAACGGATTAGTTTGGGTACCATTTTAAAAATGTATATTTGTAAAAGTAGTCATATTTATTTGTAGATTGCAAATGATATTAATAGTAACTACATTACTTTTGAGCATAATGAAACCATTGTTGAGATATTATGGCCCAATTTCAAGACTTCCTGTACAATAATAAACCACTAGAGTCAGATTATTATCACGATTAAAGTTGCTAAAAGAGTTCCATATAACAATTTAACCAAGCATTGGCGCCTATACATAATTTGACCTTAATTTCTTAAATTCTTTTTTCATTCAGTGACCCTTCATATGTGTAAAGTGAATAATATCGCATGCATACAATATTCAATCTACTTCTGACTTCCTTCCAACTGGGTTACAACTGAGGGACCCAGTTCTAAAAATAATTGTGAACGTTAGTAAATTTTAAATAAAAATTAACAAGTTCAAGAATTTAGCTCTCGATAATTATCAACCAATTGAATATAAACCACAATTTGTTAGAATTTACAATAAAATTAATTATTAGAACATTTACTATGGATTACTCATTCCAGTGGCGGACACTTGAGGTAGGCAAATACCAAAATTTCAGTGTAACACATTTTATGTAAAAGTGTGATATAATTAGAAAAGGCTATTGCTAATGGTTGTATCTCAATGACTTGGTTTAAAAATTTATTTCTAGCCCTTCTATGATACTTTTTCAAATGCGCACGAAGTCGTGGACACAGGAAATGTATGCGAATGCCAGAAAAGTATGACCGATAAAATTGGAGTTACGGAAGGATTTGGGGCGCCACTAGGGTTCGATGTTGAATTCCTATTTGTTTAGTATGGTGGTGGATGTTATCACTGAAGGGTTAAGATGTGCAGGATATGATGTATGAGGATAATATTCTCAAAGAAACGAAACGAATGGACTTAAAAGTGGATAAAAATGAGTGAAATGATTGTACAAGAAAAGGAGAACCGATGGATGGATAGAAGATGTTGCAGGTGGAGACTATATTGAATATGAAAACTGAAGTCTTGTAAAAAACCTTAATTTCCAGACTTTGCATAAAAAAAGGAAAATTTGTCAAAACAAATTTGAACTTAATTATATATTTTCGTCAAGTAAAGACCTTCTCAATTCAATATTTTAATATCACATTTTATAAATTAAACATAACGCAAGAAATATTGTAAGCCACATACAAAAAAATGTACAATTAGACTTAACTACTTGATTGCAGTTTCCTGCTAATCAATTGTCATTTCAGTAAAAGGTTTATCAAATAGATGTCAAAGATAATAATAGTATACCTAATACTATTATGACGTTTTACAGAGTCTTTGAAAATTAAAGAACATATAGACCGTTTACTAAGAACCAACAACTACTTCCCTGGCTATATGCCACGACGGACATTGAATTACAGTTCAAAGTAAAACGGGGTTAGTATATCTGCAAGATAGAACTAACCATTTTAGTTTGCAATTCGATAGGATATCACTTGTAGACCGGTTTCGACGTATTGCGTCTCATCAGTACAAGGAAGATATCCATCCAGAAGCTCTAAGAGATGTCGCTATTATCGCACTTTTAACATTTTCTTTACTAAAGATAATGTATTTGTGTGATTTCAGACATATCTCCAATCTAGTTGCTCTTAGAGCTTCTGGATGGATATCTTCCTTGTACTGATGAGACGCAATACGTCGAAACCGGTCTACAAGTGATATCCTATCGAATTGCAAACTAAAATGGTTAGTTCTATCTTGCAGATATACTAACCCCGTTTTAATTTGAACTGTAATTCAATGTCCGTCGTGGCATATAGCCAGGGAAGTAGTTGTTGGTTCTTAGTAAACGGTCTATATGTTCTTTGATTTTCAAAGACTCTGTAAAACGTCATAATAGTATTAGGTATACTATTATTATCTTTGACATCTACAATTAGACTTTTTTGCTGATAATTCTTGTTATTAAAAAAAAAATTAAATTTTATTTCACCTTTATGTTTGTTGGTTATGCAAGTAAAATAAATACAAGAAAAAAACATCTTTTTTATTTTCTTACACTATTTACAATCTAGATATTTACAATTAACAAATCTAACAAAATACTAAGTTACCACATTTGTACCAAGTTTCATAATCAATCGTGCCAGAAGAATTCTTTCAAAATAATTTTTTTATAAAATTAGTGTTTGTTAACTTTTTCTACGAAAATTAAATAAAAAAAAACTTTTCAATTGTTGACCAAATAAGAAAGTAATATTAAATTGTTAACAAAAATCTAATATGGCTTTATTTCCATATTTGGGAGGTCTGTCAATAGTTAGAATGAGAGCAAATTAAAGAGAGATGAATAAGTTACAAAGTTTGTATAATTCAACTTAATTTTTACTTCTTTGGTGTGTATATTAAAAAAAATATACGATCATATTTTCCAGTTTTATAGTAAAAACTTTATAAACAATTAATATACAAATGTTACATACAAAAACAAAAAATGCTCAATTTTTTTCTAGTAAATTTTAGAAAATATTTCTAAATTCTTTTTTTGGTAATATAAAAATATTAGGATGTTAACTGTTTTATACACTACGCAACAAAATCATCGCAACCATTTTTTTTACCGAAAATTCAGTACTTTTCAAATGCTTGTAACGCCCTCAATTATTGTCGTATTAAAATGATTATTTATTTATTTTTTTAGGCAATTAACTGAGCTATATTCAGTGGTGGTCGGTTCATAAGAGCACCTCAGCATGTGAACCCCAACGTAAAAAATACGCATTAAAAAAAATAAAACTCTAATTTCTAATTTCTAAAAATCACAGGTAATTGCATTTAAAATGGAAAAAAATCAGTTACAGGCATTTGAAAAGTACTGAAACTTTGATAAAAAAGTTGTGATAATTTTGTTGCGTAGTATAATTAGCATTTTAAGTTAATGTATAAAAATTATCCACTTGTGATGTATATAACAGTGGATCCGTAATACTTAATGTGTATGTCCCAAATCGAAATCCACAACATCACACCCACATAATAATTTATGTTGGTCAAAAGGTTCCTAAACCTATCAGGTTAGAGATTTATCAAAAGAGCATCTGTGGTTGTATTTTTTGTGTACTGATTTAATGCTATGAGTTTAAATATGGGTCATACTCAATAATTTATTAAAACTATGGAAATAGAAATCGGACCAGCCGAGTTATAAAAGAAAAATGAAATCACCTGTCATACACACCACGCGTAGTTAGGTACGTAAAGTCAAATTGAACACAACGGTTGAAATTATGTCTAGACAATAAAACTATTAACACATTTTTGAACGGAGGGCGTCGATTATAGTGGAAGAAAGGCACAATTGGTCCCGAAGCTCTCGTGCCTGACCCTGGGACTAATCTATTCACTACATCCCTGAGGGCAACCGACTAAACCTACGTCCACACGAGATACATGAAAAGGCACTGATAGGATCAGTATATCACAAGATGAGGTCGTTCCAAAATATTATTTACGACCTCATCAGTGGGCAATGGAATGTAAATGTTTTGCTATTTGAGCTCGTGCATATTTTTACTAAGCAACAAATTATTATGTGGTCCTGATAAATGTCTTATTAACTCAGGAAGAGATTCAAATGACAACGGACAGAAACAACAATTAAATCTTCCTGAATTACCATCGTTTGATGATATAACGTTCCTATGCACAGAACACAAATGTTTTAATAAATGTGCTTTTTGTTTAAACATAGCCACGCACAATCTACACGCAAACGGTTTCTCTCCGGTATGTACTCTTAAATGAGTTTTTAAATTCCACGACATACCAAATTGTTTTCCACAATATTCACAACGATATTCACGAACTTGTACTGTCGGTAAAGACTGTTTACTACTTCCCGTTCCATGAGAAGAACTTTCCGCTGCATCATCATTACCACTATTTGAGAAAGAAGGTGGAGGATCACGAGAATCTTCATTTCCAGACGGTGCATTCACTTGCGTTTGACACAAAGACCAAGCTCCCCATGTATGTTCGAATGTTTGATAAGAATCTGAAGCTATATTTTGGTCCGCACTAGGAGGTCTATATTTAACCACAATATTGTCTTGTGGCCCCGATGTATCTGGATGCTGACCTGGTGTTGGAGTGTGAGTTCTATCTACCAAGTATGGTGGTGCAGACAAAGAGAGCGGATGATGTGCTGCCAATAATGGAGGAAAATTTTTATATCTATGGTGATGATGTGTTGCATCTTCAATATATGACGGTGAGAAAGGAACAAACGGTGGATTCTGCGCTGGAGAATTATGAAAACCTGGTCGTCTTTTTCTATGGGGTGTCACAACATAATTATCTGGACTCTGTACAAGGGAGATCAGTTTTTGATCAGCTATAGGAGGTTTCAATTGAGATAACTCATCTTGATGTTTCAGATCTATAGGTTCTATATACATATTTTTTCGTTTCATTCTATGATGATGGAATTGTGAGAGCTCATGCACTTTTGGAGCTATCTTTACAGTTGACTGACCAATTTTTAGTAAATCCGTGTTTTTTTGTTCTGATTTCTGAAAAAAAAATAAAAATTATTCAAAATAAAGAAGTAGTAAACAAATTTCTTAAGACCAATATTTGTTATGACAAGTCATTGCTTAATAACAAGAAATTAAAAAAAAATGATATGAAAATTTAACAACTAAATAAATAAAAATAAACTAATAAACTTACCTCGGAATTTTCATAGTCATTAACTTTTTCATCGTTATTTGTATTTTTTGTATTAAGCGATAAATTAACTGGGTTTGGAGATCCTGTGTTTTGTTCTTCTAAGTCATCTTCATTTGAGTTATCGTCATCATCATCTTTAATTTCTCCTTCTTCCTTTTCATCATCGTCTGTTTCCCTCTTGACTGTTACTGCTTCTGAATTTTCATTATCTGGAGCTGTCCAACTACCGTCATCCTCAGACTGAGTTTTGGCCTCTTCTGAACTAGAAGACTGCCAAATATCTGACTTGATCTGTAGTAACTCGAATAGCTCTTGAATGCTCTCTAATTCACTCGACTAGAAAAAGAGATATTTACTTTAGTTGCTGGTATAATTCGTGTTTTTTTTTACATAGATGTATATATACTGCTCTGATTTACCCTTTAACATTAAACTTGGGATATGTTGTTGGTACCAAAGACAAGTTACTTACGACTGATGGGATGCTATGTGCTATCAATACTATAGTAAGAGGATTGATGAGACTGGGGGCGTTTAAGATATGGGTGCTGAAAGTGATTAAAATGGAGGTAATGAGGCGTATGCAAAAGCAAAGAGAAGTACTTCTGACAGTTAAGAGGAGAAAACTGTATTATATGGGACATATCATGAAAGATGAAAAGTATCTACTACTACAGGTTGTTATGGAAAAAGATCCATAGAACGGAGACGAAACCCAAAAGGGTTAAAGAACATATGAGAGTGGTTTGGATTTAGCAACAAAGAACTTTTAGAGCCGTGGTCTCAAAGATAAAAATCGCACTGATGATTGCCAACCTCCGCAGCGGAAGTGGCACCTAAAGAAAAAGAAAAAAATGTCAACGCGGCGATATTTGCGATGATTTAACCAAACTCATTTGGTAATTGCATATGATTTATTGCTGTTGTTAAAGATATATGTGGATAAAATATGGTGGATATCTATTGTTCTTTTCACTATACAAGCAAAATGTCTCACCTTGATGCAAGCTTGTCCGTTATACAAAAAATCCAAAAGGTGGCGTAGATGGCAACTTTTAATTCCAGGAATGAGTACTACGCTTGGCCCGTGAGCATGGGCACTCTCTCCGAGAATACGGCGTACCAAAGGACTTGCGGATGCCATTATCAACTTATGAGCGCTTAATGTTGTTTTGTCATCACAAATAAATGTCATGTCAGCAAAATTCTCAGAAGCAAAGCAAGTTTTGATTTCATCGACTATGGTAGCATGGTGTTTCCCATAATGCAGCGTTAATAGGCCGTGCGAGTCTTGTTCCTCCGAGTACATGGCGAATTTCGTAATTTGGAATAGGACAACCTGAAAAAAAAAAACGGTATTAAAATAACAAACATAATATGAGTAGTATTATATAATGTGTTATAAGTACCGTATTAACTATACGCACGAATGGAAAAGTTACCCACGTAAAACAATAATAAGTCACAATTGTTAGCAATAAATTCAACGCTGTTTTGACATTTTACTAAAACATACTTAAATGTATGTAAATTTTTATTGATATTGGTTATATTATTTGTGATTCAGTATATATACGTCAGTTTTATTAACTGTTAATCATACCTAGAGAGTACTGTAAAAGGTGGTAAAGTTTATTTTTTTAACTTCCCGCTCGCTAAAAAAATTTAAAAATTTTTTAAAATCGGGATGTTTTGAGGTATTTGGGACTTCCCCTGACTATTTTTACGAGGGTGTCTGTATGTTTGTATGTATGTGTGGATGTGTGTGTGTGTGTGTGTGTGTGTGTGTGTGTGTGTGGATGTATGTAAACCTCTTATAACTTTTGAACGGCTTGACCGATCGGAATGAAATAAAAAGCATTCCAAAGAGTTCCATCTAACTTAGATTCCTTGTAAGTTTGAACCGATTCGAGCCATTAGATTTCGAGAAATTTCAAAATAACCGAAAAAAACAATTGGTAAAAATGATGTTTTTTGGGCATATCTTTTAGGCCATTACATCGATCAATTTCATAACCTAATCAGCTCTCAAGCTTAAAAAACCACATCGAATGCCGTTTTGCGAATTAAAATCGGTTGATTCGTTCGTGAGATATCGTTGTCGAAAAATTTCAAAAAAAGTGTTTTTTTTCAATAACTTATAGATTTTGTGACTAATCGATTTTGCACTCCTAGTAACGTTTTCAGGTCTCAAAAAACTGCATTGAATGTCATCTTGAACATCAAAATCGAATACCACGTTAAAAAGTTATGGCTTTTTAAACATTTCAAAAAAAGTCAAAATACGTCACGTTACTATAACTTTACGGTTAAAACTAGCGGGAAGTTGCAAGGATGGCCTTTAAGGTCAACCTCTTTTCGAATTTTTTTCATTCTAATCCCTTATTTTTAAATGCTATTTATATCTAAATGTTTATTTATTCTACTTGGCTATTCTACATTTAACCTGTAACCTTCTAACCACTTCAATCACGTCATGCATACAGGTGCTGAAGAAGGAATTGTGGCTGTACTAGTAAGGCCTACTTAGGCTTATTGTACTTCTTTCAGTGTTCATGTCACCCACTCCAGGATCTTGGTACCCTCTACTAGTTTGCACAGGTCTAAACGATATGTACCATGTGTTGGTGGAGACACTTTAAAATCTCTAAAAATTAATTTCCATCCAGTGCGCGACTTAAGAGTTTGTAAACTTTATTGTTTAAATTATACAAAACCTAAAAAAACCTCTTTTCTTCTATGAACTAATTTTTTCATGATTTACGAAATTAGCTTTGCACATAGCGTATGGGTATTTATAACATTTTTCTTTGGTAATTATGACATCATTTACTAAGAAACATAAAATTAACATTATATTACGTATTGCCATACTCTATAGAACAGTAAAATCTACACATATCACACTGAAAGTTGTGCTATAAAAAATAGTCATGCATCATATAAAAAATAATTGAAAAATGATTTCGGAATTATTTTTAATGTTATTTCAATTTCACCATTTATGTTTTGATAAACGAGCTATAAAATCGCAATAATTTTAATTATTGGCTTTTTTCTACAAATTAATAGGTTTTTTTCTTTAAGTTGAAATTAGTTTAATTATGAATAGCATATATTTGAAAATATTTGAAAATAGGAGCCTAGAAATTTTTTTCAAACTCATAAAAAATCCAAAAGTTTTTGCTAAAGTATTTAAGTTTCACTGCACTTATTACCAATAATAATTAACTAGCAAAATTTTCAAAATCTCTCCTTGATCATAGCTTGTACTTCTGAAAAGTGCAGGTGGTACACAATTTTTAAACGCTCTTTAAAATGTCTATTCTTTAAAAAATAGCTAATTTAGCTAGTTTGAATCGAGTACTGTTGTATAAAAATGAAAAATATAAAATCTGTACACTATAGTAAAAAGTTGTCACGTATAGCATTAAAAAGACCGAAGATATGCAGATAGAGATACAGAAATGCCGAGACAGTTGACAAGAATGTTGACTTTAAAAACCATATCTTACTAGACAACCATGATCGCGCAATTAAATAGATTCTAGAGAAATGTATAGAAAATTCGTGGCTGGTAGATCGCATAAAGATAGTATTAGATTGTGTTCTTGTAAAGCGCTATTTGCCAAGGGACAGGCTTATGTTGCACTTAGTAGAATGCGTTCTCTTAATGGTGTTTGAATTTAAGATTTTAAAATTACAAAACTTACAGGAAAGCCACCCTGTAATGAAGAAGCAATAAAACAAATGGACCTTATGGGAAATCTTCTTTAAGATTATGAGTAATTTAATTAATTATTTAGTTTCTGTTTCGTTTTATTCTATTTAATATATACTTGTTTATTCTTCTTCTTAGTATTTCTTTATGCCAAGATTTTCTTAAAATGATACTCTGTCCGTCCGTCCGACGGGTCTTTAAGAGTATGAAGCGTCATACATGAGGTTAGCCTTTCATACTCATATTGCCATGCCTCACCTCACCTCATTGTGGTAGACCAGAAATTCCAAATAAATAAATTTTGGAAACCAGCTAGGCAATTGGCATAAAATTAATTTTACAATGAATAAATGTACAATATTTGTTTATAACATTCAGTTTAAAAATTTCTTTTTAGGGTTGATATCAGTTTTAAACAAAATTCCCACATAATATACAAATTTAATTAACAAAATAATTTATTGAATATAATTTTTTCTTTGGAATCTAATTTCTTATTTTCTAATTGCTATTTAAGTTTCTTTTTGACTTTTCAAGCACGACATTGGATAAATTTCAATATCCTGTATTTTAAGCCTCTGAAATAATTTTCAATAAGAATTCTACATCATGGAAAATTACCAAACAAACAGCGTACACTTTTTTACTACTAAACATATATGTCTATCTCTCTTTAACGCATTACAATTAAAGATTATTTAAAGTTTTAAAAGTTGTGAAAATCGAGCCTGGTTATCAATGTTTCAAAACAAAAAAAGTGAGAGGTGTCGAGGGACACCCGGATGGAACGAAGTTCCTTTCGATTAATTAGTGAAGGAATTGTAATTTGTAAACACAACAGAGTGTTTATAGGTACATACATAAGCATTTATTGGAACGAAGTTCCCTTTCGGGCGTTACGAACAGTTACGACTGACGCTAGGAGCTAGCCAAAAAAAATTCATACCAAAATTTGTCACGACACGACACGACATACGCATGTTGTCTCTCTCTCTCCCTCTCATAGATAGATATACCTATCTTTATTTAAATAGGAAACCCAAATATAATAAATACTAATAAAAGTACAATTAAAAAGACACTAATTTAAACTAAAAGAAAATGGTGTAGAAAAAAATAAGTACCTATAATAGTATTATATTTTATTTCATCCCGTTTTTATAAATCAATAAATTCATAAACATTTCAAAAATAGTTCTTAACTTGACTAGTTAGGTACCTACGTCAAATTACCTTAACTGTCAGTTACTGTCAAATATTTTAATTTTAAAATGTTGTATTAAATTGTTAATTCTTGTTTTAAATTAAATTGAAATAAAAAGTAATTCTAGGTAGATGTATATCCTGTGGTATTGTATAAATGGACACTTTTGTTAAAAGAAACGAACTGTTGAAAATAATGGATTTACTATTTTTTTTTTCTATTTTGCTGTGAACAGTGTAGTAGTGTCGCGACTTTGTTAAGTTTATACAGGTTTTTTGTAGATAATAAATATTAAAATAATAGAAAATAAAAACAATAATGTATCCTGACAGTGCTTCTGCACAAGTTCCGGATATTGCTGATAGAGTTAGGTAAGTAGAGATTTTATACAGACAATAATAAATGCTTATGTATGTACAAACTCTCTGTTGTGTTTACAAATTACAATTCCTTAACTAATTAATCGAAAGGAACTTCGTTCCATCCGGGTGTCCCTTGACACCTCTCACTTTTTTTTATTTCATCCTGTTTTTATAAATTAATAAATTTATACACATTTTAAAAATAGTTCGTAACTTGACTAGTTAGATACGTCAAATTACCTTAACTGTCAGTTACTGTCAATTATTTTAATTTTAAAATTTTGTCTTAATTTGTTAATTCCTGTTTTAAATTAAATTGAAATAAAAAGTAATTCTGGGTAGATGTATGTCATCTAAACCTCTGGTATTGTATAAATGGACACTTTTGTTAAAAGAAACGAACTGTTGAAAATATTGAGGTGATAATGGATTTATTATTTTCTATTTTGCTTTGAACAGTGTAGAGTGTAGTGTCGCGACTTTGTTAAGTTTATACAGGTTTTTCGTAGATAATCTATACTTATAATAAATCTGTAGAGAGGTCAATTCTGTACATAAAATATATTTCCAAAATAACTATCAGGGGGTGATTAGGGATCGATACTGATGCCAAAAATGAAATCAGTAAAATTTTTGTCTGTCTGTATAACCGTTATAGAAACAAAAACTACTCGACGGATTTTAACGCAACTTGGTACAATTATTTTTCATACTCCTGAGCTGGTTATAGGATACTTTACATCACGCTACAATCAATAGGAGCAGAGCAGTGAAGGGAAATGTTGGGAAAACCACTTTTACGGTGTGGGGGGAGAAATTTTTATGCAACAATCTATACGTCACGCGAACGACGTCACGGGTACATCGATATAGAACCCAAAAATGTGGTTAGCTTTTTTTTGTACGTCTCTCTGTCTATCTATATGTTTGTGCGCGTATCACATAAAAAGTACTGATCCGATTCGAATGCGGTTTTCACAGATGTATTTATCTTCTTTCAACATAACATCTGGTGTATAAAAAGTTTTCCTTCCACCACTTTAACGGGGTGAGTGAAGAAATTTTTAAACAACAATCAACACGCCACGCGAACGACGTCGCAGGTACACCTAGTAAATAATAAAATAATAGAAAATAATAACAATAATGTATCCTGACAGTGTTTCTGCACAAGTTCCGGATATTGCTGATTGAGTTAGGTAAGTAGATAATTTATACAGACAATAATAAATGCTTATGTATGTATAAACACTCTGTTGTGTTTACAAATTACAATTCCTTCACTAATTAATCAACTTCGTTCCATCCGGGTGTCCCTTGACACCTCTCACTTTTTTATTTTGTTTTTTGTTAGTAGGTCTCAGAACGGATTAGCCAGGAAGAATTCGATGTTTAAAATATTTCGACAAGAAACCCAATAGAAAGTTGGGGTTTTTTTGGTAAATACTTTGGTTTGTACTTAGAAGTGAAAAGTGTTTGTTAATGCGAGTTTCAAAAATATTTTTGCAATACAACTTGCAATCGGGTAAAAGTTTATCAAAATAAAAACCGGGAAGTAAATTCAGTGCGTTTAATAAATCGATTTCTTCGATAATTATACCAATTTCCTCAAAATACAATAAGGACAGGTATAGTCGATATTTATATGAATCCGATTTGTTATTTGGATTTATAGATTTATTGGGTATATCTGGACAAGGCTGTGGGGTACGCTGTTATATGTATAACTTTGCGTAAGGGAAATTTGGGAAATTCTTCTAAAAGAAAATAACGTACGAAACGGGAGTGAACGTAAACCGGGAAAATTCGGGAAGTGTACGCGAATGGAAACTATGGAGCAAACTAGATGGTTATGGAGGAGCCAGCATTAGGGAAGGAGAAAATAGGTAATTTATCAAAATTATTCTTCTTCTTTGTTTCAGCAGCCATTAACTGTTCATTCCTGGACGTAAGCATCTCCTTGATGTTTCCATTCTTTTGCTATTTGATACCATTTCCTTGATATTATCCAACCATCTCTTAGGAGGTCAATCCACACTTCTTGCATGCTATCTAGGTCTCCACTTCAAAATATGTTTGGTCCATCTTGCATCCTCTGGTCTGGCAAAATGTCCTATCCACTTCCATTTCAAGTGAGCGGCGCATTGTATTCTGTCTTCAACTTTGGTTCGTCTGCGTATTTCATGCTTGCGGAAGTAATCTTTCAAAGTTATTCTTTTCTATTGTGCACTTTGTGATTCCAAGTTTGTTGGCGACTTTTATAGTTATTGTAGTTGTCCCCAAAGTCTTCAAAGTCGTTTTTAATACCTATATGTATTTGATGTTTTAACATGTCACTATCTTTCTGTCACTCATCCAGTTGTAGACGAGACTTCTAGAAGAGTATGTTGTTGAATCTTTATTAACTGTCTAGTTGTATAATGTCTTTACAGTTTCTTTTAGCTAATTCATCTGCTTTTTGGCGAGTTTTACAAATCTTTTTTAATTCTGTTTTATTACTCACATTGTTATTAGACTTTTAGAAGTGTGTTTGGAGTCTTCGTTAAAATTTACTTTTTTCTTCAGTATTTTTGGACTTCTACACTTGCTTCTTTAATATCTTAGTACTTTTCTACTACAGACCATTTTGTGAGAATTACTTCTAGAAGTGTCTTTGGCTTCTTCAGTATCTTTCTATCACTCACCCTGCTGTAAGATTTCTAGAAGAGTCTGCAATTTTTTCTTTACCAACTGTCTACTCGTTTAATGTCTTCATATTTTCTTTTAATTATTTCATCTGTTTTGACAAGTTTTACAAATCTTCTTTAATGCTGGTTCATTTCCGCTTGTTGATTTCCTTTTCGCAACTTAATTAAGTGGCCTTTCAAATGCTCAATGTTAAAATTGGTTGCGAAATTGTAAAGGAGAAAAGAGATTCTAATATTTTTTTATTTTTTTGTTTCAGGTAGGTTCAGAAGGCGCAGGATAGCTTTTTCTGTACAAATTATTGCATGTTAGCAAATTCGAAATAAAATTTCGAATTTGATTTATTTATAGGGTTTAGCAGATTGTAGCAAAAGTTCGGTTCGCGTTTAAACTTTAAATAACCAAAAATTTTTACATAATGGTGCAATTTTTATCATTATTATTTATTTTTTAAATACATATATATATATATATATATATATATATATATATATATATATATATATATATATATATAATCTGAAGTCTTGTTTTTACCCGAAGGTGTTACGGTTTACAAAACTTTCAAATAAATAGTTTCAGCTATAAACAGATTTCACGAGTATACAAATTTTACCTATTCTTTCTTATTTCTTGCTTTTTTCTGTGCTTCTATCTATCTAAGCATACTACCACTACGTCGTTCCAGGTTTTCCTAGGTCTTTCTATTCCACTTTTCTGTATCGATCTTGGTTGCCATACACTTTTTGTTTGTCTTTAGTCCTTCTTTCGCACAATATGACCAAACCATTTTTACTGTTGTCTTTCAATGCTTTTCAAAATCAGTTATTCTTCTTTTTTCCAAACTGTCCCATAATGCCTGTTCTATATCGATAAAGACCGAATATATGCTGTTGATATTTTTTCTGTTAGTTGTTTGAGTGTAAATATGTGGTCTTGTTTACCTCTGCCTTTCCTAAATCCACTCTGTGATTCTTTTAGCTGATTTTCAATTTCTCTATTTAGCCTTCCTTCAAGAACTCTTTCGTATATCTTTGCTATTATGCTAAGTATTGTTATTCCCCTGTAGTTTTTATACTTTCTTGTTAACTTTTTTGTATATTGGTAGCAATATTCCTATTTCCCAGTCTTCTGGTATTCTTCCTATAGGTATTCCATATTTTATTGAATAAGTATGTTAGTATTTCTAGTCCAAGTCTACTTAGATTTTTAGCCATTTAGCCCATCGTGTCCTACTGCATTTTCTCGATTTAACAAATCTATAGCCTTTTGTATTTCATTTTGTTCTTCTAAGTCTTCTATTTCTATAAGCTGTTCTACTTCTGGTTCAAGACTGCTGTCATTTGTGTTTAATATGCTTTCAACATAGTTTTTCCATCTGTTTATTGAGTTCTCAAATTTTATATTGTTAGTTCTATTTTTTCTTGCAGTTCTTAAAGTTTTCAGTACTCGATAAAATAGTTTTTGGTTTCCTTTGCAGTCATTCTCCATCTTTGTCCCAAAATCCTCCCATTGTTGTTGTTGTTTGGCTTTTTTATTAACTTTATTCATTGCTCTTTATATTTGGCATAATTTTTGTTGTTTTTGTTTCTTTAGTTTTATTTCTGATTTTATTTCATTATTCCACCAACTTGTTTAATTTTTCGTTTTTATTTTTCAGGTTTTTCTTTTGCTGTTTTGATCATTTTGTTTCTTTTAAGACTTTCCATAGTTCTTCTATCGTCATTTCGATAGTATTTTTTAAATACATTTTAATTAATTAATTATTTAAAGACTTTTGCTACAATTCTGTCGTCTACAAATGGTAGATGATGAAGAGCTGCAGAGAATAAGAAAAAGAAGAAAAAAGTTTATTTTCCATCTTGAAATTCAACAAAATGCTTATAAAAAAAATTGAATTTAGATTTCGTGAAAATTTCGGAAAATAGACATTTTTTAAAAAATTTTAAGGGTAGCTTTCCTTCTACACTTAATCAATGGATTTCTAAATTCCAAAAATTAAAAAGTTTAATTTTTAATTTATTGAAAATCGCGGAAAATGTCCAAATATGGTTTTCTCTTTAGAAAAGGTCACCTTTGTCCAAAAAATTTGAATCCAATTTCCTACAATACAACGAATTTCCAAAACTGATTTCCTTTATTTTTGAAAATATGTAAAATTTCAAATTCTATGAACAGATAGACAATGACCAATGTCAAATTTTCTTTTTTCTTTCCTTTGTTTTTTCAGCTTTTTTTTATTTTTATTTTAGTTTTCTCGTTTTCTATTAATTTTTTACATGTTGGTAACAATTTTACTCTTTTTATATACCTATACATTCTTTTTATTAGAAGTTACGAAAGAGCAGTTCTGTAATGTTCTTTTTAAAATAGAACAATTATTTAAAAGTCTTGAAGATTTATATTATTTTATGAGCGATCATGTAAAAGAAACCCGAGAACCACATATTAACATTCAAATTTATTATAAACTATGTTGGACTGTATTACTATTACATAATATAAACATAATTAATTATTAACATATTTAAATAGAGATCGGTTCACATATGAAATGGATAGAAAAATTATATACAAGTAGCGACTGATATAGAGATATTATGATTTTATAAAAAAATGTATTTAATATTTTATTCAGTTTTCAATATCAGTTAATAACTTTTAAATTTAATGCTATATTATTGATTTAAGCTATTTAAAACAGATTATTTAGAAATTTTTAGAACAGGATTTTTAATTTTTGTCTATGAAATATCCAGAAAATATTTCTCACAAATAAACTAACATTTTGACACAGATGTAAAAATATTGACCTCATTTCTTAGTGATTGCAACAATGTTATATTTCTGGACCTCTATTCTAGCTTTTTTTGTAGTCTGGTCACGAATCTCTATATATTTTAAAATCATTAAGTCATTGTTGATGAATCGAGTCTTTCACAATTTTTTGAATTTGTATATTTATAAGAAATATACTTTTTTTCATTAATTAAGTCAAAACTTACATTATTGCGATATATTTAACACGAGTGGATGTCATTAGATGGTGATATTCTGTTTAAGTAACTAATAATAGTAGATTGAATGGAGATTTTTTTAAGTATCCCTACGCTGGCGCTGTAGGGCATGGTACCAAGGGCCGTTGAAGTTTCTCCTGAAGACCATGGAGAAATTAGTGGATAGATATATAAAGGACAGGGTCCTTTTAAGCCGTCCTTTGCATCCGAACCAACATGCCTATCAGAAAGGAAAGTCATGCGAAACAGCCTTGGATGCGCTGGTTTGCAAGATTGAAGATGCTATCTCAAATAGGGAAATAGCGGTGGTTGCTTTTCTTGATATAGAAGGAGCTTTCGACAACACTAGTACTCGCTCTATTGTGTCAAAGCTGGTATCAAGGAATGTGGAAAACACTGTGGTGAAGTGGATAGGCAACATGCTCGAAAGTAGGAGAGCGCAAGCATCTCTGTGTGGAACGGTAAAGGAGGTCAAGGCACAAAGAGGGTGTCCCCAGGGTGGCGTCCTGTCACCGAATCTGTGGAATCTAGTGGTTGATGACCTCCTTTCTGAGCTCAATGCACAGGGAATGTACGCTCAAGGATATGCTGACGACATTGTTGTCCTAATAAGAGGAAAATTTATGAACACATGCCTAGAACTCATGCAGAGGGCATTGTTCATAGTGGAAAGGTGGTGTAACCAGGAGGGTCTGAGGGTCAATACAATGAAGACTGTAATGGTACCATTTACAAGGAAGAGAAATGTTGATATCGCTAGGGTGCCAACTCTCTTCGGTAACCAGATCCAGGTTAAGAGAGAGTTCAAGTACCTAGGAATAAGACTAGACGATAAGCTCACCTGGAACAGCCATTTGGCACATATAACGCAACGCTCTCAGACCACACTTATAATGATGAGACGGGCCGTTGGGAAGACATGGGGTCTGAGCCCACAAATGACTAACTGGCTATACACTAGGGTTGCAAGACCGATGATGGTGTATGGCTCGATAGTCTGGTGGACCAAGGTGATGCAAACTACCGCTGTAAAGAGACTACAAAAGATCCAGCGAGTAGCGTGTCTTGGCATCACAGGAGCCATGAGAGGTACTCCAACTGCAACCCTGGAAGTAGTGCTAAACCTCCCACCTCTCGACATTATTGTGAAAGGGGAGGCAAGGATGGCAGCCTACAGAATGGGTTGCAGTGGCAACTGGAAGTATAACGCCGCCAGTGGGCATACAAGGATTGTGGGCACTGTACAGATGGACACCTTGGAAATGCTACCAGACAGGATGGTGAAGATCACAGATCTAGAAAAGCCATACAATGTCAATATTATTGACAGGGCTGCCTGGGAGAAAGGTGAACCTGAATATATGAAAAGGGGGATCACTTGGTATACGGATGGCTCGAAGAAGCCAACAGGCACTGGAGCGGGAATATATGGAGTCAGACCCAAGGCGCAGTTTTGCGTAAGCCTGGGTAAGCTGGCTACTGTTTTCCAGGCTGAAGTTGGTGCCCTATCAGAGTGTGCAAGAGTGTGTTTGGAGCGTGGTATGACAGACCACACCATATACATAAACTCGGATAGTAGAGCAGCGCTAATGGCACTTGACAGTTTTGACTTTACCTCTAAAGCAGTATGGGACTGTCATCAGGCCATGAAAACCCTGGGAGAGTACAACAAGGTTATCCTTAGTTGGGTTCCGGGGCACAAAGGTATCGCTGGCAATAAGGGAGCAGACAAGTGGGCAAACAAAGGAGCTGAAAGCCCGCTCATTGGCCCAGAGCCGACGTGTGGTATTGCTTACAACACAGCACGAAGAGCTGTTCGCCAGTGGATGGGCATAGAACATCGAAAGAGCTGGGAAAGAACAGAAGGTAAAATACAGTCAAAGAGAATGCTGCAGACACCTACTGGTGCTATAGCGGCAGATGCTCTTGGGCTGAGGAGGAAGACCCTGCGGAAAGTGGTTGGCTTCATCAGCGGCCACTGGGTATTGCGCGAACACCTACATAAGATGGGAATTCAAGTTGAAAACCTCCTATGTAGAAAATGCGGTGAGGAGGAGGAAACAGCCTTCCACGTGATATTCATGTGCCCAGCCCTGCAAGGTCTGCGTGTGAGATCCCTTGGCCTACCGACTGGAGATCAAAGGGAAGAACGGGCAACCATAGTCAAAAGAATCTCTTGGTTCATTAAGAACCTGGGATTTGACGAAGAATGAGGACCTGTGAATGAGGGTGCACAATAAGCTGTACTAGCTGCGATGCAATCCCATGGACTACCTCTAAGCCTGGCCCTCTTTAAAAAAAAAAGGGCCGTTGAAGGTTTGCAGTAAAAACCATAATAATCTAAACTACCCTTGAAGTTACTTAGATAAATGCTCGCCTCCTAACGAGAAGCTCATTTTTCGTAACCCAACCGCACGTATGATATAAATACAGTGGCAGTTGACAAAAAGACGGAAATGGTTCTCTTCACAACATAAAAGAAAGAGACTTAAAAAGCACTTAGTCTTCTCAACGTTCAATTAAGCTTTGCTACAGAAGTGAAATAGTTATGTGTTATCCTTGACAGCAAGCTGACGTGGAATTCACATATAGAAAGCATATATACTTTATAAACAATACCTTCGAACCTTAGACAGACTTGGGAATTATTTCCCAAGGTCAGATCTGCAAGGTAATCATAAGACCCATGCTAACATATGGTGCTGTTGTGTGGTGGCGTAAAGTGGAACAAACAAGAGTTACCGGATAATTAAACCAAATCCAAAGATCAGCATACCTTCTCGTAACAGGATTCATGCACTGACCAGGGCAATAAAACTAATACTAGGATTCACCCCTTGACTTATTCGTTAAGGTGGTAGTGGTAGAGCATTGATGACCATGGTACGCTTTCGCACGGTCTGTATCGAACCTAATGTAGGGACCGGCGCTCATAAGGACAGTCTCTGAAGGGGGTTGCTAAAGGCGATACCACTCTGAGATATCCCTACACACGAGAGGGTGCATACTGGACCATATGTGCTGAAACTACATAAAATGAGAGATTTTTACATACCGTAATCATAAAATGCAAAAATTATATGTAAAATTTTTATCCAATTTTGGGCTTTAGTTGGTGAGATCAATATGAGATTTATGTTAAAAACGTCAAGTATTAATAAATGTAGAAGATTTGACAATAAAAGTTTATCGAATCACAGAATAAAAATACAGTCACAACCCAAAATGTCTAAAACAAGGTTTATTTTATTATTTTTTTATTCAATATTTGTTATTTTAAATTAGGAATTTCACATATTCTAATTATTTTACTTTTCCGCAGTAAAATATATGTATTCTGAATGAAAACAGATTATTTTATTATTATGGAACATTGTTCTGATATCAAAATTACTGTCATTTTTTATTTTTTGTTTTTACATTATTTTTTGATATGAAGTTTGGATATTGACTCGTTATTTTATATGTGAAATACCATTAGTATCGAAAAACAATTGATAGTGAGTATAAGAAGACATGTACCTTACGGAATAATTCTAACAAAATAGTCACGCTATAATTCGAAGAACTAGAAGAATATGGTCATCATTGTGAAGAAAATAATGAGTCGAAACATGATCAATAAATCACCTAATAAGATACTATAAACAACGATCACAATAACAAAATATAAAAATAGGCTATAAAATATAGTACTTAAATAAGGACAAATAAATCCTAAGAAACAAAAAATCATTAAGAGAACTGTGAAAAAACTGATTCATAGAAAATACTTAGTTGTCATTGAAACAAAAATACAGACTTGTCTGGCAGGTAACGTCTCCAGGTGGCAGATAGGAGGTGGTTAGGGAAACTTAATCAGTGACGGTCAAAAGTAGGGTGAAAGGACCTAAAAAATCCCTAAAATCTTTTGCGAAAACCGTCGCCGAAGATTAGCTTAACCTATGCTAAGGTGTAAAGTAACGTGACGATGGCTGAAAGGCCACTGGTTCGAATGTGGTCGCGAACGTTCCCCTGGTAACATCTTGTATTTACCTTTCCCTTAAAATGCGGGGCTCTGTCAGGTGGTGACCTTTCTTTCCCTTGCTACTCGTGAGACCAACATGGAAATCGACAAAAAAACAACACGACTGAGACTGGACAGAAATGTCCGCCTTAACCAGAAAAACCTCAGCTGAACTGAAGAGAAGGAGGAATGCATGCGAGGCTGGGAGAAACCCCGAAACGCGAACCGTCTCTGGACCTACAGAAGCACAACCTTTAGGTAGCTGCTAGTTCTTGTTCCAAAAGAGGCAAAGAACACAACATATCTGAAAGTTAAACAAAAAAGAGGAACAGGTCAGGCGTCTCCTCAGCCAAGGTGACGCCAAAACCCTGAAAAAGATTAGGAAGGACACAACGGCCGTTCAGTTGAAAAGATACATACAAGTGACCACCAGTCACCTACGAGTAGCAATGATAGACAAGAGAACTACGGCAAAATTTCTGCCAAAAGGGAAGGTCTTGTCCATGCTATGCTGCTGGGAGAGCTGGACAAAATAATTTTAGCCGCCTCCTCCAGTAACACTAGGTTACCAACGTTCCGTCAGTGGTCGATTTAATAGTTTTACAATTTAGAACAGTCTAATTTACGGTTTTATAGAAATGATAAATAATTTATACTGAAGGATAATGGAGATGTTTGTTTCGCAGTCAGTCTTTCTAGATTATGTCTTTTTGTTATTTATTCAAAAAGATAATACAAAAAATTTATCATGTAATAAGTATGTCGCCAATTGTGTTGCAAATTGTAAAATATTTATGTAATAAGGTCAAGAATTATTACGGATTTTATTAAAATTAAAATTACTGAAAAAGGAACCGATAGATTTTTTCCTATCAAAAATACAAGTAATTTATTAAATCTAATTATTTTAATCTCATATTTAAATAAATAATCTTTTTTTAATTTTAATTTGATACCCTACTTTACAAATGAATTTTTTAAATGTGTATATATTTTTTATTCAATATTAATGCATTCAAAATTTAATATACCCCACCCCGTACATGTAGCTTGTCGTTATTGTTATTTATTGAGTTACTTTTAACGTTTACACAATTCTCTTAAATGCCGATAGTTTACTTACAAGGTGTTTAATTGAATGTTGAAAACAAAACAAACAAGTTATTAGCATAATCTCAATATCATCTTATTTCACTCGACATTCTCCGAACAGATGTGTGTTGTCAGATTACTACAGAATTTTTTAATAGAATCTACTTTTACGTTTACTCAGCCAGTATGATTTACGCAGTGTTTACTAGTATGAAATTTCTCAAATGATTTATAAAAAGCTCACACAATGTTAGACACTTGCCAAGTAGTAGTAATAGCATCACATATTTTTATACATCTGGTTATCCTTAATCCTAAGTTTATGTTTTCTATTATTGGAATTCCCTAGCAAATTTTAATAATGTAATATATTTTAAAATGTCTCATCGCGACTTAAATTTTTTTCAACCTTATATAGAATAAAGAACCAGCATTGGTGGAGCTACTATGTAGTAAAAATCAATGTTAATGAAGATTAAGTTTTTTTAATTTGTACAACTATGGGCAGTATATATTTTTTAATTGGCAAAAAATAACAACAGTGACGTTGATTCTGTAGTCTATTTGGTACAAAACTAATTTCATAGGTCTAGAGAGGATTGCTCTAGAAAATAAGAGGACAATAATAAAAATAAAAAACTGATCTACAGAAATAAAAACAAGGATAAGACAAGGCGACATATGAGCTCTACGTGTAAAAGAAACCAAGGGAGGATAAAGAATGGGATGGGACAGAAATTAATGAAAATAATTTTGACCAAAACTAAGGATGACTGGCTAAACACAACAAAATAACTTTGCTCTGGTTACCAGGGAAGAAACGAGATTGCTAATAGTCTCTCTATCAAAAGAAGGAGCTAGTAGGTACTCGTTTTAATGCACCTAAACTTTTCTGTGGATCTTAAAATGCTGCATTGAGAATAAAGATCGTAATTGGAAGAAGAGACTTAGTGCAATCCATTGGAAAAACACTCCAGACAAAGACTGTTAATACGGCTTTCATTCTGTTAGTCTAAATTACTCTTAAAGCTTCAGACACAGACATCGTTTCGATTGCCTGACAAAAAGTAAACGATAAATATTTTTTTTGCATGTTAACCTTTAAGAACCTTTTCGATTAGTTGAAACCGTCTGCCAGAATTTTCCAATTTCCAAACAGAAATATTTTATGAAATGTTACATTTGATGAATTGTTACATTTTATGAATTGTTACATACCTACATATAAGAATTAATACAGTAAACTGTAATATTGTCGTGTTTAGTAAAGCGACTTACTCATAGGTTACTAAGAATATATAATAAATATAATTCTATCGCTTTACAAGTTTTGAAAAACAATTTTTCGACTTTGAAGTGTAATCCAATATCCGTCGGGGTATATAACCCGGGAAGTAGTTGTTTCTTCTTAGTTGAACGGTCATTTTCTTTGAAAAATTGTTTTTCAAAACTTGTAAAGCGATAGAATTATATTGTTACGTTCTTGGGGTTCAAAATAAAATCACTGCTGAACGAAAATGTCTAATTTATTTACACACACAATAAACTAAACGAATTATAACTAAATAACTAAACTAACTATAACACACTAATTTATGTACTACAATTAACTTCGATTTATATTCACTAAATTTATTTGCACTGCGTAGCTCGTTCGAATATTTAGACTGTCACCGTTAACTTTTTTTACTTCCCTTGTGGGTCGTGGCTCTCCGCTTATATACCAGTCCACAGCTTCCAGAACGTGCTTCGGTAACAGTTTCTAGAACGTCTGCATAGTGAAGGAAGTCTCTCGTTTGTTCTGTTCGAGAATAAGCGCGTTGTTTACCTGGAGAGCGACAGGGACGTACTAAGGCTTCTCGCTCGTTACAATATTTATTATATATTCTTAGTAACCTATACCTACATATTTTTTGCGTAGATATTTTTCGCAATTTAATACGATAAAAAGTATTGTAATAACATGTCTGTCTCGTTACAACAAATTTAAATTTACTATAACTCCTAATAAATTTCAAATGCTTTACACGCTGTCATTAGATCTTAAACACAAATTAACATCCAAGACGCTAATTGGAATTCAAAAAGGTAGAATTTCGTTTCCGAAAAGTATCTTATTAAAGGTAAACAACATTCTTGAATGCAGACGCCAGTTTCTGTTCACTTCATATAAAATGACACGCCTTTGGCTTACAGGTGTTCATTTGAATAAGCAGCACTTGGGTTATACACAAGATAACTTGGATGGACTTACTTTCATTTTCATTTCAGATACACATTCACTCATTTACGAGATCTTGTATTCTGATCACGAGATTGCTATTCTCAAAAAATTTGTTTTTTATGAATCACAATTTCTTTGAAATTCGCTACCGAACGTAACTGAAAAAAATAACAATTTACACTGTCGTTTTTTATTTAAATATAAATATTTTTTCAGAATCAAACACAATATGGAATTCTACCTATCTATTGTCATCAGGATTAATTTTAGAGAATTCATTTTTATAGTATATCATTATCATCATAAACACATTAATAATTTGTCTTATACATCTGGGTTAAGTAAACTTAAACACATGATTATCTTGGATATCTCAGGACAAGCTGATCGTTTATAAATAATTAATGCCTTCCCTTTTATAGCGTCCCTAGTTATTGTTATGTAGCACAAGTGGTTGTTGTACCTAATTACTAATTACATCAATATAACAATGTAAATGAAAACTCTTCCATAACTATTTTCTTATATATTTTGAACATTTCATAATATATAAGTAGAGGGATAGTCTGACAAATTACCTACATAAGAACAAAAAACAGAACGGTAATTTTAATTGTCAACTGTAAGTTTTTAAATATGTACGTCTTAATAATAATTAAAACATTTCAATCAATTTTGATCTCATAACGCAGAGATTGCTATCCTGAAGGAGCTCAAAATTTAAAGATTTATTCCATTGAAGAGAAACCAAAGTGATTATATCTGAAGTTGATAAGATATTCGATAGATTTAGTTTAAGGTAGAAAACACACTGCCCTAATAAGTGTCTCTAAAATAGTTACAGATATAAAAGGAATTCGTGAGGCGAAGCTATGGCTTGTTTTGTAGCTATCTCGTAGTGCACTAAAAAGTGATGATACTGAATTATTTTTGGCCGAATTCATTACGGTCAAATGTCCTTTTCGGTCAAAAGTCCATTTCGGCCAAATGGATCTCGGTCAAATGGATTTCGACCAAGTGTACCGAACCCGCTCCTTATACATCTTAATCAGTTATTATAAATCTATGATTATCTGATCACATTCTTGACGGAAAGAACAATTTTCGTCATTTTTAGGAGCTGACTTGAAGACTGTTTGGATTGTCTTTTCTATCATTAAATCGGAAGACAAAATTCTAAATTGAGTAATGTTATCTTTAATAGTTGTATTGACGGTCAAGTTTAATTTTGCATGAAAGTAAATGATGACACAGTGTGGCTATCTAATGTTTAAGTTGTGTAGGTATATTATTTTTTTAAAACACATATCTAGTGTCATCGAGATTGTCGATTGTGTATATTTTCACAAAAACAGTAGGGGAGAGTTCCCGTGAAGTGAACAACTCATGAAACGGACACTTTCGGTTTATGCATATTGGGTTGCATATTTACCTATTTCTAATATTTTCTGTATATTAGTCAACCGTATAACACGAGTTGGCGCTAGTATCGGTGCGTCGGCGATATCGTTTGGTTTTATTACACGCAAAGAAATATTTGAGTGTTTTAAGAATTTATGTGAACTGGCTATTTTTGAAGATATCGAAAAGATTTTTGTGTTGGTCTTTTGCTTACTAGGTCTAGATTAAACCAGGTATGTTGATCTTATTGATATTTTAAATCATAAAAGTAAAAATGAATGTTCACTTTAAAGTAAACAAATCCATGAATTGGACACCAACGATATTCATGAATCGGACGTCCGATTCATGGGAACCGGAGTGTCCGATTCAAGGAAATAAGGAATTAGATTCTGGGTAAAATACCTAGTTTACCGATTTTTTTTCTTTTAGACTTGGCTTATTATGTCGAAGCGAACAAGAAAGACTGACGAAGGAATTCGTGAAGCTGTAGATACAGTTGTAAACCAAGATTTGTCGATTCGGAGTGTGGCTAAAAACTCCGGCATTTCAAAGTCTTTATTAGCTGTGCTTGTAAAAAAAGCGAAAAGTGCGCCTGGCAATGAATTTGTTTACAACCGCAATATTGGAAATAGAAAAACATTTTCGGCAGGACAAGAACAATTATTAGTTTCTTACCTTAAAACAACATCGAAAATGTGTCATGGCCTAACTACCACGCAAACAAGAGAGCTTGCATACCAGTTTGCACTGGCAAACAACATATCTATGCCACCAGAATGGAACAGAAATTCTAAAGCTGGAATTCACTGGCTTCATGGGTTTATGAAACGCAATAAGGATTTATCGCTCCGTCAACCACGTCAACCAGAAAATACGTCTCTAAGCAGAGCATCTAGTTTCAATAAATCAAACGTAGGCACCTTTTTTTGCAAATTAGAAAGTTTGTACAAGAAATATGGGTTTTCAGCCAACATGATTTGGAACCTGGATGAAACCGGTTGTATGACTGTTACAAAATCACCAAAAGTTATAGCAGTAAGGGGTTCCAAACAGGTTGGTCAAATTGCATCTGCCGAAAAAGGAACGCTTGTCACCACACTTTTTTTATAAATGCTGCCGGTAGATTATTGCCACCTGTATTCGTGTTTCCTCGGGTCTATTTCAAGGACATTATGCTTAAAGACGCACCAACAGGGTCTAAAGGGTTTACAAATCCATCTGGGTGGATTACAGAAGACATATTTGTAGAGTCCCTAAAGCATTTTGTTAACCATGTTAAACCTACGAGTGAAGATAAAGCTTTGATTATTATGGATAACCACATTATTCATGTGAATATACAAGTAATTGATTTTGCAAGGGAGAATAATATAATCATTTTAACACTCCCACCCCACTGCAGACACCGTATGCAACCACTTGATGTGGCAGTTTACGGCCCTTTTAAGGCAAGGTACAAGGTGGCATTAAATAATTGGCTTGTCTCAAATCCTGGTAAAACCGTTAGTCTATACGAAGTTGCAGGATTTGTTAATGTTGCATATAGTGAATCTTTTTCAATACACAATATTTGTAAGAGCTTTCTAAAAACAGGAATATATCCATTTAATTCATCAATATTTACTGAAGACGACTTTCTGGCATCATCTGTAACTGACAGGCAAAATCCTTGCAACAAAGAAACCCAAGAACAAGACAATCAAGACAAGAAGTCCAATGATTTACCTGACGTTGATGGATTGAATATAGTTTCTCAGTCAACTTCTAATTTGAACACTTCAAATTCCTGTAAGCAGACCGCTAAGTTTAACAGCACCTGTTTGGAATCTATCCCCTCAACTAGCGCTGGCCATTCTAAAAATGTGGAGAACTTAAATAAATCAATTACAATACAAGGTCGAGCTGAACTAAATATAATTTCACCTGAAGTTCTTAGACCCTACCCAAAAGCAATGCCGCGAAAATCTGTCCAAGTTAATAGAAAGAAAGGAAAAAGTGCTGTTATAACTGACAGTCCTGAAAAGAATGAACTTATGAAGGCATATGAGGAAAAGGCGATGAAACGAAAAACAAATAAACATTCTCAAAAAGCAAAAGTATCAGCAAAGAAAACCAAAATGAATATAAAGTCACCAAAAGTTGCTAGAAATTATAACGATTCTGATCCTGATATATCCTCGGAAATATCACTACACGACGAGTCTCCGACACCGACTAACCTGGAAGAATTTTATGAAGAAATGGTGCAAAAGAATAAAGATGATTCAGGTGAAAAAGAAAATTCGGTTTGTCCAATCTGTCAAGGTCAATATCAAAACAGTAAACAAGAGTGGCTCGAGTGTAAACTTTGCAAGAAATGGGCTCATAACTCTTGTGAAGTTCTCGGAAAGTTACATTTTTTCTGTCACAATTGTTTTTAAATTAATAATATAAATTGTAAGCAGTATGTTATGAAAACCTTATAACAATCATCTAGTGTCCATTTCATAGAAACCTGTTCATGAATTGGACAATTGGTAAACAATAAGAAAAATAAAATTTTAACATCTTGACTTATGTTTTTATAACTTTTGAGTGTAGAAATATAATGCCTAATTTTCTGACAAGTGTTGATATAAATATTTCAATTAAATGATGAAACGTTTAGCCGCTAGAGCCATTCCAATAAAAATGTCCGGTTCAAGGGAACTCTCCCCTACTGTCAAATAAGACGTGCGTATGTAATCTGAGTAGTTCCATACGAAACTATTTAGAAAATTTTCAGAAGGCTTCTAAATTTAACTTTGCAATTTTTATATATGGTAAAGCTTTCATTTTAAACAGTATTTTTCTATAAATATTTGTTGTAGTTTTTATTGAAATTGTACGTGAACTGGATACGCATTGCTGTCATAATATAAATAGCTTGTTCAAGTGTACGAAATGCATAAGAAAAAGTGGTTTGGTTTGGATAACATGTACATTGTTTTCATTTCCTCTGTATTGTGAGTGTGCACATATAAATACATCTATCACGTGCCATCGTCAGATCCGGTTTTTTTTCTTAGATACGAATGTTTTGTATTAAGTAGAAGCAAATTCTTTTTAGTAATTTAAAGATTTAGTATTAGTGGATGACAACACGTGTGTAAACTGTAAACCAAAAAATATTTTAACATTATATTCATCAAAAAATTGAACCCCACATTGGAATTGAACCCCACATTGGAACTCTCATATTTTATTTATCAACTAAAAAATGCACAAAAAATGTTTTTTTAATGTTGTAACCAACATAAAAATACGGGCCACAGAAATTTGTTTTTTCCGTATTATCTATTTAATATTTTAAAACCTGCATTAAACTCACATTAAACATTTAAATTGTTCGGATGTAATAAAATATTTCGTTGCTGAAAATCAAATCCTATTATTTTACATTTTAATAAACACTGCAAATGTGAATAGACAGAAGTTTTTCTTTCATTTTATTATCACTAAACGAATAATTTTACAACTTTAAATATGCAAAAAAGAAATTGATCTAATTGTCGCAATATTATTTGAAGGTAATATAATACACAATGTTTTCTCTGATTAGTTGTTATGACACCATATTGATTTGATATAAGATTGTGTTAATTCACTTATATGCTTGAATGCTTGTTCATTGAATTGTCCCATTTAGCTTTCTTTTTAATAAAATTTGGATAAATATTACGAAATTGCGTTATGCTTCATTACGCACTTTCAATCCATTTACATCTCTAAAAATCTATTCATTGTAAGTTTACATTAACAATAAGATCTATCAATTTCATTATAAGCTTAAGAACGATAAATAGATTAGTAACTATAAGTAATTAATTACGAAATTAATAACGAATCTATAAACGGATTTGTTTCTTGAATGGTACTCAGGTTGATGCGGTTCTCCCTTATGCAGAATTTACATCGAAATGTTTGTTGTATGAGGGTTGTCTTTTTAGTCTTGCATATTAGCCACCAATAGAAACTTCAGACACAAATCTAACGTTAATCTTTTGTTGACAAAAGTTTCATTGCGATACAACAAATCGTGTAGGTTTTTGAAATTAGCAAATCGGTCGAAAAGTCGATCTTGTCTAGATAATTTTCGATCAATAGCAACAATTTTCGGAGAGGATTATCCAAACAGCAACGTCTCGCTGAAATGGTTTCTGCATTTAAATAACACATTTGATGGATTTACTGAACCATTTGCGCTCACTACTGCCTCTGTTGAGGATGTTAAAGACGCAATATTTAGCATATCATCCAAGTCATTGGGTCTCGATGAGATTTCAATACAAATGTTGTAGATATGTTACCCCGAAATTATACCAGTAGTTACCCATTTAATCAATTTTTGTTTGCTTGAGGGGCAATTTCCTGCTCAGTGGAAAACCTCTTATGTATTGCCCATTCCCAAAAGCAATAATTGTAATACAATGAGTGATATTCGCCCAATAAGTATTCTGTGTGCTATCTCCAAGGTATTAGAGAAGATCGTTAACCAACAAGTTCGAAATTATTTAAATTCTAATAATATTTTGCCTGATGTGCAGTCCGGGTTTTGGCAAGGCCATGGATGTGCTACAGTTTTATCCGCCGTGGTTGATGATGTCGTAAGATCACTGGATGTTAATATTAATACTGCTTTAATCTTACTCGATTTCTCAAAAGCGTTCGACACCATCGATCATGGATTGCTTGTAGCCATCTTGAAATATTACGGGTTCTGTGATAGTTCATTACTTTTCTTTAAAAATTACCTCTATAATCGTTCACAGATGATAAAGTTAAATGATGCTTTATCTAATCCTCTACCTGTGAGATCTGGAGTTCCACAAGGCTCAATACTGGGGCCACTGTTATTTACCATATATACCAGTAAACTGTTTTCTTGTTTAAAATTCTGCAAATATTATTTATATGCTGACGATACACAGTTATTATATTCTTTTTCTAATAAAGATGTTATTACAGCTCAGGCTAATATTAATAATGATCTATCTGCTTTATCATCCACAGCTAAAAATCACTCACTTCTACTGAACGCAACTAAATCTTCTATATTATTATTTTGTTCTAAATATCATCGTCTCTTTCTTGAACAGCTACTGGTTATAGCTATAGATCGTGATCTGTTAAGGTTTTCGAGTGTATCGAGAAACTTGGGCCTACAGTTAGATACTAAATTAAGATTTAGAGAACATGTTGCTGGTCTGGTGGGTAAAGTTTATGGAGCGCTCAGGGTCATTTATCCATTTAGATACTTGATGTCGGTCCCAGCGCGTAAAACCTTATGTGACGCTTTGGTATTGAGCAGGTTTAATTTTTGTGACGTGGTCTATGGTCCTTGTTTAGATGCCGTGACGACTCGTAGGATACAGAAAGTACAAAACTCATGCGTTCGTTTTGTATATGGTTTAAGAAGACGCCACCGCATATCTGCATATCTGATTTCAATTAGATGGTTAAATATGTTAAATAGACGCCTCCTCCACCTTTCCTTGTTCTTTCACAAGATCTCCATACTCAGAACTCCTCCGTACCTGGCAAGAAGACTCTGCTATCGAACAGATGTTCATTATTTGAACTTAAGACATCGTGGTCTCTTGACAGTCACAAGGTATTTTAAGACAATTTTCAGACGAAGTTTTTCATATAACGTTGCTGCTGTGTATAATGCTATACCCAATGATTTTAAAAGGTTATCTATCCCAAGTTTTAAAATAAAATATAAACAATACCTCTCATCCTTTATGGGTTTTTAAAAATACATGATTTTTTTCTAGTGGGTGGGCCCTTTCACGTCTCTCTGTGATATTAAAATGTTACATTATTAAGTATCCATTGATCTGTATTTATTACTTAGTGCTGTCTGGATGTCGCTGGAAGTTCACGTATTGAGGAGAGTGGAAACCTGTTGTACTGGGTTACAGCTGCTACTAAATTTAGTAATTCTGTGGGGCATCGGGAAGATTGATTCCTCATTTTCAGGAGTCAATGATGTCCTTTTGAAATGCATGTTCTAGTTGAAAGTACTCATCCTTAACGTATTAAAAATATGATTAATTTTTATTTTTGTACTCGGATGTACCTATATAATGTACATGCATCAATAAATTTATTTTTATTTATTTATTTATTTATTTATGTGTTTGGCACCACACCAGTCAACTATTTGGGCATTTCAAAGACGTTGATCCAAAAGATGAAGAACTGAGTTTTACGAAGTTGGTTTTCTGTTGGATCCTTCATTTGTTTACAGAAGAGCAAAAAGCGGTTCGCCTCAATGGGTGTCGAAAAACACTCGGAAAAACATTAGAACGGTTCAACAAAGGAAGCTCCAAAAACGTTTATGGTATTGTTAGTGGTGTTAAATTTTGGATTTACTTCTACACACCGTAAAATAAACACCAATCCGACTTGTGTGTGTTTCATGGTGAAGAAACACCAAGTATTAAGATATGACAAGTTTTTATGTGCCAGAAAAAAAAGTAACGCGAGTAGGGTCGGCAATCAGCAATATACTTAAAGCATATAAATTTTTAGTTCAAAATTTGTTTATTTGAAACGTACCAGTTTGATTAATACATATCTAAATTACATTTTTTTGTATGTGTAAAATAAATTTGGATTATTAAATATTCCACATAAAAATGAAAATTTTACGATAGCTACGTTCATTACATTTTTATAATAGAAGTTGAAATTGCATATTTTTAAACAATGAAAAATAACGCAATTTTTATTTCGGAATGCAGTGAAAGTATTAAATTTTAAAATAGCTATTCTTAGATTAAAATTAAGTTTTAATTTTATATCTATCAAGAATTTCCCATTATTTTTCTCTAAAAAATAAATATACTATTAAAAAATAGTCTTTCTCTTTGTAAATGTCAATTCTGCTATTGTCCTTTGAAATATCCACTTAAAAATAAACAAAATTACTATAAAGACACTCGCAAATAGAAAAAAGAGTGCTATATACGTGCCTCCCGACCTCTCGCCACAAAAAGTAGAGACACGCCGAGACGATGCGAGAAAGACCGAGACGAGGAGAACGCTCATACCATAGTTACCATACACTTGTTCTCGCAAATATTTGCCGAGAATGTGGAGGTAGCACAAACGACCATTTGCTAGTGATAAACCCTAACAAAAAAAGACCGTAAACAGGATTCGCCTGACTCAGAGAGCCATGGAGAGGTGGATATTGGGTATCTCTCTTAGAGACAGAATTCCGAATGAAGAATTACGTCGCAGAACAAAAACCACAGACGCTATCAAAAGAATCACGACGCAAAACATGCTGCGAGATTATCAGACAACCGATGGAAAAAACGTATTGTCGAGTGGAGGCCAAAACAAGAAAAACACAGGCGCAGAGGCCGCCCACAATCAGATGGACCGATGATCTAAAGCAAATTTGCTAAAACTGGATGCAAACCGCCTACAACAAAGATAGATGGAAGGAGCTGAGGAAGACCTATGTCCAGCAGTGGACGTATATGGGTTGTCGATAATGATAATCTGGAGGTAGCAGTATGTGGTAAAGAATCCATATAATTATGTTGTTAACTCATTTTAAGGCAAAACATTATTTATAAAAATATTATATAACTATTTAAGACTTATTTATTTCGTCAAATTCCTACATAGTTTAGAAACAACAAAAAAGTACATTCACAAAATCAACACCCACATTTCAGTATCTATAACAGCTGTTCAATAAATATTATTTCAATTATATACAATCTTATGCATATTTACTTCGGCAATTTCATATTTAGTATAAATAAAAAATATATAGTTAAGTTAGTAATATTTTGTCTACTCTACACAAATAATTTATTTAAAAATAATCTAATAACTTACAAAATATATTTCTTATTTATTTAATTTTTATCAGTTTGAATCAGATGAGAAAACGACGCAATTAATTATTCTACTTTCATACCTGCGTATATATTTTTTGATTTTTATATCGAGACGAATAATTACGGAAAATTCGAAATATTTTGTATCCACAACTGTAATAGAACTTAGAAGATTGTAGTGAAAATTCACTCCATTTTGGACGAAGGAAGAGAAGCTGTTAAATATGTTTATTGGACAAAAGAATACTTGTTTTTAGATGAAACATACTATAAGGAATGGAAACTTTGTCTAGAAAATTTTATTACAAAAAAATCCCAACATTTAATGTTTGGGTGATCGTGATCTACGATGTGAATTTAGATGGACATTTTTTTAGGTCATATTTTTTAAATACAAAATAGTTTTAAGTATCCTATTCACGGACAAACTGTATACAGCTAACGAAAGAATTGCTATTATAATTCAAGTGGTATCTGATTAGTGGCCTCTAGAACTAGGTTACGTTGATTTCGACATATTGAAAGGATGAACTAGAATTTTCTTAAAGCAATGAAGGGCGTGAAATCATGAGCATTTAAGTGAAGAATGAGAAACAAATAAATAATTTCAAACTGGAATTAAGTAATTTGTGAACGATCTATAAAGCTCTAACATTTGCTTCTCAGAACCTTGACAATTGAAAAGTTGAAAGCATGTGTTGTTTTTGTTACGCTCACATTAGACTACTTAAATGGGTCACTTTAAATGTTACATTCCTAATTTGAATTTTAATGTTGATCTTTTGTTTATTCAACGATTCTTATTTATTTAGTTACCAAAATTTAATTCACTTTAACAGGAAATATTTCATTACAAAATACAAGCAAAAATTTACTTAATATTTTATTAGTTTTTAACGGTGTGAACGGTGGAAATTAAAATTTATTTATAATTTTGTGTTGCTAGTAAGAAATTTGTTGCTTTTCATGTAGAATACGATTGTCAATTAATCTAATATACTTTAAAAGTGGTTCCAAACAGAAAAAAAATTGAGTTAAGTATGACTTTGATAGAAAAGGCTAACTTAAGAGTTATACCAGTTACTCCGAAGTAATCAGTTTGTTCTCAGCAACCCCAAAAACTCTTAGAGTATCACGTTTTAGCGAATTTAATGACGAATTTAAAGAAAACTTCAGCAGACAATAAAAAAGTAGGTTTCCTGTTAACCAGGTACTCTGGAAATAGTAATCGGTACCATATTGGTCTTCAGCGACCCCAAAAATGCCTGAATATCGAGTTTTTGGGTAACTTCAGGACGAATTTGCTGATAACTCTAGAAAATGATGTAAAGATTAAGTTTATGTTAACCATGTATTCCGGAGATCGCAGTCGATATCATATTCGTCCTCAACGACCCTTAAAACCTTCGAGTATAAACTTTTAGCTAATTTCATGACAAATTTACAAAAAAATTCTAGGAGATGACGTAAAAAAGGGGTTTTCTTGACACTAGCTACTGTGGAGATCGCTGCCCATGTCGTATTCGCTTGGAGCAACCTCAAAATCCTCGAGTATGGAGGAATTGAAGTAAAAAGTCGGTTTCCTGGGCAACAGGTCGTTCTAAGCAACCTTAAAAACCCTCCAAGTATTGATTTGTACATAATGTCAACCCGATTTTACAGAAAACTTCAGGAAACAACGTAAAAAGTAAGTTTCCTGTGACCAGTTACTTCCGAGATCGCATTCGATATCATATTTGTCCTCACCGACCTCAAAAACCTTTGAGTATCGAGTTTTAGCTAATTTCATGACGAATTTATAAAAACCTCTGAAATATAGGTAACATAAATGGTGGGTTTTCTTAACACTAGCTACTCCGGAGATCGATGCCGATATCATTTTTATTCTGAGCGACCCATAAATCTCTCGAGTATTGAGTTTCAGCTAATTTTATGACGATTTTACAGAAAAAATCAGGAGACGACATAAAATTAAGGTTTCCTGGGCACTAGATACCTCAGACATCGCTGTCGATGTTGTTTTCCCAACGACCAAAACGGACCCGGAGTTACAAAATTGTATTCGTATCTGTTAAAATTCCCAAATTTATTAGGTACTTAATTGTTATAATTCACTTCAACAATACATATTGGAACGAAGTTCCCTTTCACGCGTTACGAACAGTTACGACTGACGCTAGGAGCTAGCCAAAAAAAATTCATACCAAAAGTTGTCACGACACTATGACACGACACACGCATGTTTCTCTCTCTCACAGACCAAAAAATAAATAACTCTCTCTCCCTCTCTCTCATAGATAGATATATTACAATTAAAAAGACACTATTTTAAATTAAAAGAAAATGTACATTAAAAAGAAAATACTGTAGAAAAAATAATAATTAACTATAATAGTGTTACATTTTATTTCATCCTGTTTTTATAAATTAATAAATTCATAAACATTTTAAAAATAGTTCGTAACTTGACTAATTATGTACCTACGTCAAATTACCTTAACTGTCAGTTACTGTCAAATATTTTAATTTTAAAATTTTGTATTGAATTGTTAATTCCTGTTTTAAATTATAAAAAGTAATTCTAAAAAGATGTGTTATCTAAAGCTCTGGTATTGTATAAATGGACACTTTTGTTAAAAGAAACGAACTGTTAGGTAAGTAGAGATTTTATACAGACAATAATAAATGCTTATGTATGTATAAACACTCTGTTGTGTTTACAAATTACTAATTCCTTCACTAATTAATCGAAAGGAACTTCGTTCCATCCGGGTGTTCCTTGACACCTCACACTTTTTTTTTGTACGCACAAATGAAGTTTTCTAATATTTGGTCACAAAGTTTTCTGACGCTCTAATGAACTGCATCTTTATCCATCTTACTGCACAAAAAATCAACATAACGCGTATTTTATTGCTTTATTTCCTCGCCTATAATAACATTTGTCGATTGTAAGGATTAAAATAAATTGAACTATAAAATATTCAACCTTTCAAGTTACGACATATAATAATATTGATTATATTGTTTCATTATAATAATAAGTATAATGAAAGCAGGATTTCTGTAACAATTGTTAAAAACCAGTTGTAGTAATCCAAATACACTTGCAGTACAGTACATACACTTTTATTTCCACTTTCATTAAGCATTTCTCAATTTTGTACCGCCAAGCGTATAATGTAAAATTTATATTTGATCTAATGATAAAAATCGAGAAATGTGGCAAGTGTTTAGTTCCTGTAATTCAAGGATATCTAGAAGTTGCGTTGGAGGTATCAGTAATACTTACTGCAATAACAGCAAACAAATATTTACTAAAAAGAGTTAATGAGCAACTAAAATAAAATTTTGTGGGAAAAGTATGTCACAAATATTTGTTCCACACAAATGTCTATCTAAATTCCTTACAATTTAGATATAGGATCACTCTAATTTAACTTAAACTTATTACACACAGGATGGAAATGTTTGAGTTAACGCCATAATTTTTTTATTAATTGGCCAAACTGTATGTTTAACAAAGTAAATTTTAATATAATTAAATATCCATGTTATTCTATTTTTAAACTTTTGTGATATAAACGATTTAAACAAGTTTTTAGTGTAAAGAACTTTATGTAAAGAAAATTTAAACAAGATTACAAAATATTTAGGAAAATTATACTGCTTGTTGCGGTTTTAAGTTATAAGTCAATGAAAGTCGAGTTAAGAGTCTTTAAAGTTATTAAAGGGGATTTCAGAGTTTCATTATTTTTACAGTTGATTATAACGGAGTTTTCTGGTAAAACACTTACTATTTTTGTTAGATGCATGCATTGGAAAATATTTAGTAATAACTACGCCGGTTGTACAAACTTTTGAAACTATTGAGTTATGAGTTATGTCCTTAAAACTAAACGAGTTTTTGGAGCTTTAAAACATCGAATTGTTAGACCATTTACCGTTCCCAAAGATGAAGAATTTAATACGCGATTCCAGTCGCCAGAAGAAGAGCTTTACGATTTTTAGGAATCAAGATGCACTTTTTCAAAGTTCGCTTTTTTCACCACAATTTTTTCAAATTTTGTTACGCAACTTATTTCTGAGCGATTATGCATTGAAGTATGTACTGCGATTACTCATTAAACTTTGAATCAATAACAAGAACTAATTTTCAATACTAAATTATTTAATCTAGAGTTTACTTTATCTATTAATTATTGAGATATTGGATCAAAACTGATGATTCTATAGTGTTTCCGTTTAGTTTTCTTCAGGAAGCTTGGCGATAAAGAAAACCACGGGAATGTATGTAATTTGCGGTCAACTTATACACCTACTGATTCAGTGTATTGGTTTTAAGATATTTCAATCACATTTTATGACTATTCTTTTAGTGGTTAATAATAATTTAACATAATTATCAAAAAACTAGCTTAATACGAGGTTTTACTTAAGTTTAAATTATAATTACCTACAAAATTAAAGTGATCTGATTTGAAAATCTACCAGGGAGAAACGTGAATTAGTTTAAATCCATTTTACCCTCGTAGAGCATACATACGTTCGTTAAAACGGGGTTGATTCATTTTTTAAATGAATCGATGAATAGTAAAAAAAGGACTTGATTAAAATCAAATATTTTTAGATATGTAAGAAAATTTGGATTTGTTAATGTATAGAAAATACAGAGATAACAGAATCATTTCACATTGAACTAATAAATCATGCTCGGAGAATGATTTGTTACAATTATATTTGTATATCTACATTATTATCCTAATGGCTCTGCTTAAAGTTAATTACCGAAATCTGCATTTTTCCTTATAGCAAAACTTTGAATATAAATGTCAGTGATTAGAAAATATTCAGGGACATCATAAATTTAAAAAAAAAAACATAATGACATTACCTTTGCAAATTGATAGATAATAAATGAAATAGTTCAACAAATATTATAATTTTTAATTCCCAAAAAATTGGAACATTCATAAATTCAATTTTTTGCACATAATTTAGACATGAAAACCGCAAATTTTAAAGTTAAATAAGGATTGCATGCTATTTACGATTTAGATAAACGATTTTTTTTAAATCGCAAATCTGCTTATATTATTTTATATTACCGTAAAAAAGTTAGTAACGTCATGGTTATCATTAAATAGAAAAAAATATAGTTGTAATATGATTTAACATTATTTGATGATAAAATTTTTTCGGCAATTTTGGAATAATAGCGGGTCGAGCTTGACGGCGATAAGCTTGAGCTCAATCTCATTGCATATAGGAGTTAGTTATGTAGAACAATATTTACGTGTGGCCAAACTACAAAAGTCGTTTATTACCACAATAAATTTGCTACTTACAAAATCTGCAGATAATTAGTCTAAAAACAACTATCAACTATCACAAAACAAATGAAAACGCTTTTTACAACGTTCTTTATTAAAATTCTTACCGTCAAGCTCGGGCCGCTAAAGTGCAAAAATACTTTTCGGATTCGGTAATAAAATTTATGCGAATTTAATTATTTAATTTTTTTTATTATAATCGAAATTAAATTATATATATTTGCACATTACCTTGATCGTGTTATAAAACTATTATCTTTTATTACTGCAATGTGTTGATTTGTTTTATGTTTTTAATCATTTTTCTGTTTAATAAATGACTGATAACATTACAATACCTGTTTTTGGCTAACTGAACTTATTCTAATAATACCAGAATAGATTGTAAATGGAAAGAAAGAAACTGCATGTAATTGGTTTTTTAGTTTACTTTAATATGGAAGTATGTATTTATAAAAATAAAAAATAGCACTAAGTATTTCGATTATTAAATGAATTTTAATGAACGGTGATGTAATAAAAATAATAGAAATAGGGTTACATAATAGAAATTGAAAGCAGTAATTGCACGAGGCGCGCCGAAACAATGCGCGAATATAATCGTTTAAGTATTGTGTTTGGTTTAGCGAATGTTGATGTTGGATCAACAGGTGTCATGAGGGGTGTTTGAATTTGAAGATATTAAAATAGGGTTGATTTGCTTACCCGGAGAAATAATTAGTCCTTAAGGGGTTCCCGCGACTTGTATATCCTTGGGATGGTCGCGAGTACCAGAAGAAAATACACCACCATAACACTGAGCCATAGCTCCACCACACTACCACTCTGAGAACCGCCGTAACCGAAGAGTGTGCACCGCGTTCAATCGCGTCTTCTCGCTGTCCTGCCTTCGCGTCGAGTGTAGTATAGTATATTTTTGGGGCACGAGTTTTCAACACCAGGTTGCGCCACAAATGAAAGTAAAAGTGAACGAGTGCGAGCCTTCACAACTAAGCACAGTGTATAGTGTGTATTCAAGCAAGTCTCCTGAAGTCCTGAAATTCAGTCCTCAATTGTTACTCGGCAGCGCCGCCACCACACTGCCATATACTACCCTTGCAAATAACACAAATATTAAGTAATATCAACTTTACTAACGGAATCACTCATATTACTATTTAACTCTTAATTTCTCCTTTACTTTCCCCTCTTTTCTTTTCGGCGACCCCACCACTGCGCACAATTTTTTTTCCTGTTGCTTGCTCACTTGCAACTAATTTTTCTCTACTTTCAAGGTCGCAAAGAGCAGGCGTACAGGCGATTGCGCGATATTTAGTAATTTTTGTTTCTCTCAGTGTATTATTTGGCAGAATAGGCTCACGCTCACCACTCCGCCGGTGTGCTTTAAATCTTTATGTTCTATTTTAGTTTCTGTTCTGTACGTTAAACGCGTTATGAACCGATGCTGTAATTTTGCATTTATTAGTTGATGTTGCTGTGGTTCTGGCAGTGCGATTTGCAGCGACCAGCATTCCGAGCGTTTCATTTGCTTTCACCGGCTTCGCCAAGGAGACTCGTCGCAAAAGCGAACGGGGCCCGAGAAGGGGCCATAACCGGACTTTCACAATACCCGCATGTCAAGAGGGGGAACTGTTGTATAATACCGATTACCGATGCAATAACAGACCTATGCTGGGAATAGAAAGATCTAATGCATCTCGAATTAAAACTGTATTACGGATAACTAGCCAATTTGTCGTGGGATTCTTTTAAGTTCGTTATTAATAATGTTTTTATAAATCCTTTATCAGTTGTCATAATTAATTACAATTAGTACAATATTTTTTTTTTATTTAATTTTAACTAGTTTATTTTTGTCTATTTTAATTAAACAGCATCTGACGCAGTTTACTACTCGTAATACCCAGACCCATTGTTAGAATTACGTTGTAAAAGCGAGGGAAAGTAGTTACAGTGTAACACTTTCACTATCGCGTAACTGTCTGGATGCCCAGATTCTTGATTGACCTCTAAACCAACATTACACGCACCGTTTGATACATTTTCAATTAATAATTATTCCAACCAAATTTCTATATTTATTTCATTCTTCAGAAGGGATGTATTTATGTACTTCTTTAGTATTTAATGTCTGTTTTTTTTGTTTATTTTTTAATTTTTACGATTTTTTGTTGTTTTTGTTAGTTATTTTCTTGTTGTTTTTTACAATTTTTTCTAATTGTTTCGGTTTTTCTTCTTTCAGTTTTTTCGTTCTTTTTCATTTTACTTTAGTTTCTCGGTTTTTACCAATTTTTTTTATCATATCTGTCGCATAATTGCAAATAAGTAAAAACCTGTCGAACAATTCCGTATCTTGGTTGTAGTTAAGAAATCCATGATCAGTAAATCTATCACATTCTTGTACCCAAGTAAGTGCTTTGGGTAAATTTGTACATTCAAGTACTTCATGTTCTGAATTGAACTGACACCGTTACTTCAAGATCTCATTACTTATTTTATAAAATTCAGCCTCCGCTGTTTTCATATTTTCCTGCTCAGTTGCCTGTAGTTTTAATAGCAGAGAACGAAGTGTGTGAGGAAGAATATAACCACAATTTAGGACAGGGGTTTTTAAAAAATACGCTAAAAACATTTGTATATTTGTCGACGATGACCAAGAAGCAGCTTTTCAAAAACTTAAAAATTAACGCACGCCACCTTGATTTACTATAGCAGAAAGGGTTTCAGGACCCCTATTTTCGAACGTGTGATGTGAAGAGAAAGTGAAGTGAGTCGGGAAGTGATCGATCCCTGACAGAACCTTTCATGAGTCGTATTTTCGATATTGCAGCGTTGCCTCGTTATATTAATGAAAATTGAAAGAATTTTCTTCAAAAAACTCCATTTTTTGCACAACAATAAGGAATCAGACCACAGATAACTATATTCTGTTATTTATGAAAGACAAGTTTCAAAACAAAACAAGAATAACAACTCTGATAAACATATAATTTTGACAATACGCTGACGCCTGAATACATACAACGATAATGCGCATGTTTCACTGCTTCGACAGAGTCTGAGCAGGCGAACTGTGATGACTGTGATGTGAGTTATCAGTTATCATATAGTCTAAAAATACGGATCGCTGGCTTCTCACCAGTGATGTATCACATCACATATTCGAAAATAGGGGTCCTGATCCTCTGTGTCAGTCGGATCACATATCTCTTTTAGATATTCTACCCAAACGCTGCATATGTAGAAATATGAATATATTGTATGCATTTAAAGCCAATCGGCGTCAGTTTTGATCGCGTTGTAAACCGCACATCCAATAATATTGAGCTAAAAGGGACACTTTTGTTTTTAATGGGGACACCAGAAGAGAATTCGGGACTAACTTGTCCAAATCGAGATGTGATGTTAGTCTTAATATTTCTTTTTTATACGATTGTACTTTTTTTCAATGTACTCCTAAGAAGAGGAGCATTTTTGTCTTTTTTGGACCTCTGATATGTACTATTTCAAGATGACACAGGGCTCTACATGTTAGTTGGTTTGCTTATTGAATAATTTTAATAGTTATGTTTTATAATAAAACCATTTGTAATTGATAATGATCAAAAGTGAATAAATGTAAACAGCGGCTTTAGACTGTTTAAAATTAATGGCTTTTTGATCTGATTACGATGTCTTGCTGTTCACAATTTACTATACGACTGCAACTTATTTAATCTGTAGACTAAACTTATTGTTATGACTGTTTTTCTAACATTATGTAAAATAAAAATCCAGTAAAATTTAATAAAATAAAATATATGTGATATGGTCATGGAGCAGCAGGTGTCACAATCGCCCCCTTTATTTAGATAGACCGACCAGTTTATTCCCATGTATTTGCGATTTAACAAATAACGATTATTTTGTTTTTTCTCATAAATTTGTTTATAACAATTTACTCAACAGTCGGACGGACTTCCATCTTCAATTTTCGTATTCTACGGGTCAAAATACACAGAAAAAACTAAATAAAGGGGGCGATTGGAACCCCTTCTGCTTCATAACTAGAAGTTCTATTTATGACAGTAAATCGCGTAGTAGAAACTTAGTTTTAATTAAATGTGGTTTACTGTTTTTGGAACGAAGTTCCCTTTCGCGCGTTACGAACAGTTGCGACTGACGCTAGGAGCTAGCAAAAAAAAAATTCATACCAAAAATTGTCACGACACTATGACACGACACAGGCATGTTTCTCTCTCTCACAGACCAAAAAATAAATAACTCTCTCTCCCTCTCTCTCATAGATAGATATATTACAATTAAAAAGACACTATTTTAAATTAAAAGAAAATACTGTAGAAAAAATAATAATTAACTATAATAGTATTACATTTTATTTCATCCTGTTTTTATAAATTAATAAATTCATAAACATTTTAAAAATAGTTCGTAACTTGACTATTTAGGTACCTACGTCAAATTACCTTAACTGTCAGTTACTGTCAAATATTTTAATTTTAAAATTTTGTATTAAATTGTTAATTCCTGTTTTAAATTATAAAAAGTAATTCTAAAAAGATGTGTTATCTAAAGCTCTGGTATTGTATAAATGGACACTTTTGTTAAAAGAAACGAACTGTTAGGTAAGTAGAGATTTTATACAGACAATAATAAATGCTTATGTATGTATAAACACTCTGTTGTGTTTACAAATTACTAATTCCTTCACTAATTAATCGAAAGGAACTTCGTTCCATCCGGGTGTCCCTTGACACCTCACTTTTTTTTTCTAATAATTTTTCTACTGTTTCTTTTTGCTACATATCGAGTTTTTACAACAATCTGCTGCGTTAAGATCTCGACTCATCCAAATACGTATATGTATAGTTTATACGTATGCTTATGTGACCTAGATTAATTTATTGTTCCAATTAATCCAATTTTTTATTCTCTTTAAGGAAATAATCTATAACTAAATATCTAAAATAGTTTTTAATTTATACGATAAATCGTTTAGTTTGTTTTTGAAAAGTATCTATTTACATTTTTAAAGGCATTGATATTGGAACTATAAATATTAATTAATAGTTTTTTTTTAATTTGCTAGAATTTATTAAAGTTTAGTTTTTATATGATAATACAGTGATGTGAAGCTCATAAATAAGAAATGGCGTAATAGGCAAGCGTTGTATTAAGTAATTGATCGTTTTGTGTTGGTTCGAATGTCCTCGAGACTGATTTTACCTGTTTGAAACTTTCAAGGTCTCTGCTTTGTAGGGAAGTGAAAGTGGTCTTGCTTGAACTGACACGGCAACCGGCAACAGACACGGTGCGATGCAAGCCACCGCGGCTAAAACCAATCCGCGCCAACAAACTAACTACCCACCCACCCTGTATGCTTATGGATTAAACCCTTTAACCTGTCTGGTCTATTTTAAGCTAGAAAAACTCGAACTCGGATTTTTTATCATAAAGAAATTCCAAACAAAATTTTATTTTTATCTATCTATATTACCTTTTCTATAGTCTGATATCATAGATACAAGGAGGTAAGACTATAAACAAATGTTCCGTCAGGAAGACATTTACTGAAAAAATGAACTTTCTTCGTAGTACCTACTTACTTTTTGTGGTAATTACTAACTAAATATGTTTGCAAAAAGATGCAAACCTCGGTACATTTCTTAAAAACTAGAAACAAAGTAGTAATTGATGGAATTAAGACACTCTGATGTTCCATTAAGCTGGTAGTGATCAGTCATAAAAAATAACTAACCTTTTTATGTAAATTTGTAGCTCCAATCGATTTTCCAAAAATCGAGTTACTACTATCTTCACAAAATGAGATGGCACCTTAATTACACTCTGAGATTTTTCGTGTTCAAAAATCTACTGAAAAAGTTATGGCTTCAATTTTTTAGGATTGCCAAGAACGATTTATGATTAATTTTCTTAACAAGTAAAACACTAACTGGAAATTATTATTTGCTGCTACTAATCACTTAACGAAAAAAAAAAAAAAATACAGCAAAAAAAAGTGTGAGGTGTCAAGGGACACCCGGATGGAACGAAGTTCCTTTCGATTAATTAGTGAAGGAATTAGTAATTTGTAAACACAACAGAGTGTTTATACTTAAAATAAGCATTTATTATTGTCTGCATAAAATCTCTACTTACCTAACAGTTCGTTTCTTTTAACAAAAGTGTCCATTTATACAATACCAGAGCTTTAGATAACACATCTTTTTAGAATTACTTTTTATAATTTAAAACAGAAATTAACAATTCAATACAAAATTTTAAAATGAAAATATTTGACAGTAACTGACAGTTAAGGTAATTTGACGTAGGTACCTAAATAGTCAAGTTACGAACTATTTTTAAAATGTTTATGAATTTATTAATTTATAAAAACAGGATGAAATAAAATGTAATACTATTATAGTTAATTATTATTTTTTCTACAGTATTTTCTTTTTAATGTACATTTTCTTTTAATTTAAAATAGTGTCTTTTTAATTGTAATATATCTATCTATGAGAGAGAGGGAGAGAGAGTAATTTATTTTTTTGTCTGTGAGAGAGAGAAACATGCGTGTGTCGTGTCATAGTGTCGTGACAACTTTTGGTATGAATTTTTTTTGGCTAGCTCCTAGCGTCAGTCGTAACTGTTCGTAACGCGCGAAAGGGAACTTCGTTCCAAAAAACGGTCTAAAGTTATTTTGTTAATTCCCTTAGATACAAATTTATTTTGCAATATAAATATTTAGGTATTTACGTTCGAATTACTCCAACAGTCTCCTTGGTTACCAGTTCTGTGTTTGACTATAATGTCATTTCTCATCTGTTATTAGGGCTTATTTTTATAAGTTGGAAGGGATTCTAATATAAATATAATCTTAAATGAGATTATCATTAATTAAAATTTAATTATATTTTATATTCTTTAAGTATATAGAAACATACGATACTTTTTAATTGAGTATATATCTACTGTTTTATTTTCTCAAATTTTCAATTTCCAGTAGTTAATTAAATTACATTATTACTAATAATTATACAGTTCTTTATTGGTTCTCTTCAAGTTACTTAATTAATGTTAATTTGAACGGAAAAAGTTTATCAGTAGACTAATAGGTAAGCGTATTATTAGAATGTTTATAAATAACGTAAATTTGTTGAAGTATTCATGAAAATTTCAATTAGAATCTAAACTCTAATCATTAATGCAATTTAAGCTTATGTGAGGAATATTACTGAAGAGCTCTTGTAATTATTTATATCACAATTATTTCTTAAGAGACGTTTGTCCAGAGATTTAAATCAATAAAACTAAATTGTCTTAAACATTTTTTTCAAGTTGAATGTTTTTTTGCTATCAATGACACAGGAACAAAAACATTTGAAAATTAATAATCTACAATTAATGTTCTAAAGTTGAGGGAGTATTAGTCTATAGTGGTCGAAAAGGTTAAATTTTCTATTGGGTTACTTTGAAGAATTGATTTATAGAATTATGAAAAGCTTTAAGAATAGGATGTTGCGTCTGAATATTATATACAGAGTTGATGGATAATGATAAGAGTCGATGGAAATATCTGAATTGTAAGCAGAATTTTAAAGAGTTCAGCTGTGTGTATACTGTATATACTACCAAATGATGAAAGGAATAATATTTAATACTTTCATGAAATGAGGTAACCAAACAGTTATCTTTATCATCCTTTCTTCTTGAAGCCATAATTTGTGGCTTAAACAAGGAAAGTATTTTGTAGAAATAAGTACTTCTTGGCTGCCAAGAATGCCGCTGTTTTTGCTATATTGATTGTGAGACCGTATTCATGGAGCTCAGACTTCCATTTATTTAAGAAGCAACAGGACTTTAATCTCAACACAAAGCACAAAGTTATCAACGTACATCATCTCTCTAATCTCCATTGTTTGCAGATGGTCTTATTCCCACTTTGGCTCCACGAATGCTACCCTCAACTTTTCTTGTCAATTCGTCCATTAATATTATTAAGATAGTAGGCCGAAAATGCTTACTCATTTGAAATTCCTTGGACTTGCGGTTATTTGTCCTTAAATAGTTTCTACCATCCGTAATTGTAATATAAAAAACATTAAACAACAAGCATTTTATATAAACAAAAAGTATAAATATTGTGGTTACACTTTTATGTTTTTTCTTTGATGTTTTTTTTTAATTCACTAAACTTTCATTGTTTTCTTAATGTACCTACTAATTCATATAATATAAAAAAAAATAATTTATTGTATAATAGACTGGAAGATAACAAACATTTTGGTTTGATTTACATCGTAAATTTATAATATTATTGAGCATTTAAGAATGTGTAAACAATCGATTTATTTTCCACTCGAATCGCGTGTTGAGTGTTAAATAAATGCGTTTAATGTGCGTTCGTAACACACGTCAAATGTAAATTAAGTTATTTAAAAAATGTACTTACTATATATACAATCAGTGTAGAATTTTTATGAGATATTAAGAACTACTGCATATTTCAGTTAAAGATATAGAGATTCTCAAACTTTAATATACTACAAAATAAAGAAGAATTCCCACAAGACTAAACAAGCACATTTACCTATATTTACTGTCGAAAATTCGAATTGGAAAAACAACAAACACAAAAAATAAATTTTGAAGCATTGATGCGGTTCGTAAAATAATTAAGCATGGCATATCGGCAGATAGAGGCATATTTGGGCATTTCAAAGAACTTGATCCAAAATATTCTACATAAAAGAACTGCGTGTTACAAAGTTGTTTTCCCGTTGAATCCCTCATCTTCTCACAGAAGCACAAAAAGGTGTTCGCGTCAATTGTCGAAAAACGGTACATCAAAGGAAGCTCAAAAATTGTTAGTGGCGATGAATCTTGGATTTACTCCTATAAATTGGAAAATAAACGCCATTCCGCTATGACGGAGTTTAACGATTAGAAAAAAACAACAAAAGTGATCCGTTCTCGAAGTGTGTTAAAATCTGGTCAAGATCGAAGAACGGTTACTTCCAATTGATATATCGTTATTTGTTTACCAGAAGTTATCGCGAAACTCTGACAGAACAACACACAACGACGGCGAATCATTCTACATCAGAACAATGCAAGTGCTTACCCTACCCAAAAGACAAAAAAGCGTTGCTATTCTATTTCATTTCTTTTGATAATTCTGTTTTTTTAGGTACTTAAAAAACTTGTTTTGTCCAATTTCTTAAGCTCTGTCTATGGTCTATGGGTACATTTCTACGACCCAGAACCAAAGCAGCAATCGATAAAGTAGAGACACTTTGGTCTCTGCTGGAAAAGTACTTGCTTCAATTTTTTGTTGAACAACTTTTTCTTTTTTCCCTTTGATAATCCATTTTCAGCAGTAGTGTAGCAGTTTATCATTATAAAAATTATGAAATTACTTTATTAGTATTTACGTTTACGACTATACAAATTAACGAAATATAAATTAAAGTCTGAATATGTAATGAAAAATTATCTTTAGAAATTGAATTGTACCATCAAATTGAATGGGCCATAAAAGTAGATCTAATAATTGGATAGCAATGAGATCGGGTTTGACAAGGAGTGACTCGGTTACATAATCGGATATGGGTCGATAGTCACATGGTAATTGTTAAGTACGTCGACGAATCGGTGTTCGTCTAAATAATGAGAGATACTGTGACGGGGGACAGAAACAGAACATCCTTGAAACTTTGAACATCCGCCCTCCCCGTCGCGTCGCGGAAATCACTTTGCTCTTACTTGATCTACAGGTAAAAAAACAACTAATCACTAATCGCGGTTTTGGACAGTGGCGTTTCAAACCGCTGATGACACCACATATTTGAAAAGGATAACCCAGTTAAAATATAGCTAGATCTATGCGTATTTTTTAATAAAGTACAACTTAAATCAACAGTAAAAATCAAAACATAAATTTACCGTTTAAAAAGAGCGTTACATAAAAAACCCGCAAAATTTATGCAGTATGTGTCTAACAGAAACATTTATTCTGTTATTTTTTAAATTGGATACAATTTTATACAACCTGAAAATAGATTGATGATCTTTGTCAGACGCATACGTCAGGAAATATTTAGTAACACCGAAAATATGTGCATAAATTTCGCCGGTCGCATTGGTATATCAAAACTGCGTTAATTTGGTACTATTAAAGTACTTTTAAAGCAAAGAATTGCTATTAAACTAAATCGAAAAATAGTTATTTGTGACACAAGGACGGAAGATGACATTTTGCAAGAGCGAGTAAAGTTGTGTAGCCGAGGTGCGTAGCACCGAGGCGAAACAATACGAGCACTTGCAAAACATTTCCCGGGCGTGTAACACACACTATTTTTTGGTCCGACTAATTTTTAATATTTTCAAAAGTTCAAAAACTTTTTACTTTATGACATACAAGATTAGATGTTTATTGACATTTATTGCACGATTAAAAGAATTAGTAATAAGGAATGATTATCTGATAATCAATTTCAAGATCCTTAATTTTTATACATACGAATACTTTGCTAATAAGAACACAGTAAAAATTGTTATATTGAAAATATTAACATTAAAATCTAAAAGTTTTATATAAAAATAGCAGAGACAATAAACTATTTTAGTCCAATGAGCAAAAATAAAATCGAGATATGTATTTTCATAATCGAATGATAAGTAGTTGTAAATTCACATAATAGGGTGAAACAAAGAAATATTTTAATATCTATTTAGCGCGCTAGTCTTAGCTTAGGTAAAAGTCGTAATCGCATTTGGTTTATTCGCTAGGTGGACAGGATTGACTACGGATCCGTGCAATACCAGGTGTAGAAGGATTTTAATTCGCCAATGCACACGTTGGTGTGTCTAGTGAAGGACCCCTAATTCCTTATGGGAAACGATTGATATTCATTCGTTGTATGTGCAGGTCTGTTAGAGGGTAGGGCCAAACTTCAAGCACTTCGGTGCCTGATGTGGTCGAGCTGACTTCCCCTTGGGCGACTGTTACCGGCTGGTGACCCACAGGCAAAAAACCGAGTCAGTTTTTCAAGCCATGCCACCTTCGGAGCATCAAGGTGTAGTGAGAGAATAGTAAGGCTTGTGAAAGCCAGAGGTTCAGTAAAAGACGCTGTATTCCTTATGGACTTTTAACCAGTGTCTTAAATTTGGCAGGGTTGGGTTGTAAACACAAACTGTTGTAACATTTTTAGGAGTAAAGCCTCCGAACGTGTTTGTAGTGGCCGAAACCCATCATTTATCCACCATCGCGACCCTCTGAATCATTTGTATCAAATCAATAATTTAATTTTTATAAATAGATTCGCATTTTTAATGTGTACCAAATATAACGAACTGAATGATACAAAAAATCATAATCAAATTCATCAACTACCCGAAGATAGGTAGATTTTGAGTGTATTTATTCACATACATCTAGTACTGAATTTTAAATATGTATGTAAGAACTAATTACATTCAAATTATTTTTACATTCAAGTAGAAGTCTTAACGAAATGAATAATTTAAGACAAATACATTCTGACATTGAACCATACACTTGTTGATAATTAATTCAATTATAAACAAATTATTTTAAGTGGATGTGTGGATGTAAAAAATGATTCATGTATGTGAATAATAAGTATACAGAAATAATCCTTCGCGGTTTTAGTTTGACTACTATTTCTTCATAAAAAATAATTTCGTTTCACAACCTGAAATTAACACCATTATTTTGATATAGAGTTTAATTAAAACTTTTTTTAATTAATCATTAGAAAAGAAAATTAATTAGGGAATTTGTGTTTTAGTACAGGTGATATCTAATTGAACTCGCTGGAATATTTTTTTGTTAAAATTCATAGATATAGAGGGGAAAAGTGTGTCATAGTGGCCGTTTCTAATAAAAGTCTTCATTGAGAAATTTCTTAAGAAGGTCATCTGTAAGTGCTGACTACAGCAAGGGTGGCAGTAGCTCCACCTGTGGTGAGTTTGTTCCCACTCTTTTTTCAATGGAAGAAGCCTCACTTAAATTGAACACTACGATCCTATGCGTTAGGTTGGCATTATTGAGGGTAATATTGTAAATAGCACTTTTTGGAACTTTAACTAAGCAGACGAATTATGTGTAGGACTAAACGTCATTCCTTTAACTTTGTTATTACGATGTAGCATTTTTTTTGAATTTTAGAACAGAAAAGAAAAGTAACGAAAAAGATCAAGATTGTGATCAAAAATCGTTACCTTTACATCCTGCCACCAATCTTTGCAGAAAATACACTTGGTCCAGTCCTCTATAAAGAGTTCTTGATACATTTCTGAGAAGCCAGGACAAGGTCATTCATTTTTCTACGGGAATCATTCTGACTTTTTGGGTTTAACTTTTCTATTCTTTATCATTGGCTTTTGGTTCTTCGCTGCAACTTCTTCAGAGAGGATCTTTTTCTAAGGACAAATGCTTAAACTTCAGACCTTTTGCTTCTTTTACTGAAATTTCGTTGAGCCACGGATTTGGGAAAACGTGACAACTTGAGTTGAGGTGTATTATAAGTTTCGAATCCAAAGTTTTGTTAGTACGTGTTTCCTTTTATCTTACAAAGTCTTAAATAATTATTTTTATTTAGTATCTACCAAATATTAAGTAAGATACGCTAAAGTGAAGAAAAATAATGCGCATAAACAAAGTATACATTCCTATGTTTTGGTTGCTACGAAAATAAAACGTGAAATATTTAATTGTTTAAATTATTACGTTGAACGTCACAGTTATTTAAGTAATGGTAAAATTGAGCTTCATTTTAAGCTAAAATGAAAATATGTTTTTTAGTGATTCGTAATAATGTTAAAATCAATTTATTTACGTAAATAACAAAAATACATAGATGGTTAGTAATTTTATATAGGGGTCAAAATATAATTATAGAAATTAAATTACACAAATTTCTTGCTTGCCTAAAAACATAAGATGGTTTCACAATACTATATAACATTGACACTATTTTCTTGCTAGTATAAACTTTGTATTTTCTCTGTAGTTAGTTATAAATAACACTTTTTATATTTATTTTTATTTGCTTAATATAATTGTTTGCATGACATATAATATATTATTTCTGATAACAAATTGTGGTTAATGTATAAAAGATTTTCGTTTTTGCCTTGACTTAATACCTTACTATTTTTTGAATAGTGAAGTAATATAGACACGTACTTTTATTACTTATATTTTGACCTACTATTAAACATGTATCTTATTTCGTATTCCACTAAATGCAATTAATTTTTTACTTATTAAATTACCTTTTATTTTGCTCTTGAATACCTATTGAGCAATATATTATAATCTAATAAATAAATTAAATATAAGTCAATTGATCATACGACATGATTTTCATAAATATTCCATAGTAATTCATAGAAGACTTTTTTCATCTTTTCTCAATCCTTTCTTCAACAAAATTTTAACGAGAGAAGCACAAGGTCTCCCTACAAAAAAATCCTAGTGACAAACATCCTAGAGAAAAAAGACAAAGGTTTTGAATGTATATTTGTGTCACTGGACCTTAAAAAAGCCTTTGACACGGTAAACCACCAGTTGTTATTAAATATTTTGGAGAAGGCTGGTGTTCATGGAAAAAGCTTAGACTGGTTTAGAAGCTACTTTTCCGGACGTACTCAATATGTTTGTACAAATCAATTTCAAAGTGGATACAATGACATCACATGTGGCGTACCACAAGGTGCAATACTTGGCCCGACACTCTTCCTTGCTTATATCAACTCAATTTCCTTGCTAAAGCTTCGAGGGACCATTCAATTGTATGCTGATGATACTTGCTTAATTTACTTTAGCAAAGACCCTACTCAAATAAAAATTGATATAGAACATGATTTGAAATTAATAAATAATTGGTTAAATTATCACAAACTGACCTTAAATGCCAGTTACATGATCATATCCAATAAAAGGGAATGGGCTGACCTCAATATATCTTTAGATGGAAACAATCTAGGGAAAAAAGACTGCATAAAATACCTTGGCCTGTACATAGACAACAAACTCTCCTGGGAACAACATATCAATTATATCTGTAAGAAAATAGCACCGGCAATTGGTGTGCTAGGCAGACTCTCAAATTACCTTACACAACAATATAGAAAAATGATATACAACTCTCTAATTCACTGCCATTTAACATATTTGACAGTAATATGGAAAAGCACCTACCAATCAAAACTGCAACCATTATGCACTCTCCAAAACAAGGCATTAAAAAGAATATTTAACTTACCACACATGTTCCCCAAAAAAGAACTATATTTACCAAATAGAATAATGGATATTGAATCAATCTACAACTACCAAGTCTGTGTACACATCCACCAATGCCTTCAGAATGAAACAATATCTAATATGCGATTCACGTCTGCAGGAGAAATCCATAACTACAATCTAAGAAACAGAGGAATCCTAAGAACCAGTCAGACAAAAAGTACTCTTGGTCAGAGAAGTATTCTTAGCAGCGGAGTAAATATAGGTATATAATAAAATCCCAGTGGAAATCCGGAATCTCAGAACGTCTTCATTCAAAGTGCAACTAAAACGCCAAATATTTTCGGGTTTATTTAATAGTGATTAGTATCATTAAATCTAATGCGTATGTATTTATTTTTTTTTCTTGTATGTATTTTTTTTCTTTTTATATATGTTTGGTGATTATTACCCTTAAGAAAAATTGTTAATCTCGAAGGCTCAGATAGCTATAAGCTCGAGCCGTTACTGTTTTCTTTCTATTAGAGAATCTATCTAATTTAATTTTTTTTGTCAAATATTATATATTACTGAATGGAATAAATAAATAAATAAATAAGACTGGGATGAGGAACCAAAAGCCAATGGTAAGGAATAAAAAAGCTAAATCCAAAAAGCCGGAAAGAGTACCGAAAAGAAATGTATGGCCTTGTTCTAGCTGCTCAGTACTGAAGAACTCTATAGAAAACAGGACCAGCAAGTGTATTTTCTGCAAAGTCTGGTGGCACGAGAAAATTATGGAAGTCTCCAATGTTACGTTTGTTAATGATGAGCACTCTTTATCACAATGCGCACTATTTACCCTCACTAATTGTGAAAGAATGCTAATTTCAATCAATTATGCGATATATTTTTTGTTATATTTATTAGTGTAAAGCCCATTTTTGCTATCAGCATTGCCCTATTTCTTCTTAGTCTTTACAAAAAAGAAAATGCAGCGATTTTTATAGCGTTAACGTTTTGAGTGCACGAAAATACATTGATATATTGATACGTTTACAAACAGATTCGACCAATCTTCAAAAGTATACATTTTGTTGTAAATTTCTATCAATTAAATGCAGATGGACCAAATCTGTGTTAGTGAGGCAAAATTAATTCGGAAAACATGTCTCGCATTTAAACTGCAAAAAACTTTTTTTTTTGTTATAATTTGTTAACACTAAAATTGCGTATGTCAACATTCAATAAGATTTATATTAGGTACATGTTTTGAATGGATATAGCCATGAAATCCAAACTTTTCTTATTTGATGTACAGACAAAATTTTGCATTATTATTTATTTTAATCAAAATAGTTAAAATAAATTTAAATTTTTACAGACCTTTACATTAACTCTTATTTGGGTCATTGTCAAATTTGATAATAAAGATAAATGTTTGTAATACAAACTCTAACTTTCGTAAGGAACACTATAATTACAACGCAACGAAATAATATGACTCTGTTTATTAAATTTACAATTTTCGTTTACGCTAATTATACAGTGTGTGTATTAAAAAATTGATTCACATGAATAATAAATAATATCAAATAAACATAAAGATTTTACGCTTTAGAATAAAATTCGAATGAGATTATTGTATAAACCATTCTTTAGCTTTTCATTCAAAAATTCTGAACGAAGTTTGAGAAACATGTGTTTGTCGACGATTTTGCGTCAAAACAAAAAAAAAATAATCGACTAATTTTTTTGAAATGTTTTTTCAAAAAGTTAACTATTATGATTTATGGGGGCTGGAAGATTAAAACGAATTAATTTCACTGCTTTAATTTAACTTTATTTTATTTAAACCGCAAGAGAAAAGAATATCTTTATTCACAGAACTCTCTGTCACAACTACAACTAAAACTTTTTAAGACATATTTATATATCTTTTCTTAATTAGAGTTTTGGGTTATTTCCCATGGTAATCTGATACCTAACACTAATTCTTTTAATACAAACAAACAAGCTTTCTTACTTAGACCCTTATTCATAGAGAGGACCACGTGCTTATCTCGTTATATAATTTAAACATTTAATACCTCACTTGAAAATGTCAAAAACGTGACATTATACTCGTATATAAACATAACGAAATAATATCCACCCCATTATACCGTAGATAAATTTTGAACTTATGGGTGTCATTTAGATAATTAAAATAATAATATTTCATTATATTTTCAACATTAACTGAAGAGATAATGCTGACAGAAGTTTGACTTTTTTATTCGAATCCAGAGGTAAATCATACTTACAATGCTAATTTTGTGCTAATTTTTAAAGCAAGAAATGTTAAAAAGTTGAATATCTCTGGAAAAATCCATAATAAAGTGGTTTTAAAAAAAGCATAATGTTGAGAAGACATAAGGCTATAACATTCTGTAGTTCTTATAAGCCACCACCATCTGGTATTGTTCATAGAATAGGTAAAACTTTGAAAAAAAAGCATCACACTGTTTAAACATCCTGTATAATATGTGGATTTTATTTTTTTGCATTTACCTCGCAATATGTTATTCAACAATAACAAAGCTATAATTAAAACATTGAAATTCTACCACAGTGGTTGGAAAGATAATAGTAGTCAAAGTTTAATGAGTGATGCGCTAATTTTGAAGGGCAGTTTATTAGATTTTAAGTTGATCTGAATATTTTGTATAATAAAGTTATTTGATATTGATGACTTGAATCTTAGTAATACTTTGAGAGTAACAATAACATACTTATGTTATGATAAAAATAAATCATAGTATTCTTCGAACTATTTGACTCAATATTATTCATTTCTATAAACGTTGTTCATCCAGAATGAAGGAATGATAGTTCTAAATTGATTAATAATTTATTTATAAATAGTTTTAAATAATGAAATTTCTCCATTACATATCTATAGATATAACTAAGACTTAAAAAAACTGTAAATAATCTCTGAATAAAAGAGATAAAATCTATACTAATAAACACACAAACGATTCGACATAGGAATTTAAAATTGGGAATATTGGTACTATTTGCGCATCGCTAAGGAATGTTTGTTAAAATCTAACAGAGAATTGAAATAGTTTCAATTTTCAAGGATTATTGAAAACAGAAATTTAAAATTATAATTCTACAGACTTCAATTGATTAGACATATATTCCTGGAATTTATCGACTAAAATGTAAAAACAGTGGTTTTCGTTTAAAAAAATCCATAAAAGACGTTCTTGCAAGATTAAAAACTCCTCTGGAAACTTAAGAGAAGTTAAAAAGTGGATGAGCTTCTAGAAATTCCATAAAACAGGTTCTAGAAATATAAAAAACTCCTCTGGAGACTTTAGGGAAGTTACAAAGTGGATGAGCTTCTAGAAATTCTAGATTAAAAACTTCTCTGGAGACTTTAGAGAAGTCACAATGTGGATGAGCTTTTAGATATTTCATAAAAGAGGTTCTAGAAAGATTAAAAATTCCTCTGCAGAATTTAGAGAAGTCACAAAAAGGATGAGCTTCTAGAAATTCCATAAAAGAGGTTCTAGAAAGATTAAAAATACTTTAGAGAAGTCAAAAAGTGGATGAGCTTCTAGAAATTCCATAAAAGAGGTTCTAGAAAGATTAAAAACTTCTCTGAAGACTTTAGAGAAGTCACAAAGTGGATGAGCTTGTAGAAATTCCATAAAAGAAGTTCTAGAAAGATTAAATTTCCTCTGGAGACTTAGTTAAGTCACAAAGTGGATGAGCTTCTAGAAATTCCATAAAAGAGGTTCTAGAAAGATTAAAACTCCTCTGGAGACTTTAGAGAAGTCACAAAGTCGATAAGATTCTAGAAATTCCATAAAAAAGGTTCTAGAAAGATTAAAAATTCCTCTGGAGACTTTAGAGAAGTTACAAACTGGATGAGCTTCTAGAAATTCCATAAAAGAGGTTCTAGAAAGATTAAAAACTCCTCTGAAGACTTTAGAGAAGTCACAAAGTAGATGAGCTTCTAGAAATTCCATAAAAGAGGTTCTAGAAAGATTAAAAACTCCTCTGAAGACTTTAGAGAAGTCACAAAGTGGATGAGCTTCTAGAAATTCCATAAAAGAGGTTCTAGAAAGAATAAATACTCGTCTGGAGACTTTAGAGAAGTCACAAAGTGGATGAGCTTTTAGTTATTTCATAAAAGAGGTTCTAGAAAGATTAAAAATTCCTCTGCAGAATTTAGAGAAGTCACAAAAAGGATGAGCTTCTAGAAATTCCATAAAAGAGGTTCTAGAAAGATTAAAAATACTTTAGAGAAGTTACAAAGTGGATAAGCTTCTAGAAATTCCATAAAAGAGGTTCTAGAAAGATTAAAAATACTTTAGAGAAGTTACAAAGTGGATAAGCTTCTAGAAATTCCATAAAATTCCATTTTGGGACAAAAATAAAAGCAGTTTAGCTAAGGAAATAAGCTGAGGGTAACTAAATTAATCCAATTTTCCTTTTTAGACAGTCCCTTAGCAGCAGCATGGAAAACTGTCTCTATTAGTGTATGCTCGGAGCTTTATAGACAATTTAAAGATGATATTTTTAGTATGGATACAGATTTTAATGTATTGTTGTGTTTTATTTGTTGTATAATAAATAAACCTATTCGTATATAGACTAGTATTCCCAATTAAACAGAAACAAACATAAATGCTATAAAGAAATTATTAGCAGTGAAATTTTATATAATAATAAAAGTAGAATTCATTTCGAGATAGAGAGTTTTGATTTTACACAACTTACGTAATTATCGCAAAATATATTGATCCAAATATTTTTATTTATTGTCGTGCATGACCTTTTGGGGGAAAGCTCATTCGGTAATCATTCAATTCTCAAAGAAAGTTGAAAATTAAAAATTATTTTATGTAATACCACTTGATTTAATCAATAGCTTAAGTTTAATTTAGGAATACGATTAAATTTAATTAACAAAAAAAAAAAGATGAATTAATAGAATTTAGAAAATCCAATAAAATCAACAATATAAGGTATTAATAATAATAATAATAAAAATCTTTATTAAAGAAAATAAATGCATACAAAAGAATAAATAAGATATATATTAAAAGGCGAGATTTCGGTAATTATTTTACAAAGTAAAAAAATCCCCGATTTTAAAATCTAACCCCAAGTAAATAATTATAATTTACAATTAAAGAACCCTAAATTAACATTTAGCTAAAAAAACACCGTGATGGAGGAAGCTGCGTACTGCCAGGAATAAGTAGGTACTATTGCAAGCCTTACATAAAAATAAAAGAAGAATTCGACAAATATTAGGAAAGTGAAAGAAAAGCGCACTAGGTGATATAAACATACGTTTTAGTTTAAATTTAAATGAGGCAATAGAGAGCTGTTTGAAAGATTTTGGGATAGAGTTATAAGTGTTAGCTATCTGGTAGGAAAAGCTCTTTTTAAATAACTGTAATCTATGAGCTGGCACGCTTAAAAGCCCTCTATGCCTCAAATTCAAATGATGTACATCAGTTCTGAACGTGATTTTTTTCATTAAGTATGGTGGACAGCGTAAGGTTATAATCCTATGATATAAGCAAGATGAATGTAGCCTACGTCTGGATTTCATATCTAGCCAACCTGCATCTATAAGCTTATGTGATATCCTCTCCCTACGGCGAATACCAAAGATAAGGCGAAGACACGAATTTTGCATTTTTTGAATTTTCCGAATGGAGGTGCTGTGGAGGAAGGGGCCATACAACGTATCGCAATAGTTAAATTTAGACAGGACCAGAGACTCACACAAAATTTTACGGTTATTTACACTGAGACAGGAACGATTGTTATAAATAGTTTTTAAAGCGAAAAATGCACTCTGAAGCAGACCGTTTACATGATATTTAAAAGACAATGCATCATCGATCACAACACCCAGATTTTTTGCTCTGTCAACAAAGTCAAGTTGCACTCCATTGACATTTAATATGATAGGTGGTAAAACATTGCGAACAGAGGAGGCAGCAAAGAGAAGGGCTTTTGATTTAATTGGATTAATATGCAGCGCGTGAATCTTGGAAGCTTTCGTTAACGATTCCAGATCGTCATTAATTAGGCGAATAGCCTCAACGACGTTAGATGGATTGAATGAGTGGTAAATCTGGGTGTCATCGGCGTATAGATGAATTTTACAGGATTTAATGTAAGAGTGAATATTAGAAGTATAAACAGTGTACAGGAGAGGACCCAATATACTTCCTTGTGGTACACCTGTTCGAATTGATGACCAGCGAGAATTTTCCCCATTTAAGACTACCCTCTGCATTCGATCCTCAAGATACCCAGATAGTAATAGCACCGCACTATCACTCAAACCGCTATAGTGTGTGTAAAATTGATGTAAGTGTTCTGTGGTCTAGAGAATCAAACGCTTTGGAATAGTCCAACAATACTAGTATAGTTGCCTGTCCCCTATCTAAGGCCTTGACAATGTCGTCTGTTATATGTAACAATGCCGTTTCGCAGCTATGATGAGATCGAAAGCCTGATTGGTGTTCGTGAATTATGTTGTTGGCATAAAAAAACTCAGTAAGTTGGTCATGTATAACTGATTCCCATATTTTTGAGAAGGTAGATAAGATAGTGATAGGTCTGAGGTCAGCATAGCTGGAAGGTTGAGACGTTTTAGGGAGAGGCATCACCAGAGACTCTTTCCATTCACTGGGAAAGACTGAGTTTTCAATGAAGTAGTTAACAATGTGGACAATATATGGTATGAGATGAGGTAGACAAAGTGATAACATATATTTATCAATACCATCTGAACCTGCACTAGAATTCTTTAGTTTATTAATTGTTTTAATTATATCAACGTCATTTATCAAACGAAAATTAAATATTAAAATAGGTTTTAGCATGATCTATACTTAAATAAGGTCAATATTAACAATTTCTCTGACATACCGTTATATATTTTAATAAAAAATACGAAGAGTGTTCAATATACATATAAGCTGCCTCTTTCGAAAATAATTAAAAATATTTTTAATAAAAGGATTCCTTTATAAAAATTAAAATAGATAAAGAAAGTTATCTTCTCTTTTCCTCTGCCTTTAGTTTTGCGATAACTCATATATTTCTATCAATATACGAGGAGCGCTTTTGCTGAATCACTACATAGTATAAAACAAAGTCGCTTTTTCTGTCCCTATTTCCCTTTGTATGATTAAATCTTTAAAACTACGCAACGGATATTGATGCGGTTTTTTTTAATAGATAGAGTGATTCAAGAGGAAGGTTTATATGTATAATAACATCCATTAAATAGTGGAGAAATACTGTTATTTTTGAGGTTTCTAATGTGATGTCGTTAATTTTAGGAATTATATTTAAAAAATCGATTATCTGTCAATTCGGCTGACAAGTAAAACGCTATCTAAAACCAGTCAGTTAACAGAAGTTGACATTTACGATTAGTAAACACAAATTGTGATCGAATTTCGCTTAAAATCGACGAAAAAACGCGAAAAAAGTGTAAAAAAAATGCAAAACAGTGCAAAATGTGTAAAACCCTAAAAATCACTACATAGTATAAAACAAAGTCGCTTTCTCTGTCCCTATGTCCCTTTGTATGCTTAAATATTTAAAACTTTTTAATGCGTTGGTTTTTAATAGATAGAGTGATTCAAGAGGAAGTTTATATGTATAATAACATCCATTAAATAGTGGAGAAATACTGTTATTTTTGAGGTTTATAATGTGATGTCGTTAATTATCAATTTTTTTCCGCTTACATTGCAAACGCAGGCTGAACCCTACGAGATTTATCAAAATAATGTACTAATTATTTGTACACATTGAAAAGGTCTACAGAAAACTCCGCGATGGTATATGTCTATCTCTTATGGATATCCCACAATAACATTTTTTTGTCATTTACTTTTTACGACAAATAATGGCTAATTTTTGAAGCGATTTTAACCAATACAGCATTAATCCTTATCCAATTAAATAGCTTAAATACATTATTGATTTAATATAGATCTATATGGTCCTTTGCAGCACAAGATTTAAATGATTATTTTAAAATTTAAAATTGCGGGACATAGCGCTTGCGGTGGTACTGGCCGGCCGGGGCGGCGGCAGCGTGCCTATGAATAGCGCGTCGGAGGCCGCGATTTTCCCTATAGCACTTTGAATTTTGCAGCGATCGGACGCGTTTATTACGAAATTAATCATTATGACGCTACCCTAAGGTGGCGCAGTTGAGATGTTATAAATTTACACCTGTAATTCTTACATAACTAAGTACTATGACGCCACCGTAAGGTGGCGCAGTTGATATCTCATATATTTAAAGGAGCAAAACTTACTTACCTAAGAACTATGACGCCACCATCAGGTGGCGCAGTTAATATATAATATACCTAACCGATAAATTACAAAGTACTATAAATAATAGTAAAAACTGGTAACTAACGAGAAAATATGATAAAAAATACAAAAAAATCGTGAAAATTAAAAAAAAATGAAAAAAACAATAGTGTTAGGCGGTGTGAAGTTCGCCGGGTCCGCTAGTTTAAATATATATTATAAAAACTATTCTTTTTAAAACAAATTAAAAACATTTTTCGTAGTGCGATTTTTTTATAAAAATTAAGGTATATAGAAAAAATTATTTACTTTTTTATACAAGCTTTAGTTTTGCCGTATATTGTATATTTTCGTAAATATACGAAGAGCGTTTTTTTTACTAAATTCTAGATTGCATAAAAACTGTTTGTTTCAAAAGTAATTAAAAATATTTTAAATAAAGGGATTCTTTTATAAAAATTACAGTAGATAAAGAAAGTTATCTTCTATTTTTCACTGCAATGAGTTTTGTGATAACTCATATATTTCATTATATATACGAGGAGCGCTTTTTACTAAATTCAAAAGTGTGTAAAAAACTAATCTTATAAAATTAATTAAAAAATATTTTTCGTAAAAGAATTCTTTTAAAAAAATTGAAGTACATAAAGAAAGTTATCTATTTTTTTCGACAACCCTTATTTTCGCGATAATTCATGAATTTTAATAAATAGGCGAGGAGCGGTTTCTTGCTGAATTCAAAAATACTTTTTTTTTTAAATTTGTTATAAATCAATGTTATTTCATAATTAAATATCAATTAGATATTAAATTGTTATGATTCATTGCACAGTTGATTTAGTGTGTTTATGTAAATTTTTGATAAAATAGTGTTTTATTATCCATATAATTGCTGATATGCGAAGACCAAAAGAGTAATCGACTTCTTGTGTGGGCTTTCACTATTTTCAGTAGCGGCTCTGACGAGGAATTAAGTTTTTTTTCATATTGCTATTTGTTTATTGACATCATTATTGCTATATCAATTGCGATTGAACTAACAATAATATATTATAAATAATAAATTTTAATATTTATAAATATAGTAAAAGCGAGTATCAATAAATAATGGAATAGAAAAATTAGATGAGATTGCGAAATATTTAACTTGATAACTTTAAGAATTTATAAAGATATGAACAATTAGCTTTTAAAAGCAAAAGAAACGTTTCTTCTTACAGTCGAAATTTTTCTGTAAACTGGTTTTGTCATTAGTACCTATGTCATCCAAACTCAAAAAAGGCAGCACCTTTCTTAAACAAAACTTTTTTATATTGTGTTCGGTGTAAAAATATACCTCGTCGATTATCTAAGATCACTTGTAGTGTTTTTAAGATATATTTTTTTTATGGTTACAGTTTTCGCTTTCCTTCGTAAGGATCATTTACAGTCGAAATAGAATGGCGTTTATACTTAGCTGACTTTTAGTGAAGATGTAAATATTGTTTGTGCTAGAAGATTTGTTGTACCCAAATAGCATTTTAAATCTAATAAAAGGATATAAACATGTACATAGTTTTTTAGAGATGATATTCACTAAATATTGTACATATAGATTTTGAATGGATTTCAGATACACCTATTCGAATTTTAATTACTTATAAGTTATAAACACTTGTCATACTTTCAACTTGCATATTTATTCAATGCAAAGTTTGTGATAATCAAAAGAATGTTAAAGTTAACATTATAAATACTTGCTACGCGATTTAAATAGAGTACAAATTAACGTGATCAATTACGTAAACTTTTAGTTAATCTCATCAGATGTAGAGTATTAATTTAATTAATTTCGATTATTTGAAAATAGATCTATATAACACAGAAGTGCAAATATCTATTAAAAATGATTTTATTTCAATAAAAGTCATATAAGCTTCTTCTTATGCGAGACTAACAGTAATAGAGAGGCTAGGCTGTTTTATCTATTAATATTTTTAGGGTTTGTCAAAAAAAAAAACGAGTGTGGCAGTCACTGGGACTACCGGCAGAAGTTATACTTCTATGCATGTGGCCGGATTCATAAATTTGTATGCGAATGATTGAGCAAAATCATTATATTATATTAGTGTTCAGCGACCCCAAAAACCTCCTAGTACCGAGTGCACACTCATTTTGTATCGAATTTGCATAAAATTCCTGAAGACGAGGTCCGCTTAAGCACCAGGTGTTTCGGACACCATCGCCATTAACATATTTGTATTCAGCGACCCAAAAAACCGCCGGGTTCCAAGTGTGCACTGATTTTGAACAGAATTTACATACAACCCCAGGAGAAGAGGTAAATACCCTAGGCACCAAGTGACGCGGAGACTTTTGACATCATGAGATTCGCGTTCAGCGACTCCAAAAACCCCGAGTACATAAATTAAACCCATTTGGAATACTTACCCAGTTGTAATTTTTCTATCTATTGTCTGTTCGAAATGCACTTTTTGACTATTCTTAAAAACTCTGTAGCCAACAACCTCAAAAGCATAGTGCAGGATATAATGCAACCATGTGACGGTATTTTAGACTACAATACAATAGTCATTACTGAATATTATTATTAATATCAGTAATATATAAGCACAATTTACAAAAAGAACTTTTTATAATAGAAAGTTTTTTACTGATTTATAGGTCATATTTTGTGTCATCTCAACAATGCACAGCATCCCTGACATTGTAAAAATATTAAGTCATACAACGCTGTGATTGATCATAGAGAAGATTGTTTCCTTGTTAACAAAATCAAGTGTAGTTGTATCTAAAAACTTTCTAAAACAGTTTATTTTATTACCAGTTAAAATAATAATTACTGTTTTCACATGTAAGAACAAAAAAAAAGAAAAAAAAACTTCTCTGTCGCGTAATCGATCCCATTATGATAACATAACAGAACTGTCACAAGTGGACTGATCCGCCGCCTAACCAACTACGCTACGAACGATTTATTTAATAACTTTCAAAATAATATTATCTATACACAACTTAGATCATGTTTAATATCAATTCGGTATAAATTTCGAAATCTATGTATATGCCTAAACACACTTGAAACATGCATTGTCATCCAGTTCTTAGCTATCCTGAAAATTTCAGAGCTCTAGGTAGTCGGGAAATAGGTTTAAATTCGATTACAAATTCCACGGAATGACACAGAGACACAGAACACGGCGAAAATATAAAAAACTTTCTAAAAATACTAAACTTTATATGTTTACTTACGTGACAGAATTATAAAATAATCTGTCAAACACAATATGATACGTCACTATGATATTCAAAACATTAGCTGAGACTGTTTTTTGTATATCTATCTCTTTTCAATGTACTGAATGTTTAAACGGTATTCAAAGGACTTATAGTTATGACTAAACATGTGGTAAATATTTCATCTTTGTTTTTACCGACCAATATACCTTATATCTGTTTCTGTCTCTCTCTTACTCACACCATTACGTATGTAATGATTTTTCCCATTTAACCCCACACAAATCGAGTGCATGAATGGAAGTATAACTTCAAAAATCTGGATACAACTGGTAGTTCCTCTTGGAAGATTGTATGAGTGATTCTCAGGGCTATCGAGAACCTACTCCTTCTGGTGTATTTCTGTCAAAAACTGTAAACGCCTTTGGTTATTTTCGATGTATAGCGAAACAACAAACATGAACTAAAAAATAAGGTTAAACGAACGAACACTGCTTAAAAAGTAATTATCTTACACCAAATTTTATTTTTTCACCTACCACTTAGAGAAAAACATTAGTTGTCATATGTAACCATATACTTGGTGAAAGTGGTAGCTCTATGTAGTAATAATAGCAAAACCCATAACAACAAATGGAAATAGCAATTTATACCTAAATCGTTTTGCTGTTTAACATTATATTCATATTCATATTTATTAAAAGTTGTATTCGCTTTTTTTTTGTAATTGTTATAATAATTATACACTATTTATTGTATTGATACAATGAAAGAAAAAAATGTATTAATTGATTATTCTAATAATAGTTCAGAGGAGCATCTGTTGTACTCTTTATTAAATTAAGAAATTGTGATATCAAAACTTATTTCTACATGTGTACATAACTATTACATAAGCAGAACGTCTTTGGTGAGGTTTCGGTGAAAGTAACTCGACTGGCATTATGTGTATAGATCTTTCATGTACTTTGCTACTTTACTTAAAAATATATCGTCATTGTTAAAAAATATGGCACAATTTTTGTGCTAATAATAATAAAATTCTAAACAATTGTTCACATGTGGTAACTTCTACAGATAATGCTAGATCTATATAAAATTTTTAGTAAACTATCATTTTGAGATATTATCTCTCATTGCGTTGTTGAAAGTATACAAATTATACTATATTAAATGACATTAAAGAGAACTTGAAAAAATGTCGCATCCCGCAGGACTCCAAGTATTAAAATATTATGTAGTTAATTACAAATATTGATGCTATCACCTAATTAACGAAATATTTCTTGGTTTATTGATATTATACCCAGAGGACTTTCTTATTTTAATGGAGTGCTTATTTACCATCAACTCTACAATGTTTTAGATTTGAATATATACCAAAATTTAGAGGTTAATTAGGTAAATAGTTTTACCTAAACCTGGTAGAAGTCTTTATCAGTAAATCTGATGTTGTTTGAAGACTTTTTAGGCGTATTATTGCAAAAAAATCGGGAAGAAGAGCTCTTAACCACGTTGTACAAAAAATAGAGTACTAATCTTGTATACTGCTTGCATGTATGGGGATCAACGGCTCCGTCAAGGTTTAGAGTTCTTGATGCAATACATAAAAAAGCAGTTCGACTAATAAAAGACACCAAAAACCTAGCCCCATTGTCCCACCGAACAGCAGTATCTGATCTTTCCTTGCTTTACCGTTACTTAAATGAAATTTGCTCAGAAGAACTCCGCTATATATAATGCCTCCACTTGCCAGACACTCTTATACGGTTCAGTGACAGACACCGAGAACCATTGACATTATATTATAATGTCAATGCCGAGAACGGATCGATTCGATCGTTTCTTCATCCCCAGGGCACCGTACACATAAGACTAGTAGGGTCACTTATTCAGATGCCGACACGTTCATTCCCTTCACCCCGTCTATCTTTCCAGCCTCGTTTCAGCCAACAAATTTCAATTCAGAGTGAACAGAGTCACCGTACACATAAGACAGATAGTGACAGAGTGAATCGCGTTAACAGAGAGATCAAAGAGACACAGCGGCTCCGTCGGCAATATAATGTTCAAAGAGATCAAAGGAAAAACTTGAGAGTGAACCTACTAGGCTTATGTGTACGGTGCCCAGGGTCTCCAGATTGTGGAACCCTTTGCCTTCCTACGTCTTCCCCACTCGTCCTAACTTGCAGTCCTTTAAATCCCAAATTATTAATTTGTCTTTTCTGCCCCAATAGATGTTCTCGATACATTTGTATTTACGAGGACATCCTTAAATTAAAAAAAAATGTACCCCTATTTGTATAATTATGCGTATTGTTGTCGATTACCAAAAGTTACCATATATGCATATTAATGCATCTATAAAGGTGTTAAATGTGTGTAGTTGATCAATATGTCAATGTCAACCAACATTCACTTATTATAAATAATGAATAATTTAAAAACAGAACAGTGAAGTGTGAGGAGATAGTAACCTACAATTTATAATAGATTAAATTTATAAAAACTTTTCTAAATTTATGAGTAAACGTTCGAAATTCATTATGTCATATGGGTTGTGTTCCACTTTCTGGGCAATCAAATATTATATAATCAAGATAAACATTATCGAAGTGTAAGCTTTTTAAAAATAAGATGCATATACAATAAACTAATACAGTAATTAAGAGAAAGTATACTAATGCCTTAAGACACTGTTTCTGTCAATAAATACAATTTAGAGCACCATTACTTGGACCAACTGACATCAAATTAAATTATTTATATACGATTTATAAGTATATATTTTACTGTGAAAATAATAGTACCTAAATATCTAGTGAAGAATGCGTTATTGTCAAAAATTTACACAATTTTATAGATAAAGCTAAAATCTTGGTAGTGAGTTCTGCTCTTCTGTCCTAGCAAATAGCTTACAATACAGTTTTCTGTATAGATGCTGTCAGAATTTTTTTGGAGATAGTCGTAAGCGTAGGACCAGGGTTTCTTCTTTATAAACCGTAGTTTCTCCACTGCTGGAGATAGCTTTATGATTTTTCCAGATATCTCTATCCCGTGATTTTTGTGTCCAGTTTCTTTCCGCTGTGGTTTTGATGTCATCGGCACATCTCTTCTTTGGCCTATCCAGCTTTCTTTTGTTTTCCCAGGGCCTCCATTTCAATATTATAGAAATTTGTTTGTTTTTTGTTTCTGGAATAATACCTTTTTAATAGCAGCATGTAGGTATACTGTTTACGACCTTTTCATTTATGTGACCAGGACCAGTGCTTATAAATTCTAATTTTGACAGGCCAAAGAGGAAAGGATTAATCCGCAATACTTTATTGTAACAATTTTTTAACTTTTTTTTTAGTAAGTGGTGATATATGATGTGATGTACATTTTTCTATGCTATGGTAATTTCAGAGGACATAAAGAAAATAAACAATGCTTTGATGCGTATTCACGGAATCTATAATGCAAGACTTAACCAAAAAGAAATATTCTATTTTTCATTAAATCTTTATTAAATAACAAATTATAACAATAAGGCTATAGATTTATCTTGATAGTTTATAAAGGTAGATAATGAATATCTTCCACACCCATTTAATCTTTAATTTATTGTGGGAGGTACATTTTAAGTCATAAAAGTAATGTCTTTTATCATTAAAGAATATTAAATTATTGGTAAAAAATTATTAATAATAAGTAATAAAATTTGATGTTATATAAGTATTATATATTTAAATTTAAGTTATACCATTTGATTTAATATATCGTACCACGACACCATTTATTATATTTAATAATATGTGCTAACACATCAATCTACAGAATTATTAACAGCACAATTCATCAAGTGTAATGTGTTGTTGATATAAAAAAAACGACTTATAGGTACTAGCTAGTAATAAAAAAAATAAATTATGCTTAGATTCATACACATATTGGCACTCCCTGGTATCTTGACTATTTAAGTGAGCACATAACAAAGACTGGTTAAATTTTGAACTTGTAATTTTTCCAGTCAAGGTTAAGTAAGTCGAGAAATTAATCTCGAGTGTGACATTGAAATGTATTTTTCAAAAAGAAGAAAGGATCAGTTATTATTAGGTATTTATAACAACACGTCATTTAGCGTTTCAGCAAGTTTTGTTTTTTTTACTTGTTCTCGATTTCCAGCCATGACTAAATAAGTTCAAAAAAATGATTAAAAAAAACTATACGATCTTGTGAAAGATTATTTGAAATATAAACATAGACGTTCGTTATAAATTTGTTTTCAGGGTCAAGTAGAGAATAAAATGTCACTGTCTAATTTATATGATACGCATCAAAGTTAATTTTAATATCTTAACTAATCAATAATATTAACATATTCTTAAGGAGCAAGAGTAGAAATGGACAAGATTTTACCAACTAAAACTAAAATATACTATCCCGAATGTTTTCGATATAGGTATCCCAACGTAAAAGTACAAAAAAACGCTGAATGTACAGGTTTTAGCGCTATCTAGGTACTAGAGCAGATCTTTTATATTAAAAAGAAACTTTTGGAGTTGCGTTTATGGCGTGGGATTAAATTCTTTTACGAAAAATCTGCGACTAAACTTGCTGTTTTCAGTCTTTTTCTTTTTTTTATGGTCAAGCACAAGCACTGCAGGAAAATTCCTTTAAGGCGCTCTGAGAGCGGTGCGTGTGCGAAGAAAGCGATTCACGTTGTTCTTGAATCGTTGAAGGTTATATTCGGTGGGAAATACGGCCTCAGAAAGGCCGTTCCACAAAGAGGATGTCCTCCAGAAGAAAGTGTTCTTAAACAATGATGTTCGAGGAGTATTAAGTTGAACCACATAGGGATGGGCGGAAGTGGTTTGTCGTGTATTTCTGCTATGAATTGCTCTAGGTGGAATCAAGCGGGCAATGTCAGTAGAACACTTGCCATGGAAATATTTGTAAAAGAGGGTCAAATCACCAACCTGTCTTCGATGTTCTAAGCTGTCGAGGTTCTTGGTTAGCTCGTGGTCACCGATCAGGCGAATGGCTCTCCTTTGGATGGAATCCAACAACCGAAGGGTATGCTTCGGTGCAGAACTCCAGACATGAGAGCAGTATTCCAGTGATGGTCGAATCTGGGCTTTGTAGAGTGTCAAAAGTTGTTGTGGTGTATACAGCTTTTTGGTACGGAAAAGTACTCCGAGTTTCTGAGAAGCTGTCCTGGCGATTGTTACCACGTGATTATGCCAAGACATATCTCCTCCCAGATTGACACCCAGTAAGTTAATAGATGAAGCCAGTGGAATTGCGTGTCCTGCCATGACTATATCTGGTTCTGCAATGTTAACCTTCTTAGAGAAAACTGCTGCCTTGGTTTTTTTAGCGTTAAATTCGACTTGGTTACTGTCACCCCAAGACAAAATTTCTTCCAGGTCTTTATTGAGTCGTGATACTTCATGCTGTCTGCGAAGATGTGCGTCAGCAGCCGATGTTCGAGAATTCAAAGTAAACGATGAGATAAGTGTGCTGTCGTCAGCAAAGCTATAAATTGGATTTTCTGTCTTCGCTAGAAGGTCGTTAATGTATAGTAAGAAGAGGGTTGGGGATAATATGGACCCCTGAGGAACACCAGCATTGATGGTAAAGGTGTCCGAGAGAAACCCGTCAATCGCCACTTGCAGAGAACGGTCCTGAAGAAAGCTAGAAAGCCATGAACAGAATCGACCGGGCATACCGTAGGATCGCAGTTTACTTAGGAGCCCCTCGTGCCAGACACGATCAAATGCTTTAGAAATGTCTAGTGCAATAGCCCGGGACTCCCCATGATGTTCGACTGCGTTGCTCCAAAGATGGGTGACATATGCTAGGAGGTCTCCTGTTGATCTGGACTTACGAAAGCCGTACTGATGGTCGCTGATAATATTAAGGCCCTCTAGGTACTTTAGAAGTTGTTGGTTAATAGCTTTCTCCATCACTTTTGATATAACTGAAAGCAATGCGACAGGTCGATAGTTGTTTGGCATGGTTTTCTTGCCTTTCTTTGGTATAGGCTGAACTCTTGCCTTCTTCCAGCAAGATGGAAATATTCCTTTTTTGTAGGATAGGTTAAAAAGTCTACAAAATATTGGTGTTAGTCATCAGCGCATTCTTTGAGCACTATAATAGGAATTTCATCTGGACCAGAAGCCTTCAGTATTACTTATGGTTTGGAAGAAGTTGTTTTTAGGGGTTATAGGTTACGTAGGTGGGGCGTTTAGTGGGGTAAGGGGTCAGAAAGTTTGTCCGTTCACCTTGAATTTGTTCAGTGCTCCAAATTATCCAAATTGTCTCAATGGATTTTTCGAAAACAAGAAGGTAAATGGTACGCTGTACGCCATCTCTAGTTGGAATATGAATTTTAAAATACACAAGATTCAGCATTGTATGACTGAGATTAATTAATTTAATATTGAAGGGAATTTTAATTAAACGTTAAAACTACATTGTTTTGTACAGGAACATGTCATTATTTGATTTAAGAGAGAATGTAATTGGATAGCACTTCGTTCATCATTAAAACAGTGTTAATGTTTAATTCCAATTATATTATTAAGTAAATTTATAATATTAATTTTTATTAATTTAATTTTCTAATGCTATTTCCACATCTATATAGATTAAATCCAATGATCCAGATTTATAAAACAAAGATTCAACATAGATACATAAAATCAAAGAATGGAAGTTGAATGATCTGGTTAGAGATCTACAATTATCTAAAAGTAGAGCCAAACTGTCTTGAGCAGTTGGAAAAGTGACAAGTTGCGGGTATGGGAGTGAGATACCAATAAAACTGGAGTAAATTACCTACTGGTTGACTCTCATCAAGGAATTATCAGCAACAAAATCGAAAAGCCAAATAAAACATTTGCCTCATCAATGACCTTCCACTGAAGCAGAACTGTTAAGTTTAGTATGCATAGATTTACATGTTTTTAATAACTAAAAACCAAGAGTTAAATTTGCATTCTGATTATCAATTTCGTGTTCAATAGACTTGAAAACATTGCGATTAAGTATTTTCTTAATTGTTACAGAAAAATCATTAAATTTTGTTGTCTAGTCAATCTTAGATCATTTTCCAATCACTATTAAGATATATAGCTACTTAAAACTGATTAAGTAAACTTATTGGTCAACATACGAAACGATAATAAAAATGATTTTAATAGGCAAATCAATTTAGAGTACGAAATGTGAATGCATGAAAGAAGAAGCCACGAAAACATATTTTGAAGAATTGTACCAGATTTTATTACTAACACATCCATAATTCCAAATAACTTTTATTGTATATTTAATCTGTATTTACATTAGATATAGATTTTTTTACAAAGTTTAAGACTCTTGGTACCGACTACCATCTGTACCAAAGGCAATGTCATTCTACCTACCATTTCATTTTTTTGATGCTTAAGGTCGACCATAATAGAAGTGAAATTATATTGCCGACCATTAGGTCATAAAAATCCAAACCAATCGGAACCGGGAACTTTTATCTCAAATATTTATAAACCCGACATTTATGTTTACACTTGTGATTTGCAGTCTCCCTCCTAAATTTTAACAAAAAAAAAAAGACATTTAACGACAGATATTGTATAAAAATGGCTTCACTTTCAAACGAATTCAATTGAAAGTGAAGCCATTTTTTTTGTTGACTGGGTTTTATTGCGTGCCTTGTCATAAATTTATATTATGAATGTAATTCTAGCCTTAAGATTTCTCTTCACGTTATTAAACAAAGTTAGTTCAAAATATTATTTTGTTCTGTTTTACTATAATTGAAAAAAAATCAAAAGGGTAAATCCCAAAAGTGAAAAATATATGCGAAATGATTATACAAAACATCATAAAGGAAAAAAATTATTATGTAGATATATTTTAATTATAAGTAATTTCAAATATAATTGAAATAATAATACGATAAGTAATTAATTCCACAGAAAGTTATTTTTTAGTCTGTTACTAACAATAATACCTGCAAATATTATTCATGATGTTTGAGTAGTAATTTAAGATGCTGTTTTTCACACATTCCAACGCCTTTAATTAATATCATTATAGCAGGATTACACATGGAGTATCAGCTAGTCGCATAATTCATCAAATGATAAACAATGTCCAGATACTATCTGCAATTAATCGCAATCGAATTCAGGGACAGCAACATGCAAAATAGATAAATTTACTTTGTTGTTTTAAAATAATAGTTTTTTTATGTAATTCATTTTATTTATAAAATATGTACACTCCTGTTCAAAAAAAATCGGACACTTGCATTTTGTATATTTAAATGTGGAAGAAGTAAACAAAACGTTTATTTAAAACATTAAAAGAGTAATAATAGCAAAAATAAGTAAGCCAAAAGAAAGTAATAAGTGACGCAAAAATTAATATTGTTCGAAATATTAAACAGAATTAGTTGTTTTTTAGCCACTCGTCGAAAACACTTTTTGAATTGTAAGGTAGAGTGTATTTCAGTGAGGTTAAAAGCAAATTTAAAAATGAATGGTTTTTCTGAATTTGATAACGGAACAACTATAACAATAATATTTGTTTATAACTACATATTTACTACCTTTATTAAAGCGTATTGTTAATCTTTGTTTTAAAATTAATACAATATCGGACCGGGCCTCTTCATCTAACAAAATTCCTACTTCTCCAGAGAACTTAAACAACTTCTTTGTTAATGTAGCAAAGAACTTAGTGAGCTCCATAACTCCTTCCCACGATCCTTTTTCTTATCTCAGAAACGAAAATTTACACAGTTTCTTCATGTCACCTGTATCATTGGCCGAGCTTCGTAACACAATTAATGAGATTAAAAACAAATCATCTGCTGGAACGGATGGGCTTACTCTGAAAATGTTTTCAAATCTACCGGTAAACACCCTAAGCCATCTGACTAACTTGATTAACAAGTCACTTCAACTTGGAGTCTTTCCAAGCTGCCTTAAGACTGCGATAATTATTCCTTTGCACAAAGGAGGTGATAAAGATCAAGCTTCGAACTATCGCCCAATAGCACTTCTCCCCACGTTGTCGAAGATTATTGAAAGATTGGTTAAAAAAAGATTGCTATCTTTTCTTTGCAAGTATAAAATACTAACTCCCCAACAGTTTGGTTTCGTGAGCAATAAATCTACCAATGATGCTATGTTCTCGCTCTTTGACAATGTTTACTCCAGTCTTAACAATCAGAACTCTACAGCAACAATCTTCTGCGACTTCTCTAAGGCCTTTGAGTGTGTAAACCACAACATCTTAATTCACAAATTACAACACTATGGGATTAGAGGAATACCACTCGAGTGGTTTAAATCTTATCTTACCTACAGAAGTCAGATGGTAAGGGTTGATGAGAGAACATCCTCCTGTAAGCCAATTGACTGTGGGGTGCCTCAAGGTTCAGTTCTAGGTCCTATCTTATTTCTGCTTTTTATTAATGATATTGCCTACCTAAATATTAGTGGTAAGCTCTGCCTCTTTGCTGATGATACTAGTTTTACCTGGAGCAACCCGGATAGTACATCTCTTTATAGTATCGTATCTCGTGACTTAGTCACTATTAAATCGTGGTGCGATTCTAACCTTCTGTGCCTCAATCTCTCTAAAACTAAAATCTTATCATATAAAGGTACATTACAAACTTTTGAACTTAATAACAATAGTGTGGAAATCCTTGATTCTGTAAAGTTCCTGGGTCTCATTGTTGACAACTCATTAAAATGGGATTTGCACATCAATGCATTGTCAAAAAAATTAAGTTCTGCGTGTTTTGCGCTAAGATCAGTTTCCAAGGAATTAAACTTGTCAACAGCTCGAACAGTCTATTACGCCCTTTTTGAGTCGCATCTCCGTTACGCCATTCCATTCTGGGGTACGTGTTGTGCGACTCAATTTGACCGTATTTTCAAACTTCAAAAGAGAGCTATCCGTTACATGTTAAGATTAAACAATAGAACTCATTGTGGGGAATACTTTAAAAAATATCAAATTTTAACTCTTCCTTCTTTATTCATTTTTGAATCCGTTTGCTTAATCCGCAAGCACTCGTCAGCGAATCCTGAAACGCCTTCCCACAACTATCCACTTAGAAACAGGGAGCTTGATCTTTGTTTACCAATCCCACGATCAGAATTAATCAAAAACTCTATATTTTATAATGCAAAAAAGATGCACAATCGTCTGTCTTTCAATATCAAATCTATTACATTCTTTCCCGCATTCCGTAGAGCTTTGAAGGCACACTTATTGGAGAGATCTTTTTACACAGTAAATGAATTTTTCATATTATGATTTTATACTGCTAAATACACACTAATTTACTACTTCAAGGAACTTTTTTCTTTTTTCCTTTTCTTCTTCTTTCTCTTTTTTTTTATGACACAATTAAATAGTTATAGATCCACTTTTTAATCAGTAAAATTTATAAAATGGTTTACTAGATTTATTTAACAAACAAACGTGGAGTGTTTTAACTAACCAACTTTGAAACAAGTATTAAATAGCTTAATGTAGAACATTTTATTTGTTTTGAATGAAATTTTTTAATAATTTTTACACATTTACGCTGCAATTTGATAAATCTTTGAAAAATGTTGAAAAAGTATGTTTCTGTCATATTCTTTTTTGCCTTTTATAACGGTTACAATATCGTTGTATCCCTTGTTCCAGCTGTCTTTTTGACTTAACATTCTGGCCATGAATTTTTCTGGATGCCCATCATCTAGTTCCCATCCTAGCTAAAACTTTGAGTTGTCCACCTTGGACATGCATGCAGAGCGTCATCGCCCTACTCTTTGTTGCATAGCACGCAGGCTTTCCCGATCCTCTCTTTGTATTGCCAAATCTTCCGTGCCCAGTGAGAAAGTGGCTAAAAAAGTAGTCCGTGGAAGCAAACTCACATCTAATCCATTCTCTAATACACGAAGTATAGATACCAGGAGTCTAAACGTACCTAATGTTAAACAAATGTTCTTAATTTGGGAGACAGAAGTATTGCCGGTAGAGTGCGCCCGAGTTCAAGAGATACTCGTTTAAATCCTTACGCATTGGTATCTCCTGATTACTCGCGCTGCCAGTGGCAAAAATTAGAACTATGATGTGGGTTGATTATTGGGTACCAATATACCGTGTAGACTCCTGGTATCTATACTTCGTGCTCTAATATTTGGGATCAGGTGCTTAGTCCATTGGGCCACTTCTAAGTAGCGATCCCACCTCTTTTGCTAGATGCGGAGGTATTCTCATCCCGCTTGTTTTTGTCCTCTGCAGTCTGCATGACTCTCTCCTCGATCAAGAAATCAATAAGCGGGTTCCCACATATGACCGCCAAAGCCTCTGTGGACACTGTTTAATAGGCTCTTACCACCTTTAACACCAGTCTTTTTTGTGTAAAAAAAAGAAGCATTTTCCTGTATTGACCGAATTCCTATATGTTTTCTTCCATATATACCGGGGCAGCGTAGAGCATAACCGGGAAAACTCTTTCGATTTGCTGGTTAACTCATTTTTTATCATTGATTTTTTCTTCTACATACTCCTCTGTGATTAAAATAAATGAGATAAATAGAACCTTCTTTTAACAATAACTTTTTAAATTGTAAAAGCTTTCAAGGATTAGTTTAAAAGCAATATTATACTGCAATATTAAAATAACCCTGAATATTTTCTATTGTTAAGGTACCTATAATAAAAAAATACAATCCAACAACATAAATGTTCATCAATACAAGTTAATTTTATTTTTCTAGTTATTTTTTGTACAGGAAGTAACAGAAATTTTATTTGTATTAATTAGAGAGCCTCAATTTAAAAGTAACCTTTATTTTTTGTCTATAAATGTTATATAATTTCCGCAGTTTATATTTATGAATAGGTAAGTATTTGTTTTATTTAAATTAAAGATATAAATTACCGTATGAAAATAAAACAGTATTTTGAATGTTAGAGTGAACATCCAGGTATATCTAACTCGCTAATTTACATTTATCATTTCATCAAGGTAGCTTAGTGAATGTGTGGTTTGCTCTTTTGTTCAATACAGTGACGTAGATATATAATCACTTTTCTAATTTTAATTCTATCTAATAGAAATTTCATTTCTATAGCCTGAAATTATATTCCAATTAATACAATACAAAATGCAACTTTTTTTTTATCTCCAGGATATAAATTGGAAGAAGCATGTACCTATAAGTTATATGCAGACTCTCGCTCTCGACAGAATTTGTTAACGTGAAAATTTGATCTAAAACCTGCCCTGGTAGTTGCCGACATCTTCGTATTTACCAATTCTTATTTTATTTCGAGTTTTCACATCTCCACGTTTTGAGGTCCTGGGAAACAATCCTGATTATTCCCGCAATGATGTCCGTATGTCTATATGTGTGTATGTGTGTATGTATGTAAGGAAAGTCGCTGAACATCAAAAAAGAGTGATAGAAACAACCAAAGAAAAAAAGGCAAGAAAGACATGAAATAGATAAATAAATGGTGTGGATGTGTCCTATGTGAATTCTAGCGCTAGGGAATCGGTGAAAGATAGTATGTTCACTCAAACCTTACACAGAAACATGCGGTAGGAGCAGTAGCAAATGAAGAAACTAATACCACTTGTAGAGTCTACAACCAAAAAAATAAATCAAAGTCAAGTCTATTCAGCCAAATGCGTCATAAACACCCCCTGGTGTCAGAACCAGCACCACGTACCTTCCTATCAAAACCTACCTGACGAACTCCATCGCAGCAGCAACTCCAAGTGTACAGTCCTAGTCACAACACAGCCAGTCTGTCAACAACACACCAGATCAACCAGACCAACCCAGTCATTCCACTAGCAGAACTTCTAACCTGATAAACCAAACACTCCCTTTACTTGTTTGTGTTTGTGGAAGCTTACCCAGACTTGCCAAGCATGCCATAAATAGTTTGTTTGTTCCATCCTTGATTAGTTATGATGCAATTTTCAGTGATTTCGCAGTACTTTTTATATCCTTGTCAGTTTTCGTAAATGTGTTTTCGTCTGTATCTTCTACTCCCTGGTTTGTTATCTCGAGAGTCGTAGATAACCGATTAAAAAAAAATCAACCGTTTATAGATTATGTAGAGTTAACAGTTGAAGAGATTATAGAAAGAGATATAATTAAAGAAATATATACTTATTAATTGAACCTTCTAATCCTGATACGGTATAAACCTTTCTACGTATATCAAACAATAACAAATGTGATTACGTATGACATTTGTAATGTTTTATTCCAAGTATTACCTAATAATAATCAAGGTTATATATAGTTTTGGTGTCAGTGTAGTGCAAGTAGTTAATATACATTTCTAAATATATGCTTGATACTTACATTCTCTTTTGCTTCTAGATACCTTACCTTTTATATCAGTGCTTATTGGAATTTAATCAAGAAACGATACTGGTACTTTCGTTTATACAGAGTGTTACTATCTATATTATTTACACACTTGGCCCAGTTTTAAGTGGCAAAACGTTCTATTAGAAATCTAACTCTATAATAAGAATTGGTCTATAAGAAATTCGTATCCTAAAAGTTTAATCAACAAATTCATGAATTTATTCAAAGTCTTCTTCACGATAGTAATTGTATCAATGGTCACTAAATTGTTTGATGAAAACAGGTTGTCAAACGTTTGAAGATTTTAGTAACTTAATGTTTCCACCCTGAGCACTAGGTACTTCAGAGACCATCGCTGTCATCAAAGAACTCAGAAACATGCATGTAAATATTATTGACTGATTTTGAATAAATTTAACATAAAAATTCAGTTGACAAATTCAACCCTGTACAATAGGTGGTACCTCAAAGACCATCGCTGTCATAAAATTGGTCGCCAGCGAACTCAAAAATCCACGAGTAAAGCTTTTCGACTTTTTCTGAATGAATTTAACATAAAATTTCAATCGAAAAGGTCCACTTTGTGCACTAGGTACCTCAGATACCGTCGCTATCATGAAATTCGTGTCCAGAGACTTTAGACGTGTTCATAGACCTCATATATCCCGGATAATCATTATCGCTTGTTTTTGAATAAATGTAACATAAAAATTAAATTGAAGACGGTAAAAACAAAGATGAAATATTTACCACATGTTATTAGTCATAACTATAAGACCTTTGAATACCGTTTCAACATTCAGTACATTGAAAAGGGATAGATATACAAAAAACAGTCTAAACTAATGTATGAATATCATAGTGACGGACCACATGATTATTTGACAGATTATTTTATAATTCTGTCACGTAAGTGAAGTAAAGTTTAGCATTTTATATTAATAATACTATTCAGTAATGAGTATTGTATTGTAGTCTAAAGTACCGTCACATGGTTGCAGTATATTCTGCTCTATGCTTTTAAGGTTGTTGGCTACATAAACAGAGTGTTTACGAATAGTCGAGGAAATAAACTAAAACCTCTGAATTTTGTAACGTAAGATGGATCGGAGTGCGTTTTTTTGCATTGGATTCGTTAAAGTATCAGGAAATTTGTCACTATATTTTATAATGTAAAAATGGGAAATTGCATTTCTGCATTCGAAAAGTGCATTCCGAACAGACAATAGAGAGAAAACTTACAATTCGGTAAGTATTGCTGAAAATGGGTTCAATTTATAAACTCGGGGTTTTTGGGGTCGCTGTACACGAATATCACGATTCCGAAAGTCTCCGCGGCACTTTATGCCTAGGGTATTTACCTCTTCTGCTAGGGTTTAATGTAAATTCTGTACGAAATCAGTGCACACCTGGTACCTACTCGGTGGTTTTTTGAGTCGCTAAATACGATTATAATAAAGACGATGGTCTTCGAAACACCTGGTGCTTAAGATGGACCTCGTCTCCAGAAATATTATGCAAATTCGATACAAAAAGAGTTAGCACTCGGTTTTTGAGGTCGCTAACCACGGATATCATATAATGATTTTTCTAAATTATTCGCTTACAAATTTATGAATCCGGGTGCGTGCATAGAAGTATAACTTCTGCCGGCAGTCCCACTGACTGCCACACTCATTTTTTTTTCAAATAATTAGGTTAACTCGGAATTCAGAAATTTCGACTCGAAACCCCTCAATTGACGATAATATTTAATTAAATTTAGAACATTCGAAAATTGTATAAAAGTAAAATACAAAGTTGCATATTAAAGATTGACCTTGAATAAATTCATGAACTTCCTTACGATAAAATTAGAGATATAATATAATAATTACAAATTACATTTGAACTACTTTATTACATCTCATTCTATACGGTTTAATCTATAATAATCATCTTTAGTTTATGTTTAACCCAATTTTAAATTTATAAAAGCTAATTATTTGTTTCTTTTCTGGGATTAAATTTAAAGAAAAAAAGTTTCATACATTTATTTACTATATTAGATACATACATACATTAAAAATGCCGAAAAAAATAAAGATACATAATTAATTTTTGAAAGAAACATTTAAAAAATTTATTACCAGTTTCACCAACAAATTTTAAGATTAAACTCGTATTTTAGTCAAATATCAAGTTCTATTAATTAAAATTAGATCCATTAAAAAACAAATTTTTACTTAGAATAATATTTTACTTTTTTGTTTTCGATTATTTAGGTTAATTACATTGTTGCTAACATGCATATATCTTGAAGTAAAAAATAAAATGTAGGTACTTAATAAAGAATGTGGATCATGACATTGGAATCCTTTTAAAAATCAAATCAAGTTATATAGTACGTAAACGTTTTATAAAAATTATCAACTAAATCAATTTTTTCTTTGCTATTTTTGCAGTTATTGCTGATGAAGAAATATTTTACTAAAAAATTTTACTTAAAATCGTTTGGTGAAAGCAGTCGTGAGAATAATTAATATGTACATAGTTTTCAGTAGAAAATTGGTCCATTCAATTTTTAGACAAATATAATCATAATTTTTAATGTCAGTAATTTTGGATTTAGGTTCACTTTTATGACTCTCTCCCAAATCGAATGCAAAATTAGTAGATTCTTTGCTCCTTTATAATAGTCTAGTCGAGAAGTTGATTTCCTGCAAAAAATAATTACCAATCTCTTAAAAATATGAGTGATAGCTCAAACGATCCAGAATGGCATTTAGAGAAAGACCATTTTTCGATTTTTTTCTGGAGATAAAAATTACAATTGTTATTAACAAAAAACTGAAAATATAAATAGTCCTTCCGGTTTTTGTTAATATCTTAAAAAGTATAAGTGATAGCTAAAATATTAAAAACGTTTTTGAAAGAGCAGAAAATTTCAGCTGGGATGTTCTGGATTCTCGGAATTGTAGCACCAATATTTATAATTTTAATTTAACGTTGAAAATCGGCTTCCGCGCGGCAATTTTGGAATGCGCGCGTGGCCTCTGTAATGACCGCAACTTTTCAATAATTTTTTTATGCCACTAAATAATATTATAAAAATTTGAAAATATTCAGATGTCATATAAACACTTCAAATAAACTGGTCACGCGATAAAAATTGTTGTATCATCATTTTTTAAACAGTTATTTAATTGTTAATTAACAATTTTTTACGGATTTCTGTTATTATAAAAAGCGGTATAAAAGTTTTATTAATTGTTCTAAAAATTATTCCTTTCTTGGAGCCCTTATTATCAATGTTTTTAACAAGATGACATCATAAAAGTTTTAAAAATTTCTTTAATTCATTAATTATTAATTGGTTAATTGAAAAAAAAACAATTAAAAATGAAAATAATGTTGTTTAAATATATAGTTTTTTAATTTAAAGCTATTGCTGGTTTTATGTTTATGCTGGACATTATATAAATTACCTTTATAATTTTTTCATGCCATTTGTTTATAAATTTTTTATAAACAAATGGATTAATTAAATATTTTCGAAAAATTTTTTTTCACCTAATTATTAGCGTAAAAAAATAAGAATTTTTAAATAAAAAAAATTTCTTAATAACAATATTTAATTGTTTATAATCGTTTTTTTAGATATTTAATGTTTAAATTAATTATTAAGAAATCTTTTTTTTTTATCATTATTTATACTTCTAAATATACCTAATTGCTAAAAAAATTTTTTTTTTTTGTTAACAATTTAGTTATTTATTTATATACCAATTTGTTATACACAATTTTTTTTATTTGCAATAATTTTTTTCTAGGACATAAAAAAATAACAAAAACAGCTATCTACAACAAAATGCAAAAAAAAATTACAAAGTTCCGTATTAAATTAAATTTTTTTTTTTGCATTTTGTTGTAGATAGCTGTTTTTGTTATTTTTTATGTTCTAAAAAAATTATTGCAAATAAAAAAAATTGTTTATAACAAATTGGTATATAAAGAAATAACTAAATTGTTTACAAAAAAAATTTTTTTTTAGCAATTAGGTATATTTAGAAGTATAAACAATGATTAAAAAAAAAAGATTTCTTAATAATTAATTTAAACATTAAATATCTAAAAAAAAAACGATTATAAACAATTAAATATTGTTATTAAGAAATTTTTTTTATTTAAAAATCCTTATTTTTTTACGCTAATAATATGGTGAAAAAAAATTTTTCGAAAATATTTAATTAATCCATTTGTTTATAAAAAATTTATAAACAAATGGCATGAAAAAATTATAAAGGTAATTTATATAATGTCTAGCATCAACATAAAACCAGCAATAGCTTTAAATTAAAAAACTATATATTTAAACAACATTATTTTCATTTTTAATTGTTTTTTCCAATTAAGAAAATAATAATAAATGAATTAAAGAAATTTTTAAAACTTTTATGATGTCATCTTGTTAAAAACATTGATAATAAGGGCTCCAAAAAAGGAAAAAATTTTAGAACAATTAATAAAACTTTTATACCGTCTTTTATAATAACAGAAATCCGTAAAAAATTGTTAATTAACAATTAAATAACTGTTTAAAAAATGATGATACAACAATTTTTATCGTGTGAACATTTTACTTGAAGTGTTTAGATGACATCTGAATTTTTTCTAATTTTTATAATATTATTTAGTGGCATAAAAAAATTATTGAAAAGTTGCAGTCATTACAGAGGCCACGCGCGCATTCCAAAATTGCCGCGCGGAAGCCGATTTTCAACGTTAAATTAAAATTATAAATATTGGTGCTACAATTCCGAGAATCCAGAACACCCCAGCTGAAATTCGGAGTAACCTAGTTGAGTCCCAGAATTTATAATCCGTATTTCTAATAGCCAAGTTGAGTCCCGAAGATGGGTAAATTGAGTCCCGTGTCTACCTGGGGCTTAGTCGGTGTACATAATGATTTCTAGGAATTAGAAAACAATAATTTATTTTAGAGCATATAATTTTATTACAAAAATGTATACCTACAATATTTGAAAAAAGCAATATAAGCTAGAATTACTTGCTAATTCATTTATTTAACTATTTTAAATTTTTCACCTAAACTTTTGAGGTAATCAAATTTTGATATTAATCTATTATTTAGACCATGGATGGAGAATATTTGCTTAAAAAACTTTGGGCAATATTCAAAAGATCCATCTATATAAATGGTGTCCAAATCTGCTAAAAATTCTAAATTGCTGCTACAGGAAAACATAATAATTTGGTTTTCTATGTCGTTCACCATTGGAAAATCATCGTTTTTGTTGGTTTTCACTGGAGATGTTTTCAATATATCATGAGTTTCCTCCATACTTTTTGGTAATTAAGGCAGAAGAGATCGTCGGGCGTTATACATATTTTTTCGAACCAATGCCACGTCTTTGGTAGTCAAGGTACTAATATCTCCATTTCGTAATTCCTTTTGCCAAATTTTCATAGGTCTTTCACCGATGTCTTCTACGGCCTTTCGTTTTAAGGAGTTACTTAACATTTGACGGTTAAGTGCATCTTCGTTTAATTCGCTATGGTTGTGTTCATCCCGAATTTCCGTCACTACGTTGTCACCTTGGGTTTTTAAAAATGCTTTACATTTTTCTCTCGTCTGCGCACAACACATCCAACGCTTGTCGTTATTCTTTAAAGATTTGTGAAAACGATATTTAAAACCATTTAACACAATCAATTGTTTTCCTTTTTCACTAAGAACAATTTTCACTAAACTCATTTTGGCAATCACCGTATCGTATACAGATAGATTGCACCATACTAAATATTTTGTAGGATATTGTTTTTTTATATTAGATTACCATAAATGCATAACCAATAAAATCTTTTCATTCCTCTATGGTGATTCCAGGTAATAACAATATTTCTAAATATGCTTAAGTACAAATTAGAAAGTACTTACAAATAAGAAAGCTTTTAAAAGGTAATTAGAAGGATTACGATGCCCGGGACTCAATTCGACCATCTAAATATTTTGACCCTTCTTAATTCAGGTATATGGGACTCAATTTACCTATGCCCCTGACATTTTCTGCTCTTTCAGAAACGTTTTTAATATTTCAGCTATCACTTATACTTTTTAAGATATTAACAAAAACCGAAAGGCCTATTTATTTTTTCAGTTTTTTGTTAATAACAATTGTAATTTTTATCTTCAGAAAAAAATCGAAAAATGGTCTTTCTCTAAATGCCATTCTGGATCGTTTGAGCTATCACTCATATTTTTAAGAGACTGGTAATTATTTTTCGCAGGAAATCAACTTCTCGACTAGACTATAACAAAATTTAGATTTTAACTTCAAATTCAATTTAGACTAACCAATTTTTCACCAAAAACTAAGTAAAAACTAGAAATTTAATCACACAATACAACTTTTTGGATAAAAAGCTGTAACAAAAAAAAATACAATTCTTTTGCGATAAAATACATTGATTTTCTATTTTTTTTTATGGTTTTAGCACAAATGTAAAATTTCAGCCTTAAAGCTTAAAAAAAACTATAACAAATTACATATAACAAAACATTTATGTTAGGAATATTTAACACATTTATATAACATTGAATATAGAAACATTTAATCATGAGCTTTGGATTAAAGTATTAAATATTTTTTAACTGAATTTTAAACAGTTAATACTTAATTCCAATATATAATATATGTATCAAACATATAGATAAATAACAAGTTTTATCAAAAGTAGATACGTTGTATTCAAAAATTTGAAAAATGAAATCACAGAAAAATCACTGTCATGAAATTTGTGCTCAGTGACCTCAAAACCATCCAAATAATGATTTTAAATATATATATAACAAGAAACTTCAGTCGACAAGATCAACCCTGGGCCCCACGTACCTCAGAGATCATAGCCATTACGAAATCCGTGTTCAGCGACCTCAATAGCCTCCGAGTAGTAAGAATCAACTGATATTGACTAAATGTAACATAAAACTTCAGTCGACGAGGTTCACCCTGGGCACTAGATATTTTAGAGACCATCCCCCTCATGAAATTCGTGTTCAGCGAACTCAGAACACCCCGAGTGATGAGTGTTCAGCAGTACTCCGCTATCATTGATTTACTCCAGATTTCTTGTTAAGGTTTTTCCAGATCTAAAAATTTTTTGGAGAAAGCAATTGCTAACAGCACTACAGTTCTCGGTAAAAGATTTTTCACCAGATCCGTATTGATACCAAGGAAGATTTTAAAGACAAAAACAAAAGAATCTCGTTGCTATCGAGAATGTTATTAAAAGTTTTCCTGTGGACAAAAAAAAACTCTCTTTTTTTTCGAAGTTTTTCAGAAGGCTTAGTTATAGAGCATTGTGTTTTCCAAGTTGAAGAGATTGAAGCTCAGGCCAATTCGTCTGTCTGTAGTGAAGTGCCCTTGCACGACTGTCCCATAGACACAAAAGGCAACATAATTTGATTTAATCTTCATTTACACATTCATCACTTTTGCAGCCAACTTTTAAAGCTGCAATAATTTCTTCTATCTTATCAAAAAATGCCAAATGCTGTTGCAGATGTATAATATTAGCAGATTTAATAAGTAAACCGGATCTATGATTTCATTTACATATTTATTGATATCAACGATAAACTTGTTATGTATTTTTTATCTAAACATTTTTCATTTCGTGAACAGAGTCTAATCTATACAATTATTTACCAATTGCTCCCATTTATTCCAATATAGTTTTATTTTATAATAATAGTATGCTTGTACATTTATAACATTTAACAGCAATATTTAACCCTGTTTTGCTCGAAGAGTAATATTAAATAAAACAAAAATTATACACATATACAAAATTAATGTATTACTACAATAAACGTTTCGTGTAGTAAAATCCAGTAAAACTGGCTGCATTTATCATTTACATGTACTAAAACTTTTTCAACACATTTATTTAGCATAATACAAAACGTGAAGAGCATTAAGAAGTTGGAAAAATTTTCAATCTTAACGCCTCCGCACACGGGTCGTTTGAAATCGCGTCTCGAATTTCGCAGGTCATATCCGTCATGTACGACACCTGCGACTCGAGTGTTTGCACTCCGCTTATTGGTCGATTCATTTTGATCGTATCTCGCGACATAGCCCAATTTATCTGTGAAAAAATCAACCATTTCAGGGAAAAATCTTCTTTAGGTATTTGAAGGTATTTTGGAGGTATCAGATGAATGAAAAAAAAACGTAAAAACGTGCGACTTGCTCGAAGTTTCCCGTTCGCAAATAACGAGGACCGCACAAAACGAGAGTTCTTGCGATTCTAGACGACCACAAAACACCCCGGTCTGCGGAACTCGATACCTTAACCAAGGAACCTGAGTGGACTATTATAATCGAGCACAACGAGCGTGAACCCGTGTACAGAGGCGCTAACAGAACAGTCACTCTCTGATATTGTCGGTATGAGATCTAATGATATAAAAAGTTGCCTTTTTCTTTAAAATGTTGCCATTTTATATTCATAATTTCAGACTATACATACATTCATGCAGTTAATGAAATTGAAATTTTACTGATACATCATATCTAATTTAAGAAAATACACATTAAACACAAATATTTTTAACACATACATGTAGAAAATATCAAGTAAATCATAAATTTTTTAAAAACAAAACAAAATTAAATTTTAAAAGTAATGCAAAGTTCCGAAAGATCAAAGAGGAATCAGAGAGAGATGATATCTCTTTATTTCCGTAATACCTACCTAACATTTTTCATAGTTGATTACAACAGATTTGAAGTTTCAACAAATAAAGTAAACTTTCTCATATCTCTGTTAGTTATGAGTCAACTTAAGAAGCCGAATTTTACAACAGTTCTAATTACAAAAACAAAGACTCTTAACATCTTGAGATTCTTGTTTTCTTAGGATAAACATAAATAAAATATTTACTAAGAGTTAGATGGGCATCGTAAATAATTTTTGGGTCCACCTACCTGCTTCAGTTTCTATATTTTTATTACTAGTACTAAAATATCAAAAATTACTTTAATCTATCTATTATCGTATTAGGCCGCCAGATTAAACGTAGCAGAAATTTTATTTTACAATGATTTTCTATGGAATGTTATTTAGCAATATCTTTAAAATGGTTTAAAAACTATTTCTTTTTTCCTGAATTTCTCCTCATTTTAACAAAATTAGGTTTTCAATACTTTTATTAATTTATTACGTACCTACGTGTATATAAGTCTATTTTAGGTGGATAAATATATTTAACATCACAGCTATGCAAAACATGAATTAAATATAATTTTTCCTAAAAAATGTAAACAATGACACTCAAATTAAATACACCTCAAAATGAAAGTATGTATTGTAAAACCATGTTTACGATGGTTGTCTTTTTAGTTTTGCATATATTCGCTTAGAAGGCGCAAACATCCAATTTCCAAAATTATAAAAACTGTTGAAAATAAATTTCTTGGTTTAAAATTTTGTTAAAAAATAGAAATAACAACTTAAGTATGAATTAGTTTGAAATCTAAAAACTTCAGTTCTAGAGCTGATAACAACGAGACATAAATCATTTGTTATATTTCTAAAGTGGACGTTAATATTCTTTTTAAATATTTGTTTTCTATCTCTCAATCTAGTTCAGTTGTTGGCAAAAAGTTTTATTGAAGTGAGAATTGATGTGCATATAAAGCTACTTCGTGCGGATCTAAAATTTTTGAGCAGGTAACGTTTTCGATGTTAAGAATTTCTCAACTCTATATTTCTTATTATATTTATTTTATAGTAGTTGTAATATAGACCCTATAGTGAGTGGCTTTTAAATTTTAGTTTTTGTAACGATAGGATCGAAGTAGGTAGTTTTCCTATCGTAAAGTCTCAGTTTTTTGTTGAATTCTGTAGAAACTGAATTTCTGACCATTCTTTTTCTAAGTGTTAATTATCGTTATTAGACAAAATTTGTAATCAACAAGTAACTAGAAGTATTTAAAAAAATTTGTACGAACTGAGGAGAATCAAGAACCGGTTTAGTAAATTGGGTACCTAAATAATGAACAGATTGTAATGAAAACTTTACCTCTAACAAGAGAAGACAGACTAGTATATTTATGAGTATGGAATGTGTCATACGGACCGAAAGCAAGCGTCAGTAAACTTTGGAAGTTTTTGGGGTTGCTGAGACATGGACACTGATTTACGGGGCACCTGGTGTCCACGAAACCTATTTATTATAATGTCTCTTGGAGTTTTCTAAAAAAAAATTCATAAAATTAGCTAAAACTCGATACCCGGATGCTGGTTATAGGTCGCTAAGAACGAAAACAATATCAACAGTGATCTCCGGGGTACTACCGAGGAAAGATATTTTTTACCTCGTCTCCTGAAGATTTTTTGTAAAAACGGTATAACATTTGCTAAAATTTGATACTCAGGCGGGTTTTGGTATTCTCCGGGGTGTACCAGCTGCCGATAAGACCTACCTTTTACCTCGTTTTCCAAAGTTTTCTGCAAAAACTGCATGAAATTAGCTAAAACTCGTTACTTAACGAGTTTTTGGAGTTGCTGACAACAAGTATGACATTGACAGCTATCTCCGGGATACCTGGTGCCTGGGAAACCTACTTTTTACCTTTTTCTCTAAAGTCTTCTATAAAATTGTTACAAAATTAGCTAAAAATTAATACTCGCAGGAATTTATGGGTCGCTACGAGAAAATAAAATAGCGATAGCAATCCTCTTGGTTCCTGTTGCTCAAGAAATGTTCTTCTTACGTCGTCTCCTGAAGTTTCTTGTAAAAACGTGATGAAATTAGCTAAAACTTTCTACTTGAGAAGTTTTTGGGGTATTGAGAACGAATGTGACATTGGCAACGATCTGTAGGGCACCTGGTGCCCAAAAAAAACAACCTTTTACCTTGTGTTCTGGAATTTTCAATAAAAATATCTTGAAATTAGCTAAAACTCGATATTCAGGAGCTTTTTAAGGTTGCTGAGAATGAATATGTTGACTGCGATCTCCGGAGTACCTGGTGGACAGGAAACATATTTTTTAAGTTGTCTCCTACAGTTTTCTTTAAATTCGTCATGAAATTAGCTCTAAGTCTGGAAATGCTAAGAACGAATATGATATCGATTTCGATCTCCGGGGTACCTGGTTCCAAGGAAACTTACTTTTCAACTCATCTCCTGGAGCTTTTGGTAGAATTGTTACGGATATAACTAAAACTCGATATTTTGGGTGTCGTATCTAAGTATTGGTAAAAATATCAAATTAACAATAAACTTATTTTTATAGTTTAAATTTTCTTAACTTAGAAAAAATAAATAAAGTTTGAAGCTAATTGCATAATTGCATAAATGAATTTTCATATTTTGCATAACCGTAAACTTGAATTATGTCCAAGTATTTTTTTTTATTTTTTTTTTTTGTAAATTATATAAAAGAATATTGAACCTAATGAGATGAATCAGGTAGTGAGTAAATTAAGTTGGCACATTCAAAACTATTACTTTTTCAATGAACAGGTTAAATGTTGAGCCGTCTGAAAATAAATAAAACGGGGGCAAAGCGCCAGTAGTATGTTAGCTTAAAATATTTTATCTAAATAATATAGTTTGGCCAAAAATAAGTTTTTGCGAAACAAAAGTTGTTATATATAGAAACTATTACTAAATATTCAGTATAATACGTAATTTCTCTCTAATTTAACCTTAATGTTTACCTTAAAAATTTCAGTCTCACCGATAATTACAAAAATACTATTAATTCTACTTAAGACCATTAAGAAAAATTTAGAGTTCGGTGCCAACTGGATTGTTAAAAATTTTTGAACTTCGATGTTAAAATAATATAGCACCTTGTATAATTGATCCTAATTTAAACAAATCTACATAAAGCTGTATAAAAATCCTGCATGTAAGCCAAAAGTTGATTGGTTTGGGGGCGTTCAGTTGGACTATTCATCCAACAGTAAGTCATAACAGCAAATCTGAAATAAACAAACTCAATTTGTAGTTAATTGTTTCAAGGTTAAAATATAAAAGTCAACAATACATTAGAATGAACGTAGAAAATAGGATTGTTAAGGCACAGCAAAAATTAAACCTCAGATGAGTGAGATAGTAAAGGAATTAATGAATCATATCCTATTAAAGTGGATACAATTTAAATAATACACTTAAAAGCATTCGCTGGGTTTTTTTATATAATATTTAATTGCGAATATTTAATTAGAATGTCTTTATCATATACATGTACCTGGTTATGACCTCATTACAACCAAATATTTAAAGAATTATCTAATAAGGGTCTAAGGTTCTTAACACAAACATACAATTTAGTCACATCCCGACATAGTGGAAACTGGCGTACTGGCGAAAGTTATACTTATTTTCAGTACTGGAAAACGTCTGGACAATGCTGGCTCCTATAGACCAATCTGTCGCTTGTCTACCGCAGGCTTTTTATAAAGTTTGATATTCTTGACTATACAATAAGAAACCTACTTTCTATTAATTACTTTCTAACCCTATCCTAAAAAATCGACATTTCTTTGTGGCTTAGTATGAAGAAAATTCCTGGCGACTATATAGGTTTAAAACACGTAGAAGTCTTCAAGAAAGAAAACTCGGTAATGGTAATGACGCATCTTCCCTTCTCCCCTTTCCGTTTAACTCCAATTCCCTTCTTTCTCTTAAACTCGTTTTTAGAAAATACAATGATGAGTTCTCCAGAGGTTAAATGTTCCGGAAGTAAAATAGTTCCCCATTCGGATTTCCGGGGGGGACAATCTCGGGGACGTCATGATGGAAATAATATAGCCATCGATCAGTCTACTAGTAGACCAACCACTAGTTCGGCTAAATTTACCCAGAAGCCAAAACACAAAACAGACTGCATATTAACATTCACGAACATCTGCGGGTTGAATGCCAACATAAACGCAACTCATCACTATTTACAGTCTGTGAAACCTCATGTTCTGGTTCTTACCGAAACACAGGTTTCTGGGAAAAATAGCCTGAATCATCTTAAATTTCCAGGTTACGAACTTTACCACAACTTTAAACGCCACCATGGTATATGTGTTTACGTAAGAAGCATACTTTCCTGCTCTAGACTACCTGCACTAGAAAACAACAGAGACAACATTGTCTGGCTAAAATTAACATTAAAAGCCTCTAGCAAATTTATATGTTGTATTTATCGGCCATCAGATAATAAATGCGACGAACTACTAGACTATCTATCACAAAAGATCGACTACCTTAACAGTGAGTACCCTTCTTCAGAGATAATTGTGCTTGGGGACTTTAATGTTCACCACGAAAAGTGGCTTAAGTCCAACAAAACGGACACAGAAGGCAGGCGAACTGAAGAGTTTGCAATTAGCCATGGGCTGTCCCAACTAATCGACAAGCCCACTTACTTTCCCAGAGCTGCCAATCACAGTTCTAATACTCTGGATCTTTTTCTGACTACTCACCCTGAGCAATATAATGTAAATGTTCTGTCTCCCGTAGGTAACTCTAATCATGCTGTAGTAGAAGCCAAATGTCCAATAGAACCTCACCCATTCGAGGCACCACCCACGAGAACTTTTTGGAACTTAAAAAAAGCAGATTGGGAAGGCCTTCGAGACTACTTTGCAACTTTTCCCTGGAATCCGGTCTGCTTTATTAACAAAGATCCATCAGCTGTTTGCAAGAGTATAACTGAAATCATTCAGTGTGCCATGGAAGCTTACATTCCTCACTTTACCAAACGTTTAAAAGCCAAACAGAAGCCATGGTTTAATAAAGATTGCGATGTAGCTCGGAAAGCTAAGATCAAGTCCCACAAATTATTTATACAAAATCCATCAGAAGAAACAAAACAGGATGATATAAACGCTAGAAACAGATACAACACCACTATTGCCAATTCCAAAAGTCTCTTTGACGCTCGAATGAGAGAGAAAGTAATGTCAAACCCTAATGGAAGCCGGTCCTTTTGGACTCTCGCCAAACATATCAACAACAATTTCACAACTAGTGCGTTCCCTCCACTCACATCAGATGACGGCTCAATAGTTACGTCCTCCACAGAAAAAGCAGAACTCTTTGCCAAAATTTTCTCTTCAAACTCGACACTTAACCCACCGGACAACATAGAGCTACCTTTTATTCCACGGGCTCCCCACACAATGAAAAATATCATATTTAGCGTTAAGCGGGTGCAGAGAGTCCTTGCTACTCTAAATACCAACAAAGCAAGCGGCCTCGATGAAATACCTGCTTTACTCTTAAAATGTTGTGCTCCTGAACTAGCGCCAGTTTTCACTAAGCTATTTCAACTATCATATGATACTGGTATTTTTCCAGAATCCTGGAAAACTGCTCGAGTACAATCAGTCCCCAAGAAAGGCTCTAAAACCCAGCCTTCTAACTACAGACCCATAGCTCTTCTATCTGTTATTAGCAAAACTATGGAGAAATACGTCAATCACGAGATTCTGAGCTACCTTGAGACACACTACCTTTTAAGTGACAGGCAATATGGTTTTCGCCAACAAAGGTCAACAGCCGATCTGCTAGCATATGTAACTCATGTCTGGAGTGATGCCATCCACCGCTATGGGGAGACTTAAATAGTATTACTAGATATCTCAGAAGCATTTGATCAAGTGTGGCATGCAGCTCTTTTGAACAAACTGCCTTCATACGGACTCTCGCAAAACCTTTGCAGATGGATATCCAACTTTCTCTCCAACAGGCACATCCAAGTTGCTGTAGATGGACATTCTTCCAACCTCTACAAGATCAACGCTGGAGTTCCCCAAGGATCAGCTCCTACTCTATTCTTACTACACATTAATGATCTACTAAAAGCCACTAATAACCCGATACATGGTTTTGCAGATGATAGCAACCTACACTGTAGCAAAGCGCACAACCGTCCCATACCTCTGGATATTCTGGAGGAGGACAGAAGATCCACAACGGCTTCTCTCAATCAAGATTTGAGAATTGTAGACTACTGGGGAAGAGAGAATCTTGTTAATTTCAACGCTTCCAAGACAAAGACATGTTGCCTATCCAACAAGAGGCAAACATGCGACTCATCCATTACAATCAATGATCAGACACTGGTAGCGGGCGACTCCATTACGCTGGTTGGTATCACGATCTCCCAAGACTTACTCTGGAACGAACATATTGCATCCATAGCAACTGCAGCAGGAAAGAAATTAGGCTTTCTGTTTAGAGCACGGAAATATTGTTCTCCATCCAACTTAGCTACTCTTTACAAAGCCCAAATACGGCCTAATCTTAAATACTGCTCGCATGTATGGGGATCGGCGGCTCCATCAAGGCTCGGAGTTCTTGATGCAATACAGAGAAGGGCAGTTCGACTAATAAACGACACCAGTATCACCAAAAACCTAGCCCCATTATCCCACCGAAGAGCAGTGGCTGATCTTTCCTTGTTTTACCGATACATAAACGGATTTTGCTCAGAAGAACTCCGCTCTATAATGCCTCCACTTGCCAGACCAGCCAGAGCAACGCGACGTGCCAACTCCATGCACCCTTATACTGTTCAATGCCCGAAGTCGAGAACGGATCGATTCGATCGTTCCTTCATCCCCAGGGTCTCCAGATTGTGGAACTCCTTACCTCCCCACGTCTTCCCCACTCGTCCTAACTTGCAGGCCTTTAAATCCCAAATTAATAAATTACCTCTTCTGTCCCAATAGATGTTCTCGGTACATTTGTATTTAGGTCTATACCTACGAAGACATCCTTAATAAAAAAAAAAAAACATTAGAAACGACTTCGTGGTATTTTTACGGGAACTATTGTCGCAAATAAAAAATCTATTTTTTTTTTAGCCAGAGCCACATATTGTTTGTTTAGACGCCCACTTCGTAGTCTACTTTTCACAGAACTATCAATGGTCTGAGTGACCGAACAGTGGTTACAATCTAATTTATTAGTTTCTAGAATTTCTCAAAAACGAGCAAATAAATTACTTACCTTCAATTTTTAATTTAACATTTATAAAAAAGTATGAAATATTTATTATCTGGTTTAAACAAATTTGATAAATTCTAAACCATTAATTTAGGTGGTCCTTGTATAATATATGATTAGTGTGTTCACAGTTATTTATCATATGTTTTATTACTGTAATTATTAGTCTTACATACTTTTACCAATATTTCAAGGTAACTTTTGAGATAAAACTTTTTTGCTTCCTTATTTTCATATATTAATTAATTATATTCATTATATATTATTACTTTTAGATTCTATAAATGTAAATATGAATACAAATCATTAGCTATTCATTCTTTGCTTACTTAGAATTACTTCATACATTTTTATGTGGCCTTTATTTTCTTAATCAGACTTGGCAGAGATGTTAATAGTATTTAGCTAATCATTTACAAAAAAAACTCAGACACAAAAATAATCAAAATTATGCAACACCTAATTTTTGAAGTTATACTTCTATTCGGACACTCTGTGGAATGAATTAGTGTGTAGCTAAATGGGCAAAATCATTACATATGTAATGGTGTGAGTAAGAGAGAGACAGAATCACATATAAGGTATATTGTTCGGTAAAAACAAAGATGAAATATTTACTACATGTTATTGGTCATCACTATAAGTCCTTTGAATACCGTTTAAACATTCATTGCATTGAAAAGAGATAGATATACAACAAACAGTCTGAGCTATTGTTATTGTATTACACTGACGTATCGCATTATGTTTGACATATTATTTTATAATTCTGTCACGTAAATAAACATATAAAGTTTAGTATTTTATATTAATAATAATATTCAGTAATGAGTATTGTATTGTAGTCTAAAATACCGTCACATGGTTGCATTATATCCTTGACTATGCTTTTGAGTCGACGACATGCGTGTGAGTTAAAACCTGTTCCTGCAAAGTTACTGAAAAGTGCAGTTCAAAGTGCGTTAAAATTTTGTAAAAGTCTGTTGTTAGAAAATGTTTTGCATTGTTTTCTAGTGTTTTAAAATCTATAATAGCCCACGGTAAGCAAATCGGGTTTTGTAAACACTTTTTTTGTACATTGATCGTTTTACTGTTTAGTTTTCGTGTTTGAAGTAAGGACACACATCAACTGGTCTTGTTTTTCTAATCTGTATTTATTTAATTGAATACAGTTAATTTAAAAAAAAATATTTCTACTTGCCTGTGTTTGTAGTTATTACGTTTTATTAGTTAACAGTGCATAGAAGTATAACTTCTGCCGGCAGTCCCACTGACTGCCACACCCTTTTTTTTTTCATGGAAAAGCTAAATTTCACAGAAACATATCCAAGGAATACCTAAGATTTTTCCATGAACTGTAAGGAATACTTATAGCTTTTAAGTAAATCGTGGTTGAACTTCTGCCCCATATCTTTTGGTATATAAGGAGGTATCTTTGTACATCTGATCCTTTTTTAAAGTTGTGGAGCTTAATTTATATGTAAATTATTATCAATTTGTTACATATTTTTCATATTTCTGACAATTTATGAAATCATATATATCAATAAATCATCTAATTTATAAATATTTTTAAACTGTCTATTTACTGTATAATTAAATCTATTAATATTCTTCAAGTCATACATTAATAAACATATGGTTGTTGAATATATCTTCATAATATTTAAATAAAATACAGTGAAATGGAGTAAGTTTTGGTGTTGACATATTACGTTTACAAACGAGCATGATGCTCAGATGTTTTGTTAGCTAGCATGTTTCACTTTCTTTTTGTTAAGACCACTTTCATTTTCATTTTCACATAATAATGTTATTTAATATACAAACAATGTTTAACTCGTTCAAGAGATATAATATATTGGTTAATATTATATAAGATTTGATATTTATATCTCGCAGTGGCGTGCATTAAACAGAAAAATAGTACATGTATGACTACCATTTTCATGTGTAAGTGACAAAATAAAAAGAATAATACTTAAATTATCGAAAATTAAAACTTAGTAATTGTTTTACAGAATTTTTTAACAGAACTCGCTGGCTTTTAGCAAAACCTCACTTACGTTAACTCTGTTTCATTTTAAGCCAATTGGTTTACATCAATCAATCTGTTAAATAAACAAAAAAAAATGCTAAAGTAACGTTAAAAAATGAGGAAGCAAATCTGAGAAGACAGTCAAACCTACATTAAATCGATGAAATACTTTCAAATAGCGAAGAAATTAAAACTAATAAAGAGAGCCAAAAAACAAGAGTCCAGGAGCGGTTGTTCAAATATGAATCTCTGACGCAATGAAATCGTGTCCTAGTGTGGTTAACAAGAACCAAATCTCTAAAATCTTGTGGTTCTTATTGTAGGAGCAACACAATCCAGGCGAGTAGTTCAAATACGAATCACTGACACAATGAAACCGTGTCCTAGTACCATCTTGGAGATCATTCTAGAACTCCCAATCCATGAAGATACCTACAGATATGATATGTCTCCAAAACGAACTTTTGAACTCACACTAAATGTTAGTATTAATGACAGTGAGTTAATACAAACAAAAAACTCAACTTGATGGGTCTAAAACATCAGAAGAATAGAAGAATAGCCCTGAGACAATCTTCCAAGCGGTACTATTAGTAGACTTTTGTGCGGAAGAGTGCACGACTATTTAACCAAGATACCGATGAAGGAGAATGGTCAATAAAGCCATGAGCCTGCTAGGCTGCTAATATCATCAACCGATTACTAGTGGATGGACTCCTGAAAGTATATACTTACAATTCATCTGGACATCCCAAAGGCTGACTAAGTCTGTATCCATTTTTAAGGTATGTAGTCATTTCGAATGGATCTATATCAGCGTAAGGTTGTTGTGCCATAGTAGAAAGCTCCCATAAAACAACTCCAAACGACCACTAAAACAAACAAACGTTTTAACAGGAAACATTTTATTTAGACATATCTAAATAGAAAAAAGGAGTAAAGAAAAATTATTAAAAAACCGGTTTCCTTTACATTTTGACCATTTGTCTGGTTAAGTTTAGTCTAACTACAATCCATAAAAAATGTTTTATGTAAGTACACTGATATAATGAAGCCTTCAAACTTTACAAATATAAAATTAATTTAGTGATGTTGGAACAGTTTGTAACTTTACAAATTTTCCATCTGAGATGCTGTCGTAATTGTGTGATAATTATCAAAGTAATTATTAATTAAAATCATTGATTGATTTGGATTCAAATGAAACTTTCCTTGTCAGTTTTGAAGTATAATAGCTAATATAAAATTAAAAATATGAAATAAAAGTTATATTAAACATGTTATTAAATTGAAATAATTTTTAATCATTGATTATTACTATTATTATTTACTATTATTAATATACGGAAATATGATGTCATCATTAATGAATCTGTTTAGAGATTTGAAGAAAACGTAATAATCTTTTTTTATTTCAAACTTATTAATAGATTTAAATGAGAATACTAAAAAATAACAACTTTTTTCTTAACTTGTTGCAGTTATGATACATCTTGTGTGAAACAAATTTATTTATTTCTATCTCAATGTCACGTTTTGAAGGTTATCTAATAAAAGTAGTCGGACAACAATTGCTTAAAATTTCGCTGTTTTTTTGTACATTAAAATTATACATGAGTGTAGCATGGTACGGGAAGTGGGGTACCTGCACCCCCTGGAAGAGTGGTCGATCGCTGGTAAAATGAACTCCATAAATCGCGCTTGAAGCGAAGCGAATCGCGAGATGATAGGGATGGTAACGTATCAGTAACAAAATTAAAGAAAATTTATTTTAGATAGACATTCCAACCGAACAACAAGACAAAGACATGTTGCCTGTCCAACAAGAGGCAAACATGCGACTCATCCATTACAATCAACGATCAGACACTGGTAGCGGATGACTCCATTACGATGGTTGGTATAACGATCTCCCAGGACTTACTATGAAACGAACATATTGCGTCCATAGCAACTGCAGTAGGAAAGAAATTAGGCTTTCTGTTTAGAGCACGGAAATATTTTTCTCCATCCAACTTAGCTACTCTTTACAAAGCCCAAATACGGCCTAATCTTGAATACTGCTCGCATGTATGGGGTTCGGCTGCTCCGTCAAGGCTCGGAGTTCTTGATGCAATACAGAGAAGAGCAGTTCAACTAATAAACGACACCATTATCACCAAAAACCTAGCCCCATTATCGCACCGAAGAGCAGTGGCCGATCTTTCATTGTTTTACCGATACATAAACGGATTTTGCTCAGAAGAACTCCGCTCTATAATGCCTCCACTTGCCAGACCCGCCAGAGCAACGCGACGTGCCAACTCCATGTACCCTTATACTGTTCAATGCCCGACATCGAGAACGGATCGATTCGATCGTTCCTTCATCCCCAGGGTCTCCAGATTGTGTCTTCCCCACTCGTCCTAACTTGCAGGCCTTTAAATCCCAAATTAATAGATTGTCTCTTCTGCCCCAATAGATGTTCTCGGTACATTTGTATTTAGGTCTATACCTACGAGGACATCCTTAATAAAAAAAACTTGGTTATTTCGTGTCTATAATAAGAAGAAATAACTATTAGAGTGTTAAAATAAAATAAAACACAATTAAGTAAAGATTACGTATATTGATAGGTAAAACTTAAGTATTATGTAATCCTTCAAAACCAAACAAAAATTGAAAAAAAGATCCTAATTCGTTACAGTAACAGTAAATATACTGTTTTGAAGTTTATGGTACTGTAGAGAAAACAGGAAATTATAAACTGTATTAAGGAGGAAAAGTTTAAAAAAACTTTTTTTTAAGTAAAACTTAGTCATTTTAACGAAAACTCTTTCTTCTTTTCGAACAAAATAAAAAATAACTGAGATTTTATAAAGAAATAGAAAAAAAAAGGATGATTTTTAATTAAATACATAGAGAAAGATTTAACCGTGAAAGACCTTGTAGTTTTGACTAGTTTGTTTCGATTGCAATAAGCCTATTATGTTAGAAAATTTCAAAACAGTCCCGTGTTTAAGTAGAAATAAAACAATGCATCTTGGTTGCTCTCTTACATTACAGCAACATCTGAAATATGAAACATTCTATTCTGCTCTCATGTTACCTTGAAATTTTCTTTAGTGTTAAGTAAAAGCACCTTCTAGAATGTAATGTATTACCTTCTGAAAAGTCACCCAATTTTGCCTCCTAACTAGCTATAAAATTTACATTTTATACAGAACGTCCATCTCTATTCCAATATAATTTAATTATTTTTGGATGAAACAAAGTTTATTTTTAAAGTATTGTCCATTCGGTTGTAAGTAATCGGTAATGGTTTTAGCACCGGAACATAAATGGAACATATCTATAACCATGGTTAAGTCAGTGACCACTTTGCAAAATGTTTTACTTTTAAATTTCGTTTTATTTTTTTCTAAATTTCTATGAAATACAAAGTTTTTGTACCTACTATTTCTAAAAGATTCTTATGAACCATTTTATGGATTAGCTCTAAAAATATTATTAGCAAAAAATACATAAATTATCTAAATGTAGAACGAAATGCGTCTTCATTCTAATTTTGGCTTCTTTACTGAACACATTAAAAGAAACAATACTGTTTATTACTGTCTCTTTACGCATTTAAACTTATTTCGAAACAAGTTCCTTCTAATTTATTGCACATTAATAGTATTAAGCAACATTAACTATTCAAAAGTTTAAGTAAATCCAGTTTATTGCATTTAATTAGATTACCAGAAAATTTGTTAATAATTTTATTTAAATTTCATTCCATGACATGTTTTAACAGAAAAATATATGTACTAGACACAAAAACAGTTCAATTAGACTGCAAATTTGCAATTTGTAACTCTCGATTTACATTTCGTCATAAGTTGTTCACTAGATTTTTATTATCTTGTCCATACATTAAAAATACTTTTTCAAAGATATTTCGTTTAGTAATACCACACATAATACTTTCCCTTAACCTTCACTGTAATTTATAGAAAAGCACCTAATAATAAAGTTATGCACAGAGAATAAACGATTTCCGATTAATAACAGTATTAGTATTTCTTAGTAGTAAGTATATTCATATGTAATTTATTAAACGTTAATTAAAGGTCTATACAGAGTGTAGTTGTGTACAAAAAAAAAATTAATGTAAATAAGTTGTCAACTATACATTTTTATTAAGCAGATTATTCTTTTGTTGTTTAACTACCTACTGATTTTATAGTAGATATATTAATTAAATTAAATGCGTTATTTTATTATACACGCAGTAAACACTAATAGTACAATGCACGACTTATAGATATCGCCACTTACGGGCGTTATCATCAATTCAATCTAACGCAATGATTATGGAATGAAAACCAAGTCTTATTGTATTGTAATTAGCCAGGTCAAAGTCAGTACGTTGGATCACAGGGCGAGTTTGAGTACTTTGGTGTGTCCCTTAATTATAAAATACAATTTCAGAAATTTTCAAACAGGTTTTCTTCCACTTCGAATCCGAAGATATTAATTCAAACTAAAGAAGGAAGCTTTTCGAACCCGTAAGAGACAGAGATTTCTTGATACTTTATTCAGCTTTTTAAAATATATTTGAAGAAATTAATTTTTTAATACTTTTCAAAATTTTGATCTTTTTGCCAAAACTTCCAAATCGTTTCTTACTAATTCTAAGTTTTGTAAAAACTGTAAGTCACTACTAGTTAATGAGTACAACCAGCCAAAAACTTTCACCGAGATATAGACATCAAAATCTTTAATCTTTATCATGTTTATAATAATTGTTGGTAATGAATATCTAAATCGTAAAACAGAATTACGAAGGTCATGTCTAAAAAGAAAATAGAGGAAAAGAATTTAGTACGACTAAGGGCACAAGAAACTGATTTGACAGAAGTCAAGAGCAAATACTCAGAAGTCCGAAAAAACACCAAAAAGTTACTCAGGCAGAAGAAGAGAAATTATATGCGGAATAAATTACAAAATATTGAAGAACACTTTAAAAAAAAACAATTAAGAAAGTTTTACCAAGAGGTCAAGAAATCACGAGAGGGCGCAGTTAATTACCAAGTACCTTATATTAAGGATAACGAAGGAAGGATATTGGCAGATCCAAGAGAAAAAGCAAAAAGATGGGCGCAATACTTCGAAGGAGTGCTAAATGGTCAAGAAAAAGAACCAGAGCAGGAACAAGAAGTAGAGGAGGAAAGAGAATATGTGGATCACGTGGAGAAACCAACAGATAAAGAAATCTTAAAACAGATGAAAAATTTGAAGAACCATAAGAGTGCAGGAGAGAATGGGATCCCAGCAGAAATTGTTAAATACGGGGGGGAAGAGATACAGAAAAGAATATGCAGAATAATACGTAAAATATGGAACGAAGAAAAAATGCCTGAGAGATGGAACAATGCAATAATATGTCCAATCTTCAAGAAAGGGGACAAAAGTATATGCGAGAATTATAGAGGGATATCACTTCTGGATGTGGTGTACAAAGTTCTGGCAAGAGTTTTGAGAAACAGATTGAATGTGTACCAAGAAAGAATAGTGGGAGAATACCAAGGAGGTTTCAAGAAAGGAAGAGGAACAACAGATCAAATATTTACCCTTAAGACAATAATGGATAAAAGCTACGAGCAAAATTTAGGACTACATGTCATGTTTGTAGATTTTAAGCAGGCTTATGATACAATATATAGAAAAAAAATGTATAATGCCTTGAACTTACTAGGAATACCAAAAAAAATCGTGAAGCTAATCAAGATGACATTAGACAATTCATACAGCAGAGTAACGAGCGAAGGAACTACTGTATCAGACAAATTTAGAGTCCAAAAAGGATTAAAGCAAGGAGATCCAATATCGACAACGGTTTTCAATCTAGTGTTGGAAAAAATTGTACGAGATAGCAACATACAAACAACAGGGCTTATTTATCACCACAAGCAACAGATAATTGCATATGCAGATGATTTAGCTTTGCTAACCAGAACAAGGAAGGAACTGGAAAGAGCGTTCTGTAAGTTGGAAGAGGCTGCAAAAAATTACGGACTTAGTATAAATCAGAAGAAATCAAAATATATGGTGCTAAACCATCAGAATGTGGACGGTAGAAAAGAATATATAGAGATTAAAGCGGGGGAGGACAGAAAATACAAAATTGAAAAAGTCTGTGAATTCGAATACTTGGGTGCCACGCTGACAAATAAAAACGAAGAATGGAAAGAAATAAATAAAAGATTAGTGAAAGGAAGTAAAGCTGTGGGATCTTTAAATAAGTTAATAAGATCAAAGGAGTTATCTAGAGAAGCCAAAATTAAAATTTATCGAACAATAATACGACCAACAGTGACATACGGAAGCGAAACATGGGTTTTAACAATAGCGGAAGAAACAAAACTGGATATATGGGAAAGGAAGGTACTAAGGAAAATTCTGGGGGGAATAAAAACAGATGAAGGACTCTGGAGAAGAAGAACTAACCAAGAATTGAAAGATCTTTATAAATACCCATCAGTAACAAGCTTCATAAAAGCTCAAAGGGTGAGATGGTTCGGGCATACTAGGAGGATGCCAGAAGATAGATATGCAAAAAAGGTCATTAAAGAAGGGGAAGGAGGTAAAAGAAAAAGAGGGAGACCAAAGAAAAAATGGTAAACGATAAAGAAAAAAAGTCATGGGCCTCAAAGGCCTGCAGTACTGTACTATATATATATATATATATATATATATATATATATATATATATATATATATATATATATATATATATATATATATATATATATTATATATATATAAGAGACAGAGATTTCTTGATACTTTATTCAGCTTTTTAAAATATATTTAAAGAAATTAATTTTTTAATACTTTTCAAAATTTTGATCTTTTTTGCCAAAACTTCCAAATCGTTTCTTACTAATTCTAAGTTTTGTAAAAACTGTAAGTCACTACTAGTTAATGAGTACAACCAGCCAAAAACTTTCACCGAGATATAGACATCAAAATCTTTAATCTTTATCATGTTTATAATTGTTGGTAATGAATATCTAAATCGTAAAACAGAATTACGAAGGTCATGTCTTCTTGTTTCTTATTGTTCAATCAGTTTCTGGTCAAATTAGTAACCGTTTAAATATATACACATTATAAAGGATCCACAAAATATTTTAAAGAAATGTACAATCTATTTTATTAAATTATATATCAGTTGTATCAGCAATTCGTGTAATATTCTAAGTATATTTCTTTTAAGGTAATATGTAATCAAAATTCCTACTGTAGGTACACAAAAAATGATTGATGACATCATATTTTTCATCGATAAAATTGTTTTGACCTTTCTTGGAGGCTTTCTGCTATATAATTATAGATATACATTTCAACACGGTTTTTAATAAATAAAATAGGAACAATTCACTTGTGTTTTGATAAATATCCTCAAAAATTTGAAAGCATAAAAAATTCCGCTGTAAGCTATATTCTACTTTAATCTATACATATAATAAAACTGTAGAAATGTATATGTTTGTGCGCGCATCGCATGAAAACTACTAATCCGATTCAAATGCGGTTTTCACAGATGTATTTGCCTTCTTTCAACTTAACATCTGGTGTATAAAACTTTCTCTCCCCCGCCCCTTTAACGGGGTGGAGAAAAAAATTTTTATACAAAAATCAACACGCCACGCGGGTACATCGAAATAGAACCCAAAAATGTGGTTAGATTTTTTTGTCTGTCTGTCTGTATGTTTGTGCGCGCATCACATGAAAACTACTGACCCGATTCGAATGCGGTTTTCACAGATGTATTTGTCTTCTTTCAACTTAACATCTGGTTTATAAAAATTTCTCTCCTATTCCTTAAATGGGGTGGGGTAAGAAATTTTTATTCAACAATCACACGCCACGCAAACGACGTTGCGAGTACAACTAGTATTTAATAAAATCATAAAAATAAAATATATTAAAGATTAATTCCGTCAATGTTTTTACTTTGTTAGTTAGCAATTTTAAGAAAAAAATCATTCACTATGGATAGAAAGTAATTCTGTTTCTGATTATTTAGCAACAAGTATATTCACTGGAGACTACAAAACCCGTGTGAATGAAGACGGATACAAGGTCTTAATAGGTTAATAACCTTGGTTTTGATATCATCAATAAGTTTTGAATTTTAAAACTTCTTTATCCGCACAAAATCCATAACATAAAAATAATATCGGTAAGGTTGACATTTACCTCAATTTTAATTTCCACATCGTATCTGGTTTTGAAAGTTATTAACGTTTAAGGTGATAGTTGAGTACCTTGAAAATAAACATTTTTATTTTTTCATTTCCTTTTTACTTTGAAAGTAAATGAAAGACACTGATGAGAAATAAACTTGAAGGTATTTTAGCATGAATAATAAAAATTTCATTGTTACTATCACTTTTTTTATTCAGTGTTTCTTATATAATTAAATATAAGTATTTTAATTATTTTATTGATTTAGTAATTAGTATTATTATAGAAATGCTTTTACTTTAAAACATATATTTTTTTAAATTTTGATACATTCAATAATCTAAAAACGATTCTTAACTTTGGACAGTGTGTCCCCAAGTTTGACTGTATTTCTACTTTCCTTGTTGTAGAATAAGATTCACTGATTCAGTTATTTTAAGTAATAAATGGGAAAAAAAATATTTCTTTCCAAAATGATATTAAGCTCTTAAAAGGTAGTCTGAACCACCCTAAAGAACTAAAAACTCTAGAAAATTATAAAAACTTTGATAGATAATTATTTGCAAAAATAGACAATATTTTCACTTTTATAACTATTTTTATCTTCAACCAAAATAGATAGAACTTTACGTGAATCTCAATGGGTCTATAATAATTGAAGTTCGTACCAATTTTTAAGAAAATAACTTCATTGGTTTCTGAGCTACATTTTTTTTTGAAAAAGTACCTACATCAGAATTATAATATAATTAACAAAACTTTATAATAATAATTATTTAAAATAGATTTTACTATTTTTTATCTAAAAAAATCATTTAAATACCCTATCCGTTGTTTTTTACCCTCAAAATCCAATATTAACGATATTGGAATCCCCCTTCTTCAAGTCCCTGGAAATCCCACTAAATTCTCAGAAAATATGTAGGTCAAATTAAATTCCAAGAAAATAGACGACCTCGGGTTTGTTTATGTTTTTCTATTGGTTGAAAATCGTCGGCCATCTTGGAATGGGAGGTGTTATTTTGACAACCGCGAAAAATGTCATTATTAGGAATTCTATTAAAAAACTACTTTGAAATAATAATTTTGTATTGTTTTTATGAAAAACATCAAATTAAAACAATTAATAATAAATATTCTTAATAACAAATATTTTTTAAAGACTGTCAATTGCTCATTTAAAGCTGACAGGTGTTTATTGGCAGGTGAATATAACCTGTTTGAATTTAAATATTTAGCTATCGTTTAGAAGTTAATAATGTGATAACAGTTGTTGTTAAAACTGTATTTTTGGCTGTTGTATATTTATTTTTAATGTTACAATGGTTTTATTACTCAAGTATTGTTTTATTATTTATTTTTTGACAAAAACATTCAACGATGTCAACTTTTGTGATATCGTATAAATAAATAAAAATTAGTGATTTATAATTGTATAATGTCTAGATTATTTTGTAATAGTTTATTTAATTGAATTATCTACGTCTGTTAATAATGTTAATCTCGAAATTTTTACTAAATAATTAATAATTTATTCATGGTTTATGTGAATAATACATTTTAATAATTGGGAACATCAAAACTTAAAGCTTAAATGAAGTAGCATCAGAAATTCAATAGTCACTTGATGTATCGATACATGTTCGAATACGCGAGAATTCTAACTTTTGGAACGAAGTTCCCTTTCGCGCGTTACGAACAGTTACGACTGACGCTAGGAGCTAGCCGAAAAAAATTCATACCAAAAGTTGTCACGACACTATGACACGACACACGCATGTTTCTATCTCTCACAGACCAAAAAATAAATAACTCTCTCTCATAGATAGATATATTACAATTAAAAAGACACTATTTTATATTAAAAGAAAATGTACATTAAAAAGAAAATACTGTAGAAAAAATAATAATTAACTATAATAGTATTATATTTTATTTCATCCTGTTTTTATAAATTAATAAATTCATAAAAATTTTAAAAATATTTCGTAACTTGACTATTTAGGTACCTACGTCAAATTACCTTAACTGTCAGTTACTGTCAAATATTTTAATTTTAAAATTTTGTATTAAATTGTTAATTCCTGTTTTAAATTATAAAAAGTAATTCTAAAAAGATGTGTTATCTAAAGCTCTGGTATTGTATAAATGGACAGTTTTGTTAAAAGAAACGAACTGTTAGGTAAGTAGAGATTTTATACAGACAATAATAAATGCTTATGTATGTATAAACACTCTGTTGTGTTTACAAATTACTAATTCCTTCACTAATTAATCGAAAGGAACTTCGTTCCATCCGGGTGTCCCTTGACACCTCACACTTTTTTTTTATTTTACAGTCCTTAAACATATTAAATATTATGAATTAAATTATTTTGGTCATTATCATAATAGATTTTATTTTTATTTTATGAAATACTAGTTGATCCAACAAACTTGGTACATACCGCATAATAGTCGATCTTTTTAATTGCGATTGCTTCTCGACTTTTTGATCGTTTTCTCTTTTTTCTTCTGCTTTTTTGTTTTTTCTTTTTCGATATTTCTAAGTTATACTTCTTTTGGCGCGTTAGGGATAAATAATGAGAGTAAAAACCTTAGCAGATAACGCAAAATTATACTAGCAATTGTAATGGGCAGATTCCACATATAAAAAGGATTTTTAAGTATAGTTTCATCGGGAGCGTACAGCTTTGATAGTGAAGAAAACAGACTTCTCCCTTATTTTTGTGCGTCTCTTTTAACGCAATTTTTAAACAATATTTACTGCTTGAATTAATCTAATTATACAAAAACAGTAATATTTTGTTACATAAAATTGCTGGTTTAAAAAATTGTGAAATGAAAATAAAATAAATGGAAGTTGAAAATTTAGAACACAGTTGACAGGTATAAAATTATGATTTATTCAAACAGGATAAAAGCTGTTTATTAAAATTTACCTAAATTTCCGTTAGTTGCAAATATTTGTGTTGTATTAGCAATGTATTTATTTTTTATTTCTATGACACCTCATATTATTACTCTTTAATAAAACCGATTACGTTAATTGTAACAACAATGAACTAAATATATCGGAAGCAACACTCACTTATCTCACCAAAGTTTGCTTACTGTCAGTTGAGATTTATTTATTTTAAAGTTTTCGCTTTAAAATATCGTATAAATTTAGAAAAAGCATTTATAAATTAATTGGGTACCCTAAGCTAAAATCTGTCGAATATTCCTGAGTGAAAATATTTTACGCAGAACCTTAGTCAGAATTATATTGATGACTATACCTTTCCTACTTGCTTCAGTTTGTTTACGAGCATTAACTGATAATATTCGTTTAATGATGAAACTGAGAGATAATGCCTTTTCTAAGTATAAACAAACCAGAATTGTTACAGATTATATTTCTTATAAAGACCTTCGAAACACAGTTGTCAGTGCCATAAGGAGAGAAAAAGCAGGATTTTTGGAATATCAGTCAAGAAGCGGCTATAATAGTAAATATCTCTGGAAAACTATTGATGCCTTAAACATTAAAAGTAAACCTAAATTCAAGATTCCAGATAACTTAAAATTTCCCGAACAAATTAATAACTATTTTTCGTCAGTATATACAGCAAAAAGTAATTGTCCTGACACCACTCGTTATTATAAACCAATAAATTTAAAAATCATTTAGAATTTTCGTTTCGTCTCTGTACAACTCAAGAAATTCAAGAAATTATATTAGATCTGAAGTCAAATGCAGTCGGTTATGACCATGTGTCAGCAAAAATGTTACAGTATTCCTTGCCAACAATTACACCTTATGTAACACACATTGTAAATTGCTGTTTGGAAAGTCGTTACTTTCCACAATTATGGAAGTATTCAATTGTTAAACCTTTGCCTAAAGTTAATAGTCCTAGTTGTTTTGTGGATTTACGCCCGGTAAGTATACTGCCTGCTATTTCTAAAACTATAGAAAAAGTGGTTTATGAGCAAATTTACAGCTATGTAGTAAATAATGGTATTATACCCAGCGCAAAGTCTGGTTTCAGGAAAGGTTATAGTACAACAACTCTATTATTAAATATGATAGATTATATAATAAAGTCTCTAGATGCCGGAATGTCTACAACTGTTGTTTTATTAGACTATTCGAAGGCTTTTGACACAATTGATCATGACCTTTTGTGTGCAAAACTTAAGTATTACGGATTCGATCCCATATCGTGCAAATTTTTTCGTAATTACCTAAATGAACGTTTCCAGAAAGTGATGGTTGATAATAACTGTTCGGATTTTTCTCCGGTTACCTCAGGCGTCCCTCAAGGGTCGGGCTTAGGACCCCTACTTTACTTAATTTATGTTTCCGACATTCAAAAATCTTTGAAATATGTTAATAGTCAGTCCTTTGCTGATGACACACAGATTTTCTATTCTTATCTACCCCATCTGTCTGATATTGCTGCAGAGCGTATTAACCTTGATCTCTTGTCTTTAGAAACTTATTCAAATGCTCATAATCTTAAACTAAATCCTAAAAAATGTACAGCGATTATATTTAATCCAAAATTGTTTACAATGCCTAATGATTTGCAACTTTTTATTCAAAATGAACCACTCAAAATCTCGCAAAGTGGAAAGAACTTAGGGATAATATTTGATTGCAAAATTCGGTTTGAAGAACATGTTGCATTATTAGTTAAAAAATCATATTTAGCAATCAGACATTTGTACCGTAACAGACAAATTCTTAATTTCAAGCTAAGAAAAAAATTATGCGAAACACTGGTTCTCTCAATACTGAATTACGGCTTAGTACTGTATTTCCCTTGCCTATACCAAATTACAAAACAGCGTCTCCAAAGGATCGAAAACTATTGTTGTAGATTTGTCTATGGTCTTAAAAAATATGATAGAGTATCAAAGAAAATATATGAGCTTGGTTGGCTAAAAATTGAGGATCTCTTTAAACATCATATGGCTTCTTTAGTTTTTCGAATATTATCAACTTCAATACCACCTGACCTCAAAGATAAGTTGCTATTTAGAGGGGATATTCATGAACGATTAGGTAATTAGGAATCCAAATACTTTGGAGGTACATAGATATCGCCTAACTGAGTTTCAGAAATGTTTTTCATATAATGCTGCATATATTTACAATAGCATACCAAACAATTTAAAAACACATAGCTTAGGTTATCTTAAAAAACAATATAAGTCTTTACTTCTTCAATTAGAGTGTGAGCGGTTGCGACTTGGTTTGTAATATTTATTTTGCCTGTTAAGAATAGGTAGATATACTTCTCTTTTTAACTTCAACTGAAAATTTTTTCTTTTATTTTGTTATTGTATAATAAGTAAGAAAATATTTTTATATTTTCTTCAAACCTACTAAATTTTAGTTTTGATATATAAATATTTTTTTAGTTGTGATATTGTATTCTTGTTAAGTTTCATATTTTCATTTTTTGTTGGAATGGGGTTAAGTGGAGTAGCATTATGCTAGACTTCGCCTCATTTTTTTGTATTATGTATTGTATTATTTGCAATATTAATAAAGGCAATTTATTATTATTATTATTATTATTACGCTAATGACGGTATCATGTTTTGGTGAAACCTAGAATTATTACATTACTTAAAAGAGTCTCTGCAACACCACAGACCTTTTCTTCTCAAAAACAATAATCGTCTAAACTTGTCACAGGTTCGCCCAATACAAGATTATTGAGCTTTGTTGACTAGGAAGGTTGATTATGGACTTTAAGAAGTCCAAGATATAGAAAAACTAAACGGCCAATTTACAAAAAATCTGAGACAAATTGATCTGAATTTCATCCATGTCCTCAAGAGAGTCATTCGAGTCTGGTAGAGCAGAATGGTCCACTCACATAAATCAATAAAATTGTTTAATTCAATTGTAATTTTAGATAGGTTAAATAACTTTTTTCTTAGAAAAAATACAAAACTTTTAGGGCATACGTTATTTTTTTAATTCGTAGAAAATATGAAATTGTGAAACTGTTTATATGCAGTATTAGAACATTTAGATTGACTGATAATGACTATTTTTGCTCTTGAGAATAAATTAAAAGTGGCATTACGTTGACATTTAATGAAAATGTGACATAAACATGATACCTTCAGGTCATCTTACAATTAAAAATAGAGTAATAATGATTGTACCCATTTCGGGAAGGTTATCATTACGTAAGACTAAATTCCCAAGCGATATTGTTATTTTGTCCAATAGTACTTTTACTCTCTTTTTAATCTCGATTTCTAATTGTAGGCACACTTCATAAGAATTGTTCAGGAGGTACTAGCTAAATAAAATTTATTCTTTGGTACGACAGTGTTATGCGGTACGAAGTCCGTCGGGACAGCTAGTATTATATAAGAAACGATAATAAACATATGTTTTCTTTATAGATTTTGTTAAGTATAGATAAAAAAATGATTAACTTACTACCACAAAACCAAAACTTTCAAAACTCCCAAATAGATATGGGTGAGTTGAAAAAATATGCTAAAAAACCTTATGGAACAAATAAATACCATGTTAAACTTACTATCCACAGTCGTTGCTAAAATATCAAAATGAGTAAGTTTTTTAAAATAGGACTTTGGAATGCTAACGGATTAGGTCAACACGAGCAGGAAGTCAAGGCTTTCATCATAAATCATAACATCGACATTATGCTAATTTCTGAAACCCACTTTACTAACCGTAGTTATTTTAAACTTTCTAAGTATAACTTTTATGGTACAAACCACCCTGATGGAACAGCCCACGGAGGAACAGCGATCATAATTAAGGCTTCAATTAAACATTTTGAGTGCAACAAATTTTCTGAAAACTATCTTCAATCCACCAATGTAGTAGTAGAAGATTGGAATGGTCTCTTAACAGTAAGTGCTGTATACTGCCCCCCTCGTCATTCCATTAGTTATGACCACTTCTTAAATTTCTACAACACACTTGGCAACCGTTTTATGGCAGCAAGAGACTATAACGCTAAACATACTGTTTGGGGATCGAGACTCATTACACCTAAAGGGAGACAGCTACACAAGTCATATTAAACAACAATATGAACACTATATCCACCGGCGAACCCACCTATTGGCCTACAGATAGGAACAAAATTCCAGACTTGGTGGACTTTGCAGTATCCAAGGGTATTCCATCAGAAAATGCAAAAGCACTTTCTTGTTTTGATCTCTCCTCAGATCATTCACCTGTTCTATTTACGCTATGTACAGAAATACTCTTAAATCCGTCAGCGCCAAGGTTAGGTAGCAAACATACAAACTGGGATAACTTCAGAATACTGATACAAGACAACCTTAACACTTTGGTACCACTTAAAACGGACACTGACATAGATAATGCAGTTGAGTACTTAAATCAAACAATTTAAAACACTATATGGAAATCCATCCCTGCCCAAAATAGATGTACAAAGGTGCAAGAATTGCCTAACCTGATCAAAGAAAAAATTGCAGAAAAACGAAGACTGCGAAAACTTTGGCAATTAACACGTTCTCCGGATAATAAAACCAGATTAAACCAAATCACCAGACAATTGAAAGGGCTCCTAAATAATCACAAAAATGCCAATATTGAAAGGTATCTCCAAAACCTTACAGCAACGGAAGCAACTGAATACTCGCTATGGAAGGCAGTCAAAAAACTAAACAAGGGACAACAGCATAATCCCCCAATAAGAACAGTGGACGGAACATGGGCGAAAAGTAATAAAGAAAAAGCCGAAGCGTTTGCAGAACATCTAATCAACGTCTTTCAACCTAATCCTGCCGATATCAACCTCAACGTGGAAAACGAAGTTAACGAGTATCTTAATACACCCTACCAACTCGATCTGCCCCCTAAAAACTTTACAGTTAAAGAAGTGCAAGAGATAATAAACAATAATTTAAACCCAAAAAAATCTCCTGGCTATGATTTGATCAGTGGTAAAATACTCAAAAAGCTTCCAAGAAAAGGCATATTATTCCTTACACAGCTGTTTAATACAGTCTTAAGAACTGGACACTTCCCATTACAATGGAAAGTTGGTCAAATTATAGTAATACAGAAACCAGGCAAACCCATCAATGACGTGAAATCCTATAGACCGATAAGCCTGCTTCCAATTGTATCCAAAATTCTGGAAAAACTCTTATTAGCCAGATTAGAGCCAATACTAATACAACAACAAGTCATACCAAACCATCAATTTGGATTTCGTCCACAACACGCAACAACAGAGCAGATTCATCGGGTTTGTAACCACATTTACCAATCACTCGAAGAAGTACTGCTCGGCCGTCGTTCTGGACATATCGCAGGCCTTCGATAGGGTCTGGCACCAAGGTTTACTATATAAAGTGCGTAAAATAATTCCACATACATATTCCCTTATCCTTTGTTCCTACCTTCAAAATAGGCATTACCTTCTGAAATACCACGACGCGCTAACTTCTCTCTATCCAATCGATGCTGGAGTTCCACAAGGCAACGTACTCGGTCCGGTCTTGTATCTTGTGTTTACAGCAGATTTACCTACACAAAACAATATAGTTACCGCAACGTATGCTGATGATACGGCACTGTTATCCTCTCACCAAGATCCAAACATGGCATCTACATTACTTCAAACCAATCTTAACAAAATCCAAAGATGGTTAAAAATCTGGCGTATTCGTGTTAACGAAACTAAATCCGTCCATGTGACGTTTACCAACCGTCGTGAAACCTGTCCACCGGTAGTTTTAAATGGACATCAGCTAATACAAAAAGAGGAAGCCAAATACTTAGGTATGCACCTGGACCGAACACTCCTGTGGAGAACACACATCTTCATGAAGAGAAAACAACTAGGCATCAGACTTAACCAACTATATTGGATAATTGGACGAAAATCAAAGCTATCGTTAGAAAATAAAATCCTCATATACAAGACAATTATGAAGCCCATATGGAGCTACGGTATACAGCTGTGGGGGACCGCATCACTATCAAATATTGAAATACTGGAACGATATCAGTCCAAAGTCCTTAGAATCATTACCGATGCCCCATGGTACGTCTCAAACAAAATTATATCTAGAGATCTCCATATAAACTCCGTAAAAAAAGAAATCTCCAAGTTTTCCAAAAGTTACGCCGCCAAGATTCAACATCACCCAAACAATCTAGCTAAACATCTAATGGAAATTACATCCATCAGAAGAAGAGTGAAGAAAATTTCTCCATACGATCTACCAAACCGATTTTAGCAAAAAGAAGTCTCTATCCCAGCAGCCATGTCAAAGTTTATACATATTTATATAGACTATTTATAATAGGAAATTGCTACTGAGCAATTTTCGTCCATGTCAATTTAGCATTAAGACACACAATTTACTTATTGTAACGTATGTTTTACAGATTGTAAATAAAATTGGGAAATTAAAAAAAAAAAAAAAAAAAAAAACTTACTACATCAGAAGCTGTGCTGAATTGGTTATACAATAAACTCTCTAGTGCCATCCATTTCACTGGTTTACTTTCTTGATCTGCCAAACAGAAGTAATCGTTTGGAAAGAGGTCACGAGATAAAGAATTGTCTGTAATTTTTACTTGCAGTTTTTCATCAACACTAAAATATAAGTAAATATATGTTAATAATATAGTTATATAATGTAATTGTTTACTATATGGGAGGTCCCTATACTGCTTAGAACTAGAATGGTAGACATAAAAATATCAAGTTTCATCTGAAAATAATAACTTTAGATTCATTGACAATGTTTACAAACTGCCACGAAATAGTAGCCAAACAACCTGATCTGGTTGCTTTCTAAGAAAGTCTTTTTATGAGATACCTTTAGAAAATAGAGACCTACACGGCATTTCTGAGAGCAATATCCTTGTAACATATATGTTGACCATGCAAGTACATGACTCCAAGTAAAATTTGTATAGCCATATCCACTAGATTTTGAGTTGATAACATTATCGTGTTTTCTTTCTTTTGTCTTGATTTCAGAAGAAATCTGAAATTAAAGCATTTCATTAAATTAAAGTATATTCTCTTATTCTATTGTACTTTAAAAATTTAAGTAAACACAGCTTTTTTATTATGTTAAAATTATAAATAGTCTTCACAATTCTAATTTAGAAAGAATAATTTTGTTTTGAGCCTCTCAGGTGAATCTAGGAGGTCTAAAATTGACTAAAAAATAACCAACAAACATTCATGAAATATGTTTACGCTGCGAATCGATAAAAGTCTTTCTAATCCATAATTTCTACTTTTGTTTATAAAGTTAGACGCCATGCCATAGAGACGTTTTGCTAATAAAAGACACACATTTCAGATCAAATTTAATGTTAATTGGTTCCACTCAAAAAAACAACTATATAGTTTGCAGTTTTCATCTTAATCAGATTTTATATTTTTCCTAGATACTGTAAAATAACTGTTTTTCCAAGTAGTTCATTTATTACTAATGTATCTCTACGTTTACTTTCTGCTAGTAAAATTTATTATAAAGGGTTTTTCAATAAGGGCGGGTAGATGTTGAAATGGAATAAAACAAGCTGTGTGTGAGGTATTACCAAAATTATTTTTTTATTTGAAAGGCGCGTGTATGCCATTAAGTGTGGAATATGACATCATTCGAATGCCCGCCTCAGCTTCTTACGGTGGCACGGATCCGAGTGGTCCAATTTTCAATGACTCTTTCGCATAGATCCGGCTGAATTTGAGCGATGGCCTGTGTGTTCACCTTAAGGGCATCGGTCGATTGTGGTTTATTTGTATAGACCTGCGACTTCAAGAAACCCTACAGGAAAAAGTCAAGCGGGGTCAAATCGCATGACCTTGGTGGCCAATTCACATCACCCCTGCGAGAGATAACCTTACCCTCAAATCGTTCATGCAGAATGTCAATCGTGGTGTTTGCTGTGTGGCACTTAGCGCCGTTCTGCTGGAACCACAAGTCGTTTAGGTCCATATGGTTCAATTTGGGCCATAAGAAATTGGTTATCATCGTTCAGTAGCGTTCGCTGTTGACGGTGACCGCCTCACCAACGTCGTTTTCAAAAAAGTACGGACCAATGACGCTGCCGGCCCAAAATCCACACCAAACTGTAACTTTTTGAGGATGCATTATCACCTGGTGAACGTCGCGTGGGTTTGTGTCGTCCCATATACGGCAATTTTGCTTGTTAACACAACCATTCAACCAAAAATGCGCCTCGTCACTAAAGATGATTTTTCGGCCAAAATTGGGGTCCTCTTCCAAACGATTCGAAGCCCAGTCAGCGAACAAACGGCGTTGTCTGTGGTCATGAACTTTGAGCTCCTGGGTCAGTTGGATCTTGTAAGGGTGTAGACCCAAGTCCCGACGCAAAATTGGCCAAGTTGAAGTCTGTGAAAGGACGAGTTCTTGTACACGGCGACGATTAGACTGCCTCGGGTTCTGCTGTACACTATGACGGACTGCGGCGATGTTCTAGGCCGATCTTGCGTTCCTTGAACGTACTGGTGTTGGCTGATTGTGTACTGAACCGGTCGTCTCAAATTTGGCCACCAAACGTTGAAGAGTCGACTGTGAAGGGCCACCACGTCTACCGTAAAATGGGCGCAACGTTTGCATTAACGAACACTCAATTTGATAATAAAGTTTTATCATTTAAACGTGCTGTTCAATCGTGTAACTTGCCATGATGATTTGGCATAAACCACTAAATAATAAACAAAAGATTTGACAGATGTCACCAAACAAAATGGCCGCCACGGGGCGCCAAAATCTACCCGCGCCAATTGAAAAACCCTTTACATCTACTTTATAGGTAACATCTAACATACCATTAAAGTATTATTACAGAAAACTGTAATAGTGTCTTGTGGTCAGTACAAGGTATATGTTATAAAAGTAATATATCGTTCGTGATTTTAGTCAAATCTTCAGTCAGCGATTATGCCTTAAGCTCGCTGACGGATAACATATACCTTGTACTGACGAGACCCAATAGGTCGAAACCGGTCTACAAGTTATGTTGTCCCTTCTAACTGCAAACTAAAATGGTTGGTTTAAATTATCTGTTAGATATGCCAACCCCATTTGACTTTGAAGTGTAATTCAATATCCGTCGAGGCACATAGCCAGGGAAGTAGTTGTTTCTTGTTAGTTAAATGGTCAATGTTTTTGAAAATATTTTTCAAAACTAGTAAAGCGATAGAATAATTAATATTCTGCATTTTGCAACATTTGTTCATCTAAGATACCACGCAATATACGTCCAATATGAAATTAACACGTGCGATTGTGTTTTTATTTAATAGTGGGGTATTCTTATATTTGGCATTGGAATATTTATTAAAATTGTTTCAGATTGTAAATTTAAACTATGATTTATAATCTTCCTGTACCTACATAAAATATTGAAATATCGACATAATGATCGTCATTTTATTCACTTTTACTTCTCAAGGTTTCTTTTTATTTCCGCATCTTACTTTTGTATTTTTCAGCATTGTTAAACTAAAACTAATTTGTTTCAACTTAAAAAAAAAGAATAAGATAGTTACTTTTTTAATAACGTTAATTGATTAATTTAGTTATCTGTTTTTAAGTTTGTGCTTTTTAAGAAAGTCAGGTAAAAACTATAACACAATTGTTGGTTTATTTGGTCGTAATCAGGTGGAGTTGAAATATGAAAATTTTAAATATTTACCTTTTCAAATTTCCTCTGTTGCTGTACGGAAATACCAGTAAAGGTTGTTTGGGATCGTCTATATTTGCGCATATGATAGCTAAGACATTCTTATGTTCCATACCATACAACATTGTTCCTTCTGCTAAAAATAAACTAATCAGTCGTTTCGATGCACTATCTGTAATGAAAAAACAGTTTTTGAAGCTATGCTTTTAAAGGAACGTTTTGAAAGATGGAGTAGACGTAATAAACACAATTTTAACACCTATAAGTATACAGCCGCATATGGGAATAAATAGATTATGGTAAAAGAAGACATGAGTTGAGCAAGACCAAGACTAAGACCAGGCATATTTGAGCAAGACCCAGACCAGGATTGTCTAAGACTTGGTCTTGGTTTTGCTTTGATTATCACTTTCCTGTGGACTCCAGCAAATATACGAAGACTTTGTCGTTTTAGTGCCTTATATTTAATCCATTGCTTAATCATAGTAAAAATTTGAGTGCGTAACTAAGGAGATTATTAGTTAGAGTAAAATAAGGTTGAATATAAGTTTTATTTCAAAAGTCTACAGAGCAAAATATAGAATGTTCTTTGAATTACATCACAGATTGGTCAAACTTTGGCGGCGAAATTTGAATAAAAACAAAGCAAATGTTCGGAAATGGGCTTTATCGTATTTTTTTAGTAGGTATTTAAAACTTTATTTTATTTCTGAACTTTTAAGGTGAGCCTATTTGCTCTGAATAATTAAATTCAATCCAACTCCTTTTCCAGAATATAATCCCAATGTAGTTTTTACCGACTTAGCCCCCTTCTCGGGCGTGCCTAAATATATATTTTCTTATTTTTTTGACGGATTTAGATAATAAAAACTATATTTTACGAGTTACATTTTTGTAATAAAAATAAGCTCCTATTTCAACAGAAAGCATAACTTAATTTAATATATATGTTTTAAACATCACATCACGAGTTGTATTTGCCATTGGTTGGTCAAACTGTTATTTATATATTTCTAATTAAGAAAATTTAACTTAATACAAATGCACCCTTTTGTACCAGAAGCAGTTTCATAAAGTTTAAATTCTAATTGATGGGAAAGTAAAAAGTAGAAGAATAAGAGTGTATTATAATAAAAATTTATGAATTGCAAAGTAACATTTCAACCTGATGAATGTCTGACAGTTATTAGTCGTCAACTTGTACATTTCGCTTTTATATATAAAACTTTATGAGAAATGAATTACTTTTTCGCGAAGTAAAGGTCAAACTAAATTTTTTATTACTTTCAGTCTCAAGGTACCTACGTGACAAAAAATAAATATACCATTGGTTCCCGTCGAAAATATTTTAATATATCGATTCATTCGGCAATTATTGAAGTAAAACTTCTTTAGCGAGACTAGGAGTAAAAAAGTTATTCTAACGAACGTGACGTCATTCTAATAGCAGAAACCGGAAACAAAACCTAATACAAAATACCTAACACGATTCTGCATGGGCGCCGGCAGCAGGGTGCAAGAGGGTGCGCTTGCACCCCCCTGCTATGAAAGAAAATACCTGAATTTACCAGAAAATTATATATTTTTTTATTTTTTTTTATTAAATTATTGTTTGAATAAAAACTAAAGGCGTCGCGGTTGCTGTCCAAATCATTCTACATTCTATATATTAGATCATAATAGTGTGTAGATGCAGATGCACCTCCCTGAAAATAATCCTGGCGGCGCTCATGCGATTCTGCCTACTATATTAAATAAAATTAAATCTGTAATTGTATGAATTGACAGCTTGTCATCTTGTCAACCAAAATACATTGCTGGTAAATAGTTTTTTTGTGTATAAAGTGTTTGTATTAAATATGAATAAACAAAGTGGATTTATTAATGAAGAAAGTGATGAAAAAATATTGAATGAAAATAGTGAGTACCTATACTCTAGATGCATACATTTTATTTTTGGTGTGTAATTACACTATTTATACCTAATTATTTATACCGGTTAAACAGACTCTCGCGTCACCCCTTACCTGAGCCCAGTAGGGTGCTAATAAAAGAGCAATAAAAGAGACCTTTTCGCCTACCCTCACCGCATGTGGTTGTATGAATTTACGATTTTACAATCTATTGTTTATATTTAACAAATATATATGTTTAATTTTTTATAAATAAAAATAAATAAATATCAGAAACGTAAAGATATTTTTTTTCTGATTTCAACCATATATAATACTTACGCAAAATCGCGCGTAAAGGTTACACGCACACTCTTTTTTTTTATTTTTTTTTCGTTTCCTCGGCAACTTTATAAATGTTGAATTTTATTTATTTACACTAAAACTTTATTACAAATCTTTAAAGCAATAAATTAAATACAAATAATTCGCAAATACACAGAGATATAGAATGGGTACCGCGATCTTCTCTCTTTTTTTTTAACCGACGGACAGTTGCAGCCTAAATTTATTTATAATATCTTTATTTTCTTTTCTTATGTGCTACAAATGCTCAGGGTTTCTTTAGCTTTTAATTATATATCACACATTAAAGAGAAATCAACTTCACATTGTACAAACCAGGTTGTTTAATAGATTAGGTCGCTTTCTACCAAAAAAAGTCACCTAGTTAATTTGTTACACACTTTCAGGATCTTGGTACGCTCTACTAGTTTGTACAGGTTTAAAAGATGGGTACCATATTTTTATGGAGGCACGCTAAAGTCTCCTGCGATCCAGTGCCTCACACAGTATGTGTGTTTTAAATACCCTGCCGCATAATCTGCACGTTGGGTCTCCTTTAAACAGCTCTATAGTTTCCTGCTGGTTTTTCGCAGTGTTTCCGCTGTTCTGGCACACATCTGTTTAATATACATTCTGTTATGCGATTGATGATTGTGTTTCCAGTGTTCGTTGTGTTGTACTACAAATCCAGGCTTTCATTCTACTTCAAAACGTACTTTTTGGTACCCCTTAAGGTGACTGTGAACCGTAAATTATTGTAATTGTGTAGCTGATTTTTATTTTGCAAATTTATCAGACTGCTTATTGCCTTATAGTTCTCTGGCACCCAAACTAGTTTGACACTGCCTAAACTAGTTTGAGAACCAAAGGCGGAACTGCAGCGATTCCTGTACTAGACCACTTTAAGTGCTTTAAAGCCCCCATAGTCGCGTGTCTATCTGTGCATATGTTGATTTGATAAGATTTATAAGCCCTCAAATTATTTTCTCCCACGCATTGCAAGATTCTACTTGAAACACATATGTATATGTTATCAAAAGGATAAAATGTTTACTCTTTTTTTATTTTGATAAAAATATACATATTATCTTAGTAAGATTTTTGTAAACTAATAAATTAGATGATAATCATAGAAACACCATACTGCATTTATAGTTAAACTAGTAATAATTTATACAGCAGTAACCATTGTTCTCCATAAATAGCCGTTTAACTATAAAATGATGTCATGTTGTTTTTTTTTGTTGGTTAATATAACATTTTTTATAAAAAGTATATCAATATATGTTAATGTCGTAATTTAAATAAGTGTATAAAAAATTGAAACAATGTACATAGCAACACATCATAAAACGACTACAGAATCACCATTAATAATAAGTTTTAAATTTTTGTTTACGAAATTAGATGTTGGGTTGTTTATTCTAACAATGTAATAAATAATTTAAACACAATATATACAGGAAACTTTAAATCTTTATTAAAACGTGTCCTTGAATTATCATTTTTTTGGAATTTTATTACTTTCATTTTTCCACCTCTTTTTGTAAATAAGCTAAAACAGATTTTCTACATTTGAAAATTTTCATGTTGTAGATGTTTGTAAGAGTATAAAGAAAATGGAAAATACTTGAAAAATGCGAAATGAAAAAAAAACAAAATATTTACTAAACTAAGTACTATGATGCTACCGCAAGGTGGCACAGTTGATATTTTATATATTTAAATGAGCAATTCTTACTTAAGTACTATGACGCCACCGTAAGGTGCAGCAGTTGACATCTTATATATTTAAGGTGGCATAGTTTATAGCAACACTTGTTTTGAATAGAGTATATAATTTTTTAGGAAAATGTTCAAGAAAACCCAAAGACAGAATTCAGAAAATTCTGTCCGATATCTCCCGGTCTATATTGGGAAAAGATCGTATTATGTGTCTTCATCTTGGTCTAAAGATTTTTACTACCATATTGTGTTATATTAAATGTGCGGTTGGAATTATAAAAGCATTTATCATTTTATTAAGTCTAAAATTAAAGTTAATTAAGTTTTCATACAGAAATTATATTTTATTTTACTCAGTAAAAAATGCATTTTTAATTAAATTGATCATAACTTACTACTTGTATTTCGATAATAATTAATGGTTTTCGAGAAATATAATTTTCATTTAAATAAACTTTTAACAAGTACAAATATTATTAGACAAGCGACATCTACACCATAGTTACAAAATTAAATACAACCATACTAACCTTTTGTTGTTTTTATAGTCACAGTTTGCTGTCGGTAAATACCCTGATATATTCGCCCGAAGATTCCCTCTTCCAATACTTTCACCATGGTAATAGTTTCTCGAAGCACTGATAGAGAGCGCAAACGTTTCGTGGGATCTGTGTGCCGAGGATCTTGCATCGAAACCTGTAATTATAAAACGGTAATAAAATTCAAAGTGAGCGTGATCCAATAAAATTAAATTTAAGTCTAATGGTGATAGTTTTGTTGTAAATAAATATATTGATTCTTCTTATATAAATATAACACAGTGTTTCATTGTTTTTCAAAGATACAGACACTTTGTAAATGTTAGTTCCATACAAATACCGGTAGATGGCCGGTGGTATTCCAGTAATGTAAAGGAAAACTATACCCCGGCCGCTGAAAAGATGGAATTCAAGGATTCTTGATCAGTGAATACGGGCACCTGAACGGCTTAATCTTACGATGTAACGCCTTCTAAACTGCAGTAAACGAAGGACAGTTTAGACTGTACTCATACCAAAGATGATATAAACTGTGGGCTGAAATAAGGAGTACATTTGTCTCGTGATCATTCCATCTTTTCGACGGCCAGACTTATAGTAACTAATTATCTGAAATTTAGAATTTATACAAACAAACAAAAAATGACATTAATGAGAAATCGAAAAACTGTCGCAACTTGTAGGAATTTTACCTGCAATCTTTATTTTTGCCGGTTACGCCTCTAACCAATTCAATCACGATGATTTTATTCATCCATCTCATTTTTGGTTTATCTCTTACCCCCAATCTCACAATCATTTCCTCTTTTGCTCAGATAAATCTAATCCATCCTCTCTACAGTGACCACACCATCTCAACGTATTTTTCTGGATTTTCTTGCTCAGCTGAAGCCACACATGCACCCCAAATCCTTCCACAACTTCTTTTCATTTCCGTTTTTCTTCCCTCATACATCTTTTGCAATATAGGGGCATACTTTTTCGACACACCTTTCATTCACATACATCTCCACACTTCTTCTCTCGGTACTCGGTCATACGCTTTCTGTAACTCTATGAAAGCAACGTGGATATCAAGATGCATTTTACGACATCTCGCTACATCATTCTTCTCATAACAGAAACAGCAGCAACCGTTCTTCTTCCAGGCATAAGTCGAAATGGTTTTTCACGTATACTCGTCTCTTCTCTCAGCCTCTTCTCCACTATTCTCTTCCAAATTTTTAAAGTATGCGACATCAGTTTATTATCTCTATAGTTACCACATTTTTCCTTTATAGGTTGGACCAAGCACACTTTACCTCCACTCACTCTGTATGTTCTCTTGCTATAAAACTTCAATAAATTAAAAATTTCCAATTAGCAGTATTGCTGTCTTTTAACCGATTTATGCATCCAAAGAGTTCTTCAACCGATTCATTTTTGGTTCACAAGCTTTGATGAGAGATATGAGGACTTGTAGGAGAATTATCACCCTCTATTCTTTTATAGTCAGATAACTGCTTGATCACTCGTGCGTGTGATTACGAATTAATTGCTTTTCACGCAAGACAAATGTCCAAGAAGGATGCAGGTACAATCCTTAAGCTGTTGGGATGCTAATTTTCCAGATTTCCTAAGCCACAGGATAACAACGATAATTCAATTTCTAATATACATAACAATATAAACACGTACAAATTACCTAGCGTAACCTGATTTCTATACACGAGAGTAAAGAGAGAAGTGTTATCTATATATATAAAAAAGGATGTGTTTTTATGTACGAAATCGATGAACTCAAAAACTACTGGACCGATTATTATGAAAATTGGTATATATATGTATTTTTCCACGGAGAAGGTTTATATGATATGCTCATTGATGCCACTCACCACCAGGTGGCGCTGCAAAGTAGCAACTTCTGCCCCGTTCAACCGATTGTCATGAAAATTGGTATGTACATGTATTTTTTCACGGAGAAAACGAATATGCTATGCCCATTGATGCCACTCGCCACCAGGTAGCGCTGCAAAGTAGCATCTTCTGTCCCGTTTAACCGATTGTCATGAAAATTGGTATGTACATGTATTTTTTCACGGAGAAAACAAATATGCTATGCACATTGATGTAACTAGCCACCAGGTGGCGCTGCAGAGCAACAACTTCTGCCCCGTTCAACCGATTGTCGTGAAAATTGGTATGCATATGTATTTTTCCACGGAGAAGGTTTGTATGATATGCTCATTGATGCCAGTCGCCACCAGGTGGCGCTGCAGAGTAACAACTTCTGCCCTGTTCAACCGATTGTTATGAAAATCAGTAGGATGCTGTATTTTTAATGGTTAATATGAATGTGATATTCGTATTAATGGAAGTTACCACTAGATGGCGCTTCCATTAAACGAGCCACCACTACTTATTTGATTACTTTATATCACGCCACCGTAAGGTGGCGCAGTTAATATCACATATATTTAAACGAGCAATCCTTATCTATTTATATATATATAAAAAAAATGTTTGTATGTATGAAATCGATAGACTCAGAAACTATTTGACCGATCAATATTAAAATTGGTATGTACATGTATTTTTCCACGGAGAAGCTTTATATGCTATGCCCATTGATGTAACTCGCTACCAAGCGGCGCTGTAAAGTATCGACTTTCGCCCCGTTCAACCGATTGTCATGAAAATCAATATGATGATGTATTTTTATTAGGTAAAATGAGTATGATATTCGTATTATTGGAAGTTACTACCAGATGGCGCTTCCATTAAACGAGCAACCACTACTTATTTGATTACCGTAAGGTACCTAGCGCAGTTAATATCACATATATTTAAACGAGCAATCCTTACTTAAGTATTGCGACGCCACCGGAAGGTGGCGCAGTTAATATCACTTATTTTTAAACGAGAAATTCTTACTAAATTAAGTATTGTTATGCAACTAATATATTTTATCGATAAACTACAAAATATAACGAAAAAAAAAGTATAAACCTGATAACTAACGAGAAAATATGATGAAAACGATAAAATCAAAATAAATTGAAAAAACGAAAAATTAAAGAATGACATAAATGATTTGCGGTACGAAGTCCGCCGGGTCAGCTAGTTGTTTATAAAAAAATAGATGCACTGTTAACTAAGTAAAAAAAATTAATTCTTTTATAATACAGATACGTAAATTTGATATAGACAAATTGGAACTAATACTTTTTTTGGTATGTGAGAAATTTACTATATTATGCGATGCTTCAAATAAGCATATAAGATATTTTCTTCTACAATTAAAATTGGGGTAAGAACAGACTGCTGAAAAACAAGCTTTGATAAATAAAGCCTTAATACTTCCATGGCCGATCCAGGATATTTTCGAGTGATAAGTGTCAAGGCAAACAAGGGAGGCATAACTACCCATTATTAGAATGCATTTATGCGAAGTTATACCCTAAGTAAACATGAAATTGATGACTAAATTAGTGTCAAAGAAAATAATTTAGTGGAAGTAATGTACTCGATGTAATGACTTAGAAAGAGAGACTTAGAAACATGAGACAAATAGGGTGTAATATTTCTAATTAAAAATATTAAAACTACTAACAGAAATTTGTATTCGACTTTTAAGAGTCATTCCCGGCATGTTACCATAGATTTCTGTATATTCCGAGTCGAAATCTTATTTACCTAATATCTGTTTCAACCTGATTAGTGAAAACGCCCTCTCTGTATTGAACCACGCAATTATCGAATAATCCTCAATACTCGGTATCATAATCCCTATTAATTAATTAATATTATAAATGTGAATGTAAGTTTGTTTGTTACGTTTTCACGCGAAAACTACTCAACCGATCATCATGAAACTTTGTACACATATTCAGGGCCGCGTTTTGGCCTAGGCACGGGAGGCACGTGCCTAGGGCCCGTATAAAATTGGGGCCCGGTCTACAAGTATTATTTTATAGATCCCTTAAACAAAATTGAAACTATTTCGTTTAAAAGATATGCCCCTTTAGAAAAATTTTATGGGTTGTTTTCTTTGGTTTTTTTTTACAACCCTGCACCCTGAATATTTTATTTTTTGGAATGTTGGTCTAAAATCTCTAAATGCACAATGTGCATTGCACATGTTTGCGGGAGTGTAACGAATCGATTCCTTTCTAAGAAAATTTTATTAGAAGGATGGGTTTTTTACCCCCTCCCCTAGAGTTTAGGTAGAATTTAATATCTTCCTGTCCTGTAAGCGTAAAAAAAATATTTATTTTATAAGCTGATGTCCACTCGAGTGGTGTTGATGTGAAGTGATTGTTTAAGTAATTTTTAATTGGATAGTTTTTAACTCCGGAATTCAATTTTATTAGACACAAATAAGGTAAGATAATTTGTTTATTAATTATTGTGGATACCTAAATGCCGACTTCCATCAGAAAACTCTTTTTAATATCTAACGATTTTACGAGAATGTAGAATGCAACTACATATTTAAGCTAGACGATTAGGGGAATACCCTAAGTAACTAACCTAAACAAATGTGTTATTATTAATTAAAAGACGCATTTTTTTTAGTCAAAATCGTTAAATTTCGTTGTCAAACTTTTTAGGAATTTTGTTTTTAATCATTTTATTTTCAATTTTCATCAACCTTTCGGTAATTTGGCTTTGATAAACTTTTAATGTTTATGTATATATAGTTATTAATACTTTTATCTACTCCTTTGATAGTAAATGTCATTTATACTCATTGTCACCATGCAGGGTAAGTAAGCTATAACGCACAGTTGTGCGTTATGAAACGTCATGTTGGAACGCGTATTTATGCATGTAAAACAATATATTTTGCTGTTTTAAATAATTGTTACATTAAAAAATGGTTTTTCAGCAAATATCTAACCCATACAATATTATAAATTAAAAATATATAATAGTTTTTATTAAAAAATAAAACAGATTTAGGCAACATATATTACATTTTAAATGATTATTTAATCTAGTATGTTACTTAATGTCACTACTTTGATAGATGTTATTTTAAACGTAAAATTTCGTCATATATTTTTTTAGAGATGTCAAATATTTAGAATTAAAATTAAAATATTGACTCGTAGATAAAGCATAGTACGTAACTCGAGTGGTAAGAGGTATTACGAACTCGTGTAATTACGCACTCGCCGCTACGCGGCTTCGTGCGTAACTTTTCCACTTGTACGTAATATCCTACTTACCACTCTTGTTACGTAATATACTATTATTATAAAAAGGCGCATTTTTTTTAGTCAAAATCGTTAAATTTTGTTGTCAAGCTTTTTAGGAATTTTGTTTTTAATCATTTTATTTTCAATTTTCATCAACCTTTCGGTAGTTTGGCTTTAATAAAATTTTAATATTTATGCATACATATATTTTTTTTTTAATTAAAAAACATGTTTTTTTTTCGCAGTACTAGTTACGATGTCTACTTATAAATATGCTAGCGGCAGTGAGAAGCGCAAAAGGAAAGCTCATCGAGAAGAAGCACAAAAGAAAATGAAAAACTCTTTGTCGACGTTTTTAGTTAAAATGTCGCCGGAAAACGAAAACGAAGATAAACATACAATTACTTCAAATTTTAACGATTCGGAAGTTCCAAGTTCCAATTCAAACGCAGAATTTCATTCTTCAGAAGAGCTGGCAACTCCTGCCGAAGAAATCATTGAAGATGAAGAATATGTAACACGAGACATTGCTCTGTGGCCGAAAGTAATCACTACCGAAATTCAAGATCGGGTGATTAAAATTAAACCAAAAACTATTTTTGGTTCGCTGGATTCTTCAGTAATAACCTGCAAAGAGGGATCTAGACAATTACAAAGAACGTTGAATTTGTCTGCGTTTTATAGAATAAATAAAAATCAAGAAAAAATTCCACGCGAATGGCTTGTTTATAGTGAGACCAGTAAAATGGCTTACTGCTACATTTGCAAACTTTTTTCCAACAAGGAGACTCAGCTATCTCGAGGAACCAACGATTGGATATTCGGATATTCATTTCGAGGAGTAAATCAGTAGGACGTATAGATACTGGTCTAATTAAAGCTGAAGAAGATGAGAGACAATATTGGCGAGAAGTTTTGAAAAGAGTCATTGCGACAGTAAAATTCTTAGGGAGTTATGGACTTGCTTTTCGAGGGAAAAAATCAAACTTTTAACAAAGAGCATAACGGAAATTATATTGGTGCGTTGGAATACCTCGCAGAGTTCGATCCTTTCCTCAAAAATCATTTGAATAAATATGCCAATTTAGGTAAAGGAAACGTCCATTACCTGTCCTCAACAATTTGCGACGAATTTATTTTACTAATAGGAAACCATATAAGGACAACTATTATTAACGAAATTAAATTGGCGAAATTTTTTTCTATTATAATTGACTCCACGCCCGATGTATCTCACATTGATCAACTTACTATAATAATTAGATACGTTTTGAATGGAGCAGTGAATGAAAGGTTTTTAAATTTTATACCAATAACATCGCATACTGGGAAAAGTCTTGAAAATATTACTATTGAATACCTGAAAAATTTGGGTCTTGACATAAATAGATGTCGTGGTCAAAGTTACGATAATGCGGCGAACATGTCGGGTTGTTATAATGGACTACAAAGTCATATTAAACACCACAGTCCGACTGCAGAGTTCGTTCTATGCGCAGCTCACAGCCTCAATCTGATTGGAAATGCTGCCGCAGAAAGTTCTTTGGAGGTAACAATATTTTTCAATGTAGTTCAAGAGCTATACGTTTTCTTTTCGGCTTCAACCCGGAGATGGGGCATTTTAGAAAAATGTGCTGCTAAGAAAAAAATTACTTTGAAACAGTTTTCGAATACCAGATGGTCTGCCCGAGCTGATGCTATTAAAGCTCTGAAAGAAAATTATGCTGAAATAATGGAAGCTTTAAAAACCATCTCGTTAGATTCAACCGAAAAATCTACAGTTCGTGTGGAAGCTGGTGGTTTGTTGTCTAAGCTGGATGAGTTTGGGTTTGTCTTACTGATTTGCATATGAGAAAGCATTTTAAGTAGAATTAACGCAGTCAGTAAGACTCTTCAAGCAAATAGAAGCACCTTGGACACTGCCGTTACTCTATACAACAGCATTAGTACCTATATATCGAAAATTAGAGATAATTTTAATACGTTCGAAGAAGATGCCGAGAAATTATTACCTCGCAAATATAACAACAAAGAAAAACGACGAAAAACGAGGAAATTATTTTTTGACGAAAATGTAGAAAACGATATCTACAATTTTAGAAGACCGCGAAAATTTTAGAATTAATATATTTTTAACAATATGTGATAAAATTATTTTTAAAATTTCAAAAAGAAGTCAAATTTACAAAAACTTAAAAAATAAATTTTGTGTAATATTAGATAATTGTAATGATAGCGAGTTTGAGAAAAGTTTTAACTTGATCAAAGAAGCTTATGGGCAGGACTTGGATGCAGAAGATCTGAAAATGGAACTAAGACAATTTTCTCTGCTTGCTGCTGCAGAAAATTTGAATACTGCTTCAGAAAAATTACTTTTAATAGAAGAAAATAAAATTGTATCGGCCTTTCCAAATGTACAAATTTTATTACGATTATATCTAACATTAGCTATTAGTAATTCAGAGGGAGAACGGTCCTTCTCAGTTTTAAAAAATATCAAAAATTATTTAAGAAATGTGATGTCACAAGAAAAACTAAATTCTTTGGCAATTTTATATATAGAACAAGAATCTTTTAAATCTGTAAAATCCGATGAAATAATTACTGTTTTTATAGAGAATTAAATTAGAAAAAAGAAGTTTTAAATAATAACTGATGTTTTTTTGTCTTACATACCTAATTAATAGTTTAATTTATTTTCTTGACTACCTTTTAATTACACATATTATATTGTAGGTAATAGGTAAGTATAAAAGTACATATACATACATATGTTTATTTTATGTACATATAAAGTGTAGTACCTATATAAAGTTATGTGGAATCGCCTATATTTTATTGCATAAAGAAAATTTTGCCTCAAAGCCTGCGGCCTGCGGGTCAGTGGGCCCGCAGTTGAAAATTTGCCTAGGGCCCGAAAATTCCTAAACGCGGCACTGCACATATTCTTGGAGGTATTAGAAGTAACATAGGATACTTTTTATTAAAAAAATATTTTTATTTTCTACAAAAACTAAAAAAAATTGTTTGTCAAAAAATCTCAAAAACTAGCTTCTTCAACGCCATCTAGCGGTTCAGTAATGAAGTTCCAACCCTGAGTAGGCCACCGTAAGGTGGCGCAGTTAATATCTTCTTATATATTTAAACTAGCAATTACGACTTAATAAAGTAGGTACTATGGCGCCACCGTAAGGTGGAGCATTTAATATCACATATATGTAAACGAGCATTTTTATTTAAGGTTTATGACGCCACCGGAAGGTGACGCAGTTTATATCTCACATATTTCAACAAATTCTTGCTAAATTAAATAATGTTGTATAACCTACCTTTAGCGAGGTTAGGAAAAAAGAAGAATGTGTTTTTGACGACTGACATTTTTAGATTAGGTTATGATAAGTTGTAAAAATATATATTCATTCTTGGTTAAATAAAAATTATTTAAAAACTGGTCCAAACTTCTTATTGAAATAAAGTATAAATCTGTAGAACGAATAAAACATGGTGGCAGCTGATTTTTAGAAATACGGATTGAGAAAAACTTGTATAATTAAGAAGTGGTTAAATGCTGAAAAATCTAGATTTTAGTACAAAGCATTGATTGAAAGGTATATAATAATGCCTGATACCGATCCAGTTCAAGAATCACCGACGATAAACCTCATTTTATCACCTCCCGAACCATTTAATTTCCATCCAAGTGATTGGACACAATGGAAAAATCGCTTTCAGCGATTTAGGAGAGGATGTGGCCTGGATAAAGCATCTGAAGAAAAACAAATTGATGTGCTAATATATAATATGGGGGTAAGAGCTGAAGAAATATTCTCATCATTTTCACCAGCTCCAACTAAATATGATGATACATTAAAACAATTTGAAGATTACTTTATACCCCGTAGGAATATTATTTATGAAAGGGCCAAATTCCTAAATCATAAGCAAGGGAGTGACACTGCAGAAAAATTTATAACTGATCTACATAGTCTATCAAAAACATGTGATTGGGGGACTTTAAATGATGATATGGTTTTATTAGTGTTAATTATCGGAATGGGAGATACAAGTATAAGTGATAAACTGCAACTTGATTCTGCATACTTACTCTCGAAAAAGCTGTAACATGTCTAAGACAACATGAAGAGTTGATCCGTCAAAAACAAAACCTAAATGAACCAAATGTTTCTGCTATAAGAAAACAAACAACATACAAAAAATCACAGAAGCCCCAAAACAGCCAACAGTCAAATAAAGGAGAAAACACAAGAAAATGCCCCAGATGTGGATATGATTGGCACGATAAATTAGCAAATTGTCCTGCAAAAAATGCTAAATGTGGTACTTGCAAAAATGAAGGACATTACAGCAAGATGTGTTACAAAAACAAAAAGTCCAGAAATTACCTTTCGGTATAACCTCAGCGCCAGAGGAATTCCAGAAAAGAATGTCACGAGTTCTCGAAGGAGCAGGAAACACCTTAGTTCACATGGATGACGTGCTGGTTTGGGGGAAAACCAAAGAGGAACATGATAAATGCCTAAGGAATGTACTTGAGAGGATCAAAAAAGCAGGCATAACCTTAAATAAGAGTAAAACCGAATTCTGTAAGCGGAAGATCGATTTTCTGGGATTTGTATTGTCAAAGGAAGGGGTAACACCGGATCCAGACAAGGTGAAAGCAATTATAGAAATGGGAGACTGGCCTCATAAGTCTGTATTGTCGTGTGATGTTAAACCTTACTACCCAGTACGTCATGAACTATCTGTCGTAGATGGTATTTTTCTCAGAGGAAGCCGTATGGTCATACCATGCGAGCTCAGAGCAATAATGTTGGAAAAACTGCACGCTGGTCACTTTGGAATAACCAAAACGCGTCGTCGTGCCCAGGGAACAATGTGGTGGCCAGGAATTTCTCAAGAGATAGAAGCTAAAGTCAAATCTTGTCCTGTCTGTATTCAAAACTTGACGAACCATAATGAACCTTTACTGCCAGCTAATTTTCCAGATTATCCATGGCAGGTAGTATCAATGGACCTTTTTAAAACCGAAGGGAAATGGTATATCGTCATCACTGATAACTATTCCAGATTTATGGAAATCGTTCCAATTGAGAGAATGAGGTCACGTGAGATAATCAACGCCTGTAAAACAATATTTGCAAGATATGGCATACCACAACTGGTTTGTTCCGACAGCGGAACACAATTTCATGGTGATGAAACATCAGAGTTCCAACAGTTCGCAAGAGAGTGGGGATTCTCTACATCGAGAAGTGGTCCACAATTCCACCAAGCAAATGGAGCAGCAGAAGCTGCTGTAAAAGTTGCAAAAACATTAATAAAGAAGAACAAGAATAACGTAGAGATGGCACTTCTATCCTATCGAAACACACCACTGGAGAATGGATTCAGTCCATCTGAAATGATGTTCGGAAGGAAATTAAGAGATAATCTACCATCAATCACATTCTCTGAAATTAAAACACCTAAGAAGCTAGTAAGGGCGGAGAAGAAGTACCGCTTGAAGTATAAAAAATCCTATGATGGAAAACATGGAGCGAAGAATTTAAGTCGACTTCAAATTGGCGATTTTGTATGGATCACAGACCGGAAACGCCACGGAGAGATCATTAATGAAGTTAACCCAAGATCATACATAGTTAAGACCGCCGTAAGTACCATAAGGAGAAACCGTTTCCATCTGATCCCTGCTCCGTATCTAAGCAATATCCCTGATGGAGTATTGAACCAACTACCTGAAATTCAACAAACAAATTCGACTCCAAGAGCTACACCGACTGATTAGCAACTAACACCCCAAAGACCAACAAACATTGGGGAAAGTAATCAGGTAGAGGAAAGTCATCCAGTTCGACCCACAACGCCTATACGACTTTCAACGCCAACAAAAACTGATAGACCAGGTAACATCGAGCAAGATAAGAAGATAACACGCTCTGGGAGAACAGTCGTTAAACCATTACGCTATCGTGAAGGTTAGCCAGTAGTTCGATTGAAGATGCATCATCTTGGAAGGGGATGTTGTACAACCTACCTTTAGCGAGGTTAGGAAAAAAGAAGAATGTGTTTTTGACGACTGACATTTTTAGATTAGGTTATGATAAGTTGTAAAAATATATATTCATTCTTGGTTAAATAAAAATTATTTAAAAACTGGTCCAAACTTCTTATTGAAATAAAGTATAAATCTGTAGAACGAATAAAACAAATAATATGCAGTAAGGTGTTGCAGTTGCTACCTAATCGATAAATTACAAAATGTAATAAAAAAAATAGTATACACCTGATAACTTACGAGAAAATATGATAAAAACGATAAAATCAAAAAAATAATTGAAAACAAAATAAAATCGTAAAAATTTGATAAAACCAAAAAAGACATCAGTTTTATGCGGTACGAAGTCCACCGGGTCAGCTAGTAGTAAATAAATAGAAATTGAAATCTCAATGGAAGCTTCTATGTGTTTGACATTTAATAAATTGTTTAAGACAGTTTAAGATAATTATAATGCAAACACTGGCTGTTTAATAATACCTAATAATTACGCTATTATATACTGTATGTCGTTTAGATTTAATGAGTAAGTTTTAATATATGAGCTAGTTTCCATTGAGCCACTGAAAGTTGGGAATTAAATAAATATCGAGATCAATTTAGATAGCAAATAAAAGGGGAGTAACAACTGGTTTCATATTTTATTAAAGCAAGTCAATGTGAATGTTTGGCCATGCTATCTACAATTGCAGTAACTGATTGATTTTATACAAAACTGTGGGTGCTCTTATGTGAAAACCAGATAAGCTTTCGAAACGGTTTGGGAGAAAGGAAATTCAGTGTATAAAGTAAATAGTCTTGCTTGAATTCTCAAGGGATTAACATGGCACTCGGCTTAGTCATGGAAATATAGCTATCAGACACTCACGAAACATCTGGAAATTGAGGCTCTACCTAGATTAACTCATTATTTCGATTAAGAAAAAGCACGATCGATTTTAAGTGTATGTAAAAGTAGTTCAATTAGACTGCGACCATTAAATAATTAATTACTGTTTTACTTAATTTTGATCAAAGGTAATTCTACGAGGGTATTCAAACTATTTAAAATTCTTCTAACAAAAACTAATGCAACCAGTCGATTGAGCAACATCAGTAAATTTTCTGGACATAATAATGAAAACTAAAATTGCTTTTCTTTAATTTTTAACTAGCATTCCATTAACTATTCTTTATAATTTTTTCAATGGAGTTTAATTAAATTTTATAAATTTCCTAGCGGAAAATAGTTTTTTTCGTTTCATACAAAGCAGTGGTCATTTTAAAATTCTCGAATTAATATATTTTAAAAGGTAACTGGTTAAAAAGTGGCTGGTCAAATATGATCACAGGATGTGACAATAACTATTTACTAGTTTTTCAACTATGTGAACTGCGATTGTAACTATAAAACAAAGAATTGTCAATTAAACCAAAGTGATGGTGAATATGTTCAAATCATTTGTGTTAGATCAGGATATAACCAAATAATGCCATCATCCAGCCAAGGAAGGTTCAAAAACTTGCTTGCCTTGGTATAGCTGGAGCTCTAAAAGGCACTTCTTCAGCAGCCATAAAAGTCCCGTAAAACGTACTTCCTTTTTACATAATCTTGAAGGGGGGGGGACAAGAATAAGTTCTAGAGTTCTGTTAGATTAGGATACAAAAAAATAAAGCAGACAATTGAAGAAGACGAGTAGATTGATAAACTTGCAACTTGGATCAACTACGGTCCAGTACCAGCTCTACAAGTACCAAAATGTACATTCATGGATCCGTAGACAACACAACCAACACTTGGAATACATTTTTGTATAAGCACACAACAGAATGTGCAATATCACAATAGTATATTGTAATACAAGTGTTACAATGACAGAGGTTTCGTAGTACGAGTTCAGTTTGTGAAACGAACCGCGAAGCGGTGAGTTTCGCAAAGAACGAGTACTACAAACCGTCATTGTAACTCGAGTGTTACATACTATTTTTTATAATGAACTTTTAAAAGTATAAAAAAAAATAAAATGAGAGTTTTTCGAAATATTTATTTATGTTGGCAATCTTGACAGTTTTGACACTTGTCAGTTTTAATGTTTGTCAAATTTGTATAAAATATTCCGAATTTCGCAATAACGCTGATAATGTAGTTAATAATTTACTACAACATACTTTTTGATTTACTACCTGAACTCTTTCGTTGAAAATCAGTGCAGTGCAACCAATTGTGTAAAACAAAAAGTTACCAAAAACAGTGTTACAATGAATCTATTTCGATACTGTTTTTAGTATCGAAATAGAAACTTTGTGAACGTGAATTATAAAAATACTTCTATGTTATTAAATCATTTTTGTTTTAAATAAAATACGATTCTTTGACGTAACTGATGTTCCATTAAAATTTTTAGATATGAATATTTAAAGGATTTTCAAAATTAGCCTCAGCCAGATTTTATTCCTTTATACTAAAAAACTTAATTAATAACGTTTGTAAATAATTAGAGGCTAAACCTCTTTAATTAAACATTTTGCTATTCAATCAACAAGCACTTTCTCTCCCTTCAGTCTAGCCAATGGAAATTCAATTAAATTAGTCTGGGATTAATAGGGGATCCAAAATTGGCTGCTCTTTTCAAATCCCTTTTCAATATTTAATAACAGGGTAAAAACACTTTTTTATATTAAGTGAATATTGGTAATAACAAAATAATTTTTTTTTGTCTGTTCTAAACCAGAATTAATTATATTCCAATATAAAAATAGATAAGATAATAAGTCAATAAAACTGAATACTAAATATTTGCTTGCACGAAGGAAATTCTTTTTTATATTTTGCATAAAAAGCTGGAATCAAACACGACAATTTATACACTTGAATGCGCTCAAATAAACTCTAGACACAGTAATTCCACTCGTTTGTTATTGGTATAGTCGGAATTGCGATTTTGACCGTAATGAATGCATTTTCTGGCGATTCGCACCTGTAACCACAGAATCCGTTTTTTATTTTTGATTATTTTTTTTCACCTGTCAAAATATCACAATTTTGTGATTTCGTCCAATGAAAACGCTTAATCTTTAATGTTTTATGCTAAATCTAGCCAATCATTCCGGTTTATATTGATAAAATTATAGAACTGTCAAAAATTCAATAACAATATTGAACAATCAATTTTCTTGTTTATACGTACCTTACTATAAATCAACATTCATTTATATTATCTAAATATTCTGAAATATATTTTGTTATTATTATTATCACAATTCAATTCATCTAAACGATAATGAAAAATCAAATATGTAGGTACTTTAAAACTAACCTGCTTCCTGGTTCTGCATGCATTTAAAACTTTTATATGCCTACAGGCAAATGTGGTCTTGTAGGTAAACTTTAAATAGATATACCTAATAATTTTTATTTTGGTAATTTTCTCTTTAATAATATAATTGTATAAATAGGTATAAAAATAAATATTTATTCAAATTATAACCCTGTTTTCACGACGCTCACGACAACTGACAACTGTCAATACTATCTAGTGTACAGGATAAGTTAATAGGAGGGGTAACGGCATTTCGTTTGTGTTAATTATGAAATATAACTTGTTCTAGGAAGTTTTTTAAATAAAGTAGTTTTTGTACAGAATGGTTCAAAAAATAATCTTCTCAAATACCACTCGTCCTGTAATATTTTACTAGATAAATTTTTATTTTCCAGACTCAAACTTTATTATTTTAGGCAAAACTACTCAAACAAACTGAATATGATAAAATCACTCGTCCTACGGACTCGTGATTTTATCACATTTCAGTTTGTTTTCGTATTTTTGCCAAATAAAAAAGTTTTCGTGGAAACTAAAAATTTATCAATAAAATTTTAAGGACTCGTGGTATTACCTTTGATTATATAAAAAAACTTTGGGAATTATATCTGGATTTTAGGGAGTCGTTTTATTTCGTTAAATGACAGTATTATTTTGAAGTAGAAATGACATGTTGATTTGGCCGTGGCGATGTCGCCGGCGGAGGTGTGGCTAGGTACGGTGTCCTGGCGGAAGAGCATTTTTTTCTTGTCCAAATGGGGCTGTGTTTTCTGAGTGGAATCCAACAAAAAAAAACGGTAAAATCCAGACTCTTTTACCCTTCTCGGTGGTTATCACCTTTCAGGCCGATAGGACATTCTTCAGACTTCATTTGTTTGTTCACTATTTCGACTGTCTCTGGATCTGCGTTTTGTCAACGGTTGCAAAATAATAGCGTTGAACACTGGTCTGAAGCGTTCTTACTGTTGCGCTTGTTGCAATAGTGAAGCTATCAAAAAATGAAACTAAGTAGTCATCGGATCACCCTTGTATAGTTAGTAAAAGTACAAATTTATCATCTTTTAGTTTCTGTAGTAGAAAAGTTTATCACAGCGCAACTTCAAAACCACAAAAAATCGTTCTTGTCCCTTTTTAACCAAATAAAAATGTATTAAAAATTTACCAAACACTTTTTGAAAAATTAAATAGTGGTTAATTTTTACAATTGACCCTAATGAAGAAATTTTATATTCGTATAATAATCGTAATTAGAATATTACCAATCCCCTTAATAGGTCCTGCAAACAAGATAGAATAAAGTGAATTCGTGAATTGTAATAACTCGAATGAAGTGCAAATGGCTGTTAGTGGAATATCCAATTCCATTTCCTTGCTTAACATTTTCACTAACCTGTGAAATTAGCATTATTTGAGAAGAGGCATAATATGAGACCCGACATGCATCACTTGATGAATAAAATTGGCAAGCGTCACTGGTAGCATATGGGGATGGCGATGGCGGACCTTTGTGGACGCTGGCTATTGTTGCATAACTTCCACTCTCAGCACTTGGTGGTCTCCCCAGGGCCGAACGCAGAAACATATGGGGGTTGCTATCGTAAAGAGCAGTCATGTATCTGTAAATAAAGAGTGTGGTTTAAAAAGCATACTACTTGAAAAAAAAACAATATATTTAATTAAAATTCGTATAATTTTTATTTTTAAGATTGAAAGAGAGAGTTCATGTTTTGAAGAGGTTTAAGATAAATAGATTTTTTCGGTTAAGCTGTCACCAGTGCATATCATAAAAGAAATTCTGGATTCATTTATATCTTTTTGAAGTAAAACTTCTTTAGCGGCGACTAGGGGTAACTCAGTAATTCTAACGGACCTGACGTCATTCTAATGTACCGCGTACCGGAAACAAAACCTGATACAAAATACCTAACACGATTCCGCCTACTAAGTATATTAAATAAAATTAAATCTGTAATTGTATAAATTGACAGCTTGTCAAACAAAATACATTGGTGGTAAATAGTTTAAATTTGTGTATAAAGTGTTTGTTTTAAAATATGAATAAACAAAGTGGATTTATTAATGAAGAAAGTGATGAAAAAATATTTAATGAAAATGAGTGAGTACCTACTCTATATGCATACATTTTATTTTTGGTGTGTAATTACACTATTTATACCTAATTATTTATACCTAGCTATTTTCGTTTTATAGACTTAAAGAGCTAAAAAGAAAAAGAAATTGTGAACGTCAAAGGGCATATTATCAGCGCCAGAAAGATTTGAAGAAAAATGAAATTGAAAAAAAGACGAGACAGCGACATTCATTATGATTTGATTAAGTAAGTTTATATACATACATACATATTATGATAGTAAATAATTGTTTATAGGAAGCTTTACGTTAAGTAAAGAAGCATGTTGCACGTTTTTGTTCATAAAATAATAATATTCGAAATGTTTTAACACTTGCTTATACTTATTTTAGGTTTGGTTAGGTAGCCATAAAGGCCATAAAACCACTAGTCAGGATGGCTGATCTTATACCAGCAATAACAGATCCTTCGTAGAACTGAAGAAAACAAACTCAACTCAGGATTTTAAATTTTATGGAATATGTTATAAAATGCTACAAAATGAAATGGTTATTTAACTATCGAAGGCTCTTGTGTTGTGTTGTATTACAATAAGGTAGATACAGCTACAAAATCACACATTCTAAACGTAATGTGTGTATATTTTTGAATATTGTTTACCTATTATTGAAGCAAAACTTTTTAGGCGCGACTAGGGGTAACTCTAACGTTAGATTCTAACGGAAGATGCTGATGGAAGTAACGGTGTGATTTCAGCTATGGGAGGAGCTTAAATTTTCAAAATTTATTTATGAAATTTTCAAAATTTTCAAACGGTTTCAAATAAATTAATGGTATTTAGAGAGTAAAATCTATGTTTCACATTTTAGTTATCATAAACCTATTATTTCATATATAAAAAATAATGATAACTTTCAAATTCCTATTTCTAATGAATAATATAAATATAACATCTCATTTTTTGTAAAGTATATAGACAATAAATATAATTGAACTGTAATTAAATATTTATTTTCCGATACGTACGTCAAAAAGTGTTACTTCAATCGCGTGTAAAGGTTACACGCACACTCTTTTTTTTATGATAATTTTCGAAATTTTCAGTTACTTTTGATATAACAAAACTTATGTTTGGCTTTAAATGAAAAGTTCAAGGATAACATTTTAAGTTTGGGTACTATATTCTGATGTTTTTGTCCTTTAAAATCTGAGAGGTACCCTTTTAAATTTTGAAATATAAGTTTGTCTTTCTTAAAATGGCTTTCATCAAATTCACACCTAGGGAGTTTTGTGAAAAATCTTCTTCATACAAAGACAAGTCAAGAAGATTAGTCAAGAAGGTCCAAATAAATTTTACTTTAACTTGAATTTGGGAAGTTTGTACTCGACGCCCTATTCTAATTAGCAAATTTTAATAAAGTAGTTAGAAAAAACACTTTTTTAGGAAAGCTTATATATAATGATAGATATTAATACCACAAAATTAATGTTATAAGAAATAAAATATATTCAAACAATACCATAACCGATACGAAAATGTAAACTACATCGGTTTAATATCGATGAATATTAATTAACTAGCTAACAGTAAATGTTATTATTGTGTTCACCTCTAATATTTACATTACGTGAGTTCACAATACCTACATTCACTAAAAATTGTTTACATTTTGAAGCAGTTTGTGTATTATGCAAATTAATAGCTTAGGTTTTATTTGTAGATGAATATTGTTTACGCTTAGTTTGTATTAACAAATATATACAATTTCCTAAATTACGAATTAAACACATTATTTTGGTACAGTTTTTGTAGAGAAAAAAGGAATATACTTCAAACTAAGAATTGCAATTCGTAAAAACGGATCTGGTATTCCTAAGGATCCAGTATTATTAAATGTAATAAGTAAAGTTTCTTAAAAAGGTTTTAGTACACATTACAGAACAAAGCATTCTTTTTTTTAAAGGGGGCCAGGCTTAGAGGTAGTCCATGGGATTGCATCGCAGCTAGTACAGCTTATTGTGCACCCTCATTCACAGGTCCTCATTCTTCGTCAAATCCCAGGTTCTTAATGAACCAAGAGATTCTTTTGACTATGGTTGCCCGTTCTTCCCTTTGATCTCCAGTCGGTAGGCCAAGGGATCTCACACGCAGACCTTGCAGGGCTGGGCACATGAATATCACGTGGAAGGCTGTTTCCTCCTCCTCACCGCATTTTCTACATAGGAGGTTTTCAACTTGAATTCCCATCTTATGTAGGTGTCCGCGAAATACCCAGTGGCCGCTGATGACCCAACCACTTTCCGCAGGGTCTTCCTCCTCAGCCCAAGGGCATCTGCCGCTATAGCACCAGTAGGTGTCTGCAGCATTCTCTTTGACTGTATTTTACCTTCTGTTCTTTCCCAGCTCTTTCGATGTTCTATGCCCATCCACTGACGAACAGCTCTTCATGCTGTGTTGTAAGCAATACCACACGTCGGTTCTGGGCCAATGAGCGGGCTTTCAGCTCCTTTGTTTGCCCACTTGTCTGCTCCCTCATTGCCAGCGATACCTTTGTGCCCCGGAACCCAACTAAGGATAACCAGGGTTTTCATGGCCTGATGACAGTCCCATACTGCTTTAGAGGTAAAGTCAAAACTGTCAAGTGCCATTAGCGCTGCTCTACTATCCGAGTTTATGTATATGGTGTGGTCTGTCATACCACGCTCCAAACACACTCTTGCACACTCTGATAGGGCAACAACTTCAGCCTGGAAAACAGTAGCCAGCTTACCCAGGCTTACGCAAAACTGCGCCTTGGGTCTGACTCCATATATTCCCGCCCCAGTGCCTGTTAGCTTCTTCGAGCCATCTGTATACCAAGTGATCCCCCTTTTCATATATTCAGGTTCACCTTTCTCCCAGGCAGCCCTGTCAATAATATTGACATTGTATGGCTTTTCTAGATCTGTGATCTTCACCATCCTGTCTGGTAGCATTTCCAAGGTGTCCATCTGTACAGTGTCCACAATCCTTGTATGCCCACTGGCGGCGTTATACTTCCAGTTGCCACTGCAACCCATTCTGTAGGCTGCCATCCTTGCCTCCCCTCACAATAATGTCGAGAGGTGGGAGGTTTAGCACTACTTCCAGGGTTGCAGTTGGAGTACCTCTCATGGCTCCTGTGATGCCAAGACACGCTACTCGCTGGATCTTTTGTAGTCTCTTTACAGCGGTAGTTTGCATCACCTTGGTCCACCAGACTATCTAACCATACACCATCATCGGTCTTGCAACCCTAGTGTATAGCCAGTTAGTCATTTGTGGGCTCAGACCCCATGTCTTCCCAACGGCCCGTCTCATCATCATAAGTGTGGTCTGAGAGCGTTGCGTTATATGTGCCAAATGGCTGTTCCAGGTGAGCTTATCGTCTGGTCTTATTCCTAGGTACTTGAACTCTCTCTTAACCTGGATCTGGTTACCGAAGAGAGTTGGTACCCTAGCGATATCAACATTTCTCTCCCTTGTAAATGGTACCATTACAGTCTTCATTGGATTGACCCTCAGACCCTCCTGGTTACACCACCTTTCCACTATGCACAATGCCCTCTGCATGAGTTCTAGGCATATGTTCATAAATTTTCCTCTTATTAGGACAACAATGTCGTCAGCATATCCTTGAGCGTACATTCCCTGTGCATTGAGCTCAGAAAGGAGGTCATCAACCACTAGATTCCACAGATTCGGTGACAGGACGCCACCCTGTGGACACCCTCTTTGTGCCTTGACCTCCTTTACCGTTCCACACAGAGATGCTTGCGCTCTCCTACTTTTGAGCATGTTGCCTATCCACCTCACCACAGTGTTTTCCACATTCCTTGATACCAGCTTTGACACAATAGAGCGAGTACTAGTGTTGTCGAAAGCTCCTTCTATATCAAGAAAAGCAACCACCGCTATTTCCCTATTTGAGATAGCATCTTCAATCTTGCAAACCAGCGCATGCAAGGCTGTTTCGCATGACTTTCCTTTCTGATAGGCATGTTGGTTCGGATGCAAAGGACGGCTTAAAAGAACCCTGTCCTTTATATGTCTATCCACTAATTTCTCCATGGTCTTCAGGAGAAACGATGTAAGGCTAATGGGTCTAAAAGCCTTAGGCACAGCATATGTGTCCCTTCCAGGCTTCGGTATGAATACCACCCTAGAGGTCCTCCATGCTGTTGGTATTACTCCACTGGCTAAGCTGGTCCTGAACAGACGCACCAAGGGGAGTATCAATTGGTCCCCACCTTCCTGCAGGAACACAGGATAGATGCCATCGGTACCAGGAGTTTTAAATGGTTGAAATGCCCTAAGAGCCCATTTAATGCCCGTAAAGGTGATCACAGCATTGCTTTTGCATTGATCAAAGTTCTTAAAAATACAATTAAAATTGATTGCAATCCCTACTACAAACCTCAACTTCGAAAAGAAGTTGTACTTTCTAGAGTAGTAATATCCAGTTAAAAAAAATGGAAATCTTTGGACTCAGCATTTAAAAAGAGCTCTCTTTGATCAGTTTCAGATTTAGGCTTTTCATAACAATATCATTAAGCAATAATTTTTCAATTTTTTTAACTTTTTGTCAAACTTTTTTTTAATTTTTCATGATATCTTGTTAAAACATATACTATATAATCACATCAGATACCATTTCGATCAGAGCTATATTTTAGTTCATTACCTCAACATTATTGATGACCATGAACTAATTTGAAAATCGTATTATCTTTGTAAACCATCGATCTACTCACCTGATAAGCGATTAAATTAATCATGTTTCTACCCCCACAGATTTCAGTAGCATCAAATCCTTTACAACAGATTTAATGTCATCAGTAAACTAACATTAGTTTGCCATGTCTTACCTCTCCTGTTTATACTAAAGGGTTACTGCTCAACATACAATTAAGATACGCCGAACATCAATTATTAGAACAATAACGATCGTTATGTTACGCATTTCGGAGAAAATTTAGCTTGATACAATAAAATGGTTAGACGACAGTAGAGATCATATTCCATGATAAATTACGTGATTATTTAGTACTAGATTTTAATTTAGACAAACAATACGAAGCATCTGGCTTTACTATACATTTTTTTTAATTTGAATTAGCATTTGATTATGTAAATTAAATGTAGAGGAGTTACATCAATTTTAGCCGTTTTAATGAACAAAATTATAAGCAACAAGTTTCGTTAACAGATATCACCCTTTTTATTAAGAAGCGGTATTAATTTGTAGCGTTTTTTAGTATAAAAAATGATAATTAAAAAAAAATTCGAAAAGAGGTTGACCTTAAAGGCCATCCTTGCAACTTCCCGCTAGTTTTAACCGCAAAGCTATAGTAACGTGACGTATTTTGACGTTTTTGACTTTTTTTGAAATGTTTAAAAAGCCATAACTTAACGCCTTATTCGATTTTGATGTTCAAGATGGCATTCGACGCAGTTTTTTGAGACCTGAAAACGTTACCAGGAGTGCAAAATCGGTTAGTCAAAAAATCTCTAAGTTATTAAAAAAAAAACACTTTTTTTGAAATTTTTCTACAACGATATCTCACGAAAGAATGAATCAACCGATTTTAATTTGCAAAACGGCATTCGACGTGGCTTTTTAAGCTTCAGAGCTGATTAGGTTATGAAATTGATCGATGCAATAGCCAAAAAGATATGCCCAAAAAACATAATTTTTACCAATTGTTTTTTTCGGTTATTTTAAAATTTCTCGAAATCTACCGGCTCGAATCGGTTCAAACTTACAGGGAATCTAAGTTAGATGGAACTCTTTGGAAAGCTTTTTATTTTATTCCGATCGGTCAAGCCGTTCAAAGATTATAAAAGGTTTACATACATCCACACACACATCCACACGTACATACAGACATACAGACATGCACCCTCGTAAAAATAGTCAGGGGAGGTTCCTAAGGCCTCAAAACGTTGAGATCCGAAGAAAACTCGATTTTCGAAAAACGGGGTGAAACCAATAACTTCCCGATTTAAAAAAAAAAAATTATTTTTTTTAGCGGGAAGTTAAAAAACGTTAATTAAACTATTGCTCATCGCTTTCTAGTACCTTTCGGGGAGTGAATATACCGTAATACCGTATCTGAAGAATGCTGCCACTTTAAATCGACAGATTTTTAACAATATTCGTTAGAAGTGTACTTCTGCTCAGACAGTTTGTGTGAAGGAAACTACTGGTAATCAAAAAACAGTGCAATATCTTAAGTTGGATTTCCCCTTTAAGTGTTTCCAAGTAAGTTTGTACCGGTTTTGCGACGTGCAGAAGTCATTTAGCAATGTGACTTTGTTGTGTCTTTTGGAAGATTCCGTCCATTTTTCTTTCTATACACAATTATGGTTTCATTCGGTTTTAGCAGTTCATATCCTTCTGATCCCTTCTGGTGTCACTAGATACAAAGCAGAAGCTCAGCCAAAGTCAAAATCACTAGCATTAAACCACTTTTAACGTTTGCTCAACTAGTGCATGTTCACTATACATTACAGCTGCAGTTTTGTTGATTCTAACATGTTATAGCTTCTGTATAATGTTCATGCGACATTTCTTTTGATCAACATTTTTTAATTTTCTTTAAATTTTGCAGCCACACGTTTCATACGGAAAATATCTAAAGGAATGGTATTACATGAACTTACCGATGAGTTGATATCCTCAGCAGCTTCTCTAATAGTGATTTTATGCTATTTTAACATTTTTATCGATTCTTGACCCGCTGAGGCATCTAGAGCCTTATTAATATTTTATCTCTAAAATACCACTTTTAGATTTTATTGTTTCATATTTATTTCATCGCAAAAAGGTAAAGGCTATTTGCTTTATAACTATTTAAAAATTATTTAAAGAACTACTCTATTTCAGTGTTTACTTAACTTTGAACCTATGCAATTTCACTGCTAAAACGTGCTTTTGGGTGCTCATTAGAGTTTTAAATGTTTCAGAGACAAACAACGCGGTCGGGTTTGAGTGGAGTATGAATAAATTATAATACCTGTCTTTTCCGTTTCTGTAGACACTATGTACTTCATAATGGTCTCAATTGGCAAAAAGATCCCTAGCAAGGGAAATAAATTTTCAATTTGGATTAAAGGAACAACGTTTTATTACAAAGTAGTTGAAATACCTAAGAAATCCATCAACAAAGTGTTTAAGCTCCTTGACGTTTTGATTTAAAAGTAAAGTTGAAAGTTTGGTTTGTCGAGGATAAAGTGAAATTCATAATAATTTCGTGAAACGGCAAACTGGGGGTGGATTTGGGTACTTAATACTGAATTCATTTAAAAAAGTAATCATCCTAATCTTTGATCTTTAATGGAAATACACATGTGAAAATGTAGCCCACCCAAATCATTTGTGGGAAAATTATTGAGGGTAATGTAAAAATTCACGAATTTACATATTTTTATAATTCCCTTTGAAAATCAATAAGAGTTTACGAAGAACAATTTAACTATCAACCTGATAAATCTACAACAGATGCCGCATCCATTATCTCGTAAGTTCTTGAAAATCCTATTGACTTAAAGAAAGTCGCTTTATGTACATTTATACATGTAGAGGGGACCTCATGGTTTTATAAGCGCTGTCGCCACAAGAATAATTAAATGTAGACAATCCATGGTAAAGTTGACAAATATAGTTACCTACCTTGGAGATCAATCAACTATCATGGCACCAGTAAAAAAGACTATCTTTAAAGGAGGAGTCTTATCGCCTTTGCTGTGGTAAATGGTAGTTCATTATCTCACAGCAAAGCTTAAAAAAGATTTCGAACTCTTGGCTATGCTAATGATTTAGTACTTGTGGTAAGAGGTAAACATGTACGTATTACTGTAGACTCTATATGCAAAGTGCCATCAACTACTTATTGTTAAAAAAAAACAGACCTTCAAACAAAAGGCATTACTAGAGTTGCAAATAATTTAAAGACTTGCTTGTATGGGAATCACTGACGCAATGAGATTGTGTCCTAGTGCGGCTTTGGAGGTACCAGGCATAAAGGTATTGCTGACTGTCTCATAAAAGAAGGAGCTAGTACTTCTTTTATCGGATACCTTCAGATACCTAAACTTAGATAAATCACAGAAAACCTCAGAGCGCACTGTCTACTGAGGTATTATCTCTGTAAAATGGGCAAAGTGGACAGTGAAACATACAGATTATGTGTAACTGAATGGACCAAAGACCTGATACAGGTTTTCTTATGGACTCACAAACAGATGTAGGATATACGTAATAATGAAACAATACAGGTATGTAACAAAATAATGAAAGTTAAGAAATATAGTTACCTACCTTGGAGATCAATCAACTATCATGGCACCAGTAAAAAAGACTATCTTTAACGGAGGAGTCTTATCTGGGGGTGGATTTGGGTACTTAATACTGAATTCATTTAAAAAAGTAATTATCCTAATCTTTCATCTTTAATGGAAATACACATGTGAAAATGTAGCCCACCCAAATCATTTGTGGGAAAATTATTGAGGGTAATGTAAAAATTCACAAACTTACATTTTTATAATTCTCTTTGAAAATCAATTTAAGATGGGTTTTAATACAACATTTATTTTCTTATTATTGTTCAATATTTATATATTTCGTTTAATTTCAAATACCAATTTCTCGCTGTTCAGACAAGTTCAAGAATCGTGAAAATAATTGTAAAATTGACTTTGATATTTGATATTACACATGCAAATAACTTTGAAAGAATGAATATAAAAGAAAATAAAGTATTTTTAAAGAAACAGAGAAAACCATGTTGACCGAGATGCTTAAGTGACGTTACCAAAAAATTGGCAGAGAAAGAAGAAAGAGCTAGGGAAAGACGATTGAAGGAATAGGTAAGAAACGTAGGACAAAGAAAGTTATAAACTGTTGCGTCTACTTCTACTACAAATAACTTGGAATGTCCTGAAGATTCCGACGACGAACAGATGTTGAATTCGGATCTCAGCTTACCTGACGTTTCTTGTTCTAAAACAAATTTTAAAAAAGGTACAAAAGCCCCATTGCACTTAAACTTGTGGCAGCTTTAGTTAAGCTTAAGAGACATTCTTTAGCGGTGATTTTTTTTATTAATAAATCCCAGATTCGTAGTCACACGAGAAAATCTGGGGCAGAAACAATAAAACCTGTTATAATAACAGTTCATTGGGATGGAAAACTATTACCGGAATTGATTGTACGAAGTTCAAAAGAAGAACACTTGCCAATTATTGCTCCTTTTGATGAACGAGAACAGTTTCTAGCAGTGACAAAATTAGAGAGAGCTTCTGTAAAACATCAAACAAAGGACATTTCAGGTGGTCTCTTTGACTGGAACTTCCACTTGTTCTGTAATGTTTGTCGTTTCAGATACGCTCATTCATATTTGAGTAAAGAACGATGTCTTTACAAAATAATTGTTTATTTGTGGAATATGGACAATAAGCAGTGCTGTAATAAATGGTTTTAACTCAATAACCAGAAAATTAATTCCATTCAATAATGTCGTATCTGATAAGTAAATATAGTTTTTTAAACCAATCTCGAGATATTCTCAAAAGATTTGTAAACACCATTCTATTTCCGAAATCTATCTTATGCTATAAATCAGCATTCATTCTGTAGGTTATAAATCACTTTTAGAGCATTGTAAATGTAATATCATCTCATGAAAAATGGAAAACGATTGTTCATGTTATGGATTACTTTTCTCAACTTAATCGATTGAATTTAATTTTAAATTTTAACTTTTTTGTAAATGTAAAACCAAATTGTTTAAATAATCATTTAAAACATTGTATAATTCCAAATCGGATTCATGATATCTAAAACAAAACTTCCTTAAATAAGCTTGGGTTTTAATTAAATTCGCACTGGTGATGCAGAGGTAAATAAACAGGTTGAAATCCCATAAGTTTTCGAACATAATTAAAATCCCTTTTACATTCTAAGTATAAACGCTAAGTACACCTGATTTGTAAAACGGAAGTCGACGAATTTGCATTACTTGTTAAAAATGGTATTAGTTTACAGATTTTTTTGCGACTAAAAACTGATGTACGACACAAAATATCGAATCAGCAAAGTCTACAGGAATTGTTTAATCTCTTAAATATCGTTTCTTGTTAGTTTAACTTCTAAATTTTAAAATATGTAAGTTTTAATTTAATCATAATAAACTTTCTATATAAAAAATATAGTCAGTCGAATTTTTTAAATCAATTTTTATGGTACAACTGCCATATTTTCAAGTAGGTATCATAAATATTTATATTATATAAAAATCAGTAAATTTAATATAAAAGTCAGTAAAGCATACGACTCTTTTGATATCAAAGAATATTTTGGATGCTTGGTTGAATTTTATTTTTAGATTCACAGAACGCATTTAGAAGTATAATAAACGATACAGCTGAAAATCGATAGAAAGAAAAATAAGAGAAACTGAAACTGATAAGAAGAATATATTTGTTATAAACTGGTCTCAATTCACCCTAATCTAAGTGATTCATATTGCCGACGACAAGATTTATTACATGTGTGATCCTCCTCCCAGAATTGACTCATATGTATTCTCATTAGTTACATAAACTAAGATGAACTTTAAGACGCTTAATCTCAGTTGTCTATCGAATTTTCGATTAAACAAACGGTAAAAACTTAGTTAAAAATAAAACTACTTACGTGGGTTCTTGAGCTCTTTTCTTCTTTCTAACACAAATAGCAGAAGTAACTACCACAACCAAAGTTATCATTGCTAGAGCACAAGCAACAGCTACATAAAATGATCCTGTTGTTGGACCTAACGTTCCAGCTTCATATCTAATGGAATCATTGCGGGAATTGTCGATACCTGAAACCAAATTTGTAGACAGGTAATGAAAACTGAAGTTTTTTATTATTTTCCATCCAGACTTTAATATCGCAAAGTCTATATTATAAAGCGATCTGGAGGGAACAATTTCCAAATATTAAAACTGGTAAAAAATACGAGTGGAAATAAAATTGTATATAAAAAAGAAAATTTTAAAATATATTTAATATCCAAGATTCAAATAGGTTAAGTTTTGTAAGAGTAGATTTAATAATATGCATAAAGTATTTAAGTTAAAAATTAATAGATCTTCTTTCTATCCAACTCTTTATAATTCCAAAACGGTTTGATAGTGTTTTTTGATCAAACATTTTTAAATTACCTGGTAGATTGCAATCGATTTGCAGTAGTTAAACACAGGGAAAGGCATCTTTTTCAGAGCTGTATTAAGTATTTAAATAAAATATTATGGGATTATTTTTTTATTTGACTACTCAACAGAGTTTTTTGTTTTACGGTTGTTATTATAAACCCTGTGTTGATGTTTAATGCTATATTAGTAAAATAAACAAGCGTAAAATACCAATTAATTTCAACCTGAGTAGTGTGGTGAATTTATTCTAAGATTAATTTTCATTTACCCTCGTATATCCGAGAATACTGGCTAAACGATGTAATCACTATGGATATTACCTTCCTTCCTTTGTTTCAGAGGGGTTATCAGTTGGCCTAAAACAATGTGTAATAAGACGCGGGTTTCCAAAATGACTTCAAGGACTTTTATGAAAAGACCTATATTATATTTTGCCGTTTTAACGTTCTTTTTAAATGCTAATATAAATTAATACTTAGAAACTGAAAAATCTACATAAATAATAATACCTAAAAGTAAAAAAATCAATGATTTTGAGAGTAACTTTTTCATTTCTTTAAAGCTTTTTAGTCCTATAAATAAAAACAAAAATGTATTTCATTTTTTTTTTTTGTAAAGAAGTCGATATGTACCACAATACTAATACTTAGTATATACTTTGTACTTTATAATAGACTATAAAACTATAGCAACATTCTATACGAAATAGCTTTAAGGCCTACAAATCTCCTGGAGAGGATAATATATTTCCAGCTCTTTTACAACAGGGCATTGATATCCTAATCCCTCACCCTAAAAAGAATATTCAAGATGAGTTTCAGATTGGGATATATTTCAAAAAACGATTCTTTTTACTAAAATATATGGAAAAAATACCTTACTTACATATAAAAAGTGAATATCTATCAAAGATAAGAGTTTACGAAGAACAATTTAACTATCAACCTGGTAAATCTACAACAGATGCCGCATCCATTAACTCGTAAGTTCTTGAAAATCCTATTGACTTAAAGAAAGTCGCTTTATGTTGTAGCGTGTTTAAAAAACTCTAAGAATAAAATTTATTTTTTTATAATTCTTTCTTACTTATTACCGCCCTGTATTCTCGACTTATTAGATGCTATTACAATCCTAACGGTTTTTGTTGCTATGCAGGGTTAAATTTTTCAGTTGTACCATTGTGGAGAAACATCCGCACCAACAAGTAGATCTTATGACATAATCGTCCAATCAAATTTCACGCTCCCATCATGTGACCTAGGTGCATACGCGAGATAAGCTTCTCAACGGATTTTTCGAGGATTCTAGCTTGGGCTTTTGTACGATCAAGATCATACGTACAGCCGCTAGTTTCAGTTCCCGGCAAATTTTCTTAAGATAATTAAAAATTACTTGCTATTAAGTGTTTCTGTTATCGTTTACCGTTATCGTACCGAGGATTCACATAAAGGATTCCAGACAGCGCTTCCTTTATGCTTCCTGGGTTTTCTATGTAACAACGATACGTCCGCCATTGTTACGTTTATCGTTTCCGAAACCCACGCTTCGAAAAGTGAGTTTATGGTTTTCTCTAATTATCTATAAATCTAAACAAGAATGGGTTTAGATTATATCGTACCGTTAAGACCAATTACCGAGAGAAAGAAGCCATATACTAGAAATATTTGGAAGACAATGTAAGTTTTTAACAATATTTTTTATACCTGTATCGAGCAATAACGTACCATTTATTTCTATGGAATATCTTACCTTAATTGTATTCACCTGTAATTAAGTGTGCAGTGCCGTAATAAAAGAATCGGGATGTGTTTTTGTGTTTTTGCTTATCTGAAATTTTTTACTCATATTTTTTGTACCTGCTATCTGTAAACTGTTTTACATATATTTTTTTTTCTGTTAATTATTATCTCGCCTTATTTAATTAAGATCTACCTACACTTTTCTATATGAGTACGTTTTATCTCGAGATAATTGCAAAACCAAAAGTGATATTTTTTAATTTTTTATCTAAATTTTTCTCTTTCACTTTTAGTTTTCAGTATACCAAAAATAACAATAGAATTTACTTAGCTGTTGTTTTATGGTAGTAATAGTTATGTTGTTGAATTTAAACACAAATGTGTTTATTAATATAATTTACTGTTTATGATACCGATATATGATTTACTGTTTATAACACTGATATTTTCTTTATTCTATTTTGTTTATTGTATCTCTTGTTTATTATCAAACCAGATAATAAAGTCTGTTTAGTGTTTAAGTAGATTTTCTTTTCCTAGCTAGAGCCTGCTACTCTGATCAATACCTTCAGTTTCTCTAATTTATACTTTACCAAAGTAATAGATTTCGTTTCTTAAGCATATATTATTTTATTAAAGCAATAGATTGTGCTTTTTTGAATCTATCTTTATCTTACCGATTAGATTGATAACCATAAGGATGAGTAAAAGAAAAGTGTAAGTATAATTTTTTTAGTATCTTAAATAAGAGTGTGTAATTTAAAATTTAGCAAGAACATCGGCCGGGTTACCTAATTTTACCTTATCTTATCTTATATCTCTTATATCTTTCTTATTTTAACTTTATCTACAACATCTGATAAATCATTTTATTCAACATATATATTTAATATTTTTTCCATCTGGGTTTCTTATATTTTCCCATCCTTATGATAAAAGAATAAGTGGCGCCCATTTTCCTTTCCCTTTTTCATCATTTCTCTCATTTTCTCTTTAGTCCCTTTTAAATTCTTTTATTTTTTATTTTTCTAATAAATATATCACTTTATATCTTTCCAATACTGTATCATCTAGCTCGTTTGAATCCACGCTCGCTCTCCTCCTACCCCCTGAGTGCCGTTCGCATTGGTTAACCTCTATAAAACGAGCATTTAACATCACTAGGAAAAAAGAGGTTACAATGTACATTTATACATGTAGAGGGGACCTCATGATTTTATAAGCGCTGCCGCCACAAGAATAATTAAATGTAGACAATCCATGGTAAAGTTGACAAATATAGTTACCTACCTTGGAGATCAATCAACTATCATGGCACCAGTAAAAAAGACTATCTTTAAAGGAGGAGTCTTATCGCCTTTGCTGTGGTAAATGGTAGTTCATTATCTCACAGCAAAGCTTAAAAAAGATTTCGAACTCTGGGCTATGCTAATAATTTAGTACTTGTGGTAAGAGGTAAACATGTACGTATTACTGTAGACCCTATATGCAAAGTGCCATCAACTACTTATTATTAAAAAAAACAGACCTTTAAACAAAAGGCATTACTAGAGTTGCAAATAATTTAAAGACTTGCTTGTATGGGAATCACTGACGCAATGAGATTGTGTCCTAGTGCGGCTTTGGAGGTACCAGGCATAAAGGTATTGCTGACTGTCTCACAAAAGAAGAAGCTAATACTTCTTTTATCGGATACCTTCAGATACCTAAACTTAGATAAATCACAGAAAACCTCAGAGCGCACTGTCTACTGAGGTATTATCTCTGTAAAATGGGCAAAGTGGACAATAAAACATACAGATTATGTGTAACTGAATGGACCAAAGACCTGATACAGGTTTTCTTATGGACTCACAAACAGATGTAGGATATACGTAATAATGAAACAATACAGGTATGTAACAAAATAATGATTTTTTTTGTATAATGAAAAGTCAACTTGTTATATTTCATTTTTCCTTTTCTTTTTATTGACAACTAACACATCATAAATTCATCTCGGGTTTGTCGAGGAATACGACACCGTAACTGGGTACGCCGCCGTAAACCTGGAATTCAGTGCCGTTTTTTTGTAGAATGGCAAATTGGACATGCAAATATTATTATGCAGCATGCATCGCTGTGAAATAGTATAGGGCAGGGAACAATAACGTCGACAACGATATCATTTATTCAGTTGACTCGGAAACAAATCTGACCTGATGGCAACAAGTGTTTTATCACCACAAAATGTGCGTGAGATTTGTTAAATAGGGAGAACTAAATGACTTGCTCCATAATTTGTCTCGAGTTATGAGAGTATTGCGAGGTGGTATAAAGTTAAAAGGGATTTAGTTAATATATCAAGAAATTAGATGTGATGAACATTTTCCTTTTGAGTATTTAACACCAAAATGATATGTAAATCTATGAAAATATGTTAAGTAAGTGTAAATATAACGAAAAGTAAAATTTTAAAATTCATAAAAACATTAAAGCCATAAAACTAGAGTGGTAGTTTGATCTGAAAATTATCAGAAATGTTCAAGATGGAGAATCTCTTAAACTTTATTATTAAAGTAATAAATTATACTGTGTAAGATGAATAGAAACTAAGAAAAAAAGGTTAAAACTTCCTTATTCCCACTCACTACTCTTGTAATGCGCGAGTATCACCAATTTGCCGTAATATGTTCAAAATTATAAACAGTGCAAAAATCTACAGTAGGTATATTAAATTTTTTGTATACAATTTATCTGGACTGCATGAAAGCGTTTGTATGTAAGAGAATATCGGTATTTCGAATAATCGACGATTGAAGCAAAATCAAAGCAAGTTTTGGTTTTGTGTTTATAATGTTCCATTATAACTTACGTGTGTATACAAATTGAGTGGACGGTTTACTTCGAGATATGGACGGGAATTTAATCATATTATACACACAATAACTTAGAGATTATAAAGTTTTAATTACCTAATTAAACTAGTCTAATTGGAATACCTGTTTCAGAATTCGAAACTACATAATCAGTTGGTTATAATCCTTTGATAAAATATAGTTTTTTTTTTAGTAAAACATTAATAATTGAAATACAGGATATTAAATTTAACTTTAACAAGTAGAATATCTGCAAGCTTTGCTCTTAAAACATCTAAATCATAAGATCTTTCTGCTCGTATAATGTTAGTCAAGTTTTGCAATCATCTTACTTTAGCAGCAAGTGTGAATCAAACGGAAATCTGAAAGAGTCAGTTTCAGTTTATTGTAGCAGGTTTTTGGTGTCTACAACCAAAGTTTTCTAAAAATGACACCTAGATCGATTTATCACTCCCGAAACGTCCTAATTACAAAACCCATTTAAATATATTAGATGATGTAGTTTTTCTTACCACAACACATTTTGCACAAATAAATCTAAGATAATTACTGCGAATAGGGGAAGAATTTTATTATAGTATGATTCATAATTACTTAATATACTTATATTTGAGTATCACCCTAAAGTAGTAAAATAAATAATTTTCGAACTGTTGAGGGTATAATATTCGAATCCAAAGTTTGCGAGACAACTTTAACAGATAATTACTCTAACCTCATAAACATGGATTGGCCACAATTACTTTAAGTGCCGAATTCCCTGCAGACCATCTAGTAAATTATTACAAGTTGGTTAAGTGTCATCTAATAAAAACGCACTCCTCTAGGGACGTCCAGACGAATATTACCTATGGAGTCAAAATTACTAGACATGATTAAACTAATAAAATGATAAAAAATACACTTTTAATAAAAATACTAAATCTTTTTATACCTACAAGAACAAAACAATTACAGGAATTTATTGTATCTACAGTTCTGTCTTCACTTCATATGATTAGATCCATTTACACATTTTCCAAACATATACTAAAATGCTGTAGAACTGGTTAAAATTATCACCAAAAAGCTAAAAAACAAGCATGGATATTTGACTCCTAAGAGTAGGTATTCCGAAACTTTGGTCAGACATCCTCAGATAGCTAGTTCCTCACGTAATCCAACTGGTTTTAAAAACAGGTTGATAGCTTTTTTGAACAACTTTAAATAGCTTTTATACATCTTGAACAGCTTTAAACAGCTTTTAAACAACTTCCTGAAAACAGCTTTTAAAGAACAATTTGCTTCACGCAATCCAACTGGTTTTGAAAACAGGTTGAACTTTTTTTTTTAAACAGCTATAAAAAGCTTTTAAACAGCTTAAATGGCTTAAACAGCTTTAAAAAAAAAGAAAAAGAGTTGAACCTTGTCACGGGTTTAAATTCACAATAGTTATAACTAATTGCTTACCTTATGAATTCTCCGTTATTAAGGATTAAATCGTGACAGGTTCAGGTTGATTTTAGTTCGGTTATAGTTAATCATCAACTTATAAATATATTCTGCCATAAATTATTGTTAATATAGTCTTGAAGTATATTTATCAAATTCAAATATAGTGGTTGACAATTCTCTTTCTGTCGATAACTCGTGATATTGTGGTTCTACAGTCAGTGTTCCGTTATATTTCTATCTTGCTTAATAAAATCGAAAATGAACGAGGGATTAGTTAATGTTGAGATTTTTATCGATATCTTGATAAATAATAAGATTAGTCGTATCTAACGACTACTGTTTGTTCTAAATTGGTAGCTGAAGATCCTACGGTTATTGTCCCTATAGTAGTAGAGGCCACCTCTTATTTCGACGTGTGTCAAAATTTCGTGCATGTGATATGAAAGACCAGGTCTTTTTCGTTTACCAGCCTTTGTCGTTAGAACGTGGCATTGAGAAGATTTTCGGGGTTTAAGTTGTAATCTCTATTAATCGGAGACAATTCATTTTGGATTTACGAAATTAAACCTCAGTTTTCCTAACGAACAAGTATTGGAGTGAGATTTTCAGTAGTTTTGTTGGATTCGTAAGGAAAATCGCTTTTTTAGCGGATTTTAGTCTTCTGTGGTAGCCCATAGAGCAGACAGTAGGTAGATTTGGTGATTTAAAACCGTTCAGACGGTGAACTGTGGTAGAATTCCCGATTGGTGCAATTAGCAACGAGAATATTGTTTCACCCGTTTACCAGCCAGGGGTGTCACGAGTATTAAGAAATAAAACAACCCTATCTTAATAGGGTCCTAGATACAGGTGTAAATCCTAGTTACGGTTTTAAGTCCTAGTTATAGGCTGAAATCCTAGATACAGCGCTAGATACAGGCTTTAATTTTGGGTGCAGACCTGATACTTAGTTCGAGCTTAAGTTATTGTGGTTGGTGCAAGCCTATTGGTTTTGGAACAGGCTTGGTTTTTGGAATCGACCTAAGTATTAGAGACGCCGAGGATTAACAGATAAGCCTAATTAGATTTAAGTGGCAACTATAGTTAGTTAAGATCTATTTTTCTTGTCTTTTTTTTGTTGTTTGTGACTAAAGAAACTTTTAAATTTGCGCGCCTATTGTTGCGCATAAGCAAGGAATTATGTTGTTACACCCTCTCTCAGAGGGTGTCATTATTCGTTTAACACTGTTTAGTAAAGGTCGTTTTAAGCAAGTTAGTGTGTTTTCTTTCAATCATCCTAGTTTTGGAAAATCAAGATATTTGTAAAGCCAGTTATATACAGTCCACTTTCGAAGTTATTGTTTCTCAACATTTGTATTGAGTGTGATCACACATATTGGTAAATTTATCTTTTAATATTATTCATATATTCTTTTTTTTATATAAATATCAATAGCGTTGTCAAGCACGAGGCTTGACAGTTGTGTAAATTCTTAATTTTTATTAAAGAAGGGTCTAGTTGATATTTTGTTTTATTTAGCTCACTTTATCGTTATTTTTTTATTGTGCAATTCAATTATTACTGTTTAATATTTTGAATTTATTTAATTATCTCCAGTGGGTGAAGTAGTGCCTGGAACATCAGGGGTTTCCGATTTTAACCGTACAAATCGGTGGCGCACTCACTTTATTTTGGTACTTACGCTCTACGGCCGAGCTGGGCACTAATTTGCCAGTAGAGAAACCACTACCGAACTCAGCTGGAGTTGAATTTCAATTGGGTAAATTCAGTTAACCTTTTTATTAGTTTTTCAAAATTTGATTTAGTTTTACTTTCTTTAAAATACGTGGCAACCTGTTTTCAAAACCAGTTGGATTGCATGAGGCTCTAGCTGTCTGACCAAAGTGTCGAAAACCTAACCCTAAGCTTTCTTCTTTTGGTAATCCTATTGTTCAAAATTTCCAACAGAAGACAATTTTAAGTAAATGATATGAAAGTAACACAGCAGAAGTGGATATAGTTCTAATTAGAAGTGAATGAATCACACATCGTAGCTAATGAAGAAGAATAATAAAATCGCATGATATACAATACCACGAAAAATTTCGTAACATTCGTATAAATTCGACTATTGCCAATTAAACAAAAGGGAAGATCATCAATGTTGTTTGCGCCCTATGAGAAATCATGACACTGACGTTAACAGCCAAAACTAATTAGACTCCACACGAAATGTAGTCAAAGAGCTGATGCTGTAGAAATCTGTCAAACACAGAAATACACAAACCGGCTAAGCAGGAACTAACAACGCATTACCTTCTTGAAATTCTAAACAGACCGTAGTACACGATGGACCAAACATTATATATTGGGTAATTACATTATATAAAAGAAGCAACACACCATCTTCCAATAAAGGAAAAAGAGAAAAAATTATAATAGTAATCAAAATAGTAAAAAAGCATGGTCGACACACCTGAATATTACTGTAGATTACACTTATATAACGCAACATAAATAAAAAATCATGTTTTTTTGTAAACGTATTTGAATCCTAAGTAATATTTGGTTGACTTTAATTTCCATTAAATTTGCTGTTCGAATGTATGGAATAAATTTATTTGTAAGTGAACAATATAAAAGAAAATTTCTTTGTAAACTAAGATTAAAATATCCCCTCAATTTTGACTTACGTATTCACTAGGGTAAATTGGATGAAAATATGTTTTTGAAGTGTTTTTTTCCTGTGACCGTTGACTTCAAAGTATAATGGTTGGTTTCTTTGATGTTGCGCATTGAGTTTAAATCAAGGAAATGTTCATTTGTTAAACGTAAAAGTATATTTCTTCATAGCAGAAGATAATTAACACGATTTTCATATAAATACTTCACATCACTACCTTATAATAGGGTGAGACTATCTATTCTATTTTCATTGGGTTGTGAAATAAATTATAAATCTAACCCCTGTAGTTTAGATTACAAACAAGTGTGTTAATAATGATTTAACGTTGCCATCACCCAATTGAACACTACTTTTTTAAAAGCTATTTATAATTTTAATTCATACTTACTTTTTAGGCAGATCTTATTTCTTCTAAACCTTAACATTGTCGCGTTTTTGTGTTTAAGTGTGCTAACATTAAGTTGAATTTCCACCATAATTTCGGCATTTTTCTGTCCTGTACATATTAGTTTAATACTGAAAAATAACCAACATTAGTTTAAATAGGACTCAAATAGTACATTATTTTCTTATAATATCTTAGTAACACATTAAAAGTATATGCCATTTTAACTTGAGTGTATTGCCACGTACTTTTAATAAAAATAAAATAAAATCTAATTTTGGAAAATTATTCAAATGGTTTGAATTGAAATCTCCAACTCCAGCTAAGATGGGTAAGTGGTTTCTCTACTGGCAAATTTGTGCCCAGCTCAGCCGTAGAGGGTATGTACTAAAAGTGTGAGTCGCGCCACCGATTTTAACGGTTCAAATCGGAAACCCCTGATGTTCCAGGCACTGACCTATCTTACTGGAGATAAATAATGAATTTAAGAATCTTAATTTAAAAAAAAATGATTGAATAGCAAATATGGTGAGTGGGTGATTGGCTGAGTAAGACAACAAAATTAGATCTATCTATATATTTTACAAGAATATAAACCCAACGGTTCAATTCAACAATCTCTGAAAAATAAGCGATAAAAAAAATAATGAAATATGATACCGCTAATTACTGGCGTATAAAATAAAAGAGTGATCACCCAGCGCAAAAAAAAATTACTAAATAGTTAGTACCTAAAAATGTAAACTATAAAATGTTACATCCGCTTAAACAAAATTACAAATTGAATAGGAAGACCGTTACAATGTCTTGAGCTTAAAATTAAATTTTGGCTTATCTGTTTGTTGAACTTCTCTGACGCAGAGGATCTTGTAGAAAGGCTAACTGTACTAACCACGCTGCTCCGATGGTAGTGAGGTGCAGCGTTGGTCCTCAATAGTGCACAGATCTTTCGACACTACCAACTATATGTGCCAGGGCCAACAGAAAGTTCAGCCAGGACCAAAAAAAAAATGTTTGCCAGGTCCAAAAATGTTCGCCAAGCCAAAAGATTAGCCCAGTCCAAAAAAAATTTACTCGCCAGGTCCAAAAACCCCTTTTATATTAAGATTAGGTGTTAAGCAGCCAATCTGCGATGTTATTTCGCTAACACCCTGTAGCAAATTTCGTGATTCTAAATCGGATGTCCACGCTTCTTCGTAACGAAATCTCCTAGTAATCACACGAAGAAAAGCACCATTTAATGAAATCCCAAGAAATATGGAGTTATCTAAACGCCTACTCAAAAATACCACAATAGGAATAAACACCAATGAGGCTTAGATAAAAATACTGAAGTGAAATTCAAAATCCCGTAAGGATGGCTCAGATATTGCCAGATAAGAACGTTCAACTTCACAAAATGGCGTTGCTTAATTCGGTAATAGCACTAAATTGTTCGTTCAACTGTTGAAACGCAAAAAAGCCAAAAATCACGTTAATTCACGCATACGCTTCTCGCAATGACACAGAGTAAAGAAGGGGAAATTGTGTGTTCTGTTGTGCAAAAACGGCTTTGCTAGATATTAAATTGATTTACGAAATGATGTTGAAATTAAATCGAATTCTTTAAACTAAATGTATTATTAATATCAAAAGAAATCAATGCACTTGTTTACTTAATTTTACATTTTCACTATTAGCTTAAACAGTTAAAGCACCGCTACATTATCGATCTAAACAATCGAACTACTCTCCCTACGAGTCAAGGCAAAACAACGGTGACCAGAACCTGTTAAGAGGCTAGCAATCGCGATAAAACACTTAACTTTACTTTTAAATATATGGAAGCTGATTTATGCACGTGACAGTATTTTGCAAGAAATAGTGTAAAATTTTACTACACATCAACTTTTATACGAACGATTTTGATTTTGGGTCAATTATATAATATTGAATATTGAACATGCCGTTTGCTACCGATACGAAACTTTATATAATTTCGTATTTCCCATATACCCTATCTAGGTTCAATATACAAACCTGAATGTCTGCACAGATGTTGGTATCACACCAGCTGATGAAATATTCATCTGCGGGGGTAATAAGACTCCCCGACTTCCATGGCCATACTTCACTGCTATTACGTACGGCAACTGAAACATCGATATTGGTTAATACTAAATAATATTGCTAACAGGAAAAACCAAATTAATAACACACGCAATACATTTTACCAGTGTGTACCGATCAAAAATTCAAACATTAATTAATTAATACTAAAAGGAATCGATTATATATAGGTAGTTTGGTTATACAAACTGCCGCAAATTTTCTTCATATTGAGTAAAAAATTGTTTTTAAATTTGTAGAGATGATAATTGTAAAACATAATCATCTGACAATGAGGCTTTCAGGTATCCTTTAATTACAAAAAAAGAGAAGATCGCGGTACCCACTCTGTCTGTCTCTATATCGTGCTATTAGTTTGTAAGTATGAATGAATATTTTTTACTCTTTCTCTAATATATTTAAACCAGCAATTCCTAGTTAGTTAAGTACTATGACGCCACCGTAAGGGGGCGCGGTTCAAACCAGATTTTTAGAGCGATGTTGCTGAATTGATATATATTGATGTACAAACTTCAATGATAGACAACTGTATTAATCAATCACTAATTATGTATAATTCAATGTACCTAACAAGCGTAAATATTGATGAAAACTTTAAAAGTACATTTAATTTGACAAATCCTGACAATTCTATACATGACTGAACAATTTATTTTATTTACATTAGTGTGTCACGCTAGTGAACGTTATTGATGGAAAATCGTAACAACCCGTTGTATTTTATTTTACGCAGCACAAACACAATAGTATTTTAATATTAAGGCTTTTATACCAAAAAACTGCAATTTGGTATTCCAACAACAAACACAAATATAATCTACTAGGAATAAATCTATTATAAATACATTACAAATTCCCTAATGATTAAAACAGCTGCATAAATCAAAAGTAATGTTTGGCTTTTAAGAAAAGTACGTTAAATAGTTAAATAATAGAAATCGCACATAAAATTTTAGACCTATAATTTTAATTCACAACTTCGCCTTGTAAGATCTCGGTCCAATCATAACTCAAAAGATTACTTATAACACCTGAACTAATACAAATTTCATTATATATAGGCCATTCGAAATACATAGGTATACAGTACATGAATATGGATGAAGCAAAATTCAAATTAGAGGTCAATTCGATTATAATGAAAATGCCTTATTGATAATAGGATTACATAATCCATTTCAGCATATATATCGAACTTTCTATGCGGAAATAGAGAAAATAAAAAAAAGTGTGTGGTATTTCGGTAGTGCCAACAAAAGTAAAACTTATGATATTTGGGCCTGTTACTATTTACCTCAACTACTCATATTAGGCACGATTATCTCCAGTATAACGTAATATATGTGTATATTATTTATTTTAGTACGTATTATTAATGCCTACTTAGTTATTGGAAAAGAAAATATTATTTTCTTTTCAAGAGAACATTGTAATACAACTATTCAAGTAAAATGAAGTGACTTTGAAATCCCATAATAAAAAGTGTCAAGTCTTTTGTGAACGCATACATACGAAAAATTAATTCCGAAGCTTAAGAGCTTTCACTGCGGAACCCGATAATCCTTACCCCGAAGCTTCTAAAAGCAAATGCCGATGGAATATCACAATTTGCCTCTGCTCTGAGTTTGCCTTTGAATATTACATTAATGAATATAAGTATAATTAGTGACTAACGGCTAGACAAAAGTTTTCTTCAAATTGCTATTACGCTATTATTTCTTTTGGTATGAGGATTTCTTTTTTTCATTAAATTTTAAATTTTATCGTAATCTCTTTGTGATATTCTGTACAAAATGCTCTAAATTTTATGAACGGACGAAAAAATATATTGATATTTTATACTTAAACAGACATACACCCTTTACTTCCCCTGTTTCTGATTTACAATAACTTCAATAAATGGTTACTCGGGGAAACCAATATTATATAATTGGGAGTGAATGCATTCAACCGAATATATCATTTTCATTTTGCATTCGCTTACAATTGAATGGTGTTAGTCTCCGAACATCTAATTGGAGATCATTCATCTGCAATTTTCTTTGAAACTGTTTAAATTCCCAACGAATTTTTTCCGATAACTTCAAAATGTTTGTGAATGTTTTTCTGATATTTTATTTTTTCACATTTTTATTCTCATAAATGAGGAAATTAAAAGAAAGGACACTTAATGTAAAAATATCAAACCATTGAAATAGTAAAACCTTATATAAGGCTTAGATATTTAGTATGGTGATTTACAACCATATTTCAAGTGGTTCACGAATAGACCACTCTATTTGTGATGTTCTAGCTAGATCGACCAGATCGTGGTTATAGCCCAATCGGTGGAGTCAATTTTTCACCACAAGATCCAGAAATCGAACATATGGATAAAAATTTTTTTACAAGTACCTTAAGGCATGAGGAATGATTTAAAAAAAAGTTTCGGGGTTGATCGATGCCAAATTTAAAAAAAAAATCCGAAAAAAAAAATTTTTCAAAATTTGAAAATATTTCGGAATTGACTGGAGTGAGAGAAAAATAAAAAATATCAGTTTGTAGGGGAAGTTTTTTGCCATAAAAAAGTTCCCCAGTATTTTTTTTGTCCAAGTGTTCGTTTTTCCAGAAAAAAATTCCAAACACATGCAAATATTTTAAATAGCAAATTCGGCGTCGAAACTTGATCTTTAAACGTGTAAAATTCAAATAAAAATGAAATTTTCGATACATTTGATGTATAAACCTTATTAAAGAAGAAAAAATGGAAAATGTTTTATTGAAAAAAATTTTTTGAAAAAAAATTTTTTGAATTGATATTGTTTTGTTAAAATTTTCTAACTCTCCGATATATTTAAGGTTATAGATGATAAATAAATATATAAATTTTTCTATTTCCATATGAATTTATTAAACAATAATGACAAAGGAAATTATTCTAGGTCAGTAACATCCAAGAATTCATTGTCTAGTTCTCGGTCTGAATCATCATCACTCGATTCCTCCGAAAATTTTTACATGTTTCAGAATCACAAGATTTACAGGCTGAAGTACATGTCAATCCAGTTTTCTTGCATGTACACGAATCTTTAATGCATCCAGATTTACATGAGCAAAAAATCATTTTTAGGATACAGTCTGGATACAACGTACACATTCTCTCGAAAATCGGAGCAGCTGCTGTGCCCGGCGCCCGGCTCACCGGAATAATACCGGTTTTCACCTGCATTGTGTTTCTTACCTGGATACTTTTATACCTGCCCACTATATACAAACTACTACTTGAATGCTAGTCTTCCAAATGTGCAAGTATAGAATTTTATTTCAATCAGTTGAGAAAGTAATATACGAGGAAGCATGAAAACGTGGTTTTTCGCTAGTATTTCGGAAAATGGATTACTATTCAATAACTGATTAAATAAAACGGATATAATCTCGGAGATTTTTGATCCTTACATTTGCACAAACATTTTAAAAAAAGATTCACACAAATTGGTCAATTTTTAACGGAGATTCAGAAGCACATAGATATATTTGAGAGTGAAATCTAAATTCCTTAAATTTTTCCCAAAATCATAGAGCTAGTGTTTGTTTATTTTATGACATGCAATATCGACAATTTTTTTTTGTGGAATTATGATCATAATTAACAATCTCCGACATTGGAAAAATTTTTATAGGATTACTTTTTCTTTATTATTATTTTTGGAATTATTTTGGGTCTTTCACTCTTATATATATATATATATATATATATATATATATACATATATATATATATATATATATATATATATATATATATACATATATATATATATATATATATATATATATATATATATATATATATATATATATACGTGCACATTTCCATTGAAATTTTTCATTATAAAGAAAAATAAAAATAACCACAAGAAAGCTGAGAAAAAATACTTTAAAATGCTATATCTCGCTCATTCATAGAGCTTTTCAAAATTACGCAATAATCATCAACGAAGTTGACGCGGGCTCCAAAAACGAGGCCACGCGCGGCGACCTGCGGTTTGACTGCGCGGATCGCATGTCTACTTTGACCAATTTTTTCCGGAAAAACGATAGCTCGAACAAAAAAAATACTAGAAAACTTTTCTATGGCAAAAAACTCCTTCTACAAACTGGTATTTTTTATTTGTCTCTAACTCCAGTCCACTCCGAAATATTTTTAAATTTTGAAAAAAACATTTTTCCGGAATTTTTGGAACGAAGTTCCCTTTCGCGCGTTACGAACAGTTACGACTGACGCTAGGAGCTAGCCAAAAAAAATTCATACCAAAAGTTGTCACGACACTATGACACGACACACGCATGTTTCTCTCTTTCACAGACCAAAAAATAAATAACTCTCTCTCCCTCTCTTTCATAGATAGATATATTACAATTAAAAAGACACTATTTTAAATTAAAAGAAAATGTACATTAAAAAGAAAATACTGTAGAAAAAATAATAATTAACTATCATAGTATTACATTTTATTTCATCCTGTTTTTATAAATTCATAAACATTTTAAAAATAGTTCGCAACTTGACTATTTAGGTACCTACGTCAAATTACCTTAACTGTCAAATATTTTAATTTTAAAATTTTGTATTGAATTGTTAAATCCTGTTTTAAATTATAAAAAGTAATTCTAAAAAGATGTGTTATCTAAAGCTCTGGTATTGTATAAATGGACACTTTTGTTAAAAGAAACGAACTGTTAGGTAAGTAGAGATTTTATACAGACAATAATAAATGCTTATGTATGTATAAACACTCTGTTGTGTTTACAAATTACTAATTCCTTCACTTATTAATCGAAAGGAACTTCGTTCCATCCGGGTGTCCCTTGACACCTCACACTTTTTTTTCAAAATTTGGTATTGATAGACCCCGAAACTTTTCTTTAAATCATTCTTTATGCCTCAAGGTAGGTACTTATAAAAAATTTTTATCCATATGTCCGATTACTGGGTTTCCTGACCTTCATCAACTGGGCTATTAAGCTATTTTTGAACAAGTTTCTTCAAACCTCCGCACCCATTTTGTTAAATGATTAAATCAAGCTTCATTTTTATGCCGTATATTGTAACCATCTGTTTAAATTTAATTATTGAGGAACACCACAAGCTTAGATGTATAAATGGTTAGTATAAATACCAATAATAAATTTTATCAAATAGTGTCACATTTATGTTTTGTGTCAACGTATGAAGAATACCATAAAAAAGTTATTTACAGAAAAATCCACAAATTAATTTATTTGCTTTTGCTGCGTCATTGTATTCAGTGAACAATGAATTATTATTCCTGTTTTAATAAAACCAAATCAAATCCCATGTCTCGAAACGCCAAAGCTGTCTGGAATGAAAAACAAGAAAATATTGTGGAAGTTTTAAAATTGTGATATAAATGTTCGGAAAAATGGTTAAACTAATTAAACGTAGTAAACGAAATATTTGCTAAAATAAATACATAAAAACTGCTTATGTTGTATAGTTGGTAGACGAAATGCTGTTTGATTCAAATTCAGCCTACGACAATTTTTTAAAATCTAATTTATCTTTTGTTAAATTTCTGATTAGCCGTTGTCCTCTTTGTAAAAACTTTTTATAAAGCAAATATGTCAAAAACATAATTTTGCTTTTTTTAATTTGTTGGTTATTATTGTTATGATGTGACATTTTTTTTTTTTTTTAATAAACACCCGTGAAGGTATTTAGTGTATTACAATCTGGTCAACAGTGACCAATGAGCAATTTAATTCTAACGTAATCTAATAGGGTTTGAAACTTAAAACTAAGGTATACTCATCAGCGTTCCTTAGGTTCTGTAGGACGGATCGCACTAAAATTTAACGTGCACACACAAGCTCTGCTTTTGCACTAAAAACACTAAACTAACTCAAACGGCTTCATCCTTTTAAGTCTTCTTTCTAACGCGGTGTTGTCAAGGAGCTGGATAGCTTCGACATTGTCATGTTGATGGAGTCGTTCTTCATGACTCCTGGCTAATTTCTTGATAGTCTGGTCAACAGTGTCCATTTCCAGGTCCTTATGGAGGTCACTATTGCGAATGTACCAAGGGGCATCTACGATGTTCCTTAGTGCTTTGTTTTGAAATCTTTGAATAATTGCTAAGTTGCTTGCCTTGGTGCATCCCCACAGTTGGATACCGTAAGTCCATACAGGTTTGAGTATCTGCTTATAAAACATAAGCTTATTATGTAGAAACAGAGTGGAGTTTCTTCCAATAAGCCAGTACATTTTTCTATATTTTAGCCCCAGTTCTTCTCTTTTCTTTTTAACATGCACTTTCCATCTAAGTTTGGCATCTAAGGTTATACCTAAGTATTTTGCTGTGTTTGAGTGCGGTATAAGGTTATTATTTATTCTGACTGGAATATGTGCTATCCTTTTGTTTGGAAAGTTAATATGAACTGATTTAGTTTCATTAAGTTTAATTTTCCATCTCTTCGTCCAGTCATAGATACTGTTGATAGCTGTTTGTAGCTTGTTGGTTGCTTCTTCATTGCTTTTTCCTACTGCTAGAATGGCAGTGTCGTCGGCGAAAGTGGCTATGGTATTGTTTTCTAACTCTGGAATATCACATGTGTACAGTAAATATAGGACAGGTCCTAAAACACTTCCTTGTGGTACTCCAGCCTTAATTTCTATAAGATCTGAATACGCTTCTTCTTGCTTGATTCTAAAGTATCTTTCTGTTATGTATGAATGGAGGATATCTGAATATTGTTTTGGAAGGAAAAGCTTGAGCTTATGTATTAAGCCTTCATGCCAAACCTTATCAAATGCTTGTGCTACATCAAGAAAGATAGTAGCACAAATTTTTTTCTCTTCTAGCGATTTCTCTATAATGTTGGTTATTCTATGGACTTGGTCGATCGTCGAATGCTTATTTCTAAATCCAAACTGGTGATTAGGAATAATTTTTCTTTCTTCTATGAGTGGTTTAAGTCTTTTAAGCAAGAGTTTCTCAAACAGTTTCGACATAACAGGCAGTAATGAGATCGGTCTGTATGACGATGCTTCATGTGGTGGTTTCCCTGGCTTGGGTACCATGATAACCTCCGCAACTTTCCAAAGGCTGGGTACATACTTCATTCTGAAAGCGGCATTTATTAGGTTGGTTAATTTAACTATTGCTTTTTTAGGTAATTGTTTTAATATTTCTCCGGTAATTAGATCAAAACCTGGAGCCTTTTTGGGGTTGATATTTTCTTTTATTGCTGTAATTATCTCTTTGGGAGAGGTTAACTCTATTTCTTGATCAATCTGTTGATGTTTTTCCAGATTGGGTACTTCATCTCCATCTTCATGTGGTTGAAAGATTTTTTGTAGGTGATTTGCGAATCTTGTTGCTTTTTGTGCATTGCTTCTAGCCCATTTACGATCTTCCAATCTGACAGGTGGGATTTGGCTTATAGGTCTTTTCAACCTCTTAGTTGCTTTCCACAGTGAGTAGTCAGTACTGCTGTCGTCTGTTAATTCTCTTAGGTAAATATTAATCGATTCTTCTTTAATTTGTTGTATTTCTCTTTTAAGTCTTTGGCTAGCATTATTGAGAACATTTTTATCTTGAGGGGATCTAGTTTGTTGCCATTTTCTTCTAAGTTTTCTTTTTTCAGAGATTAGTTTCCTTATTTCTCTGGGGTGACATAACATTATTATTTTACAACTACAAAGGGAGCTTGCATTTTACTTTTTTAAACTAACAAGTAGAAATTTTTACGGTTGGATATTTTTGTTACTGATATCAAAAAACAGATCTCTCTGTAGGTGGAAAGTATCAAAGGATTTTATAGACGAAGACATTTGTTACTTTTCTGTCTAAAATGGTAAGTATCTCAAATTATTCGCTTTTCAACCAGCTTGTACTGCATCAAACAATATATAATTAAATATATATATGTAGTTGAATCGAGTTGAGTAAAGTAAACAACGCTTTGTCCGAAGAAATGCATTATTGAAGAGATTTTAAAAGGACAAGAAAATCAAGCTTTTAGCTCAGATCTATATTATTTTTTTATAGCTGATTACTTATCTGGTTATAAAATAACTGTTACCGCTTCTTTCTTTTATATCATTTTATTTTTATAACATTTTTTTATCAGCTTTTTGTCTAAAACAACTTATCACGTAACTTTGTGATTCCGTACTCTCCAACAATCTTGACGCAAAAACTCTTAATTAAGCTTTTAATATCGCGCAATACGGTGAGCTTATAGACTCACACACAAAAATGTTGCATAATTTATTTTGCAATCTTAATTTATTTGTATTTTATTATTTACACATAATTTTTTATGTTTACGTAAAACCGTCCTAAAAAATTGTTACTATCTTATTGTATTTTATTTAAAGCACCAATAATCACTTTAAAATCAAAGAATAATTAATTATCCTCTGGGGATGAAATTTAAATAGACTAAATGATAGGACGTTCGAAGCCCTGGTTGTAATTTCCGCTAAGCCTCTCCTATAATTACTGATGTTATGTATTCAACCTAATTGCTACGAGCCATGGAAATGTTTCTTTCATCAAAAACGCATTCCTCGCACATATGCTCTCTTCTGGTTAATTATTGTCACATAAATCTGAATTTTCCAGAACCCTAACCAAATCGATATTGCGTCAGTTAATACCACATCACACTTCGAAAAAAAAAGAGTTCAACCAATTTAGAAATTGCGACAACCGTTAACGGAACTTCGGGATTAGGTCCAGTTAATGAAATTCTTTTACTACACGCAAAACAGAATAGTCAAATAAAAATAAAATTTTGTACTCATGTTAGAATGATTAGTAATTAATTATCGCACAGGGAAAAGTCAAGTGATTTTATACTGTTTCACCACAAACGACTTTACACTATTTCTTCTGATTATAACTTTTAAACCGAAAAAAATTCTCACCATTTATAACGTCTTCAGAAAAAGAACTTTAATTTGACACCTTACTTGTGTCTCTAGCCCTTCGAATAACGGAGATGTGTTTATAGAGACACAGACAGACGGACGGACAAATGGACAGATAGACAGACAAAACGATTCAAACTTTGTCGAAAGTATGGCAGAGACGACATTTCTCTGATTTAGGGCAGAAGCAGTAAAGGTTTGAAGTTCTAGAATCAGGTTTTGGGTACAGTGGTTTGCTCTGAATCCATGTTGGAAATGGGGCATTATAGAGTTGGTGTCTACAAACTTCCTCCTTTGGTCTCAACGGCTAGTCTAGAGTATTTAGAAGTTAATAAACTGTAAAAAATTAATAATAACTTTATCCATAATTTTAAAATAAAATGATTAATTACCTTACATATGATAATAAACCTGGAAAGATATTGCATTTTGGGAATAATTTACTAAAAGATATTTTAATTACAAAACTCTTCAACCATAATTCGAAAACTTTATATAATCCAATACAACGTAAAATGAATATTCAAAAATTTAAAAACCACCTACCACCATTTAAATCGATACATAATGTATGATTAATTGAAAGCTTGCTAACCCCAATTTCAAAATAAACATTGAAAGCTATTCCGGGAACAGTTAAAATTCTTAAATAGATTGTCCCTTTGAAAACATTGCATGAGAGATTAATAATTAAAAAGTGTGGAATCGGCCTAGGTAATAAGCTTGGTCGATAAAATAATGATTGTAATTTCATTTCAAAACACAAAGGAAACTTGTTTTAAATCAATAGGATTTTGAAATATTTATTAAAATAATCTACACAGCAAATAGTCTAAATCCCTACTAATATTACAAACGTGAATGTAAGTTTGTTTGTTACGCTTTCACGCGAAAACTACTCAACCGATCATCATGAAACTTTGTACACATATTTTTGGAGGTATTAGAACTACATAGGATACTTTTTATTAAAGAAAAATATTTTTTATGAAAACTAAAAAAATTGTTTGTCAAAAAATCTCAAAAACTAGCTTTTTCAACGCCATCTAGCGGTTTAGTAATGAAGTTCCAACCCTGAGTGGGCCACCGTAAGGTGGCGCAGTTAATATCTTCTTATAAATTTAAACTAGCAATTACGACTTATAAAGTACTAGGGCGCCACCGTAAGGTGGAGCAGTTTATATCACATATATTTAAACGAACAATTCTTACTTAAGGTTTATGACGCCACCGGAAGGTGGCGCAGTTTATATCTCACATATTTCAACAAATTCTTGCTAAATTAAATAATATGACGTAAGGGTCGTAAGGTGTCGCAGTTGCTAATATATTTAATCGATAAATTACAAAATATAATCAAAAAATAGTATGAACCTGATAACTTACGAGAAAATATGATAAAAACGATAAAATCAAAAAAAAAATCGTAAAAATTTGAAAAAACCAAAAAAGACATTAGTTTTATGCGGTACGAAGTCCGCCGGGTCAGCTACTTATAGAATATACGAGGTCTGGCTATTAAATAACGATACTGCGCGCCTAGAGGGGTATGGAAAAAACTAGTAATGCATTGGGTATCTAAAAGTCTTCTCAATGCACGTACGAAACCACGTTCTTGTCACTATTATAGTATTTGTGCAGTAGCGGTTTGAAATGAACGTGTTTTCTTCTCGTGCCGAAAACCATCAGGAGCAACGGATCAATCTTAAATTTCTGGTTAAATTGAAAAAAAAAGGGTGTGGCAGTCAGTGGGACTGCCGGCAGAAGTTATACTTCTATGCAAGCACCCGGACTCATAAATTTTTATGCGAATGATTTAGAAAAATAATTATATGATATTCGTGTTCAGCGACCTCAAAAACCTCCTAGTACCGAGTACACACTCATTTTGTATCAAATTTGCATAAAATTTTCTGGAGACGAGGTCCGTCTTAAGTACCAGGTGTTTCGGACACCATCGCCATTATCATATTCGTATTCAGCGACCCAAAAAACAGCCGAGTGTAATTTTGTACAGAATTTACATAAAACACCAGGAGAAGAGGTAAATACTCTAGGCACCAAGTGCCTCGAGGACTTTCGACATCATGATATTCGTGTTCAGCGACCCCAAAAACTCCGAGTACATAAATTGAACCCATTTGGAATACTTACCGAGTTTTCATTAAAAAAGAATAAAAAATGGGCGTTAAGATGTTTTATTTTTTTGCATAAAAACGAAGCCTCATACGACAAAAAGATAAGAGGGATATTTTGGCACAAATTAAACGAGGATTTCCAAAATGATTTTTAGTTTGAAATATCTCAGTGGCGTACCATTTTTTCTTTCAAAAACATTGAGATCATTACCCGTATGCGCGCCAATGATGATTATAAAATTTTTAATTGGATGTCAACCAATTCGTAATAACTACCTCTTAACAACCACCAAATTTCATTTGAATATATTTACCGGTTTCAGAGCAATACATAAATAGTTAGTTTTTAAGAAAAACTTTAACACCGTATCTCGGAAACGAAGAATTTGCGGACAAATGTTATACAGCAAACTGTCATTATTGGAACGAAGTTCCCTTTCGCGCGTTACGAACAGTTACGACTGACGCTAGGAGCTAGCCAAAAAAAATTCATACCAAAAGTTGTCACGACACTTTGACACGACACACGCATGTTTCTCTCTCTCACAGAACAAAAAATAAATAACTCTCTCTCCCTCTCTCTCATAGATAGATATATTACAATTAAAAAGACACTATTTTAAATTAAAAGAAAATACTGTAGAAAAAATAATAATTAGCTATAATAGTATTACATTTTATTTCATCCTGTTTTTATAAATTAATAAATTCATAAACATTTTAAAAATAGTTCGTAACTTGACTATTTAGGTACCTACGTCAAATTACCTTAACTGTCAGTTACTGTCAAATATTTTAATTTTAAAATTTTGTATTGAATTGTTAATTCCTGTTTTAAATTATAAAAAGTAATTCTAAAAAGATGTGTTATCTAAAGCTCTGGTATTGTATAAATGGACACTTTTGTTAAAAGAAACGAACTGTTAGGTAAGTAGAGATTTTATACAGACAATAATAAATGCTTATGTATGTATAAACACTCTGTTGTGTTTACAAATTACTAATTCCTTCACTAATTAATCGAAAGGAACTTCGTTCCATCCGGGTGTCCCTTGATACCTCACACTTTTTTTTCATGCAGAATCACCCCCTGAAGTTTTTCGCACTTATTCACTAACACCCTGTATATATATATATATATATATATATATATATATATATATATATATATATATATATATATATATATTTTAGCATTAAAGTACCAATAGTATATTAACTTTAAGAAACGTTTTGTTTGAAGTAAGTGCAAAATTTGCATCATAGCTAGTCTACATGTAGACTAAAAACAATCCCTTTTTTCCGTGTCAGTTTCGATTGATGGTAGGAAATTCTTGTTTTCTCATGTACCTAATCTAAACGATCGATTAGTGCCGTGTAGACTCAATAAATATCAGAAATCTATTCAATGTTAAGATTGGAATGTTTGGTATTCAATTAAAGTTGTTCGATGTCATTGAAGTGTCGAGATTTGTCTTTAACTTATGTTTCTCCCCTTGTGAAACGAGATCTGTCAATGCGGTTCACCATTCCGTTTCCGCTCCCAGTGCTGTTAGACTACTCACACAATGCTTTATGCTTTCATGTAGAAGAAATTATCGCTCTATTCCACTAGAGAAAAGTGTAACAAAGATTTTTATAAAATTTGTACTGTTCATTTAGAGATAACTTCTTGTAACATTTCTCTTTTTAATTAAATTTTCTTGGAAAGTCATTTTGTAGTATATGGGAATGTTTGCTTGCTAACTGTGCACAGTGAGACTATTTTCCAGTAAACACAAAACTGCCGACTGATTGTCGAAACGTTGGTTTACAGTCGGCGTCGGGTTTATTTCAACTTAACATTAAACGCAAATAATTAATTCTCTCGATGTTGGTATCTCGTTTGCTTGTCAGCATAGACATAGACTGTTATTGCCGATGATTTCAAACACAATAACGCCTTTGCGAGATATAGTTTGATGATTTCAAACTTCTGTGCTATTGTTGATTGTAAAATAAGAGTTAAAGTTCGCTACTGTTACTTATAGAACCACACAAAAAAATATATAGTGCAGTACATAAATGACTCCAAACAAACGAACACTAATAAAATAAACTCCATAAAAAATAAATACAATTATACAGACAAATCTTACTAACTAAATATATGGTGGCAAATTACACTTATAAATGAGTAGATGTCAATAATCACAAAGGCACAAGACCCAATGAATTCTGACTAAAGACATTCCTTACAGATAACCTTAAACCTCAACGACATTTTTTTATATTTAATTTTATATTTCGTGGAAATAAAATTTTTAGACGGAAATTAGGATAATGTAGAACCCACATTAATATGCTTTAAGATTATACTTTTGAATCTTTGATTTGGAGAGCTGAGTTCGTTGTTGATTATTCAAGTTTACTGAATTTTTAATTGGAATACAGTTAAAGGTATACTTTTGATGTGTATACCCTAAATCACTAAAAGTAAATGTTTACAATCAGCGGAGTTTTTCGCTTTGTTAGACATGATAACAAATGTTTTCTGTTGTAAAAAGAATCCGGATAGTAACTCGTATGTTTGGATATGATCTTACGCTTATAAGCAAAGTTGAGAGTGTTTACTTTGCCACTGGTACAACAATTTACTAGTTCAATTTCCTCTCGAAGAAACCATATAGCCTATCTCGACTCAAAGAAAACATAAAGTGTTTGTGTTTGAATATTATTACTTGTCGGATTTCCCTTTCACCTTTATATTCGTTCTAAAGCTATACAAAATGGCATATTCACAGTGTTAAAACTCCACAAGATGTATGTTTTCAAATTTACGTTTCGCTAAAATAATAATATTTAAAATCACTTAATAGATATAAATGTAATACTTAAAAAGTCTTATAAATACTAAGTTGTGAAAGTTTAGAGTCTAAATAAAACAGCCTAAGTAAGTAAAATAAATTTGTTACATACCTATATAATAAGCTAATTTCACCTTTAGTTTGCTGACCGACTGAGAACAACACAAAGAACATTATAAAGGATTATGATGGAAATTTGTAAACTCCCAGGATCGTGGTAACTCTTTGGATACCGAGAATGCATGCACGCAGCATTGTGAAACTAAAGAGACGTTTAATAGATAATATAAAGAAAAGAGCAGGCAAGAGATGGTGACAAACAGCGCAAAACAGAAAAATTCATTACGGTCCTATAAACTATTATTATCTTCAAATTTAAATCCTTTAACTTATCAAAGTAATATATATGGATTTGACCGTCAACACAGTGTTCCCTAAAGTCGTCATTTGAAACACCTTTAAATTCTCGCTCTCCAAATTTATTTTGACTCGAAGGCATTCAATTAAAGAATTGTAATTAGCACACCTTCCTTTTCAAGCTTAGCTGCAATTCCCATGATTAAAAAGAATTGCTCGGAACGTTTGAAATTTGATAATTACGAGTATTTGTCTATCTCCATTTTAAAAGTGAAGATTCTTATAAGAAATTCACTAACGAAGAATATTGATTAACTTACTAATTAAAAGTTTATTTTTCTAATAGATAAATGATACAGATAGGTAAATTTGCACCTAGCAATTTTCAATTACTTATTTCCATTTTCTCGTTATATTTACTACAATTGTAATTTTTATGAAGATATTTTAACTTGGTTTCAAATAATCATTATTAAACGAATTACTAATTAATATTAAAATCACTTTACGGTCCACTTCGTTTGTTTCTGTATATTCCCATTTTAATTTATTTTCATTTAAGGTATGCTCTGGTTAATCTAATTTAGCTAGATTAATTATGATTTAGCTATATGAGCTTGGCGACCTTTTCATCTATCTTATCGGTTTAAATTAGAAATAAGATAATCTCTGTCATGCTTGTGGTTTTACCCTACTTCTAGGTGTAGCGTCCTAATTCATATAAATCCTTTGTCACCCAATATTGCAAATGCTTGTTGTTCCTTTATACTAAATTTAATAACACGAGAGCTACCCTAGTTTAGGCGTAATCTATATATATATAAAAATGAATGTTTGTCTGTATGTCTGTATGTCTGTATATCTGTATGTCTGTATGTACTCAATGAACTCAAAAACTACTGGACCGATTGTCATCAAAATTAGTATGTAGATATATGTATTTTTCTACGGAGAAGGTTTGTATGGTATGCTCATTGATGCCACTCGCCACCTGGTGGCGCTGCAGAGTAGCAACTTCTGTCCCGTTCAACCGATTGTCATGAAAATTGGTATGTATATGTATTTTTCCACGTAGAAGGTTTGTATGATATGCTCATTGATGCCACTCGCCACCAGGTGGCGCTGCAGAGTAGCAACTTCTGCCCCGTTTAACCGATTGTCATGAAAATTGGTATGTATATGTATTTTTCCACAGAGAAAGTTTGTATGCTATGCTCATTGATGCCACTCGCCACCAGGTGGTGCTGCAGAGTAGCAACTTCTGCCCCGTTCAACCGATTGTCATGAAAATAGGTATGATGATGTATTTTTAATGGGTAAGATGAATATGATATTCGTATTAATTGAAGTTACCACCAGATGCCGCTTCCATGTATCAAATTCAATACTGATTAATAAATATCTATACGAATTCGTATAAATATAAGTTCGAAAAATATATTTTTGGTGCGATAAGGAAAACAAAACTATAAACTTTCTTTCTTTCTCTATCTCTTCTCCTCTTTTATTTATGTTTACTTACGTGACAGAATTATAAAGTAATCTGTCAAACACAATGTAATACGTCACTATGATATTCCAAAACATTAGCTCAGATTGTTTTTTGTATATCTATCTCTTTTCAATGTACTGATACCTTATATGTGTTTCTGTCTCTCTCTTACTCACACCATTACATATGTAATGATTTTTGCCATTTGACCCCACACAAATGCAGTGCATAAATAGAAGTATAACTTCAAAAATAGTAAGCATTGTTATTGATTTAAAAACTTAAATGCAACGTATGACTTGAAAATTTTATCTTTTATTCTGGACGAGATTGTGATTCATTTCTCTCAGTTTTTCGTAAATTTGCTGTCTTAATTATTTGTCATCGTGGGCTTCCTAGTTTCCATAATAGATTTTAAGACAGTTAACCCCAAAAAACCTCTATTGGCGAGCCTGTGGTATACCGAGGCATATCACTGTTATCGGTGTTTTCAAAAATTTATGAAAAGGCATTTCAAACACGCCTTCTTTCTTTTATTAACAAGCATAATATTATAGAGGGATCTCAATTCGGGTTTCGTGAAGGTATGAGCGTGCAAGATGCACTGTTAGGGATATGTAATCATATTCTATCGAATTTTGATAAAGGTAATAAAATTGTATGTTTGTTTTTTGACTTAGCTCGGGCTTTCGAAACTGTGAATCATCCAATACTACTGGAGAAACTTTACTATAGTGGTGTAAGAGGAACTGCGTTAAATTGGATTAAAACCTTTTTGTCGAATAGGTTTCAAAAAATTAGGGTCAATATGAATATGAAAACAGTATTGTCCTCGGAAGGAAGTGTCTTGTCAGGAGTCCCGCAGGGAAGTATCATTGGCCCTCTGTTATTTTTGATTTTCGTTAATGATTTAAATCGTCAGATAAATTGACTCTTACAAAGTGTTGCTCAAAATGCATTAGCACAACCTACGCCCTCTCCTATGCCAGTTCCAAGACAAAAAGGATACATCGGAAATAACGTTGATAAGAACTATTGTCCCAGTCCAATATCATTGCATGATAAATCAGTGCCACTTGCAGTATCAGTTTCATTATTCTGTTATGTCAATCAAGTCGCTGACGATACCTCCGTTGTAGTGGGTTCTGATAATTTTTATTGTTTAGTAGATAAAGCCAACTGTGCTGTAAAAACCATGACTGACTACTGTGTAAATAATGCATTGATCTTAAATGGATCAAAGACCAATGTGGTAACTTTCGCACCTTCTGCAATGCAGGTGAGTCCATTAGTGAAGCTGGACAATAGATCAGTTGTGGTTAGTCACTCTACTAAATTATTAGGTGTTTACTTGTTCTCCAATTTGTCTTGGAGCTGTCAAGTTGATTACATAGTAGCAAAATTGTCTGTGCATTGTTATGTCCTATGGCAACTTAGGAATTTTGTCTCTCTGGATATTCTAAAATTGTACTATTTTGCTCATGTACAGTCAATTTTGCAGTATTGCTTGCATCTCCAATTTGTTTAAACATTGCCTTACCACCACTTATTTTTCATGGGACAATAAGATTTACGAACAGATCGAAGGAGTAGCAATGGAAAGCCCTCTCAGCCCGGTAATAGCAAATTTCTTTATGGAAAAGTTCGAACAACTGGCGTTGGACAGTGCCCCATACAAGCCAAAAGTTTGGTATAGATATGTAGATGACACATTTGTAATTTGGAGCCATGGGCAGGATAGATTGCAAGAATTTCTGACACACATTAACAGCATCCATGAAAAGATACAGTTTACGATGGAAATCGAAGACAACAACAAGCTGGCGTTCCTTGATGTGTAATTATCACGAAAAGGAAGATCATTAAGCCACACAGTGTACAGAAAACCTACACATACGGATCGTTATTTACATAGGGATTCCAACCACCACCCATGTCAGAAATATGGTGTCATCAAAACCTTAGCAGAAAGGGCAAGAAGAATTTGCGAACCCGAGGCACTAAACGCAGAGCTAACTCATATTCATGATGCTTTAAGGGCCAATGGTTATTCAGAACGGGAAATCAAAAGATCGATTGGACCAACAAATCGTAGACCCAAGGAAAATGAGCAAATCCAACCAGTGGCAAAAGCATTTCTGCCTTTTATTCTGGGAGTGACAGACAGAATTGGTCGATTGCTAAGAAAGAAAAATGTGAAAACTATTTTCAAACCAACAAGAAAAATCAAAGAATGTCTTCGATCGGCAAAAGACAGAAGAGATCCACTGTCGGCTTCGGGAATTTACCGCATTCCGTGCACATGTGGAAGCGTGTACATAGGAACCACCAAACGCTCGATCAACACCAGGATTAAAGAGCACAAGGCCAATTGCCGTCTGGGGCAGACAGACAAATCCGCCGTAGCGGAACATACCCTCACTATGGACCATCGGATTAAGTTTGAGGAGACCCAAGTCCTTGCTACTACATCAGCATACCATTCCAGACTCTATAGAGAAGCCATAGAGATAGAAAAGCACCCGAACAACTTTAATAAAAAAGAAGAAGCAGTCAAGATTAACAAAACATGGGTCCCGATAATAAAGGGTGCGAAAACTCTACCCTTAACGAACAACACCGACCAGAACCGATTGGAATCGAAAGCAACTGAGGCCCCGCCCACTTCCTTCCCGACGTATAAATACGGACTCCGATCACGCAAAGTTTATTAGTTCGCAGACTGTCAACCAGGAAGCAACTTCTGAAGATGCCAACCGCTCGTGTTGGCGAAACGTCAAGTCGAAATGACAATCGACGCCGGCCTAACAGCCCAAAAACCATTGATACATTAGACAATGGCCGCGAAAGCCTTTCACAGTTTATTGCTTAGTTTGTTGGGGAAATTGCTCACGAATAGAAGAGGTGCTTATCCTTCAGAAAAAGATTATTCGGACTATGACGTTTAGAAGGCGCTTGGATTCCTGTAGGCCAATTTTTCGAGAATTAAATATTTTAACTGTGATTTCGTTGTACTTACATTTTAAATTGTGTTGTTTACGTAAAGTCCCACAAGAACAGTTTTGTATGTAGGAATGATATTTCTTTGGCAAGTGGGTACAGTTTGCGACATGGATATGACTTGGTGACTCCAGTTAGTCACTTGGCAGTGGTAAGGAGGGGTCCGTTTGCCACATGCGTTCGTTTGTTTAACAAGTTACCAAGTCATGTCAAGGAAGCTAATATGTATGTCTTTAAAAAGTCTGTTAGGAATTTACTTTTGAAGAGAACTTTTTACTCGTTAGATGAGTACCTGCAGGCATCTTTTTAACTGTGTATGTTTATATGTATATTTCTTCTTAATTATTGTATTTTGACGTATTTCTATACTCGATGAGTCGAATGAAATAAAGAATTTATTATTATTGTGGTATTTTTGTACTTACGTCTCTTTCGATATTTAAATATATTCCTCTTCAATTCGAACGTTATCGTACTCTTATAAGATCTTTATTAATGAGCTAGTCTCTTCATTAATATTCCACCTAATTTTCTAATTTATACATCTTAAAGCAAAAACTTTAAATTAAAATAATCTCATCTTACAGTTAACAAACTAAATAAAGTTTCCAAAAGCTAGTTGATATTATTTTGTTTTTGTTAGAAATAAATCAAATGACTTTTGTTTCAAAACTTCTAGGAGATACGTTATTAAAAATTATACACGTATTTATGTACCTATTTTTAGATAAAAAAATAATTCTATTAGTAGTTCGTATGGAAATAAATTTACCTATTAATATTTAACAACATAATCCAGAGAAACTAACATTTATTATTTAGTAAAAGTAGTTTAAAGTGAATTATTTCCTGGAAAACTTCGTGACCTCATCAAAATTTTCACGATTCACCACTTTTAGCTAGTACAAAATTCGCTGTGCAGAAATTACTCCCAAGCGATAGACTTTTATTGGTCCTATGAATATTCATAATATTTTCGATGTCACTGCAAATGATTTTCTTATTTTGCTGCTAGATCTTTTATTTGGATTGTCTTTAGAATGATGCGCTTGTATGCCGTAATGTGAGTTTTTCATGCCTCGCATATAGTTTAATAGTGCTTTTATTACAGACGCTGACGTGTAGGCATGGTGAAATTCCAAGTCTAGATATATGAGAACTTCTTCAGTGAAAATTTTCGCATCGGTCAGAAGGAATTTTATGCCCAAGACACATATATAAAGCTATATTTTATAGTATTTTCAGCACAACGTCTTTAAAATGATGTTTTATATTAAGAATTGTACACTAGTTAGTTTTTGACAGAAATCATTTCAGATTTTTTTTTAATTACTTGCTTATAATTCTACAGAAAAGATTAAAATAAGCCTGTTGAAGGGATTTCCCAAAATTATGAGGTGATTACAGTCGTTAGAGTAGGTATTATAAAGTTGAATTTTAATGACAACATTTACGTATTTATTGTATAAATTTAAATAATTATTGGTCGTTAAAATGAATATCTACCACAAAAAATACAACTATTAACCTGATAAAAGTAAAAATTCTTTAAGCTACCTCGTGTTGTATTATTCATTCGATTCCGTCAACAAGAATCCAGACAGTAGTTTTAAAAGCTGGATCTTATCCAGTTGTCTGGGAACAAAAAATTACTGCAACATGATAATGCGGTTTTTCTGGATATTCAATCGACACAATAAAAGTAGATTATTCCATGAAAACGGTTTATAGCGGCGAAAAGGATTCATGTAGGCTATATGAGGTTTATCTGCCAAGTCTGTAAATTCCAACTGCTATTATTATTAAGTTGTTTACAACAAGCAACTAGAGACTTTTCTAAAAAATCATGAAATAATTAAAATATATAAAAATCTTGACAGAAATGAAATTTTACTATTGTAAAGGGTGTTCCAATTTGAGGTTAATTTTTAAATTTTTAATAAAATACACAAATTATTTGAGAATTATCAAATCTTTTATTTCAAATGATAGTACAATTGTTCCGGTTTAGTAATGAAAAACAATATCTTGTAAGTGACCACCTGCTGCTGTACGACAAGCTTCTAATCTTTTGTCAAAATTTTCGATAACATTCTGGCATACTTAACTGCGGTTGAATTGCTTGAATACAGTCAATAATGTTCTCCTTTAGGTCATCAATTGTTTGTGGATCGTTGGCATAGACCTTTTCTTTCAAATAGCCCCATAGGAAAAAATCTAGAGGTGTTAGATCGCAAGATCTAGGTGGCCAATTAATGTTTCCTCTTCGAGCAATTATTCGATTACCAAATTTCTGTTTCAAAAGATCGATTGTTTCTGTTGCTGAATGAGATGTTGCACCGTCCTGTTAAAACCACATATTCTGCACATCAATATGGTCCAATTCATCCCACAAAAAATTATTAATCATCGTTCGATATCGATCACCATTCACAGTAACAGCCTGTCCAGCTTCATTCTCAAAAAAATATGGACCAATTACTCCACCAGACCAAAAACCACACCAAACAGTTACTTTTTGTGGATGCATCGGTTTTTCCATTATTTCTCGTGGATTTTCTTCGCCCCAGATCCGACAATTTTGCTTGTTAACAAATCCACCCAATTGAAAATGTGCTTCATCGCAGAAGATAATTTTGTTGAAAAAATTCACATTTTCAAGTTTCTGTTGTATGGCCCAATTAACGAACTGACGACGTAAACCAAAGTCTGCTGGCTTTATTTCTTGCGTTATCTGAATCTTGTAAGCCTTTAAATGAAGATCTTTGTGCAAAATTCTGAATAAAGTGGTTTTTGGAATGATCAATTGCTGTGAACGATGACGAATTGATGTTATTGGTTGTTCAACAACACTAGCACCAACAGCTGCAATATTTTGTTCTGAACGTCCACTACGATGATATGTTTTGCTTTTTTCATCTTTTACCGAACCAGTTTCCAAAATTTTTGAACAGTTTTTCCAATGGTAACATTTGACGGACAATTTTCTCTTCCATATTCTGTACGAAATTTTCTTCCAACTTCTGCACAACTTTCACCGCATTTAAAATATTTTTTAAGAATAAACACGCGTTGCTCAATCCTATATCTCTCCATTTTTAATTACCGGAATATTTCTACTTGTCATCTGTCAAATAACATATGATATTCTAGTATAAACAATATAAATGGCGGCAAATTTAAAAATTAACCTCAAATTGGAACACCCATTAGATTAACTCATCCGAGAAATTTAGAACAAATAGAATTAAAATTTCACCGGATATAGTTCTCTTCAACAATTGCCTGGTTTCTTGTAAGGTATATTATCTTTTCTTAAGACATAATTACATAGTTTAGTTTAACTTAACACGTTTGTCTTTGTAAATACATGAATTACAAAGTGATTTTATTCTTTTAATTTAATTTCTGTTCCAATATATTGGTAACATAAAATTGGCCCTTCTAAAAACACTTTGGCAACCCCTTATTTAGATTCAAACTATTTATTTGCTACTATAAAAAGCTACTAAATCAGTTTTATCACTTGTTTTTCTTTGGCCCTATTCATATTTTAGAAAAATTTGAATATATTTGTTGGAATACATTATTCCACTCCAAAAAACCGAGTAAATTTCCGAATGCTCATGTAATAATTTGTGAAGCAAATTATTAGGTCTGTGAGTCTATCTACAGTGAATGTAACTGGAAGACTTTACGGAGCTATAACAAGAGAATATATAATTCATTGTAATTTTGATCATTGAATTGGGTTAGAATTTGATTTTTTCAAATAACTAGTATTCAATAATTATTTCAATTATAAAACGGATAGAAGCAGAACTCATCAAGTTTACGGTCTCAAATGTATTATATTAATAAATAAATAAATAAATAAATAAATAAATAAATAAATAAATAAATAAATAAATAAATAAATAAATAAGTAAATAAATAAATAAATAAATAAATAAATAAATAAATAAATAAATAAATAAATAAATAAATAAATAAATAAATAAATAAATAAATAAATAAATAAATAAATAAATAAATAAATAAATAAATAAATAAATAAATAAATAAATAAATAAATAAATAAATAAATAAATAAATAAATAAATAAATAAATAAATAAATAAATAAATAAATAAATAAAAAAAAGTATGAGGTGTCAAGGGACACCCGGATGGAACGAAGTTCCTTTCGATTAATTAGTGAAGGAATTAGTAATTTGTAAACACAACAGAGTGTTTATACATACATAAGCATTTATTATTGTCTGTATAAAATCTCTACTTACCTAACAGTTCGTTTCTTTTAACAAAAGTGTCCATTTATACAATACCAGAGCTTTAGATAACACATCTTTTAAGAATTACTTTTTATAATTTAAAACAGGAATTAACAATTCAATACAAAATTTTAAAATTAAAATATTTGACAGTAACTGACAGTTAAGGTAATTTGACGTAGGTACCTAAATAGTCAAGTTACGAACTATTTTTAAAATGTTTATGAATTTATTAATTTATAAAAACAGGATGAAATAAAATGTAATACTATTATAGTTAATTATTATTTTTTCTATAGTATTTTCTTTTTAATGTACATTTTCTTTTAATTTAAAATAGTGTCTTTTTAATTGTAATATATCTATCTATGAGAGAGAGGGAGAGAGAGTTATTTATTTTTTGGTCTGTGAGAGAAAGAAACATGCGTGTGTCGTGTCATAGTGTCGTGACAACTTTTGGTATGAATTTTTTTTGGCTAGCTCCTAGCGTCTGTCGTAACTGTTCGTAACGCGCGAAAGGGAACTTCGTTCCAATAATATATTTACTCTGAAAAAGCACCAAATTGGATTTTTATTCACACTGAGGTAAATTTTGAACAATACGAGGGTTGTTACTTATATTTTGAGCCTTGGCAACAGTAAAAGTTTCAGACCCCATCTAAGGTTGGCATTCAAAAGTTTTTAGAACATTAATTTGAACACGATTTATTTTGGAACGAAGTTCCCTTTCGCGCGTTACGAACAGTTACGACTGACGCTAGGAGCTAGCCAAAAAAAATTCATACCAAAAGTTGTCACGACACTATGACACGACACACGCATGTTTCTCTCTCTCACAGACCAAAAAATAAATAACTCTCTCTTCCTCTCTCTCATAGATAGATATATTACAATGGATAGAAAAGTGTGACGTCAGCTATGGGAGGAGCTTACAAATCTTTCTAAACAAAACACAAAACTACAAAACATATTTGCATTGAAAATGCCATAAAAGATTTTTCTATTACTTGTAGTGGTTTCTAATCAAAAATCTTAACGTTTTCCGGACACTTTTCATACGACCTATTGTATCCAATTTGTGATAGTGAATAAACATTGAAAGTTAGTGTAAGTGTTTAAATTTTATATGCATTTTAGTGGAATTGAGGTTATGTTTTGTTTCAAAGTTTATAAATTTTATTATGGTAATCTTGTAATTAATTATGTATTCTTTAACTATTAAATAGTATTCTGTTGCAGTAAAAATGGTGATGTGTTTCGTCCCCAATTGCAAACATTATAGCGAGCAGAAAAACTGCAATTTTTTTACTTTTTTTTCTATTTTGCTTTGAACAGTGTAGTAGTGTCGCGACTTTGTTAAGTTTATACAGGTTTTTTGTAGATAATAAATGTTAAAATAATAGAAAATAAAAACAATAATGTATCCTGACAATGTTTCTGCACAAGTTCCGGATATTGTTGATAGAGTTAGGTAAGTAGAGATTTTATACAGACGATAATAAATGCTTATGTATATACAAACTCTCTGTTGTGTTTACAAATTACAATTCCTTCACTAATTAATCGAAAGGAACTTCGTTCCATCCGGGTGTCCTTTGACACCTCTCACTTTTTTTTGTTTACTGTAACTTGAAAATTTTGTGTCAACAAAAAGTGGAACGTGAAAATTTTTTACGACTTTCGACGTAGGTTATCAAGACAGGGGTGCATGGACCAACTTAGTTCCACTGTCGCAAAAGAAGGAACTAAACCTTATTATGACATCTTTAAATGAATGAAATTCGGAATCGGGAATAGTACAACCTGTTAGGAAAACACTCCAGGCCAAAGACAAGCAGAAACAGATTCTGTGAGTATTCTAATGAAATGGTTGAACATAGTTTCTATAAGTGCAGAGAAGTTGTTCAAAAACGACATAAATATCTAGGTCAGGTCTTTTTAGAGCCTCATCAAGTTACAAATGAAAGTTCTAAGGAGATACAACACTCATATGAGTGCTTTTACCAGAGTAAAAACATTCATGAAGAAAACCATAGAAACTTTAATCATGGTGTAAGTTGTATCGATGTTTGGATTTTAAAAAATGTGAAAGCTAATATCAACTGGATCTCTGTATCGATGTTAAAATGTTAATTTTTGGATAGACAGTACTTTATTCGACATGCTTTTTTTATTTGATTTAATTTCTCGAAATTATGTATAGATGCATAAAAACTGAAAATAAAAGAAATAATAATACTCGCGAAATACAGTCAACATACATTTGCCAAACTCTGGTTGTAAAATTTTTAATTGAATTTACTATCACTCGCTTTGGGTGTGACATTAAATGAGTTTTTGGTTAGCGGTTTTAAATGTATCCAACAGTTTGAAGTAAGTGAATTCCACGTCAAATCCCGTATTTATAATTTTATTTTTTATTATCAAATCGAATATAAATGTATTTTCTACGTGTATTATGAATACATTTGGGAGAGTATTATTATGTTTTAATCCTAATGCCTTCCTGAATGAAGTCGTGTAATAAGCTATTAATTTGTATTAAGGTTATTTACATAATTATTATTAGTAAATTGGGTTAATTGGTACATATTCACGATCTATTCATAAGATAAAATACTAAATAAATGAAACAATCACTTAAAAATCTACAATATTATATTAAACTAGGTAACGAAATATTTCGACGCACAGTGTCTTCTTCAGGTAAAATGTATTCATAAATATATATTGCTTAATCTATAGGGATGAAGTACTTAACAATACTTCAATTCGTACTTATTTGATACTCATTTAATTAAAGGCAGTTATTATATTATAATTGGTGTACTTAATCCTTACTGGGAAATAGTTCGCAATAGACATTTCATTTTTAGAGACCTCAGAGTGCTTCCATAATCATATGGCATCCATTTCTTAGACCTGTACAAACTAGGAAAGGAAACTAAGATCCTCATAAACCAATGAACTAAAGAAGAAGGACAATAATCCTAACCAAGCTGCACTGCACTGTATACCGGCAAAGAAAACCTAAATTTTCTACCATTAGAAAGTAGAAAAGTTGTTAATCAATACAATATATAGATATTCTTAAAATCATTAAAAACTATTTTTATGCGATTGCGTCAGTATTATTTTTAACATTACAATAAGATTTTTAGATTTTAATTTAAACCGGAAGTATTCTCTGTAAAAGCTTATAACGGTCTAGACTAGAGTTAAAAAGCAATCTATGACATTCTTTTGTTATTCTAGAAATTCTTTCGAAAACTACACCTTTTTCACTTTTGTGCCATATTTCTCCTTTATTAGTAGTTCAAAGATCTATAAGAAGTAAAAGTATTTTTCTGCTTTGAAAAGAAGTCTACTGGTATGTATATACAGGGTGTCCAGGAACTTAATGCCAAAAATTCGTGAGCAAATAGAAGAGGTCAAAATAATGTTAGAAGTTCAAATAAATTTTTGTCATACGAGCCTTCGTTTCCGAGTTATAGACCTCTAAAGTTTCGAAATAAAAACCTTTGTTTTGTCATAATTTCTAAACTATACATTGGAATACTATAAAATTCCAGTGACGGATTGCATACATCCATGTCCTGTGTTTGACGGTATAAATGAATCTACATTACGTACAGATAAGCAGAGACGGCTTGTGCCCATTGGTTAATAATCCGTAATTTTAATAGAGACCATCTGAATAATATTTAAATTTCAAAAATAAATTTTCCAATCCATTTACTAATGAAAATGTACTCTTGTTTGAACTCGATAAAATTAAGGGTTTAGGAAAAATTTGAACTTTTAGATCTAATCGCCATATTTTGTAAAGACAGACATTCTGAAGAGAACTATCAATAATTGTCACAACTTATAATTAAAAATTCCTTAAGATAGTATTTAAACGCAGTAAAACAATTACGTACATGTTAGGCCATTGTAGTTGCCTATAAATTTTAATACTTCACAATGCAATGGTAAGAAAATGGTAAGAAAATAAGAACCAGGTCTATAACTCTGATACGAAGGCTCGTATGACAAAAATTTATTTGAACTTCTAACATTATTTTGACCTCTTCTATTTGCTCCCGAATTTTTGGCATTAAGTTCCTGGACACCCTGTATATATATATATATATATATATATATATATATAACTTTATTACCCAGAGTTGTATTACACACTGAGATTTTCTAAGCCTCTAAATGTAATATTTCACTGTAAGTTTCGTTCCTCAAGAAAATGAAAAGTTGTTGCACACATTAACTCACGTAAACAAGGTAAAACAAAATTATAAGTTATGCACAGCAAAACGTTTTGCGAGAAAAACCATATCTTTTCAAAATCTTCGCTTGTAGAGTCATAATTCAATTTCATCTAAAATTATTTATTTTTTAATAATAATACATTCTCCTTAAATATACCTAAATCGTCAATAATTATATTCATATCCATAAAAATGATAGAAATTTTAGTTGAATAACTCAATCATTATAAGCTTTGTAATAAAAATCAATTTATGGGACAATAAAAGTAAATTGAGCAGTTTACAATGTATTTATATTCCTATGCAAATTTATTTTTATTAGTAAAAATAGCAACTACAATATATTTTCAAATCAATACAATTAAAATATTTTTGTTGTTTATTTTATTCTCAATTTACTTCACTTTTATGTTGACTTTATGTATATATATACAAAAGTATCTAGTGCCGTGCTGTCAATAATAAATCCAGTTTTCAACTGGATTTGTGTTTGGTTAGATTTTCTAACTCAAGACACCGGTAGACGCTGCAAAATAGGAGTATAAGGATTTTAATCAGCCCATACAGGGGCAAAACCAACTACAGACACGTGTTTCGTTCTTTTTATGAGCTCATCAGTGCAGTATAGGTTATATCTCTTCAGTCACTAATGAAGAGACATCCCCCGTATGAATCGACCAAATCCTTATACAGGGTGTCCCAGAATTAACTACGGAAACTTCGTATACGTATTCCTTGATGACAAATAAGTAGGGTCTTTCCTATAAAAAAAATTTTTTTAGAGACTCCTGTCAGAGTTATAACCTACTTTGCAAATGTGCGCTACTTGATCGCGATACACGATACTCAATTGACATGGTCCTACTTTTTATTTTTTTTACTCCAAACCGAAACGATTTCGCAAAAAACGACAAGGAACAAAAAAGTTTCTAAATAATCAAAACTTCCTAAAATAATTTTTTGTTATTGCAAATATTAATTGCTAAGAAAGTTACAAAAAAAATTAAGAGGGGTTCCTTGATTTGCACCCTTAGAATGGGGTAGGGCAGGTGAAAAGTGGCAGGAGAAATGCGTCTTTATTAGAATTATGTTCACCCAAATTTTTAATTTTTTATCTTGGACCAATCAGAAGATATTAAATTAAAACCGTATTTTACCACCCCTCTTTAAAGGGTTATAACTCTGACAGGAGTCTCTAAAAAAATTTTTTTTATAGGAAAGACCCTACTTATTTGTCATCAAGGAACACGTATACGAAGTTTCCGTAGTTAATTCTGGGACACCCTGTAGATGTACGCTTGCGAAAGGAGAAACCATTCGCAAGTGGCCCAATCTTTACTCCAAAAATGGAACTAAGAAGTCGCTTTGCGTCTTAAAAGTACCTTCGGCAAGGTAATAACATAAAACAAGCAGAGCGTTTGTGACAGTCTTATATAACAATATGTAAGAGATGATACAAAAGTATCTAGTGCCGTGCTGTCAATAATAAATCCAGTGGGCTGATTAAAATCCTTATACTCCTATTTCGCAGCGTCTACCGGTGTCTTAAGTTAGAAAATCTAACCAAACACCAATCCAGTTGAAAACTGGATTTATTATTGACAGCACGGCACTAGATACTTTTGTATCATCTCTTACATTTTGTTATATAAGACTGTCACAAACGCTCTGTTCGTTTTATATATATATATATATATATTGATATGGATCCTCCTTCCGGAACACCCTCTCTCAATGAAGTTATCGGTCGTGGATTCCAAAATTTCTAAATTGATTGTCCTAAAATAAATTACAACAAAAATATAAATATAAAAGATTTTTATTTTCTTCCTCTTCTTTCTACTCTACTTCCTTTTTCTGTTCTTCAACCCTTTCTCTATACCTTCAAATTTCTGATTTCTTCCTATTCACTGCTTCTTTCTGTTACTTTCTATTTCTTGCTTTTTATCTGCTCCTACCACTTTCCAGCCCTGACCACACTGCTTTTCTGTAATTGTTAACTTCCTTCTGCTCTTTCTGTTTAATATCTGCTACCTAAATATTTCTATCAATTCTTCTAATATTTATTTTGTTTACTTTTTACTTTTTCTTTACTTTTAGTATTTATAAATTCAAATCCATTTAATCAATTCAATATGTTTTATTACTTTCTGATAATGACAACGGTTTTATAATTCTCATGACAAATCAATCAATAATCATCTCTTAACAACATAACTTATGAACTAAACAAAAACAATTCAAACACAAATATCCTTAATCAAGACAACCGATTTAAAAATCATGACCACGTTCCAACAACCATTGAAGGAACCTGTCCCAAGAAGAAAAATCCATATCAATATATATACAGGGTGTCCAGTAAAGAATGGGCCAAAATTCGGATATAGTTAATTTGGACCAAAATATGACGATTTAAGTCAACTTACCTTAGTGCAATTTTGCTTGCTTTAGAAGTTACAGGGTGTAGAACATTTTTTTTTTATTTCGTTTTTTTGAGATAATGAAGTTATTTTGTTGAGTAAATGCACTCAAGTTTCTGGCAAAACAGGCTTTTTGGGGTGCTGTACACGAATATAGGCTTATTTCTTATGATAGATGTACAGGGTGTTCAGAACTCCCATGCCACTAGTAGTTTTTTTTTCAATTTTTTTAGGAACACAAATTTTTGGAAAATGGACAGTTACTTTGAATCCTCATTCTATTTGCTTTAAAAAAGTTATACTTGTTACATGTCGCTAAAATGCACCATTTCAGAGATAACTTAACTTTGATCTGACCCTGCGAATGTATGGACTTATTAATTAACTCTAATTTCATACTGTTTAATCTAGTAGGTAAGTGTCAAATGTACTTTGTCGCATTTCGGACTTCAGTTTGACATAATCTAACACATCACAATACAGTTAAAACGAAATAAAAAAGTTATGTTCTACACCCTGTAACTTCTGAAGCAAGTAAAATTGCACTAAGGTAAGTTGACTTAAATCGTCATATTTTGGTCCAAATTAACTATATCCGAAGTTTGGCCCATTCTTTACTGGACACCCTGTATATATATATATATATATATTTGATTAATTTTTTTAAGATGATCGTCGAGAAATGAATTTTGTCGAATACTTTCTTCTTGCAATGGTTAATTTAGATTTGTCAATGGCATGGATTTCCGTTTGAATGAAGCTTGGGTGTGCACCCAGGTTTTCTGAGTATTTTGCTCTAGGTCCGAAAACCCCTGCTCCTGTTCCTTTATCTTTCTTGGAGCCATTCGTATACTGTTTTATGGCATTTTAGCTTAGCTCCAATATTGTGTTTTTGTGCCATTCAGATTTACTACCCAGTTTTGTGGTGAATTTTATCACAAAGTTAAATTTCTTTGGCATGTCATCTTGGGGCATTTCCCAAGTTTGATCGAATTGAAGCGATCGAGGTCTTTCCTTGATTGTTTTCTCTTTGACAATTCTATATATATTGTTTTCTTCCTAATATTTTCTCCTTAAATGTGTAGTGACGTGCGATTTAGGATTAGTTCCATTGCAGCAGTGTTGCAGGTTCCCATTGCTCCAGTGATGCATGCACAGGCTAGTCTCTAAATCTTTGTTAGGTTTGTCCTCATAATGGTCAGATTAGCTCTCGTGCCTCAAGCTACTACCCCATAAGTGATGACTGGTCTCACTATTGCCGTGTACATCCATTGCAATATCTTTGGGTTTTAAAGCTAACAAAATTTGTTGAGAAGATTGGACAAGTTTTTTATATAATACTTTTAAAGGTAAAAAACTTCATTAGAGTATCTGTGCATGCATATGTATTTTTAATTAATAATTTTAAAACAATTGTTGCTGTAATGCTAAATACCTATGAAGTTGACTTCCTCTGTTTTCAATTTTGGGAAGCCAAATTGGTAAAGTAGAATATGAAAATTTAATAAATTCCTTATCAAACACAAGTGTGGCATTTGCTAGTTCGTAGGCGTTCATTTCCGACATATAATTCATTAATGAAAACTGTAATTTCATTTCGTAAAGTTGCGCCTTTCTAATTGGAAAGACCTTTCCAGTATTAACCAGTTCGACATTTCACAGATTTCGTTTATTAGCACGAACGTCGTCTGTTTTACAAAAAATTATATAACACTTTGACACAGATATTTATTAATTCAAATTAAAAAGTTTGTTCCCAATTAATTATTTATATTTGCAGAAAAAGCAAAATTCTTATTAATGATAAAGATATTTTTAATTATTCTTTTAAGAAATCATCTATGAATAAATTTAAATTAGTTATGAAAATTTATATATAGTAATTAGTAAATTGCAACTGGACTTTCATAACTTCAATGAATTAGAGTGTATTACGAATAAATCCAATGCATAAATCATACAACAGAAATTGCATTCTGGATGTGAATTCTCGCCTTGGTATTAAATAATATAGCAACTTATTTGAAGATGCCTGGAATAGAAAATGAAAATACGAGGTCACATCCTTATTTAGCGCGTTACAGTTGTTCCCAAGAATAATAAAATGAATTTACGAAAGAATTATCTAATCTAATATTAGAATAAAAGAGTCCCAATAAATAAAACTAATACGACAATATCGACTACAAAAAATGCGATTAATTGTCGAGATTTAAGATAAAGAAAATCATAACAACAGGAAATAAATTATATGGAAAATTGACCTAAAAAAAATCGGTGTTCAAACGACATGAATAAAACAAGTAAGTTGTCAGAAAATGACCAAAAGTAAAGAAGTGAAGCGAATATCAGACATGAAGAAAATAAAATATTGTGAATTAAATTTTCAATTTTATCCTTTGGTAAAAGCGAGAGCGACGACATAATGACAAATTCATTTAAAATGTGAGGTTTATCAATTCCAATTGTTCTGAGATTTGAATTCGCAGTCTGGCATTTCCATGAGATTAAGTTTAATATAAGGTGTTACAAGTCTATCATTTGCCGACAAAATAGGCGTCGTGTTGAGTTTATGGCGCCAAAAGCGACATCAACTCGTCTGAGAGTTTGTTAAAAGTATTAGAGCCACTGTTTTGTTATTATGTATTCTGCTCAGAATCGAGACATTGCCGATGTTGGAAAACAGGAAGTCTTTTATTACTTATTTGTGTTTACTTCTAATCGATTAAAACTATTTCCATTTACTAGCGATTTGAATAGATAAAACAAATAGTAAACCAAAACAAATTTTCAATGGAAGTCTTCTGAACTTTTTACCTCTACCTATACGATGACAGAGAATGCTCAATTTTGTAGAAGTATAAATCTCAGTATAAATAAACGGTTACATACTAACTGCAGTCTAAATAAAAGGTTCAATTCAGGTATAAAAAAAATTGCCGAATTGCAGTCTAAATATTTTGGTAGCAGGTAGCACAGAAAGATAAATCAGCTTACTCTACCTAATCAGTGGCGTGCGCTGCACGTTTATTAATTTCCTTATAATAATGCACACTTACTCCAAACAACATTATGTCGTACTAATTTTTTAAAAAAAGTCAGTTCATTTAATAAAACACGTTAAATTTAATATACCTACCATTTATTTCAAAATTTACAACATACATTTAATCAAATATTTTAATGGTTAATGTAACTAAAGGAAACACACTTTAAAAAATCTAATCTAGAAATTTTATTTTGTACATACTGTTCAATTTTTTGCTCAATAAACTTTTGTTTCATGGCTGTTTTTGTCCTTATACTACGTTTTTCTAATCTTACACAACTGTTTATTTTGGCATATGTATCTGTTTGCATCCCAATCAAACATTCTAGAAATTTATGAATATTTGGATGAGGTGTTTCACAATACTTTTTAAATACAGAGTGAAATGCCTCACAGTTATTGGTAGTTCTAGTAGTTGAAGCTGTTAAAGCAGCCCAAATTTGAGGTGGAAATGTTGCATCCTCAGATATGTATGTATTGACCAAGTAATCAGCCCAATTGCTCAATTTTTCATTTACGGGCATTATTGACATTAAGTCCTCCACAAAAGCATCCCCAACTTCTTCATGAGGCAAATATAGTAAACCAAAAACAAAATGAATCCATTTTCCAATTTCGGATTCATTGTTAGTGTAATCATTCGATAAACCTAGAGATTGAATTTTTCTTCACCAACTCTGTGTTAAATGAAACCGACAACCTATTATTTTACTATCTGAGAAAACTTCTTTAACACTATTATGAATAGCTGGTTCGAAATCGACAACTATGTGTTTTGGGTTTAAGTTAAAACCTAATTCTAAGCATTTAGCTTTTACTAACCTAAATAAATTTGTATAAGATACCATAGTTTTGTTCTTTAATAAACAGAATGCAACAGGTATATAGTTTCCGCTTACATAACAGTGAATGGTAAACAGTTGTAAAAAATGTTTGGCGCAGTTTTCAAATGTTCCATCCATATAAACACTTTCTTGATGTTCACATAGAAACGACAAGTTCTGAAAGCACGAAAAAATCACAACTTCTTGAACCATATCATTAACTAATAAAAAGTTTTCACCAATAGCAGTTTTCACTTCCATTTCGTTTAAAGATTCTTGTAAGGCTCGCCTTGTTTTAGAGAGCTTTGGGACCATTTTTCGTCGAGCGTTGTTTACATTTTTTCCGATCAGTTCAAAATCATTTGAACTTAATGTTATTAAAACATCAGAATCTTTATTTATTTCTTGGTGAATCAATTTCCTTGGTTTCGTTAACAAGTTTTCTGTAGCAGCTTGTTTAACTTTATTACTAAGTTTTTGTCTATTTAATAATTGAGGATTGTCACTATCATGATTATGTATTCCATTAAGTCTTGAATATGCTCCCCCTAGTAGATACAATTTCACATTGCAACCCCTTTTTGTGCAACTCCAACATTCTTCCTTAGTTTTTTTGAGAACTTTATATAAATAGAACTTATATTGTTGAACTATTAATAATTTTTTACCTCTTTCACTTATACTTTCCGTAATCTCCATCTCTTGGCACTTAATTAAAATAACTGAACTTTATTAAACTTCACAGGTGAATGAATAATAAAAACTAATAAAAGTTTGGACATTTCCGAGCTATTTATACAAATTCGAAAAATATATAACTTAAAGGTCATCTAAAATGGTTTAAGGGATAATTTGGTTGTTTTGGATTAAAAATTATATACCTGTCTGACACACTTAATGATCTTGTGATTCCTGTGTTAACAATATTCTTATATAAAACGTATATCTAATATTTAAAAATTGTTAATAAAGAAAGTGTACAAAGATGGTTTAAGGGATAATTTGGTTGTTTTGGATTAAAAATGATATACCTGTCTGACACACTTAATGATCTTGTAATTCCTGTGTTAATAATAAGCATATTTTAAAAATTACTTTTAATTTGAAATATAATAATATTTTTGTAATGATTGTAAATTTTATCAACTCAGAAATAGGTATATAAAAGATTTTAAAAATGATGTTTAAGGGACGCCTATAGATACATAAAATTATAACTATATTTGGACTGCAATTGGTATGTTTTTGCACCTGACCGGTGACCCAAAATTTTAGACTGCAATTCGGCATTTCTAAAAATTTAGACTGCAGTTTACCGACACCGAAATAAACCATCAGCACGCGATAGAGGACAACCTTTTACCAAGTAGCAATCTATACTAAAATTGAATATAAATTAAATTGTAAATAAATAAGTGATTTGGTGTCAATAAGTTATCTTAGTGTTATAATTAAACTTAAATAAATCGAACTAAGTGGGTTTTGTATTTCGTTACAGTAGAAAACAGCGTGAGTTCTAAAAACTCACTGTTGAGTAATTAGCATATAATGATCTTTATACCAATTTTTGGATTAAACGTACGTTTAGTATTACTTATTTGTGCAATGTATTTTAGACTAAGAATAAATACAAATACAACTTTCGCGATATATTTTGTTACAGTGTGTTATGCCATAAAAGTTGATTAAATTTACACAATGTTTAAACAAGTATAAAATCAGATTACCATACACATCGTAATTCAAAATAACCACATAAAATTCAAGTAACAAATGTGGATTTTCTGATATTGTTACTATTTTAGCTTAAATATACCTAAAACACTAAAACAAAATAAGAAAAGAGAGTATTTTATGGACCATGAACGTTTTATTATCCATGTTTCTGTGAGGAAAATTACTTTTAAACCAAAATCCCAAACAAAATTGAATCACATGTCAAAGCTTATATTGTAAATAGATTTATTGCCAAAATAGCAAGTAATATTAAATAACAACTCTATAATTATTAATTACGACTTGCCCTTGAGGGCTCATTAAAATTGTACTGGTATCCCGTGAGTCTTGGATCAATTGTTAATTAATTTTCAGTGTAAATCTATATATAATAATCTGTTGAAATACACTAAATGCCTTTATTTTAACCTCTAGTAAATGAATTTAATCAACTGTTCCCTATCTACGAGGAATATTTCAAAAATAAATAGATCTAATTACAGAAAATATATCAGTCTTCAATGGCATTATTAAACCGATTTTATTCCATCCAACCAACTTGATGTTACTTCTAGAAAATCGACTTTTCTAATGTTTCGACTAAAGTTTTGTACTCTTCATCTTCCATTGACATTTATTTCATTTAAAAACATTATCTTGCAACAACCATAATATGTTGCGATTTTTAGTACGTCATTAAATTCAGTCACTTTTTAAGCAGTGTCCTGTAAAAATTCCTGCGATTAGGTCTGAAACTCTATAAGCAATTAAAAGTAGCGCTATGAAGGCCAATTAACGGTTTCAGTTTTAGCAAAATTAGTATAGCACTTTTTTAATAAAAAAGATCAAAAACTGCAGAAAAGAGCCATAACATGTTAACTAATTACAAATAATACATATAAATATTTTATAAATCCTCACTCGCTTTAAAGTTACTAATGAAATATAAAAATGGATTTGGGTAATGTTTTATTGTGTCGACCAGAGCGCTCCTGCATAAAATTTCATAAAATCCATATTAGTTGAACCGTTTTACGAATTAATAAACAACAATAGAATTATGAAAGTAATGAATTTGTTTTTGAATGGTAAATAACCGTACCGTGATTGTTATTTCCACTTCGAATTTAGTAAAATTAAACGTATAAAGTAATTGTTTAAATATATACATTTATAGCATTATTAATCTATTTGTGACGCACTCTGAACACAATAAATAAATATAAACTTTTGTTAGAGAATACTCTGCAAATTGATACAGAGTGAAGTATTATTAATTATTATATTAAACATGAAAAACTAGGAAAATTGTGTCTAAGCTTATATTTCGCATAGCATTTTGTTAATAGTCCAACTAAGAAATGTCCCAGGACTAAAAAAATTATAATTACTAGGTAAACCTTGTGTAAGCAGCCGGAAAAGTGCTGTCGAAATCACATAACTGAAAAATAAGGTAAAAAATCACTCAATTATAAAGAACACAAATTGAAATATATATATATATATATATATATATATATATATTATAACATATATGAATAATAATAATATGTTTTGATAATATCAATCACTATGTTATAAAATATTCCTTACCTTCAATTAATTTTAAATTTTAAATATAAATAGTGAATAGGTAAGAATTAACTCAGTGTAATTATTTTCCAATATGATTAATTAAATATGCTACCGGCTATTCCCTTATGTCAAGGTCAGAGTTCAAATATTCAACCAAACTAGATTCAAAATCAGTGAATACACAAATTTGCAATAAAATGACTGTATAACCGCACTATCCTAGACCATCAATACTTTCCAGGCATGAACTGCATATAAATTTCTAACCTTTCTAATTCAAAATGTGTCAAACTTCAAAGATACCGTTGATAAACCAAAACATGCATCAAATATATAAAATGAAGTATTCTGACTTGAGTTACTGAGCAATTTAGATTAAACTTAACAAAAAGTGAATAAAAATAATTTAGTTAAATACATAAAACAGTGAAATAAAAATGTTCATCAAAATTTCAAAAATCAAACACATATAAAACTCTTTATTATAACGAGTGCAAAGTTGTTACCATTTGTGTGAAGCTTTACTCCTCTTCTGGAATCAGGATTCAGTTCTTAGGACAATCTACTTTCTTCCTCCAATACAGCACAGATTTCAGGAAACTTTATGAAGATCAAATAATCAATTCCTCTTCAAAACCAAGCTATGGATGGCTACTATTTTCTCTGGTGAGTGTAATTATGACTTTCTTTCTTGTTAAATATTAATTTAATCTTCTTTAACTCAATTAAAATACAGTTATCCCATAAAGTGCTCAGCCCCATAAATTGAAATATCTATTTCTTCATAAAATCATATAAATTTCTCTTACCAATTGCTCTCTCTGGTTACCTTGGAATAATCTTGATACTTTAAACTGTTTTAATACTTTCTATTCTCAATACTTTCAAAAAAAACTCAAAATTTCTACGGAGCAAATTTTTAATACAACTTCTATCTCAACAACCAGAAAACAAGAGAGAAATATCTTCTACAAACTTCTTAACTAATTATTTATAATATAAATCTTACTAATCTCCTTTTAACTTTCTTTTAACATCATAATTTTTACAAAAAATCTTCATCGAAACTTTTTACATCCTTCCTCTTCAGAAGGTCGAAAACAAGAGAGATTCTATCAGAATCAACAAAAAAACAAATGACAAAATCAACAAACTTAAATCTATACATCTTTTCCATCTAATCGCCTACTAATTTCTTATTCAAATAAAATTTTTAACAAAATCTAATTCTTGATTCAATATTACAATTTAAAACAATGATCATTCTTTTTTTTATATTCTTATGAAATTTACTAGCACTACAAACTAATAATTTTCTCTTTTTCAGAATATTTCATTTGGCATTTGAACTATTTATAAATTAGAATATGGTTGGTAAATACGTATAATTTAAAAGTAAGTAGAAGTTTTTTAACATGTATTTTAACTATTTGTGATGTTTTTTTTTTTTATAATTTAATTTTCTCATTTACTTACACCCCTAATTCATTTAAAATTAATGTTTGATTACTAACGTATTGGCAATTTTATAAACTTTTAATTATCTACTTTCCCATTTATCAATTTCATAATTATCAAAACTTTATATAATGTAGATTAATCATTTTTGAATCTTTAAATAAAAATCTTTGAAATGTATTTGTATTTTTTTTTCTTATTATTCTATTTTCTTTTTCCTTTTTTTAGGAATTATGAAGAAGATGATGATAATCAATCCCAATGTTACTAAATTTGCGCTCTGACTCGAAATAAGAAAATCTCCTTTCTCTACTTTCCATTAGATTTTCCTTCTACATTCTTATTTAATATAACATAGTAACTAATATCATCTCAATATATATATATATATATATATATATATATATATATATATATATATATATATATATTTAGCTCTGCAGGTCTAGAAGGCCCATGGCTTGTTGTACTATTTCTCTCCATTTTTTCCTATCCATCACTTTATTTCTCCATCCTTGTATAGCTAGTGTTTCAATATCATGCTCCACTTGAGTCCTCCATCTCTCTCTTGGCCGCCCTCTTCTCATCTTTCCTCCTATCTTCCGCTCAGTGACTAACTTGGGTACTCTCTCCTGTTCCATTCTTAGTACGTGCCCAAACCATCTAATTCTTTATGACTGCCGTTATACTTGGTTCATTATAAAGCTCATATAGTTCTTGATTTGTTCTTCTCTCCCATACTTCATCTATTTTTTTTGCCACCAAAGATTTTCCTAAGCACTTTCCTTTCCCATACTTCTAGCATACTAATATCGCTTTTTCTTAAGACCCATACTTCATTGGCGTAAGTTACTACTGGCCTTATCATAGTCTGGTACATGCGTATCTTTAACTTTCTTGAAATTAATTTGTTTCTAATCAAATTATTCAGACTGTATAGACATCTGTTACCTTTTAATATTCTTGCCCTAATTTCATCTTTTGAATCAGACTTTCTTGTAAACGTCGTACCCAAATACACAAAACTGTCCACTTCTTCAAATTTATATTCTTTGCCATGCCTGGTCCTTATCGCTATATAGCGACCCCTCTGAAAGTCACTGTCAGTCCATGCCATATATTTAGTGTTCTCCGCATTTATTTCAAGCCCTAAATCCCGACCTGCTTCTTCCAGTGCTACTACAACCTTTTGAAGCTCTGCTTTACTTCTGCATACAATTGCCAAGTCATCAGCGAAACCCAAACATTGGTGCTTCTTCGTATAGAGCATTCCCGATCTGTTAATATTTGCACTTCTAATTACTTCTTCTAGGGCAAAGTTAAACAGCACAGAAGAAAGCGGATCCCCTTGCCGCAGTCCGACTTCCACATTAAATTTACTTGAGGTCACTCCATTTATTTTGATTCGATTTTCAGTCTGCTGTAACGTCATTTTGACTAATCTAACAAGTTTTTGTTCTACCCCGAGTTTTTCCAAGATTTTATAAAGTTTTTGCCTTTTGATCATATCATATGCCTTTTTAAAGTCAATAAATAAAACGTGGGTTTGTTTTTGATGTTGGTAACTTTCCGCTTGCAGCTCTCTTAGTGTATATATTTGGTCAACAACTCCCCTGCCCCGTCTAAAACCGCATTGATATTCCCCTATTATGTCATTCATCTTTTTGGATAGCCTATTTTTTATACATTTTGCAAGTATTTTGTATGCTACATTTTGCAGGGCTATCCCCCTGTAATTTTGACAGTCAGTTCTCTGACCTTTTTTGTACAAGGGACTAATCAATGCTTCGCTCCAACTTTCCGGCATTTCTTTTTGGCCCAGATTTCCTTTATTAGTTTGTACATTTCTTCTTTTAACTGTTCTCCCCCATACTTTATCATTTCAGTGGTTATCTCGTCTCCTCCTGGGCTCTTATTTGTTTTCAAGCTCATTAGGATGTTTCTGACGTCTTCCATCGTTGGTACATCGTTGAAATGTGAAACCAAAATAGTCATCAGGGCGAGACTATGACAACTGCTCACAGACTGCTACGAGGCCAGGCTTTCGTCACCTTTAACCAGGTATAACTTTGCTAGAAACTTTCGAATAGAATTACTGAAAAAAAATTTATGGAAAATGGTCCCCCAATTCAAGGGGAGTCAATCTGGTATACCGATGTCTCAATATAACTCCAAGCAGCTCTAAAGGCGATAGTCTCAGCTCAAATAAGTTCACAGCTGCTTAGGAACCTGACACATGCCGCAAGTCGGAATTCTTTGACATTGGCAAGACAGCCATTGAGAAATGGAGACAGGAGAATACTCAGGAGTGGTTAGAAAAATCACCGGGCAAGCGACAAGATGCTCGGTGTGCACTAGGTGACCCTCCAAACCTATCACAGAATTATGGCTGTGTGATAAGGAGAATAGTAATAATAGCCGGCCAGGAATCTTAATCTGTCGCAAAAGGACGACTATCTGGAGCACCTGTTCTATATATAGTATTCTGCTAACCCACACGCGTCCCATCCAGTTTTTCTATAGTACAAACACAGTTTCAAAGGTAATTTTTAAAAGTTTGCAGATTTAAGTGTTTCAGTAAGAATTATATACTTTATTAAAAAAAGTTCCACCGACAGAAAATTGATAAACCGAGGTAGTGCCGACATCATAAAATTCACACAATTAAGCACTGGTAAAATGTAACGTTTCCAAACTATAAAAAGTCTTAAATGTGATAAATTATTTATATTATTGCTCACTGTACATTACTAGACTAAATAATAGTCAAGTACAGATCTTTATTTAATTTCATCTAAAGAAAACGCAAAAATAAAAGCCATACATTATTAAAACCGAAAAATGATTTTTGTAAGCAAAATAAAAACACTTACCGAAAAGTTCATTAAGCTTTGCCAGGAAAACTGAATTTCGTTTATATTATATGGAATGGTAACAATAAAATTGAGAGCGTAGTTATTTACAACTCCTTTATGCACATAAAAAACTTCTGCGTTGATACCTGAAAAAAGTAAAAATAAATTATTCAGTGAGCTCCATTTTACCACTACAATTTCGAAAAGGATGAGGAAAATATAGCTTTTAAAATTATGTTTCTAAAGCTGCTATAAGTGCTTTGATTTATATACATATATTTTAACAAGTCTAACAAAAAAATTCCTATCACGAAACATTCTTAGCTTTCGGTAGCAAAATTATGGAAGCGAATTTTACTATGCGAATGGTAAAGTGCCAAACTATTATTGCAACTCTTTCAAGCAAAAATTAAAAATAATTCTCTCTATTGAAATCCTTCAAATAGAATCACTTATGGAAAATAGAAAAGGAACTTGATTGAATAAGATATAATATGTTATTAAATAAGTTTAGAGAAATAATAATCATAGATACTTATACCATTTTAGTAATTTAATTCCCAGCGAGGGTTGGTTACAGCATATTATAATTTGATTAACTGGTGGTTTATATGTACATAAACAATAAAAATTTGTATCAAACTCGAATCTCTAAAATTGTGTTATAATTGGTGCTAAAAATCAGCACTTTGATGTTCATTTAATTTAGCGTAATATATTTGTTTTTGAAACTAATAAAGTAAAGTAAACTAAATTCATCCCTAGGAAAATTCAAGTATATACCTACACGGTTTTCTGTTTTGCAAAGGGTTAAGTTATAAAGTTAGTTGAAAATGTAACCCTTCAGTTTGAAATCTACTTTCAACAGCTGTTAAGGTTTAATTTACATTTATAATAATTCTAATGCGGAAATTATTCGTAAACATTCGAATTTACATATATAACTTTTATATAAATAATTAAAAAAATATTTCTGGTTTTAATAGTTTTGATCTTTTGTATAGGTATTCATCTAGAGAGGTGTACATAATAATGGATAAATAAATAAATCAATAACTACAAGGAGACACATTCAAATGCTGATCTTATTTGCATCTACAGCAAAGTTGCACACAATAATTTGAAATTATACAGCTGGATGCAGATGTATTCCCAGATAAATACAAAATATTTCCATTGTCTCTATCACGAATTGTTTACTCTGTAGACTTCATATTGCAATAAAACTGGTGATGAATATTCCGAGTGAATAACGTTTATTTTCTATGAAACAGGTGTTTGGTAAAAACTGGTATTTATTATAGTTATCTAAATATTTCCTATATAATCTTTTAATGTATTTACTAAGAAAATATATACTTTCTAGGGCTCTATTTTTAAGTCTTAAGGTTCTTATTTTTAGTGTTCGGCAACATTATCGACTATGGTTTTTAAGTATGATAAACTTTTTTATTATAGCTAGGAAAGCAAATCTCATAAAGAAAGTACATATTTTTCTCTAGTAATAAACGATCACATAGAACATTAATTATCGTATCTAGTGATCAAAATGCAATAATAGAGTAGTAAAGTTACATTTACATGCTTGGCAACTCTCGGTAAGCTTCCATAAACACAAACTTGTGAAGTGGGTATTTGGCTTGGCTTGTGTGAGATGGGAAGATTCCACACCCAATTTACAAAAGGAGCCTCACTTAATTATCCTGATGAGTATAAAACAACGGAAGGAATAGGTATAGATTTACATGTACAATTGGAAATGATGTTCCAAGCGCGGTTATTAGCAATAGACTTAAAAAATGCCTCAATTCAGCTTTTGATAGCCAAACTGCTCCAAAAGCTCTACATTCTACCATGTTCAAGTTCAAAACCGTCTGGAACTGCATAAAGTTTCTTAAGCAACAGGCTACATAATACAAAGTAACTTTGTTTCGGATAATAGGGCATTAAGGTGTTGTCGAAAACGAAATTGCTAATAGTCTCGATAAAGAAGGAGCTAGTACTCTTTTTATCTGAACTGACCCTTTCTGTAAATAAAAGTACAATATACACAAGAGATATTTTAGATTGCGGTATATTAAGGTCACCTGGGCTAATCGACTCTATTTATAATCTACACTCTTATTTATGAGAATTTAAAATCAAATTAGATCGCAGAAAAAGTACTGTATTTGACCTTATTTTCAAAATACCTATATTGTAGCTCGTTTACATTTATGTATAAAAGTTTAAACTGTTCCATATGTACGTTTCATAGGTAGTCATTTTAAGACTATTTTACAACTGTGTGCCATTAAACAGGTATTCATTTAAAACTTTAATTTGATGTAGAAGAAAAATGAGAACACTCTAAGCCTCGTATCAAAACTAACGAAAATATAAATAAAGTTGATTCTCAAGCGTGCTATTTCAGTTCTTTTATTACTTCTACCAAGGGCCAAAAACTTCTCAAAAATGTATTACCTATTTCATTTGCACCTCAAATATTTAAGCAAATAGGGAAACTTGATAAATGGTCTAATTTTATAGCATATGTTTCCTTTACAGAGTGTCTCTTAAGTTCATGAGATTCAGGTCGCGTATACACGTAATTTTAACATAATTACCTACAATAATTTGGTACCCTTTAACGGGAAATTCTTTGTTCGAATTTAATACTGTGAATAATTTGTTTATAATAAGATAATATAGAGTAAAATGTGTTTTAAATTTTTAAATACGTAATAAAAGTGTCGGGTTCTTAATTTATGCATTCTTTAGTTTCAATTAATCAGCTAGTGTTGTTCTTAAGATATTTAAAGACAACCTATTTGATATCATAGCTTCTTTAAGGAGCATTTTAGCATTAAGATGAAATTTTCATTAAATTTATGGAACCCTGTTTAAATTAGAGGAAAAGTATTTACAAGTTTGGAAAAAGTATATTACTTTTTATGACAAAATGTGTAATGAATAAACTTAAATTAATATATCTCAAGTAAACGAAAAGAAAAGAAAATCTATTTGAAGAAATAAAGTCAAGTTAGTAAAGATAAGATAAAATCACAAACAGCAAACGAAATATCGATCAAAATGTCTGAAGTAAAGAGTAAAGTCATTCCTATGGAACTATAATGTATTCAATTTAGTTGAACTTTTATTCGACGTATCCTATGAATCCGGAAAGGTGGGAAAGTACAGGAAAGAGGAAATGTCGAGCCGACAAACACTATTTCAGTCGCCCTTGTCAACCAGGTCCACCCTAAACATGCAATAAACTGGGTTGTGCTATTAGAACTAAAGCTTATTATTTTGAGGATAAGGGAGATCACACTGCTTAATCTTTTTCGAAGTAATTTTGCCGTCGGCGTATTAGCACGGTAAATATTCTGATCGTTAAATTCTATTATAAACAAGCTTTTCGAAGGTATGACGGAAGAGAATTATTGAAAATCTCGATAATTTTGTTAGTCTAAACACCAATCTTCGTAAACATTACGTCTAAAATAACTTCGTCGTTTATTCCTGAAGGAAGCTGCTTATATTGATATAAAATAGATTTAAGCAAGATGGAGTATAATAATACATGAGAGACTCGTTATGAGAAGAAATTTAGTTGAAAGATAATTATTTTAGATTACATTTTATTAAATCAGGTAACACCTTTAACTACTTCGGCCAGAGATGCATTTTTAGTTAGTCGGATTTTAGGTTTTCTTGATAACCAGGTCATCTGCATAATCCTGCACATGGTGTCTTTCATTGTTGAGTGTCATGACGAGATTCCACAGAAGAGGTGATAAAACTCTTCCCAGAGAGAATCCTGTGGTTACCCGTGATGACAAAATGTCTTTTAGTAATGTTAAATCTCTGGATCTGGAAAATTGATGAGGAGATAGCAGGTGCTTTGTCGGCACTGAGGCCACATATGGCCCGTTGTGCATCTTTTCGTGTGTAGGGATATCCACACCTCAGGGCTGTCATCAGACTTAAAGATTAAAAATAGGTAATGAGACTCCCGAGGGGATTTCCCTGACATCGGCTTGTAATAGTCACCCAACATGGATCCTCTGATTGCAGAGCAATCCTACAGTATTTGCTCTACTGTTTCCTCTTCATATTTACAACCTCTGCCTTGGGGCGATTCTGCTAATTTTATCCTGAAGAGATTTTGTCGCAATTGGCAGTAACCTGTTAAGATTCCCACCGCTGTTCGGAGATTTTGTATGGCCAATGCTTTAAATTTTTTTGCTTTTTTCTCGCCAGGATAAGGTTATAACTCTCTGGCCACTCTACACTTCATTTTTTCATCCCAGCACTGTATAAAATTTTGGCGAGAGTGCTGTTTGATAAGGTCCACGATAGCGGACATTGTTAACTTGGCAGATGGGCGAGGGCTAACATATTTGTATCTCGCAGCCCTCCTTGCTAAACTGTTCGCAATGCGGTTGCCTTTCCATGTCCTTTGATTCAGCTTAGAGTGACCACGTTATTCTGGCTGGCTTCAGTTAGAGTTAGTGACATTGTTTCGCATACGACTAGCCTTTGTGATGGCTTGAAAAGAAGTTTTGTCAATAGCTTCCTCTACATCTAAAAAAGGCGTCCAAAAATATTTTTTTCTTCCAAAACATACTCTACCTTTTGAGCAAGGTGATGTCGATATTCCTCCTCTATAGGCAAACTGTTCTCGGTGAATTCGATTTTCAGCTAACATACCATCCCCCATAAACCTATCAAGCAGTTTTTCCAAATTAAGAGGCGTTACGGGCTAAAAGTAAAGATTGCAGGTTAGAGTCCTGTCGGATGTGATATATTTTCGTGTATTTCTTAAAACTATTTTCTTATTAGTATAATTTCTAAATCTAAAAAATCACAAAAGAACTATCTCAGAAAATATATTCATGATTGCGAATTTGCTCTATCATGTGTATTAATGCGACTTCAATTTTTCTTTTATATTTATTCTTCCAAATTACTTACCTCTGAATCTGAAATTTGAATAACCAAATGCAAATAATATTCCATTTATTTTCGTTTTACATTCATACAGTCGCAAAATTTTACTCAGGAATGTGTTACAGAAAGAAACAATTTTTCAATTTTCGGCTCGTGCTATATGTGCTCCTGTTATTTACAAAAAATCATAAATCGAAATAGACTTCTTTGTAAAGAATATATTGCATAGAACAAGTTATGTAACTTATATCAACTTAGATATATTGGAATTCACTTTGAAAAACATCTACACAACAGTAATATTTCCTGAGAAAATTGTTTTTGAAGGTATGTATACAGGACTTTTAAAGTAATATTTCGACAGTAAAAAGCCCAACTTTTTTCCTATAACACTAGCAACAGATGATTGTCTTTCATTAAGTTGATTACCTTTACTGTTTAGTATGACTGAAAAAAAACATTTTTGAAGTAGATTTAAAACTAACGTGTTTTTTTTGCGTACCAAAAAACATGAGTAACGTATCAATCTCAAATTTCTTGGTTAATTGAACAAACTCCGACTGAGTGGTATAAATTGTTGCAAGGAACCTATGAGGACAATTCTCTATTTCCTGTTATCTCTATGTTAAAACTACGAGTAGGTCAAATAAAATCATTGCAACATAGTAACAACTAATGATTAAATGTGCTTGTTTCTGTCCTGTGCAAGCAATTAAATAGTTGTTTTTTATTTTAAAATCAGGTATGACTAAGGTTGTCATAAAAATAATAACGGGCTTTTTCATTGTTTGAACTTCCAAAGTCTAACCCTGTTTATGACACATTGGTTTTAAAATTATAGTCATAGCATAATATACAATGCCCCAGTTCAGCGTTGTTTTATGTGGCCATTGATAAAATAACTCGCAATGTTTCATGCAGTTATTCGAATTTTATGTGAAAAATTGTAAAAATAACAACTATATACCCACATAGTTAATTTGATAGGTGTGTTTACCGTTTATAATAATCGTTTTATTATATATATTCGTAAGTAGTTTTTCATATGTTATGTGATAACGTGCTTTTGACTTAATTAAGTATACTTCAACTGAAGAGGTTTAAATATTTTAAAAAAGTCAGTTGGAATTGTTGATGCTAATAAAAAGGGATTAACTGTAGTATACAAGAAAACACACAACACACAAGCTTAAAAAAAGTAGGTACTATCAAACGGACCATGAAGTATGTACCTAAGAGTTCTTTGCATAAACAGACGCAATTTAACAAATTTCTTTATTAGTTATTCTAAAAACGTTCTCATGTCAAACAACAATTTTGTAATACTTTACTGTCTAAAAGTTTGATTTAGGTAAAGTTATTAAGTTAACAACTGTTTTACTTTATTAATTATTAATCGGAAAATAATGGGTTTCCTTTCTTGTGGAAAATTATGTTTACGAATTTTCTTACCGTGATGAACTTCAAACAAGTTACTTCCGAAAATAAAGATAATGGGCATAAGTATTAAATAAGTTATTTTTGAAGTTATACTTCTTATTATGGACTTGATTTGTGTGGGGTTAAATGGGAAAAATCATTACATATGTAATGGTGTGAGTAAGAGAGAGACGGAAACACATCAGTAAACTGTGAAAGGCTTTCGCGGCCATTGTCTATTGTATCGATGGATTTTGGGCTATTAGGCCGGCGTCGATTGTCTTGCTGACTTGACGTTTCGCCAACACGAGCGGTTGGCATCTTCAGAAGTTGCTTCCTGGTTGACAGTCTGCGAACTACAGTAGTTCGCAGACTGTCAACCAGGAAGCAACTTCTGAAGATGCCAACCGCTCGTGTTGGCGAAACGTCAAGTCAGCAAGACAATCGACGCCGGCCTAATAGCCCAAAATCCATTGATACAACACATCAGTACATTGAAAAGAGATAGATATACAAAAAAAAACGAGTGTGGCAGTCAGTGGGACTGCCGGCAGAAGTTATACTTCTATGCATGCGCATGGATTCATAAATTTGTGTGCGAATGATTTAGCAAACTCATTATATGATATTCGTGGTAAGCGACCCCAAAAACGTCCTAGTACCGTGTGTACACTCTTTTTGTATCGAATTTGCATAAAATTCCTGGAGACGAGGTCCGTCTTAAGCACCAGGTGTTTCGAACACCACCGCCATTATTATAATCGTATTTAGCGACTCAAAAAACCACCGAGCACCAAGTGTGCACTGATTTCGTACAGAATTTACATAAAACCCCAGGAGAAGAGGTATATACCCTAGACACCAAGTGCCGCGGAGACTTTCGGAATCGTGATATTCGTGTTCAGCGACTCCAAAAACCTCGAGTATATAAATTGAACCCATTTTCAGCAATACTTTCCGAGTTGTAAGTTTTCTCTCTATTGTCTGTTCGGAATGTACTTTTCGAATGCAGAAATGCAATTTCCATTTTTACATTATAAAATATAGCGACAAATTTCCTGATACTTTAACGAATCCAATGCAAAAAAACACATTCCAAACCATCTTACGTTACAAAATTCGGAGGTTTTGGTACTTTATTTCCTCGACTATTCGTAAAAACTCTGTTTATGTAGCCAACAACCTCAAAAGCATAGTACAGGATATACTGCAACCATGTGACGGTGTTTTAGACTACAATACAATACTCATTTCTGAATATTATTATTAATATAAAATACTAAACTAAATATGTTAACTTACGTGACAGAATTATAAAATAATCTGTCAAATAATCGTGTGGTCCGTCACTATGATATTTATACATTAGTTCAGACTGTTTTTTGTATATCTATTCCTTTTCAATGTACTGAATGTTGAAACGGTATTCAAAAGACTTATAGTTATGACTAATAACATGTGATAAATATTTCATCTTTGTTTTTACCTACCAATATACCTTATAAGTGTGCCTGTCTCTCTCTTACTTACACCATTACATATGTAATTATTTTTTCCATTTAACTGTACACAAATCTTTTCCACCGAGTGCATGAATAGAAGTATAACTTCAAAACAGTATGAGCTAATGTTTTGGAATATCATAGTGACGTATTACATTGTGTTTGACAGATTATTTTATAATTCTGTCACGTAAGTAAACATATAAAGTTTAGTATTTTATATTAATAATATTAATAATAATATTCAGTAATGAGTATTGTATTGTAGTCCATACTACCGTCACATGGTTGCATTATATTTTGCACTATGGGGTTTTGTAAACACTTTTTTTGTACAATGATCGTTTTACTTTTTAGTTTTCGTGTTTGAAGTAAGGACACACATCAACTGGTCTTATTTTTCTAAGTATTTATTTAATTGAATACAGTTAACTTAAAAAAAAAATTATTTCTACTTGCCTGTGTTTGTAGTTATTAAGTTTTATTAGTTAACAGTGCATAGAAGTATAACTTCTGCCGGCAGTCCCACTGACTGCCACACCTTTTTTTTGTATTCGAAATGTTCACTTTACTGTTAATATCCGTATACCGACGTGTAGGGTTTTGTGTTCAGAATTTTTAATTGGTTTGATGTACGCAACTGCTTGGGAATATCCAGACTAGGTATGGGTATATCCTTTTATTTTGTAATAAGAAACGTGTCATTTATAATACATGTTCTACGTATATAAGATGTGTCAATGTATAACGAATAGTGGTAAAGATTTAAATAAAAATATAGCCCTGAACCTAGATTGTAAAAATGATGTTCTACAAGGTCTGTCGCAAAGTAAACAGAACAAAGAAAAATGGAAAATATTTTATTCAAAATAGTCGATTTCAGAGTTAATATAGCAGATATCAGATATTGCTTTAAAAGTCCTGTTTACTTTGCGACAGACCTCGTAGTATTCCTTCAAAAATAATGTATTGTAACAATCTACTGTTACTTTAAGTTCATTAAATAATATTTGATACAGTGAAGTTCTAATTTATTGGTGGAAAAAGACATCATCAATCAAACTCAATCAGAACTTCTGATTTTATTTTGTTAAAAATTTTACTGAAACAACTTTTCGAGTTTTTCATCAATCAATATTACGAAGTACATATCATTATGTTTTACAGATCATTTAACTCCAGAAGTTTTCATTTCAGTATCTGGTCAATTATTCAAAATTATATTTTAGTAATAACTGAAAATACGTCAATCAGAAAATAAAACTTTTGTCGACATCCCTATTACTTTAGAACAATCAACAAGTTGATACAAACTTTGCATAAGAAAAAGCACCTTTAAATACTGATTACAACAATATAGAACCTGATAAAATCTGGGTAAAATGGCACTACTTTTTGCTATACATGTAATAAGCAGGAGAACAAGCAATTCAAAAGTTTTAAACAACTGTTGCACACTCTCGGCACTTCAGTACGAATTGAAGATGGACGAAGTAGAACTGTAGTGGGAATTGATTAGTCCATTGTTTCATTTTCTTTTAAAATATCTACTTCTAAATAAACAAAACAACTATAAACAAAGTAAATACACTCGTAAAAGTTGTACAGGGACAGAATGACATCAAAAACAAAAGTGTATACGCTGTGTTCTTGCTCCAACCCATTCTCGACACAAGCAAGATTTCTCCAAGGTTCCATACTAGTCTTCTTCTATATCTTATAAACTTACGACGTCCCAAACAACCAAAATAATCTGCTTTCTGCTCACATACAGCCTTATACACTTACGCCAAAACGACAGCTGGCTAGAACATCAAGACCCAACGTTTGCTGAAACATAGAAAATGAGAAGTACCCATCAACCCCCAAAAAACACAAACAATCATCTTCCGCCATTTTTCTTACAGCTGTCCAACAAATTAATCTTTCGACCACGTCAACCTAACTCTTTGGGAAATCTTCAATTGGAAATCAGAAGTCCAACGCACCCTCGATAAAATGAGAAACGAGCTTCTTTCCTGAATATTTTATGTGGTTGAATCGGAAGATGTCACCCAAATACCCTACTCTACACATACAAAACATATATCTCAGCTATAGTCGATTATAATGCTGTACGAGACGAGCGCACATACCACACTCTCGCTCTCGCTTAGTCTCGTAGATACTCTCCGAGGTACCATGAGATTTTATTTCAACAATAAATCTTTACCTGATGACATTCTCTCAAAAAATACAAAATCAAACAACTTAACAAATATACTCACCTTCGATTTGACATTAAAAAAAAATTCGAAAAGAGGTTGACCTTAAAGGCCATCCTTGCAACTTCCCGCTAGTTTTAACCGCAAAGCTATATTAACGTGACGTATTTTGACGTTTTTGACTTTTTTTGAAATGTTTAAAAAGCCATAACTTTTTAACGCGTTATTCGATTTTGATGTTCAAGATGGCATTCGACGCAGTATTTTGAGACCTAAAAACATTACCGGAATTGCAAAATCGGTTAGTCAAAAAATCTCTAAGTTATTGAAAAAAACACTTTATTTGAAATTTTTCGACAACGATATCTCACGAACGAATTAACCGATTTTAAATTGAAAAACGGCATTCGACGTGGCTTTTTAAGCTTGAGAGCTGATTAGGTTATGAAATTGATCGATGTAATAGCCAAAAAGGTATGCCCAAAAAACATCATTTTTACCAATTGTTTTTTTCGGTTATTTTGAAATTTCTAGAAATCTACAGGCTCGAATCGGTTCAAACTTACAGGGAATCTAAGTTAGATGGAACTCTTTGGAATGCTTTTTATTTTATTCCGATCGGTTAAGCCGTTCAAAAGTTATAAGAGGTTTACATACATCCACACACACACACACACACACACACATCCACACGTACATACAGACATACAGACACCCTCGTAAAAATAGTCAGGGGAGGTTCCTTAGACCTAAAAACGTTGAGATCCGATGAAAACTCGATTTTCGAAAAACGTGGTAAAACTAATAACTTCCCGATTTTAAAAAAAAATTTAATTTTTTTTAGCGGGAAGTTAAAAAGATTAGAAATTGTATATTTTTCATTTTAGTCAACGTTATGATTTGTTTTCTAATAGTAGAGAGTCACTATACCTAAAAATTCAATATCCCGTTATTGGAAACTCGTCGAACTTCTAAATCAAAGACTCTCTTACCGTAGTAGAGGTGTATTTTTCGAAGTTGTAAATACGAAACGCGTTGTTTGAAATGGCTGTAATGAACTGGAATACTTATATGTCACCTAGGTCTCCGTAAAATGTTCGACGTGTTCTTTCCGTTGACAGAAATTTTGTAAATCAATAATCATGTCGTTGAAAATGGAGAAAGCAGTAGGAAATTGTTATACATGAACATGGATAAATGTGCAATTCTTACAAATAAAAGAATAAATTGTTTGGAACTTTTGTACGCACTTCAACATACAATATTGTTCGAATATGCAATTGCATTAAAATGATTTTATTTCTCTCAATAAAATACTTTCGAGTTAATCTTAAAATCTCTTCACACAAGTATTCCATTATAGTCTAGCTTCTCGGTAAACTCTGACTTTCTGTACACTACCTCATGTAAAAAGGTACCTAACTGCAGTGCACAAATATTTTATTTAGAACATAACATTTATACGTCGAAATGTAGGTCTTTTAAAATCGAAGGTAACCTTCTGCAATTTAAAATCTGAGTTTCTTTCTTAAGTTTGCTTTCGTCAATTTTATACCTAGTGATTTTTGTAAGATGGTTGAAACTTTGCAGTACTGTCTAGGATATTCTTTTGTTGAATTTTCTGATGATTATATTAAGAAGATGATAAAGATTTAGAAGTCAAAGTCGTTCCAAAACAACCAATCAAATTTGATTTTAAGATATAAGAAAATTTGTTGAAGCATTGCCTAGAAACTTCTTAATTTTATCGGAGTATGTCGATTCCTAAATATTTTTGTGATTGAGAAATATGAGCATCTCTCAATTTCACGTATTTCTATAAATTTTCAATATAAACTTCAGAATTATACATGATTGTATATAATCGTTATCCTTGAATTTTATATCGAAAATAAAATGTTGAATGTTGGGAACCACCATACAAAATTCTGTATATTTTATTAAGAATAAAACATTTATGAAAAGCAAACATATTTTTCGTTGATATAACTATAAAAATGTGAAGAGTACTTTTGAATATTTCAAAAAGGTTAAAGTTCAAGCTTTAAACTTTACTGCTTATTTTTGTTGTTTAAAAATAAACCGAGTTTCATTTTATGGATTAATATTAATGATTAAAAACCTCTCTTCTGACACAAATAATTTAATCCATTCCGTGTTTATTTTTTACTACTATTATGAATTTATAATATGGACTATAAACCGTGCTAAATAATAAAAAAGGAAATAACCCAACATCTTTTTAAGATTTAAAATTTGTTTGTTAAAATTTAATCATAACCAATTCTGACAAATCAAACTTATCATAAAAAAATCTATTAAAACATGTTAAAATTTTAGCTATTAACTAACTATTCTGTTAAATACCTCGGAGTTTTTTTTAAATTGTTAGATACCTTTAAGAATCTATATTATAAATCATAAAAAGCGTGCTCCAGCTGGTAAATGTACAAAACTGATTATTTTTATGAAGTCATTAATTGCCGTAAACCTAACTTTACGTTGTATATCAAGCTTTCCAAAAGTATACAGATACAAACTTTGGGGAAATATAAATTATCTTTATGAACTGTCTCATGTTGTAATTGTACAACAGTGTGGAATTTATTATCCTGTGGTATCTTAAACATCCCTAATAAACTTGATCACATGTAATTGGTAAACAAATTTATTTTAGTAGTGCAATAGATATTATAGCAATTTTACTTATTTCTAGAGAAATAAATTAGAATTTATGAAAAGTTTAATGAGTCTATTCCTCGTTATCAATTTGGTGGCCAGTTTAGCGCAACAAATTCAGCACGACCAGCTAAAACGACTATAGAACAGTTTGATAAAGTTGACGGTAGTTTATAGAGCTGTAAAACTAATGAGCTATGTCGGGACTGTATGGAGGCTGCCGAAGCTGTACAACACTATGTTTTGATAAATACAAGGTTTGATGCATGCCAAAACTGTGGTCGTTTCCTTCTAATTACATCTCGCAACCTTTTTAAAATTTAAACTTAGTACTCTTTGTTAATCGTCCGATTTGCAGGAGCATATTCGTGATGCACGACGCCTTCATAATAAAAAAAGGTAGGGTTCGCTGGTGTAGGTCGGTTACATTTGTGACATCGTATACTCAGTCGCTCAGACTTTAAAGATGGTTCGAGAGGGTTTGTTTCTTTGACCACAAACTCATCCTGATCATCATCCATGTAATTTAGTGTGACATTTCGTATTCGAACTTTAAGCCCTTTGACTCAGGTGTATAAAACCGACAAAGAACAAAAGTAGCCCAAGGCGAAGCGAAGTAGTACTACACTCTTGTGCTCAGTCAACTTTGCGAGTAGTGTATTAGATGCCTTAAAGAGTAACTTGGAATAGATCTGGTACAGCTCCCTTTTCACTTTGGAGTAAAATAAAACCACAAATTTTATGATACTGAAGACAACATATCAGTTGATAATACCTATGAGTTTAGCATTGTAAGTACCAAAGCTAGTATAATATATAAGTTACTTAATGTAAATGAAGGGTATAATCTCATTGTAACAAAAAAAATCTGGTGTGGGCACCACACGACCTTCCGAACACTAGTCGAAAGTTGATACTCTCAAAAAACATAATTTGACAGCTGTCAGATGTCAAAATATAGAAGGAGCTAATCTGACTGATATTAACAAGTAGTGGGTGGTAGAATTGGAGTGGCCATAGTATGGAGATGTCAAAAATATCGAAAAAACTAATTAGTTAGTAGTCAGATGTCAAAAATATAAAAAATAATTTGACACTAGTCAAAAGTTGATACTCTCAAAAAACATAATTTGACAGCTGTCAGATGTCAAAATATAGAAGGAGCTAATCTGACTGATATTAATAAGAAACCATAAACCTTATTATATATAAATTGTTTACGGTAAAATGACACGAGATAGTTCTGAGGTAAAAATGGAAATGTTGTGTATGTAGTTCGATAACAACAGGTATAATGACAGAACAATTCTAAACCATGTGTATTACTTTAATGATGCCACAAATGGACATCGAACTTCAAGTTTCCAATAAACTGAAACGAATTGGAAATAATGATCGTGTGGTAGGTACACTATTTTGTTTATTAATAAATCAGTTTCTCTTTTTTATTAAAAGAAACTGGTATATGGTTAAATTATTTAACAGATTTAAACAGGTATCCCCTGAAATATAAAACATATTGCAAATAAATCCAGCGTCAGAAAGTAGCTTCAATGCATGGTCAGTATTACAAGTGAGCGGACAATTATTGATTGTAGTTAAACTTCGTTTTAAGAGAGAGAATATTAGTTTACGTTTAATATACTCGTAGTAGTATTTTTACTTTCGCTTCTTTGTCCATTAGAAATCAATATGGAAGGATAATGGATTTTATCGTGTTTGCAAATATCCACTGGCTGCAGCCGGACTTCCGCACCGAAGGGAAGATTTGTCTGGAACGTATTTATGTTCAGCCCTGAAGGAATAATTTCCGAATTTTATTTTTAAAACATTCGAGTTTTCTCTTTGTTCGGTAAATATACGATGGCAAAGAACCGCTTTATCGAAACTTTCACCGCATTTGATCAGAATTCGTTTTCAACCGAAAAATATCAAATGAATTTTCATTTCTATAACTTAAATCATTAAGCTAAAAATTCAAATAATTTTTTTTGGTATCTTAATGAAAGAATACTTTTTTTTGTATACAGAGTATCTCAAAATCGTCTTGCACAATTAACAACAAATATGTCCCACTAAGATCGATATACTTTTGCATACGTTCAAACAGTTATTACACTCTTCAGTTGATACCTGCAAAATCGCTGTTTTAAACCCATCAATAGCTTCTTTTAGCAAATGAGCATTAAATTCTTTGTCTTTGGGAACGTAAAAAAGTCGTTGGGACTTAGGTCGAGATCATTCCGTGGATGATCTAACAATTCGATGTTTTAAAGCTCCAAAAACTCGATTATCTTTTAGGCAGTGTGAGCACTTGCATTGTTATGAGGTAGGCTGATTCGCCGTGGTGTGTTATGTCAGAGTTTCGTGATATCTTCTGGTAAATAAACTTATATACCAATCGGAAGTAACCGTTCTCCGATCTTTTTGCCACATAACCAGATTTTGACACAAAAGTTGCGACCATTTTATTTGACACACTTCGAAAACTGATAATTTTGTTGGTTTTTCTCATCGTGAAACACCCACACAACCGATTGGAGTTTATTTTCGGGTTCGTAGGAGTAAATTCAAGATTCATCGCCACTAACAATAATATAAACGTTTTTTTGAGCTTCCTTTGATGTACGTCACATGCATATATTCCGAAGAAAATGAGGAATCTCCTTCACATTTTTTAATAAAATGTCAACAATAGTATATTGTAATACAAGTGTTACAATGACAGAGGTTTCGTAGTACGAGTTCAGTTTGTGAAACGAACCGCGCGGCGGTGAGTTTCGCAAAGAACGAGTACTACAAACCGTCATTGTAATTCGAGTGTTACATACTATTTTTTATAATGAACTTTAAAAAGTATAAAAAAAATAAAATGAGAGTTTTTAGAAATATTTATTTATGTTGGCAATCTTGACAGTTTTGACACTTGTCAGTTTTAATGATTTTAAATTAGAATGTTTGTCAAATTTGTATAAAATATTCCGAATTTAGCAATAACGCTGATAATGTAGTTAATAATTTACTAAAACATACTTCTTGATTTACTACCTGAACTCTTTCGTTGAAAATCAGTGCAGTGCAACCAATTGTGTAAAACAAAAAGTTACCAAAAACAGTGTTACAATGAACCTATTTCGATACTGTTTTTAGTGTCGAAATAGAAACTTTGTGAACGTGAATTATGAAAAAACATTTTGTTTGATAGAACAATGTAATGATAACAATGTCTTAGCATTATTTATCTTGCAGTACACATTTCATAAATAAAGTAAAAGAATATAAATTAATAAAAGAATGACCAAACAATTTTCTAATTTTGGTTTCACCAACACCCTATAATTGAAACGAAACTTTTTCAATTTCAAATATAAAGAGGATGTGCAACGGAACAAAGAAATTTATATTAAGAGTGACAATGAAAATAATTGTTATTGGTCTCTGCGGGAATTGCGTGTACTTTTCCGTTTTCTAAAGTAGAAAACCAAACCGAAAGCTGATGAAACGAATGTATCTATTTACAGACATAAACTCTAGAAAAAGGATAGAAAAACAACTCATTAAAAGCAAGCAAGTGGCAATCTCCCTCAACCGGCCTGCTGGGGGTTAAATTGGTACGAATTGCTTTTAACTAGAATATCTTAGGCTTTTGAAAAGATCCATCGCTCCCAGCTATAATTAACTACTGTTAAAAGGATGTAACTTTTCCAATTACAAGTGTAATTTTTTTCTTATATAAAAGGTTTTTTTGCACTTTTATCGCCATACATTTTATCCACTTTACATTAAACAATCAATGTCGTATCTCAAAACGGAATGAAATTTTCAACGCAAAGTCAAAATAATAATAATGTAAATAAGATGGATTTGTCTGTAAATCACTCAGGCTTGTTTTTTGTATTTTTATGATTTTTGCAGACATTTTCCGTGACGATTACGAATTGATGTGCTGTTTATATATATATGTCTGAAAATAAGTTTTCGTTAATTTTTTTTTTAATTCTTCCATTTCTTGTTAGGCGGATACTTTAAAAGTCGTTTTTGAACTTTATATTAATTTGTTTTTATACAAAAGTACAAATATAGTAATTAATTTTAAGTAATTATAAACCATATAAAAAGAAAATAACTTGTAAAAAAGTTTGTTAAAAAATATATAAATTGTCGTTGATGCAGATCAAATTTGATCACGCTTTCTTGATATTTAATCTTAAACTTTATAATTAAAACCCTTTCTCGTCAGTCCTGCAATCGGTTTAATTAAATTTTAAATTTAACATTTTTAAAAATGTGTTTTTAATATTACATCCGTCAAGACCATCACTTAAAAATCTTTTGAACTTCTCGCAATGTATAAAATAAAGGCTAAAATACTATTTTCTTTATTTTATGTGTAGATAGTTAACATTGCTATTCCATATCATCTAATTCAAAACTTTTCGCTAAGCAATGTGCATAAGTACCTTTTAATGTATATAATAACAGTAAGATAAATTTCTGTGGGTAAACATTCTAACTTTTCCCGGTATAAACTTCCATTTAACAAAATGGGGTGCTAATTTCAGTTGAATACTTGCATTTTGTCCATTTGAAGTAAATAGTTGAAAAGTTTCTAACGTTTCTCAAATGACCACATATTATTAATTAGTTTCAATTTTGAGCTTTATTGGTTTACCGTAGAAATCTTCAAGTCATAATTAACATATTATAAACTTTTATTTATTCTGTACTTTACAATATTCGTTCATGACTAATTAATCTCAGAAAACCATAACATGTATAAGCAATTTAAACGATTTCAAATATTTTGGAAATACCTAATACAAACAAGACAATATTTCTTAGAAATGAAGAAAAGCGCTTAAGAGTGAAGGATGAAGACTGAATATATAACAAAAGACGAGGCGAATAGAGTTAAAATGAATCTGCAGGACCAAGTGCTGCTAACTGTCAAAAACTTCAAAGATATAGGGTTCGTGTTGGAAAGAATTGAGGGTTAAAGAGTGGAATGAATCCTAAAATTAAATGCGTGAATGATAAAATGAAGAAGAATGAGTGGAGTTTTGTGTGAGAAATGTAAGTGCAAAAATTAAAGGTAGACTATAAAAGAGATTTGTAAGACCAGCGTTGATCTATAACTCAGAAAGTTAGAAGTGGTGGTGATAAAGATGTTTCATTGTATATGTAAATTAATAAGGATACTGAAATTAAGAAATTGAGAGTAACAGGTACAGTAAAAGTCGGGACAGCTGGGTAAGAAAATCCAAAAAAATAGGTTGAAATGATTTGATCATGTAAAGAGAAGGGATGAGATTCATGTAAGTAAAAGAGTGGATAAATGTGGGATTGGGGGTAAGAAGAAAAGAGGAAGGCTGAAAATGAGATGAGTGATACCAGTAAATGAGGATTAAATAGAGACATATGTTAGAACAGAATGCCAATGTCGACCACAACAATGTGGGATAAGGCTGAGGGAAAGAAGACAAACAAAAAAATGACATTTTTATGGAGAAATCAAGAAACAGTCTTTACCTTTAGCCGGTAACGTCTTTAAAAACTCCAGAAACAGATGCAATAGTAGTTTTTCTTTAAAGTAGAAGAATTGAGAACGTAATAAGAAAAAGCTTCGATATTGGTCCAGGTTTTGTACTATAAAAACATATCTAATAACACGACGCAGCCTAGTGTCAAAAATCGCAAAGTAGGGATAGATTTTAGTGTTTTTAAGTGGTATCTCGAGTTGAGAAAAAAGGTTTATCACCACATTGTTTCTCATCCTCAAAAAAGGAAAGTTTAAAACAAAATTTACATTGTTTTAGAAAAAACATATCATTTTTCTGCTTTAATAAAAAAAATAGGGAATCAATTTCTTTTTTAAGAGGACCAACTTAAACTTCGTGAGCATACCTAACTTTGTTTATAATCAGAGATGAATTCAAGAGGTCTAACCCTAAAGGATAATTGAAATTGAATCCAGTCGTTTATGGGGTGAACATCATAACCAATTACGTGTAAGTGCACTTGTACGATTATTGAAGTGCATAATTGCTCTTAACACAAATTTCCTGATCTGTATTGTATTAAAAGAATATTAATCCAATTGCATATTTTAAAAAATTTTAAAGTTATTTCAGATAGGTACTTGAAACGGTCTTTTAAGTTCGTTAAATTAGTTTATTTGTATGCATTATAAATTTGACTTTAAATAAAATGTTACGATTTAAAAAATGTAAAATCGGATTTTTTTGTTTATATTTTTGTTAAATTAGCAATTGTGTATCCATAACTTTATGAAAAAATTTCAGCTTAAATTTGGTCCCAAAATTACTAATCAAAATACAGCGCTTTTCAGCAATATTCAAACAAAATTTAAAAAAAAATCTTTAGAAATTACAATTTCAACGAGAAAAAATTTATACACACTTTTTGTAGCAAGTTTATAATAATTAACAAAAATTGTCCTGAATTTATCACCAAATTAAAATGTTTTAAAATATAGCGCGCACGAACGAATTTAACTAGCAACACTCTTTTACAAACATAACGAATATTAAACATATTTAATTTATTCGTGCCATTGAAGTAAATTAAAAATATATAAAAATAAACAGTGAAAACAATAACAACAAAGCATTCATCAAGCAACAGATAAGTGTTTAAAAAAAGTTTGAAAAGTTTTTATTTATAAATTAAGTTAAAATAAAACAATAAATTAGACGAAATTGACACAAATACAATATAACGAACAATTCCCTACCTAACAGTTTAAAAACTTCATCTTCGGTAATGAAAAAATTCAGATGAGCATTATTCTCGACGACCACGAGGACCGTAAAGAGTAGGACTCTACTCCACATGGTGGCGTTCAAATGCGGCGAGAGCCGCCACTAAACCGAAAGCTTTTCCTCCGACGCGTCAGGACCTTATAAAACACAACCAAAAACAGTCGAACTCCTCCGATCCTTTACGCGCAGGCACGATATATATTCACATTACCTTTATTCTTCTTCTTCAAAAAGCACATTTTAAACTTAGAATTTGATTGTTAATTCACTGTTAAATGCTTGAACAAATATCTTCTCCCTATCCTTCAAAAAATTACGTAAATTTAAACAACTGGACTGCACAATCACTCATTTTTTTCATAAGATTTAAAACAAACTATATTTTACAACTTTCAAAGGAATCATTTCATCCGCGTAGATTCCCTCTCTTTATACAATTGCACCCATTCAAGTACGAGGGTTGAAATAATGATGAAAAGTAATACAAAAAAGATGCATGTTTTTAAGTTTAACTCTCCTTTTATTATTGTGAAAACCGTAGGATACTTACCTGTTGCAATAATTTGGAAAAGTTGCGAACAGTTTTTTTTTTATTTTAGGGTTATTTACTAAAGCTTGATCAATGCATTCTTTCATAAAGCAAACGCATGTACGGTGTTTATAGTTATTATAGATTTTTGAAATCCATGATTAGTCCAGGGCATTTACCGGAAAAACACCCGAATAGAGGAACGGATTTGAGCCAGCAGCTAGAGAGATGCGGTTTTCTGCATTGTGTTCGGGAAGATCACAGAAAACGACAGCCAAAGTTTGGTTTCCCCATTTTCAGAAAAAGGCCTTCTGGACCCGAAAATGCATTTTCCAAATTCATCATTTCTTACACCATTAGAGGAGTGACTGGAAACTCGCAAAAATTGCTCGGAAATCGTTACTCGCGGGTTTTCGGAGATGCCAAACTCGATTCTGGCATTAGAATTACCCGGGGGTGCTCGGGGGTGGCTTTGTGGGGGTGTCCAGGGGGGGAATTGGGGCCATTGACACTGCTTCTGGAAATCACAACAATAAAGTGGTTATTGTTTCGGAAGACACTGATGTCTTAACAATACTTGCAGGTCGGACTCCACGGAATCTAGAAGTGTTCTTACTGAAGCCGCCTTCCGCTAGAGTACCTGATCTTGTGTATTCTTCCGAGAGCTTAGCCTCCAAAAGCGCGTGTATCAGGTCTCATATATTATTTCTACATGCCTTCACGGGATGCGACACAACCTCAGCATTTTTCTATCGAGGGAAAGTCAAATTCTGCGAATTGTTTGAGGAATCCGAAGATTTACATGGGTTTGCAGAAATATTTAAGCAAAGACATGTAGCCGTGGACAATTTAATAGATCACGGGCTTCGTCTAGCTTTGGCTCTTTACGGAGCACCCAAAGATGAGCGCACCAAAGATGAACCTGCGATTGAGCTCGTGCAAAAATATCGAGCAAAATCGTATGCTGAAGCCGCCAACCATCAAAAAGTCGACCTTGCACGCATAATTCCGACTGCCAATGCGTTAACAGAGCATATCAAGCGGGTCTATTTCCAAGTACAGGCTTGGTATGGTTCACAAGGTCAAGGCGAAAGCTTAGATCCGTTGGAATGGGGGTGGGAATTGGTGGATGGAGAACTCAGTCCTGTCACCATGACCCAGGAAGCCGACCCCGAGGAAATTGTGAGCAAAATATCTTGTTCTTGTAAAACCGACTGTGGCACGAGGTGCGGGTGCCGGCGTAATGGGTTGGGGTGCTCACTTGCATGCAAGCATTGCGATGGCAATTGCTCAAATAAAAAAGGCACTCCCAATGGGGCCGAGGATAGTGACGAGGAAGAAGACTAGCAATGGGAAAAAATCAGGAAGGGAACAGAGATGAAGAGCGGGAAGACGAGCATGAAGAGTTTGAACAAGATGATTAGTATTTAAGTTAAAAATCTAAGTTTATAATCTCGTATCGGTTTTATTTATTTATAAAGTATTATTGTCATAATTTGCAGGAAGAAGACGAAGAAGAGTTTCAACAAAATGTCTAGTAATCATGTTAAAAATTAAAGTATAATATATAATGAATACTCCAAGATTAATAAAAAATCTTACTTATTTTTTGAATAAAGCATTATTTTCATAAGATGTGGTTTTTCACTTTCTCCTTTGCCATTCCAGGCATGCTGCCATTTCTCGCCCCAATTCCCCCCCTGGACACCTCCACAGAGCCACCCCTGAGCACCTCCGGAAAATGTAATGCTGGAAATGAATTGGTCATCCCCGAAAACCCCCGAGTACATGTTTGGAGCGATTTCCAGGCATGCTGTCATTTCTCGCCCCAATTTCCCCCCCCTGGACACCCTCACAGAGCCACTCCCGAGCACCCCCGGGTAATTCTAATGCCAGAATCGAGTTTGGCATCCCCGAAAACCCACGAGTAACGAGTTTGGAGCGATTTCCAGGCATGCCGCGATTTCTCCCCCCAATTCACCCCCTGGACACCCCTACAGAGCCACCCCGAGCACCCCCGGGTAATTTTAATGCCAGAATCGAATTTGGCATCTCCGAAAACCCCCGAGTAACGATTTCCGAGCAATTTTTCCGAGTTTCTAGTCATTCCTCTAATGGTGTAAGAAATGATGCATTTGGAAAATGCATTTTCGGGTCCAGAAGGCCTTTTTCTGAAAATGGAGAAACCAAACTTTGGCTGTCGTTTTCTGTGATCTTCCCGAACACAATGCAGAAAACCGCATCTCTCTAGCTGCTGGCTCAAATCCGTTCCTCTATTTTCGGTAAATGCCCTGGACTAGATGATAATCGTGGTCCTCGTATGTGAAGTATCAAACTGCTCATATTTTGTTAAAATGCTACCAGTCTTTATTAAATGATATCTAATGGACAGCTTTTTTGTATCGAATACATGTTTGTGACAAAAATATATATAATTAAACAAAAGTTCTAAACACATGTTGAGTTCTGTGTTTTCGTTTCAGACGGTAAACATCAAAGGACTATACGTGTTGCAGATATTGAAATGCTTGGTTGGAAACAACATATCTGTCACGTGGAAGAATGAAGTAATAGACATGAATCAAAGCTGAGTAGTCACTCGGAATCAGAGTCAAACATATAAAGGAAATTGTTAATTTATCCACATGACAAGTCATATTTTATGAGCTCAGTTTCTCTGTTAAACTTCTATCAGATAAGTTTATATAAAAAAATAGGTTGATATAACTTAATATTCTTACCAAAAAAAGTGTGAGGTGTCAAGGGACACCCGGATGGAACGAAGTTCCTTTCGATTAATTAGTGAAGGAATTAGTAATTTGTAAACACAACAGAGTGTTTATACATACATAAGCATTTATTATTGTCTGTATAAAATCTCTACTTACCTATTACCTAACAGTTCGTTTCTTTTAACAAAAGTGTCCATTTATACAATACCAGAGCTTTAAATAACACATCTTTTTAGAATTACTTTTTATAATTTAAAACAGGAATTAACAATTCAATACAAAATTTTAAAATTAAAATATTTGACAGTAACTGACAGTTAAGGTAATTTGACGTAGGTACCTAAATTGTCAAGTTACGAACTATTTTTAAAATGTTTATGAATTTATTAATTTATAAAAACAGGATGAAATAAAATGTAATACTATTATAGTTAATTATTTTTTTTTCTACAGTATTTTCTTTTTAATGTACATTTTCTTTTAATTTAAAATAGTGTCTTTTTAATTGTAATATATCTATCTATGAGAGAGAGGGAGAGAGAGTTATTTATTTTTTGGTCTGTGAGAGAGAGAAACATGCGTGTGTCGTGTCATAGTGTCGTGACAACTTTTGGTATGAATTTTTTTGGCTAGCTCCTAGCGTCAGTCGTAACTGTTCGTAACGCGCGAAAGGGAACTTCGTTCCAATAACTGTTTCTGAGATATAATTTGTCGCTTTTCCTTTTTTCCAATCGACTAAACTTTCATATACGTTTTTAGAAATTTCAGATATCAAATTTTGACAGGCTTCATTTGCTGCTTCTTTTAACACTGGAGGAATTAATTGTACTTCACTTTCGTCATTAATTATCATTTTAAATAACAAATTTAGATAGTTTTTTAATAAGTGGTATAATTTAAGAAGTTAATCTGTCACTGTCAACAAAATATGTCATTACTTTTCAGTTAGAACAAGCTTGATTATGGTAAGTAAAACAATACAGAAATGTACTCATTTCTTTATCAGATAAAAAACTGAAATATTTCTTTGGAGGAAATTACATGGGACTCTATGTCTTTACAAATTGCTGGAAATAAATAACATGTTTGTAAAATAAATCTAGAAAAATTTATTGTTACAGTTATTTTAATAAATCGATAAATGGTAGCCAGTTATTTATATACAAAACACTTCCTATTTAATGAATTTCAAGAGAAACATTACTAACAACCATAACTATAATATATGAAATACATCATTTACCCACAGATATACATTTATTATGTATTACATATACATTTTAATTGATGTCTAATTGATACTCTTGACATTTAAATTTACCATTTATTGACAATATATTTTTAATTAAATTTACCTCTCATGTGAAAATCCACAGAAAAGTAGGTACAACTCACATTTATATGGATTGGAATGATTGGATTTGTCCATAGTATTACAAAATTAATTGGTACAATGTTGACATCAAGTTGGGATAAAAATTATTACCTAAATAAGTTTTAGATTTATACAATAATTTAAATATCACACGGTATTATCATTATTATTATAATAATTGGCGATAAGTTTATAATATGGTGGATGCGCCAGGACTTCAAATGTATAAATTGTTTTTAGCTGTAGAAAATTAACAATGAATATGAATTTCCTGACAATAAAGTAAATAATGTTTTTTAGATTTTAAATGTTGATAAAAATTTTTAGTACTGTAATTTCGAAAAATTTTCTCCGACACACATAAAATTTTTTAACTATCAAACGTTATTATATCACATATCAAGTTATGTTAATTACTTTTTAAGTGTACTTGGGAATTTTTTAAACTGGAACTAATATTATTCAAACAATAAATATTGATCTAAAATTGGCATACTTATTCGGATTTTGTTGGTTTATCAAATAAAAAATCAAATAAAACATTGTATTTACTGTTTCTGTTTTTATTGGAAGCCTTCTAATGTTATCGATTTTAAAATTAGAAAAAACAAAAGTGCAAAATACATTCTTAGCAAATTTTCCTATATATTGTTTTATTATTTTGTTTATTTAGAAAATTATAAATACCAAAAACCAAGAAAGCTCAGTCTTCTACTTTACGAGTTTAAAAGTTAATTAATAACAAAATAATAATTTTCGTCCACCTCTACAGAACTGTTATTTTCAAAATATAATAATACAGCAGGGTTGAATATAATCGAGTGAGTTAGAGATGGGAATTTAAAAAAAATAGTAACTGCTGATAGTAACACAATAAAACATATGAAATAAATTGAATAGTGAAAAATGTTTAACTGTATATACTTCGACCTGATCCCAAGTCACTGAAGTATAAATCTTGTTAAAATTTAAAAAATATAGGAAATTCTACACTAACTTATTTAACAGTGTAATATCTTGTGTGCTAGGGTTAAATAAAAATACAAAAACTAGTCCATACTATGTTTTGGATTAGACTCAATACTATAGTAGCTACTATCATAGACTTTAACCAATAAAAAAATGATACCTACAGATTTGTATAAAGATTTAACAAACTTCAAATGTATTTTATTAAAATAGGTGTCACTGATGCTGAGTTCATAACATACTACATTTCCAGTTGTTCAACTCGTATACGAACACAACGATCCAACTTTCTACATTCTAATTGCATTTCTAATTGGATTATAAGTAATATAACTTCAGTACATCTCTATCCGGGGTAAATTACAACTTTATATATCGAAAACAGGAATGCAATGCCTGAAAAAATTTACTATAAATGTTATAACATAAAATGAAACAAAACTGTATTTGAATCTGATACGGGGTCTGCGGAAATGATACCCCAAGTTTAGTCCTACAGCATGTTTCTAAAAGTCAGTAATAAAATTTCTTTTCTTGAATGATTTTTGTATTAATTTATTCAAATTCGTCGTATAATATAAGTGTTCTTATCCCTTTAAGTTCCAATTGTGATGCTAAGAGACTCTAGTGTCAAAGAGCCTAACCTTTGGTTAACCTGCGAACTGTTACCACAAGTTTTTTTCTTGGTTTAGTAATTTAAACAGTATAGAAATTATATTAAACAATAAAAATATAAAAAAAATTGATCTATTTCTATATTCGTATTGTATTTTTATTACTAACTTCTATATTTTCTATATTCCCTATATTAATCGTAGAAGTTTTGATATTTCATATACTGGAATTTAAATAAAATGTAAGCAAACGACGAAACGAGTCTTTGATCCATAATCCATATTTATGAAATGGAAAACACGAAAGCCATTTCACTGGCACATGATTGCTGAAAGCGATCATCCACAAGATTTAAATGAATTACTATATACGCCATAACTGAACTAATGAGAATAAGGTAGGTTAACTGCGAGCTTATTGGATCCAAGCAGTACGGTAATGATTGCTCTTTACATTACATTCCCGGAGTATAACAAGAGCTCAAAGCGTACAAAAGTCAATCGCAATAGCGTCCGATAACTACATACGTTAAGGTATCGAAAAATAGTTGTGAAAATATATAAAATGTTCAGTTATTCCTATCAGATTATATAGAATTAAAAATTGTAATGTTTAGATATTATTCTGGTCGTGTTAACGATTTATAACCAATATTGTTTTGAGTTTTCATGGAGTATTAATTTTGCAGATTTTAAGGGTAGTAGACATGGTGCTAGGAAGAGTGGAATGAAGTTTGTTTGATTGGTTTTGAGAGAATATCAAAAAGCGGTTTGCGTCAATTGGTTTAGAAAAGATTTGTTATTGTTTGTGGCGATAAATCTTGGATTTACTTCTACGAACCGAAAAATAAACGCCAATCAGCTGTATGGGTGCTTCATGATGAGTAAAACCAACAAAAGTAACCCGTTCGCGTAGTGTGTCAAAAAACTTTTGTGTCAAAGTCTGGTCATGCGGCAACAACTGCTTTAACATGTTTTGAAAACCAATAAATTACTTTAATTCTATATATTACACAATTATTTATCCCAATTAGGTAATAGAAATTAAATCTTTAATATTTTATTTAGTACACTGGATCATTTTTTTAGATATTAATTGAACCTTACCGGTACAAAACCATGTCATAGATTTTTTCTGATTTTAAACATGTAAATGTCTATCATTAAAAACATTGTATGAAATAATATTTTACGACAAGGCACTTTTGTCTATGAATAAGTTATGGTTAAAATAATATTTTGTTAAGCAAACACACTGTAGTAATTTTCTCGATATATAAACGCCGTCTATGGCTAGTAACCACTGAACATAGAGAAATCTAGGACGTGTCCGTATCCGGAGTCTATGCACCGTCCATCGACCTTGACATAATACTTACATCGATTTTTGATGGATTTTTATCAACTTTCTACTGTCTACAGATAACATGGCTCTTCGAGAAGATAATTTACTCATCTCATCGATAAGTTCAAGGTCACTGCCGAAGTCAACCGCAAGCACCATAAAGTTAAAGGTCAAACGATGAAGTTGATTTAGTGCTGCAGTAAAATTTGTTAACTAATTCCCAATCATAAAGACTAACAAAGCTGAATCTAGGAACTAGGAATCATAACACAGTCATTAATCAATATTTAAAAAAACTAATTTTTTGTGTAATTTCTTAAAACGTTAATGGTTTTCTGGTAATGATTTTAAAAGTTAACATATAAACCAATATATTTGAAAATCACCTTCGCTGAGAATTAATAAAATAAGAAATATCGCAATTAGTTGCCTTTTCGTTTTCATTGCACCAACTTTCAAGTCGATGAAATTTCCTAGTACCTAATGACAAAAAAGGGAATAAAACCTAAACATTCAACATCCTGTATCTCTTAAACAATGAATATTCATATAATGTGTCAGTCGTCATTATTTGGCCCTTATTATCATCAGTTAGTAGTTTCAGTCTCTATGTTTATTAAACACATTCAAGGTATGATTTGCATTCAAATGCGTACCCTATACATCTTTTTGTTGTTGCTGCAGACAGCCAAAAAAAATATCATTCTTAATTAAAATACAATAACATGGATATTAAACGATTATGCCTGTAGTTATCTTTATGAGTAAAGCTATAATTATTATCTTAAAAACATTGATGGATGCTATTGGTTGTTTGACACTATTTTACATCCTTGGATTGTGTGCCATAATGAATTTTACCAATTAATATGAACAGCCGTCTGTCGATTACAAGACAAGATTCTTGATAAACATGATCGGTTGTTTGTTAGAAAATATTTATACAAATTTCCTCCATTAACATGTATTGCTAAACCTGTTTGTCAAGGGTTTCTGATAAACTGTTATTAAAAAATAATTACTCATTTAGTAGATATAGTCATTGGAAAATAGGATGTTTTTCAAATTAGTAATATAGGGCCATAATAATATTTAAAATGAATTTATTAGTTACTTTAGCCTTCAGCAAACGAAGATAATAAACCAATTTTTTAAAATAGCTTCGACTTTTAAATGCTCTTTATTATTGTGAATAAGTTATTCAAAGATAATAAATCGTTTACTGAAAAAAGTTATTTTACTGTGTGATAACTTTACAAACAAACTAAAATTATGTAAAATGAACATTTGTAGATGTACTTTGACTTTAAAATCGATGTATACAATATCATAATAAATGTTAAATAAATACAATTCCCTAATGATCAAGCTCTACATCTAAATAAATATATTTTTCCATTAAAAACTAATCACTAGTTCGGAGTTACGACAAATAAACCAGTAAAAAACTCGACATAAACTTAATGATGAAACTCATCAACGATAATTTAATATTTCGAAGATCCTGGTTCTATCACTCCAAATTATTCCCAGCATATCAATTCTTATGCAAGGAAAAATTAGCACGCAAATCATATCGTGATTAAAAAAAATTGTTGATTATTAAACCAGCATGTCAAGAATGTAACGTAATTAAGTAATATAGAAATTTAAACTATTAGTATAATAGTTATTTTCATCACTCCGTGCGGAAAGCACTGCTTTCGATCATGCAGGACCGTGCGGAAAGCAATGCTTCCTTCAACGTTACGAAATATTAAACTTTTCATTACTCCGTGCGGAAAGCACTGCTTTCGACCATGCAGGACCGTGCGGAAAGCAATGAATGACCGAAACAGAGTTGATAAGTGTTTCCCAATCAAAAATAAATGAGATAGAAAGTGAATTAAGAGAAATTGAGGATGAATTTTCTAATATTTTTGCATCTGATAACGCGGTAGTAAATGCACCACGATATAATCAATCAAACGTTTCATTACTAAATAAAGATTTTGTTGATTCTAAATAATTATCTAATATACTTAAGTTGAAAAACAAATTTCTATAGAATTAAGCAACTGTTCAAATATTACATTTATTGTTTTTAACAAAGATTCATAACTATACATAATTTTGTAATAAAAAAAGTGTTTTTTTTTAATAAAAATGTTATAATTTCTTAACTTAAAATTTTTTATTTTAATGGGGGAGATCCGCCTCCCCCAACCCGTCAGCAGTGCCTTCGCGGTGCAGCCGGATCAGACCTAATACTACTTTTATTATCTTTCTTTTCTTTTATTTTAGACAAATTCAAGAGCTTTCCTCACGGAGTGATGAAAAATAGAATACGCAACTCGTGCGGTGCGCAGGTAATCCCATCACTCGTGCTTTTTATCGCACTCGTGATGGAATCACCTGCTTTCCGCACTCGTTACGTAATGTACTATTATGTATCAAGGGCGTAAAACAGGCGTGTCAGTGGTGACAGATACACCTTTTCTTGCTATAATTTTAATTTTTCCTAAGACTTATAACAGCTCTTCTAGTCTTATCTTTCTTAGAAAGTTTAGGATATCATTGGACTTACAAATAGGTAAGTGTTTCGTATGACCCTAGGTATCTGACCCTAAAATTAAGAAATGCAATGCAATGTGAGAGTATGTGTGTTAATAAAAATAATATCTAGTGAGGTTGCAAATAAAAACAAATAAATTACGCGAAAAATATTATTTTTGAAGTAGAACTTCTTTAGTCGCGACTAGGGGTAACTCAGTAATTTTAACGGACGTGACATCATTCTAATGTAACGGAAACAAAACCTGATACAAAATACCTAACACGATTCCGCCTACTATATTAAATAAAATTAAATCTGTAATTGTATGAATTGACAGCTTGTCAACCAAAATACATTGGTGGTAAATAGTTTAAATTTGTGTATAAAGTGTTTGTTTTAAATATGAATAAACAAAGTGGATTTATTAATAAAGAAAGTGATAAAAAAATATTGAATAAAAATGAGTGAGTACCTACTCTATATGCATACATTTTATTTTTGGTGTGAAATTACACATTTATACCTAATTATTTATACCTATTATTTATACCTAGCTATTTTCGTTTTATAGACTTAAAGAGCTAAAAAGAAAAAAATTGTGAACGTCAAAGGGCATATTATCAGCGCCAGAAAGATTTGAAGAAAAATGAAAATGAAAAAAAGACGAGACAGCGACATTCATTATGATTTGATTAAGTAAGTTTATATAACATACATACATATTATGATAGTAAATAATTGTTTATAAGGAAGCTTTACGTTAAGTAAAGAAGCATGTTGCACGTTTTTGTTCATAAAATAATAATATTCGAAATGTTTTAACACTTCCTTATACTTATTTTAGGTTTGGCAAGGTAGCCATAAAGGCCATAAAACCACTAGTTAGGATGGCTGATCTTATACCAGCAATAACAGATCCTTCGTAGAACTGAAGAAAACAAACTCAACTCAGGATTTTAAATTTTATGGAATATGCTATAAAATGCTACAAAATGAAATGGTTATCTAACTATCGAAGGCTCTTGTGTTGTGTTGTATTACAATAAGGTAGATACAGCTACAAAATTACACATTCTAAACGTAATGTGTGTATATTTTTAATATTGTTTACCTATTATTGAAGCAAAACTTCTTAAGGCGCGACTAGGGGTAACTCTAACGTTAGATTCTAACGGAAGATTCTGATGGAAGTAACGGTGTGATTTCAGCTATGGGAGGAGCTTAAATTTTCAAAATTTATTTATGAAATTTTCAAAATTTTCAAACGGTTTCAAATAAATTAATGGTATTTAGAGAGTAAAATCTATGTTTCACATTTTAGTTATCATAAACCTATTATTTCATATATATAAAAATTAATGATAACTTTCAAATTCCTATTTCTAATGAATAATATAAATATAACATTATCTCATTTTTTGTTAAGTATATAAACAATAAATATAATTGAATTGTAATTAGATATTTATTTTCCGATACCTACGTCAAAAAGTTTTACTTCAATCGCGCGTAAAGGTTACACGCACACTCTTTTTTTAGAAAGTTTTTTATATTTTCGCCGTGTTCTTTGTCTCTGTGTCATTCCGTGGAATTTTGCAATCGAATTTAAACCTATTTCCCGACTACCTAGAGCTTTGAAATTTTGAGGATAGCTAAGAACTGGATGACAATGCATGTTTCAAGTGTGTTTAGGCATATACATAGATTTCGAAATTTATACTGAATTGTTTATATGTATACATATTATCATTTTGAAAGACTTCATATAAGCTTGCGGTGGCCTATTTGGATAAGCGGTTGAAGCGGTTGATTCTGACAATTCTGTTGGGTTATCGTAATAGGATCGATCTCGCGAGAGAGAAGTTTTTTTTCTTTTTTTTTTTGTTCTTAGTTCTTACATGTGAAAACAGTAATTATTATTTTAACTGGTAATAAATAAAGTGAACTATTTTAGAAAGTTTTTAGATACAAATACCCTTGATTTTGTTAACAAGGAAATAATCTTCTCTATGATCAATCACAGCGTTGTATGACTTAATATTTTTGCAATATCAGGGATGCTGTGCATTGTTGAGATGACACTTAAAATATGACCTATAAATCAGTAAAAAACGTTCTATTATAAAAAGTTCTTTTTATGAATTGTGCTTATTAACATTCTGTTTAATAAGAGCAATCGATCAACACTACATTTTTCGACAAGGAATTTCTACTATTCGATTGAAGAACTGGTGCGTGTTTGCGATTTGCATAAAATTAACTAGTTTATCAGATATTATCTTAAAACTTTTTTATTTCTATATCAGTAGTACAAGTATTTAAAAAAGCTTTTTTAACACATACAGATGCTAAAAATGTAGGGATATTTAAAAAAATTGTTTATAAAATGTTTCAAAAGTATTTGATTGAATAAGCCTGATACGTACTTATTCTAACGTATAAACTGAACTTAATATTCTTGATTCTTGTTGTCAACCACACTTCCTGTGTAACATGTACAATTTCCTTTACAATCCCGTTCCTTAGTATATAATATTAACCAGTCGAAATATCCTGAAACTAGTGTAATTAACATCGAACCTTAATAATAATTTAACAAGGTGTTTCGTATCGTCAGAACTTCATAATTAGAATTTCGTTACGAAAAAGAAATCACCGAATGCAGACAGCGGCAATATTGTATGATCTTGTCGACAGTTTAATATCAAAGAGAACAAAACTTATAAAGTTGGTTTCCTATGCTGGTTAATAGAAGAGCGTGAAACTGACTGGAAAATTATATATAGGGAAAACAGTTTGTATTACCGATAGGTTAAATTCTAGATTTACATCTATCTATTCTATATTTGCATATCCAGTCGCAAACGAAATGTACCTAGAGGCTCTAGACACAGTACAACATACAATGATGGAGTATAAGAAATGGGCTGGTGAAAGGAGAGTGTTGGATGACATTGCTTGGGTCGGCAACTCGATGTGTGAGTTTCTGGAATGTATGATTGAGAATGAAAAAAACTGGAGGTATGTGCATGAGAATCTACGTGTGGTGGTAAGAATGAAAGAGGAGAATGAAAGGAAATGAAGGTGGGTCTCCACTCCAGAAGCCAGGGGAAATACATTGTACGTGTGAGCAAGAAGGTACATGGAAGGTAAGTGTGCTAGTAAGTGGATGCAAGGACAGGTGAATGTGTGAGAAAGGTGGTGTAAGGGCAGGTGAGCGAGTAAATGATTATACCTACACCAGGGCGGTTTCCTGCTGCTCGTTCATCGGAGTGGAGGGTTGGTTTTAGTCGGTAGGTGCCTAAATAAACAAAAAAAATGCTAATGATAATAGCAAAAAATCATACCTAATTTTTTTATTGTTTCATTTCGCTTTTTAGAAGATATTGAAATGGAGATGGCCCAAGTAAAAAGTGAGTGTACAAGATATAAAATGTTTGCTAAGATAGTACTGGCAAACAATATACTTTTTGGGAATTTTTCAATATTATTAGGCTATAAGTTATATAGAGTTTAGTTCAATTATCAACAACTAACTACGACTATGCTTTAGTATTCATATACATATCCAACAACTATATCATATTAAACCTGAATTTCATATTATTAATTAAGTATCTATCCGTCTATTTGCTAAGTTAAGTTCATTTGAATAAGTGTTATTATTTAAATACATGTTAATTAATAGTCATTATCAAATTAGAAACGGCTTGACGGATAAATAATTAGTTAAATTCTATCTAAATAACTTAGTTAAGGATAGTTTAGAACAGCTGTTTTCATTTCTTAAAATTTTTATTTTGTTTCAACCAGAATAATACAACTGCTGCTTCCAATTCAGAAATTCCTATGCAAACAAAATCTACTTATTATATTAATTAACATTTATTATCATTATTTTATTTTTAACCCAAAACCAATTTTTGTTTTCTTATACGCAAACAATTAAACAAATGATTTATCTAAATTTCACTCTTAATTAAATAGGTCAGGAGTGTTGGAATGTAGGCGATCTGAAATCAAGTATTGTATTTACTTTTGAAATCGTAAAAAATCGGTTTCATTTCCCATTGAATGGAAGATTGGGTTTAAAGTAGATAAAGAAGGAATATAAGCTTTGAGCAGTGACATTTATCTCTGCATTCGATTTTAGTCGCGGTTACGAGATAGATTTCTCTTTGATTAAGTTTAAATAAAATCCATTGATATGTTACAATTTGTTTTTGTTTTTTAACTGAAATTTACTATTGAGTATATCTTTTTTAATGATGGACTTGTTCAATCAAGTGATAGCAAATCCCTTAACTATTTGTCGAACAAAAAATTATTATATTTATAGAAATATATAGGGTGATGTTAGCTTGATATATCATAGACTTATAATACCTACACTGCACGTGCGTAATTTACAATTTTTAAATGCCACACAAATAAAAAATAAGTTCAAGCCCTTTTTTTGTGAGATTATTAGCAAACTCATCTTCGACAATCCCTTTATGCCCTGCTTTGCAGTTGGTTATGATACTCCTTGGAGTTTAAGACTGTTTTGGACTTGAACGTGGTATACTGTAGGGCTCTGAGTTCAGATTTTTGAAATACTCAGAGTAATTTAGAGTAGAACAGTGAAGGTCCAATTAGCTAGTTATCCATAATGAGGCATTTCAAGATGACACAGAAAAGTTCAGGTCCTACAAAAGGAGTACTTCTTTTGCCAGGCTATCAGCAAACTCGTTTCCAACAGTCCCCTTTTGCACTGGTACCCACAGCAAAATTATTAATTTGTGTCATGACTGTTTTGGACTTAAACGTGGTAGATTGTAGAGCATTCAAAGCAGCTTGACTTTCGGAGGCAATAAATATTCTGGCTGGATTGAGGCGTTTTTCTTGAACTTTTGAGCACAGAAGACTATTGCTTATAAATCCACTTGAAAAATCGTAGAAGTGTTTCCCAGGTCTATTTAAAACCACTCCTTCTGGTGTTAGTCCAATCGATAATAATTCAAATTTTGTTATAAATATAATAATCATTTTCAGAATGTGATTAAGGTATCAATTTGTTTTAATAATCTAATTAAAATGCTGATTGATATAGGTATTTGAATTAAACGAAATTTACCTTAGTTGGACCCTGTATATTAAAATGTTTTCATATAAATTGATTGACGGAATTTTGTGTTAAAATATTAATTGCAAACGTAAAATTCGTTAACAAACCGTCGTTGACTGCTTGATTTGCAGACGTACTTTTGGTATGGTGTGAGTTAATGAAAGGATGAAAGAAACCCAGCTGACTTTAATATTCGGTTACGTCATTAACTAACGGTACCGCAACCCCAGCGACCGGAAACAGTTGCTTTGTCGCTACAAAGACGCTGCCATGACCACCTGTTCCTTTTATATTCTTCAATTATTCCGTGATTAAAACTACGAAATAGTCATCTTGCCAGATACCCCAAATAAATGTGACGGAAAAACGAAAATTTTGTGCTCTTGGCCGTTAATATGTTTCTTTTCGAATATAAATTTCTCGAGTGAGAGGAGATATTTTCTGATATATAGACAGACAACCTGAACGTTTTATCTTATTTAAACAAAACCGGATTTATAGGACAAACAAATTTATTTACTTATTGTATATTGCACAAGAAATTTATTGCTTAAAAGCTTCTATTTGGTTTAATACATATCTATTGTGTTTTCTTTTTTTTTTCAGTTTAAAATAATTTTTTTTAAAGTTTCTTTTTCAAAACAACACTTCAGATTAAACAGGATTTCTTTGATCGATTATTGAAGTAGGAAAATAACCTGGTAGATTCGTATGCGGTATTTCTCAAAAACTAAATATAAGATTATTAAGAATGGTGTATACGATTTACAATACTGATAAATCAAGAGAAATCCAAAGAAATATTGTTTAAGAAAATGAAGGGAGAGAAAAACATCGAATAGACCAGATCAGTAAATTACTTAGGAGTAAAATAAGACCCTTTAAAGAATGAGTGAAAAATTTAGTATGGAAGGCAAAACATACAAAAAGCAGACTAACACGACACATAGGCAAAGTTAAAAACCAAACCAAAATTGATTAATACAAGTACAACAGGACAAAATGTTTATGTTAAGTGGTAAACGCTCCATGGTACATAAGGAACTATACTTTATACCTCGACTTAGAAGTAAGAAGAATTACAGATACCATAAAGGAGAGAACCAGAACAATTTACCAGGGTACGAGAAACTAAGAAAAACATAATACGACCCAGACGACGAAACCTGCAGATACAATAGACCAAGAATGCAGACTACAGAAAAGTCTAAAAGAGAACGGATATAAGAAGGTCACGCAACGAGGCAAGACATTAGGAAGATACTGCCAAGAGCAAAAAGATGACTTCCTCAACTTCTTCCCAATGCTCATTTAAAGACCCAAAGTTGCTAAGGTCCCCTCAGAAGTAAGTGTCGTGGTGGAAGGAGAATGACATGCTCTTCATATAATGTCGTAGAAAAAAACAAATTTAAAAATAGAGCCATAAGTAATAACAGAATACACATTTGAACGCTTTTTTTTAGTTTTAATTTTTTGTGATATCATATCTTTTTAAAACTATCTACGTATGAACATATTTTGTTGATACAATAATACATATATTACCTACATATTCTATAATTGAATGTATTCTTGCTGCATATCTTCACCACAACAATTATATTGCATATAATAGTTTGCTGCTCCAGTTAATAATTAGGCATTAATTAAGGCAAACTTGTATCAAATGTAATAATTAGCGAACCGTGTTCATTTCAAGCGCTGTACATATTAGTGCGCCGACATATAAAAAAAATACGCAACTTTATCACATAGTATCTATTGTTAATATTATTTATTTTACTACAGCGTTAACTAAGACCCGAAATATCATATCGGTTTTCCTAGGTACAGAATGATAAACAAGGGATTCAGTATATTAATTCAGTGAAAAATTCATAGTGTTTTTTTTTAGTCAAGAATTATGATCCTCAAAACCAGGTGTTCAACTATGAGATGCGAGATTTTCAAGAAATGTATTTCAGGATCAATGGAGAGATTACAAATTTAACGGCATAAAACTTGTTTTTTGTTGCTAATCAAGTTTTCTTTTATCCTGTTTTGCACTGTTTTTATTTAAGGTAGTTGTGTGTTTGTTAATTTAAACAAAAAAACCTCTGATACACCGAAAATGATAAGTTTTTTGCCTTTTAGAACAAACGGAATCCACATAAGGTTTTAATATTCCAAAACCTGTCGCAAAACATAGGGAGAAAATGGCTTTGGAAATTTATCCCAAACTTTTTACATGTATCTTAGATTGAGAAAACACATGCATTTTTTCAAGTTATTCTACTTTTTAATTTTGTTTTTACATGATTATGAATGTCACTTTTTATTATCTATATTAATATATAATTCGGAAAGGCTATGTAAAATAAGGTTGCAGGGCAAGTACAGGAAAATAACAATAATAAACGGGCACGCACCGACAGAAAATAAAGAATTGACAGAGAAATACGATTTTTATGAAGAGATGGCAAGCGTACTGGAGGGAACCCAAAGGTATGATATAAAAATGGTGGTAGGAGATATGAATGCTAAGGTGGGAAGAGAGGCGATTTACAAGAAAGTAACAGGAGGAAGAAGCAAGCACGAGCAAAGTAACGAAAATGGAAAGTTATTGATAGAGTTTGCTACGGAACAAGATATGAAAATAGCTAGCACAAGCTTTGATCATAGAGAAGTACATAAAATGACATGGATTTCACCAGATGGAAGAACCAAGAATCAAATTGATCATGTTCTAATAGAAAGAAAACATCAAAAGTTAGTGAAAGATGTTAGAAGTTACAGAGGTGCAGACGCAAATACAGATCACTTTTTGGTGGTAGGAAACATCAAGCAGCAGCTGCCAAGAATACAGAAGGTAACCAACAGAAGGAAAAAGTATAATGTAGCAAGAATACAGGAAAACGGGGTAAGAAAAGAAATGCGGGAGTATTTTAGAACAAATTTGAGTATAATGAAGGAAGAGGACAATGTTGAAACGAGTGGATGCAACTAGAAAAATTAATGAAAGATGTGGCAGAGCAAAAGCTAGGTTGGGAGAAGACAACAAACAAGAATGGATGGTTCGATGAGGAGTGTAAAAAGAAAATAGAGGAAAAGAATCTAGTACGACTAAGGGCACTAGAAACTGATTCGACAGAAGTCAAGAGCAAATACTCAGAAGTCCGAAAAAACACCAAAAAGTTACTCAGGCAGAAGAAGAGAAATTATATGCGGAATAAATTACAAAATATTGAAGAACACTTTAAAAACAAACAATTAAGAAATTTTTACCAAGAGGCCAAGAAATCACGAGAGGGTGCAGTTAATTACCAAGTACCTTATATTAAGGATAACGAAGGAAGGATATTGGCAGATCCAAGAGAAAAAGCAAAAAGATGGGCGCAATACTTCGAAGGAGTGCTAAATGGTCAAGAAAAAGAACCAGAACAGGAACAAGAAGTAGAGGAGGAAAGAGAATATGTGGATCACGTGGAGGAACCAACAGATAAAGAAATCTTAAAACAGATGGAAAATTTGAAGAACCATAAGAGTGCAGGAGAGAATGGGATCCCAGCAGAAATTGTTAAATACGGGGGGGAAGAGATACAGAAAAGAATATGCAGAATAATACGTAAAATATGGAACGAAGAAAAAATGCCTGAGAGATGGAACAATGCAATAATATGTCCAATCTTCAAGAAAGGGGACAAAAGTATATGCGAGAATTATAGAGGGATATTACTTCTGGATGTGGTGTACAAAGTTCTGGCTAGAGTTTTGAGAAACAGATTGAATGTGTACCAAGAAAGAATAGTGGGAGAATACCAAGGAGGTTTCAAGAAAGGAAGAGGAACAACAGATCAAATATTTACCCTTAAGACAATAATGGATAAAAGCTACGAGCGAAATTTAGGACTACATGTCATGTTTGTAGATTTTAAGCAGGCTTATGATACAATATATAGAAACAAAATGTATAATGCCTTGAACTTACTAGGAATACCAAAAAAAATCGTGAAGCTAATCAAGATGACATTAGACAATTCATACAGCAGAGTAACGAGCGAAGGAACTACTGTATCAGACAAATTTAGAGTCCAAAAAGGATTAAAGCAAGGAGATCCAATATCGACAACGGTTTTCAATCTAGTGTTGAAAAAAATTGTACGAGATAGCAACATACAAACAACAGGGCTTATTTATCACCACAAGCAACAGATAATTGCCAACCAGAACAAGGAAGGAACTGGAAAGAGCGTTCTGTAAGTTGGAAGAGGCTGCAAAAAATTACGGACTTAGTATAAATCAGAATATATAGAGATTAAAGCGGGGGAGGACAGAAAATATAAAATTGAAAAAGTCTGTGAATTCGAATACTTGGGTGCAACGCTGACAAATAAAAACGAAGAATGGAAAGAAATAAATAAAAGATTAGTGAAAGGAAGTAAAGCTGTGGGATCTTTAAATAAGTTAATAAGATCAAAGGAGTTATCTAGAGAAGCCAAAATTAAAATTTATCGAACAATAATACGACCAACAGTGACATACGGAAGCGAAACATGGGTTTTAACAAAAGCGGAAGAAACAAAACTGGATATATGGGAAAGGAAGGTACTAAGGAAAATTCTGGGGGGAATAAAAACAGATGAAGGACTCTGGAGAAGAAGAACTAACCAAGAATTGAAAGATCTTTATAAATACCCATCAGTAACAAGCTTCATAAAAGCTCAAAGGGTGAGATGGTTCGGGCATACTAGGAGGATGCCAGAAGATAGATATGCAAAAAAGGTCATTAAAGAAGGGGAAGGAGGTAAAAGAAAAAGAGGGAGACCAAAGAAAAAATGGTTGGACGCGGTGTTGGAAGATATCAGAGAGGTAGAACCAAATTGGGGTGCAAAAGTACAGAATCGCAACCTGTGGAGAGAAATTGTTAAGGCAGTTGAAGAACGATAAAGAAAAAAAAGTCATGGGCCTCAAAGGCCTGCAGTACTGTACTATATATAATATATAATTCTAACTTTTAAATAGAAACTTTAATTTATTGATATATCAAAATTTCGTTATTATTAATGACTTTGTGTAAATCTTATTCAATGATGATCTACTTAAAATTTACTGAATAAAATTTATCTATTCATTTAAAACATGAGAAAAATATATATTAGAATTTTAAAATTGAAATTAAGAGAGATTTAATTTCAAACAGAACAAAGAAATATGCCTATTATTAAGATTCCTTATAAAAATGTTTTTTCAGGGCTTCATCCAAGCGTTAATGATGGTTACGGTGGAAATCTGCCTTTTTATGACTCAGGAAGAGAAAGTTTTGAACCCCAATGCCAATAGACTTTCTCAGAGCTCGAATTGAATTACCACAGTAAGACGAGTTTTAAAAAATGACGTGGGATATGTACCGGTATAAACATGTGTTATTTAGATATTAAATTCAGGTGCTTTGTAGAAGTTTTTATTTACCAAAATAATGCAATAACGGAACTGTAATTAAAATTATCCTTTCACTTGGAAAATTTATACGAGTTTATTAATTGTTTTAGAATTTCTGACAGTTTTAATCAAAACTTTGTTTATTATATACCTACTGGGTCATACCCCTAAAGTTAAGTTACTAATTATCAAAATATATTTTCATTTATAAAATGAACAAAAATCGATAGAAATTGTTATTAGTATAATTATTAATCTTGACAGTACAACCATTTGTTAAGCGCTAGAATAAAAAATACCGGTTTATAGGTTTTATATTGACTAGAATAATTAAATATACTGTAGTGTGTACCGAAGAACTTACGAAATCAAGACAAAGCTGAAAATTATAAAATTATTATTACTAAACTGCGACCTAAAAAATCTTTTAAGAATATACCCTACATCTATTGATGAGTCTATTATCCGCTTAGGATTTACCCCTATAAAGGTGGCTGACCCAAAGTGTAGAAATTTGTCGAAATTTAGGTCAAAATTAGGTGCTTTTTAGGTGCTATTTAGGTGCGCAAAACAAAAATTAGGTGCACTAACCGTTTTTGAAATATTTACGAAAAACCATGGGACCGTTAGCCTTTGAAAACCTAGCTGACACTTAATAAAAAAAAACAAAAAACTAGGATTGAATAATCTTTAAATTAAGTGTCAATTAAGTGCTTTTTAAAACACGAAACATAAAATAAAAAATTTAAAAATTAAACGTATTAAAATTGAATATATTGATTGTGTATGGCAAAATGTCATTTCTTCTTGCACTTTGAACCAAAATGGACATCGGCAGTTTAAGAACAGGTAGAAATCGGTAAAATTTTCTTGTCTCGTAATTTTTTTAATGGATAATTCGAAAGGTCACCACAAAAAAATTTTTTTATTTTTTTTTTAACTCGAACCGCTGAGCTGAGACTTGCAACCGGTCATTTTCGGAAATGATGATTAATATAAAATTCACTTTGTCAGAGATTTAAGTGCTCATTAAGTGCAATAGTTTCACCAGCAAAATAAACTGCTAATGAGCAATTTCAACTGACTATTTCACTAGACTATTTTTAACTGACAAAACTGCATAGCAACGGCACGTTTCATATTGACAATACGTAATATTTCAGCGACAAAATTATGACAGATCCGTTACTAAGGTGTCTGATATTTCTATAGTTGTCAGTTTCACAAACGTCATTGACGATTATGTTTCGTTGATATTGTCTTGTTTTTCTCGTGAAATAGTCTTGTCGAATACCATTCGAGAGAAAAATTTTTCCCGGCCAAATTTTCTTCTGGTTTTATTCAAGTTTGTTGCTTTTTGGCAATTTTCGCTCATGAAATTTTGACAAAATCACTCGACTGACGTCTCGTGATTTTGTCAAAATTTCATTCGCGTAAATTGCCAAGCAACAAACTTTCATACCAGTCGAAAATTTTGGCGGCAAAATTTTCTCTCTTATGATATTATATACGAAAATATTTGGCCAAAGTTTTCTTGCGTCTCAACTAAGAGTGTCAATCTGCATTTTTTAAGCACATGAAGATCATTAAACTTTTCTTGTAATTATATTACTTAATAATTCTTTCGTCCGAAATGAAATCAATTTGTTAATTTTTTGACCTGGGATCGCTGAGCTAATACTTCTTACCGGTCACTTCCAAATTTAATAATTATTATAAAAAACTTTTTGTCAAATATTTAAGTGCTCAGTAAGGGCAACAGACTCAATAGCAGAACAAAGGGCTGATGAGCCAAGTCAACTAGAAATTCTTAGCCTAAGTCTTTAACCAAGTGTGTCATTCTGCACTTTCTGAGCACTTAAAAACTACGAAATAATCCCATACAATTTCCATAGTTTTTTTTGCGCGTAGTTCCGGTAATAAATTGACTTTTATCTCGACTCAAAACTTTTCTGCCGTTTTTTATCTCTACTCAAAATGAAGCGCACCTATCTGAATTACTCAAAAATTATTTATACCATTACTTTTCTACTCCAAGACATTTCAACTAAAAAATTCGAACAAGTAAAAAACGTCTCAATAGGTAGTTATTATTTTTATTTAAATTTTTGCTAGAAATGTTTTATCTAAGAGAAAAATTAAAGTAGTAAAACAAAGGACTCAACGAATGTTGAACTAACCTATTTAGCCTTGCTTATTTTAGACTAGAGATGGAAAACTATCATTATTTTCAACAATCATCTCTAATTGTTATTTGAACTAGTAACAATTTTTAAAAAATTATCAATTTTTCTATTAAAAAATATTTATTTAAGTTGTACTTAACATAGTTATCATTTTTTTATAACTATATACTATATATTATAAAACTTTTATAAATAAAAATTAATCATTTTTTTCTGTATCGACTAGTGCGATAACCGCAGGTGATATCTAATCCCTACTATACATAATCAATTCTGGATTAACAGCAAATCCATCCGGTCTTTTAATTTCTTTGCCATCAAATTCTGCCCACTTTCCATTTCTATTGTAAAATGTTGTGTAATGACCTATGTTACCCAAGTCTGACAAAGTGAATCTTATATTAATTATCATTTCCGGAAATGACCGGTTTCAAGTATCAGCTCAGCGGTCCGAGTTAAAAAAATAAAAAAAAATTTAGTTTATCCATTAAAAAAATTACGAGACAAGAAAATTTTACCGATTTCTAACAAACTGCCGATGTCCATTTTGGTTCAAAGTGCAAGAAGAAATGACATTTTGCCATACACAATCAATATATTCAATTTTAATACGTTTAATTTTTATTTTATGTTTCGTGTTTTAAAAAGCCCTTAATTAGCACTTAATTTAAAGATTATTCAATCCTAGTTTTTTGTTTTTTTTTTATTAAGGGTCAGTTAGGTTTTCAAAGGCTGGCAGTCCCATGGTTTTTCGTAAAGATTTCAAAAACGGTTAGTGCACCTAATTTTTGTTTTGCGCACCTAAATAGCACCTAAAAAGCACCTAATTTTGACCTAAACTTCGACAAATTTCTCCACTTTGGGTCAGCCACCTTTATGGGGGCTTAGGATTTAGTCAGGGTGTAAGAAGACATTAACGAACCATTATCCTGCAGTTATTTACAGATAATATGTTCAGATGTTTAATTTTCCTACTCATAGATTCTACATGTCCACTTTGCTTATTTTACAGAGATGGTACTTCAGTAAACAATGTCTTGTCTCAGGTTTCTGAAGCTCTAAGAGTAATTGAGAGTGGCGCAAAGAAGGTTGTATTAACTTTTGCTTGTCTTTGGACGGGAGTGTTTTTTCAATAGGTTGCATTTCCGTGTTGTTGGTCTGATGTTTTCTGTTTTATCCTAAGTTTAAAAATTGAGTTCTTAAATATGAATGGGCGTCAAGAATGTTAATGAAATATAAAATACGCAAAGAAATTTCCCATTTTCCTAAATCGATTCCACTTAATCTTTCGTATAATTACCGTGTCCGCCAAAGGATTTAATTTACATTGCTTACCGTCAATAGAAAAAATAATAGTAATAAATTTTGACAATATCTAGACTCGACACGCACGACCCAATTTTTTTTAAATATATGTTTATGAGAATCACTTTTACTAACCTGCGCCTAAAAATTAATAAATAAAATAGTTTCTCAAGTTGTAACAGATGATACGTTATTTGTTTCTTCACACATTGAAGAGCAATTTATTTAAAAGTTTCATTTTGTGTAGCAATCAGTTAATCAGGTGTAGTTTACAATAAATATATAATTTTAAATGTTTATAAGCTCTATTCACTTATTGATTTCAAAATACCGCATTCCTGAATTTTATATTTAATATATATACAATCAAAATCTGTATGAAATGTGTCAATAGCAAAAAAAAATTACAATATGTAATATGTAAACACATTATATATATTGTAAATACCTACATGCATTTCAATATTTTCGTTAAACATCACTTCGAAATTAACCAAGTAATTAAAAATTTGAAATTGTAAAGGAGAAATTTATAATTCACTGTAACCAAAACATTCATTTTAATATGATTGTATTAGTAATTAGTTAAAAAGTTGTAAATAATATAAATGTCAACAAACAAATCTTATTTTATTTTTATTGGTTGCTTTAAAATATTGGTACCATACATTTTGCAATATCCCTGATGAATTGACATTCATATATAAGAAGATAGAATACAATTACTGACCTAGAATTTGTGAATTGATTGAAGAGAACATTTTTGTTACGTTTTATAAGTATAATTTATTTGTTTACATCAAAAAATAACTTTTTTCAGTAAAATATATCTTCATATACAAGATTTGTCGCTAAGTAAACAGAATTTTTAAGAAATATCTAATATTATTACTGTTATTGGAGCTAGCTTTCGATAGGTACATCTTTCATTGCAAACAGTCTCTTAGAAATTTTGTCTCGGACCTGAACCTTTCTATACCATCTTGAAATGCTGCATCATGGATGGAGTTCGTAATTGAGAAAAGGAACCCAGTGTAAACTACTGAAAAAACTCTCCAGGCCAAAGACAAGCAAAAAGGTTAATTTAGCTTTTACTGCGATAAATTACACTAAGAGCTTCAAAAACCTGAAATCAGAGTATTCACAGGAATTCTCACAGGGCATTATCCACTGAACTAGATACTTTCTAAAATGGGCAAAGCGAACAGTGGAATATGCAGATTTTGTGGGTAAGTATGCCTTAGAGCCTCCTCAGATTATAAACATACATTCTAAGTCTTCGTTGAAAGTATAGACTTTATGGAGCCATAAATAGATGTATCTGGATCTGGAAATTTGGGAGGGGCGAGCTAGTGCTCAGCCAGCACTGAGGCCACATATGACCCATTGTGCATCCTCCCGTGTGTAGGGATATCCTCACCTCAGGATGTCACCAGGCCTATTGATTTAAAATAGGTGATGAGGCTCCCGAGGGGGATCTCCCTGACATCGGCTGGTGTAAGCCAATACTCGCCCAACACGGATCTTCTGATTTCAGAAAAAGCAGAGCAGTCATACATAATGTGTTCTACTGTTTCCTCTTCTTGTTCGCAGCCTCTGCATAGCGGCGATTCTGTTAGTTTCATCCTAAAGAGATGTTGTCGCAATTGGCAGTGACCTGTCAGGATTCCCACAGCTGTTCGGAGATTTTGTCTGGTCAATGCCTTAAATTTTTTTGCTGTTTCCTCGCCAGGATGAGGTAATAACTCTCTGGCCAGTCTACAGTTCGTAGTTTCATCCCAGCACTGTATAAATTTTTGGTGAGAGTGCTGTTTAATAAGGTCCACGACTGCGGACAATGTTAGCTTGGTAGACGGGCGAGGGCTAATATATCTGTAGCCCGCAGCCCTCTTTGCTAAATTGTTCGCAATGCGGTTGCCTTTAGAGTTCCCATGTCCTTTGATCCAGCTGAGAGTGACCACGTTATTCTGGCTGGCCTCAGTTAGAGATTGGTGACATTCTAGTACTAAACTTGAAGTGAAACGTGGTCTATTCAAGGTCAGTAGTGCTTGTCGGCAGTCTGTATATATATTTATATTCCTGCCTGTGATGTTCCTATTGATTAATTCTTTTGCAGCTATATGGTTATGCCTGTGAGTTCTGACTGAACCACACTTGACAAGCCATCCATAGCCCATTTTGTTTTTAGGCTTAAGGATCTAGAGTAAATTCCACATCCCACACCTTGTTTTGTTTTTAATCCATCCGTATATACGCTCAGAGCGTTCACTACGTTGGGGTCTGCTGTCTTGTTTGTTAATATTTTGTAGGGTTTGTCAAAGACAAATCTTGGTGCGACGGCATCCGTGACTGCCTGTAAGAGTGGTATCACTTTTATCGATTCCCTCCACAGACTATCCCTATAGGTGCCAGTCCCTACAGTGGGTTCGATACCAACCGTGTGAAAGCGTACCATGGTCATCAATGCGACCTCCTTAACAAATATATCAAGGGGGGTGAGACCAAGTATGACTTCCATTGCGCTGGTCGGTGTGCTTCGCATGGCTCCTGTTACGAGAAGGCATGCTGATCTTTGAATTTGGTTTAATTTTTTGATAGCTGTCGTTTGTTTCACTTTAGGCCACCACACGACAGCATAGGTCATGTTAGCATAGGTCTTATGATTGCCGTGTAGATCCACATGGTGACCTTGGGGGATAATCCCCAGGTCTGTCCTATGGTTTGGCGGCATTGCTCATAAGATATAAATGCTTTTTTAACTTTGCTTTCTATGTGTGAGTTCCACGTCAGCTTGCTGTCGAGGATAACATAAATAGATGTAATGTGTTCCAGTATACCACACTTATAATCTACAATCAAGACATTTCAAATTCCATTTTTGGTTCACTTTTTTAAAACTACAAGAAAACTGAAAATCTTCAATAAAAAAAATAGGTACATCCAGCTGAAATTGAAATATTTTATTGTATACTTTTACTAGATAAAAATTGATAATAAATCTGAATTTCAAAAGTCATGACACTTGTTTTGTGCTCTGAAGCAAAAGTTCAATAATGACAAATAGCGTTTGGAGAATTTTCTTTCATATAAAGAAAAAACACAGGTGTTTAGTTTGTATTAAATAAAAATTATTTTCAGTAAAAAGAAAAATTTTATTATTTGAAAAAATTGTGTTATTTTCGTTTGTTCGAGTGATACAGTTCATTTAGACGTAGATGCAGTTCAGTTTGACTGGGGAAGTTTTTCAATTCTAACTTTCTATTTGGTTTAGTTCATGTGTTCCGGACATTCGTTGTAAGCAAAGCGCTTTACTTGATAAATCTCTCTATCCTCTGAAATCTAATCGGATCACGCGCATCGGTCTAAAAACACAATTGTAATTCCAGCACATGCAGTCGTCAAAACTACATTCAATACCTATATTAATTAATAGGATTGTAGATAAATCAGTTTTAATATTACTTCTAGACTTTCCGTAGACAGAATGAAACCAAAACGAACTATACAAATGCGTTTGTATTTTTTACATTCTTATTTTAGATATTTGTAACATTACACCACAATTTTTAGATTATATCTTAACTTAACAACATTATTTTCAGCTGATTGCCTAACTTGTTTTCAGTTTATTTGCAGCGTTACTTCAGTTTCTGGAAATAAACAAGTAAAAATGATGTTTATAAATTTAATGTATTCTAGAACTTTAGACTAACCCAAAAATAATATTTTCATGTAGTCAAACGTATAATTTCATATCTTTATTGGATAAAATTTTTATTCACAAAAAAATATATCGACAACTATTAAGTAGGTCTTATTCTACTTTGTTCTAATTACCATCTAATAAATTATATTACATTATCATAATTAATCATCGTAGCCTTAAAGAAAGTCAGAAGTAATCAAAACATCATATTATATCTACATATGCGTATTTTCGTTATAAACAAGATAATACATAAACGAATAACTTGAATTTATTTGAATACAATGCAACAAATTTAGATATACAGACGCGATTGTGAGGAATAAAAAAAAATTCATTTATCTACACTAATTACTGCACCGGCATCTGTGTCATATATCCAGAAAATTTCACAAAAAGAAACGTTAACAATAGAATGAATGGATAGTTTTAGTCCTAAATAAAACAATACATGGTGATATAAACGTACGATAATTGACCCTCCTTTCTACTGCAGCCTCTTTTATACTAGGTCTAAAAATTATGTTTTAATTTGTATTTTTTTTTAAATTGATGTATTGTGTGAATACTTCATTAAAAATAAACGATCTACATTAAAATGTAACGTAGTTTAATACATTTGGAATACAATATACCATAGTGGAGAAGACTATCAAAATTCGTATTCGAAGCTTTCTTTCAATAGATTTTATACAATTTTTAAGGCTAGATAATCTAATCGTTAAAATTTTAAATAAATGCAGAAATAAACTATTTGGAAGTAATAGGATTATATTTTTTAGTTCAGAAATCAGATTTGGGGTTAAAACTCTTACAGCAGTTATCACAACTGGCAGGTATAAGTTAATTAGGTTAATTACTTATTAAGCTTTTTCTACTCTTAGCAAAGGAATAAGAAGTGTTATTGGATAGTTGTTTCAGTTTAAGAAATGGTAATTCAATATTCTTCAAGTTTATATTGAGCGAGCGAGTGAGTTTTTAGGATTTACCTATGTCTTAATTATTTGCAGACTGAAAATATTGGTAAAACAGCTTTATTGTGAAATAAAATACAGCGCGAATAAGTTTGTAGTATTTAAAACTTTATTATATCAGCATTTCGAAGGTGTATAAAGTTCTATGAATACTAACATTCAACTAAACTTCTAAAATTAAAATCTACACAAGGAAAAACATATTTCGTGTGAAAAATAGTACTTATCATATAAAATAATATTAAAATATTTACCTTCAATTCAAAATATATCACCGAGAATGAAACTTTTCTATATGAATAAGCAAATTTTTGTTTCTTTTTTTGCAAGCATAAGAAACATAAACGATTTTCTCCTAAAACTGTTCGTTGAATCGAAATAACTAAAGATTATGGTGCCCCTTACTGTAGAAAGAGCTTCATACAAGCAGAATAAAACCTTCACCAGTATCAATATGATAAAGAAACTCTCTTGCGCGTCTTCGAATCGGTTTATATTTGACAGGTGAAACTGAATAAAATTCAATATAAGATGATATCAAATAAGAACGCAGAAAGATGACACCCACCCTGAAGTGGACAAAGAAAAATTATTTTCTTTCGGCTCAAAGCGATGTAGGTATTGTTGGACGAGGTATATTTAAGGACGAAGGAAATATAATCTCAAAACTTTTATTTACATTAGAAACAAAAGTTTAGGGAGAAAATGAAAAATGAAGCTCATCGTGCAAAGATCAGAAAGGGCTATTTGAATAAGAGGATTTTATTACCTTCATAATTAAATTAGCTAAGGATTCCAGTTACACAAAAAACAATTTATTTCTTTTCTTTCTCGCTTTATTACACTTTTTCCGTTTAAGGTGTAATAATTTTTTTTTTGTATGGATACAGGGAGTATATAAAACTAATAATATAATTAAAAATAACTACCGTCTAACATACCGGGAGATAGAGGCATCTTTAGGCATTTCAAAGACCTCGATCCAAAAGATCTTACATGAAGAACTGGGTGTTACGAAGTTCGTTTCCCGTTGGATCCACGTCAATTGGTGTTGGAAACCATTGAAACGGTTCAACAAAGGAAGACGTCAATCTGCTGTGTAGGTGTTTCTCGATAAGAAAAATCCAACAAAAGTGATGCGTTCTCGAAGTGAGTTAAAGAAAATGGTCGCAACTTTTGTGTCAAAGTTTGATGATGTGACAACAATTGCTTTAGAATATCAAAGAACGGTTACTTCCGATTGGTATATAAACGTTTGTTTACCAGAAGTTATCGTGAAATTCCGACAAAGTCCACAAACTACGAATAAGAGAGGAATACTATCGGTCTGTGTTTAAAGAGATCACACGTTTACCACGGCATGTAGAAGAACGATATCAAATAATTACTAAAGGTAAACATTGCTAATGATATTTGAATGTATAATTTATAATTGACAGTTCTTTTAATAAAGCAATTGGATACGTTATTTTAAAAGACGTTTCATTTAGACAATGCAAGATGATAACACTGGGCGGTGGCATACCACAATGTGACCTACCTACAGTAATTATAGCATTCCATCACTTTCTCTGCGAACGCTTGTATAGTAAGTACTTTATCAAAATTACAAAGTTGTAATAAACATGGTAAACGTAGAGATAAGACCAATAACTAAATAACATGGTTGTCACTTTAATAACGGCTTCTTCGATAAACATATTCATTGGCAACCAATAGAGATTATTCAATGTAGTTAGGAAATGTTTAACATTTTTCACAATTACTTTAAATTTATGCCTGTATATAATATTAAAAAATACAGGGTGACCAAAAACTCTTCTGCCAAGCGGAAACCCCTTATATACTAGATGTGTTTTTATTATAATGTAACCTAAATTTTATCTAGTTAAAGATCTTTACCCAGCTATTCAAACAAAGGAAGAGTCCTAGTGCACCCTTAGCTGTAATTCTAGACTTATCCATGTATTTTTGCTGTACTGTTCTGATCCTTCCTTACTGGGAACGTTTTTGAACATAACATTAGAGTTCTTTTCTTGGCTTCCATTCGGTAATGTGGGGTAGCGTCATCTAAGAAAATGTTTATTTTTTCCTCAACAAGAATATCGATTGGTATCATATCAGCGACAACCGTGGATGTCGCTGTTGAGATCGTTCGATAACCAGAAATAACCCTCAGAAACATTTGTCGTTTGAGGCATTCCAATACTTGGGTGGAATGCTTTGGATATTTGCTTTTTTAATTTTAATTGCTTCTGATACTTAAGGGTCATAGCTGTATGTATTTAGCCAGACCCTAAGATATTTATCAGGCAAGTTTCCTCAGTATCCAGGTGAAATTTCAGGTCATGGATGCCTCTCTTTTCTCTATGGACTGTAATTTGGATTTTTTTAGGGGCTGCCCCTAGAGGTCTTCTCTTTCAAACTTCTGGCTGTTCTTATCCCTTTATTTAAACGACTGGCAGTCGTATATTTCTCACTGGCTCTTGCTATAAGTGCCAGAAAATCAGCGAATACTACTGTTTCAACTCCCATCCTGTAGTTCAGGTTTAAGATTTCATCACAAAAGACATTCCACAGCAGAGGCCCTAGAACAGAACCTTGTGGGATGCCAGTGTGGAACATACCCCACCCTTGCATTTACATCTGGGGAGGATTGCTCTGGAAAGAGTCTATAAATTAACAAGTAACAAGTCTCTGAAATGGATCAAACAGGACACCTTGGGGAGGGAACAAACCAATCCATAAACGTGCTTTGAAATAGTTCTGTTTAATTTTAATCGATATTGATCAAATATTCTTGCTTAATGGCGTTTATTATATTAAATATCATATACCATTAAATCATCTACGAAACTTATTTAAGTCCAAAGTTTTTTAGAGAAATCTAGGATAGCATTTGGTTGGAAGTACATAATAAAATAACAATTAACTTTAATAATGTTACCCATTTATACTTTTCATCGAACAAAAGGAAGTTTAAAACACCTAAATGCTTCTTTCCTACTACAAATTATTTTACACATCGAATAACCCTTTACAAATTTGCACTTTTCTTAATTTTTCATTAAACTCTCAAAAACTACTTAAAATAAAATTACATAATAATTTTTAACAAAACTTTTTGAAACACTTTCGCGAAAAAAGAAAAACTTTTATAATTAAAAAACTTAAAAATGCTAAACTGTTCTCTTTATAGCAGCTATGCGGACTTACCAACGCATTAAACCTACTAAAACTATATTTCTATGGTTGAAAGACAACTTAAATGTGTATTAATTATGGTGAAAGCGTTGCATTATTTGCATTGAAATTAATTTGTTTAAATTTAGGTTAATACCAATTAATACGAATCTGAATTAAATAGTCGTTGTTTCAGACATAATATAAAGATCATGGTGCATAAAAAGTAACCAGATATTTTGGATTCCCTTCTTGCTTACCAAAAGTAGATCAAACCAAATAAACAATATGAAAATAATAAAGTTACTGTTAGAACTAGTTTTATATTATTATAATTTCAAATAGAATTTAAACCAGATCCATATTAGATATTACTTCTTTTACATCATGACTTGATGTCTTCGAAAAAGGAGAAGGTTCTTGATTTGATTGTTCGAATTATTTTTTCTATATACACTCACGTTATCATTGACATACATCAAGCAATATAAACGGAAAATAAAAGTTAACCAAATAATGATGACTTTTGAGGATGGTTTCTTTTTCTATGGTTAACTGCTCAGTTTGCCAAAGTACTCCTTTACTTGACATTTGTCTTATCAATACTTTACAATTTCCAATTTCCATCCATCTTGTTCTTTTGACTTCTATTACTAGAACTATTTTTCTATCGCACACTAAATATTTCATTTTTTGCCAAAAAGGACTCAAGGCAAGAATTTTATATTCTTGCATACATCATAAAAACATATATTTCCCAAAAGTGTTGAATTATAATATTTGACAGCAGGGTGGACGAGTTTCCCGATCCTAATTTTTAGTTTTTTTCCCAACTTTATTGTATAAATTTAACGTTATAGCGAAAACTAGAATCATCGTATAAATATAATGCTTTATATTTTATTGCACTTAACGATTAATAACGATTTTAAATTTCTTTTATATTCAATTAAATTATTTTTAGATTGGTACATAAATAATGTATTATAAAAAATATAAATAAAGTGAAAATATATGTTATATGTTAATGATGCAACCAATATAATAATATTAAGCATATTTATGAATTTTTTTTGTACCAACATCAGAAACCGAAGTGTTAATCATTGTATGTAAATAAAATTAATACGGTTCCAAATGATGATACAATAAACCGTTTCATTAATGAAATAAACACGTCTAAATTGATATTATGAATAAAAGGGAAAAAGAATTCTCAATTATACTCGGATAACATGTGGAACTTTCTCTCGAAGAGGAAGCCAAAAGTAGGTCAATGCTTGACACTGAATACTGCGCTTAGAGCAAACGAACCAGTAACACCAATCGTACTTAGTTCACTCGTTGCCAAAATGTGGCTCAGCGTTCTTCTCTGTTCTTTTCTATCTATATATTGACGGTATTAGGTATTAGGTAATGATTGGTTTTAGTAGCACGAACCTTCTTCTCATCTGACTGATTGATTAGCTGATATAAAGATATTTGGGTGAAGTTAATTGCATACAACTTGTATTTTAAAATTATATCTAACAAAAAAGGCTTACCCAAAAGAAACAACATTTATTAATCCATTGAAAGATTGTCAAATCTGATGTTACTATAGACAAAAAATTATTTAATACTATGTCAAATTAATTATTATACAATTCACATATATGCAAATTATACTAAGTAAACCTAAAATTTGTATTCAACCGTATAAATAACCAACATAACGATTTTTAGACATTTTTTGATAAAACCTGTAAGGTACAGGTACCGCCCACGGTCTGATTAATATTTGAAAACATTTAAAATCATTGAATTAAGTTAAATAAAGGAAAATCATTGATAAAAGTTTAATTTATTTGTTTGAGGTTCAAAATAATGTAAACTATATGCATCTTTTTGGAAAAAAACTATTTTAAAAAACATTGGCAGTGGCCCATCTTAGGAAGTTGGTCTCTCAAGATAGCATTAATATATCGGCTCTGCGATATTTCAATGACTTTTTAAAATTTGTCATAAAGTATAGTCTTATGTAACTTTTTGATGTGAAACATCTATAGCCGCACGTGAATCAGATTTCTCGCGTGGCGACGGTGACGTATGATTCGTATGACGTAAAAAACCTAACGCATCGATAATATATAATAAAGAGATGTACTGATAACTTATATGAAATTGGTCTCATGTTTTGAGCGACGCCGACGGTGGCGCGCCAACAGTAGGGGGAAGAAGCTCATCGATTCAAAAATTTGGCGGGACAGGGTATGAATTGTTTCATAAAAACCTAACTCGATTCCGCCTACTATCTATTCTATATATATATAAATGTTTGTTTGTATAGGCAACATAATATACCTACATATTTTGCTGACCTGTAAAATTGACAGCTTGTTAATCAAAATAGATTGTTGGTGAATGGTCCCTGTAAAATTTGTGTATAAAGTGTTTGTTTTAAATATGAATAAACAAAGTGTTAATAAAGAAAGTGATGAAAAAATATTGAATAAAAATGAGTGAGTACCTACCTACCTACTCTATATACATTAGGGTGTCCGTTATTTCCCAAATTTGGTTTTGTTCTCCAAACACCCATCAAATTTTTAGATTATGACCTAACAAAAATTATCAGACCCAAACCAGCCCTTAATATTCACATTAACCCGTGCCTAAATCATAATACATTTCCCATTTAAATACCGTTTAAAAGTTATTCAACGATAGTTAAATTCATCATTTTCCTATTTTTTATTTACTATCGCTTTTTGTTTGTACTAAAATTGTGAAGTAACTACAATTATATTAATATAGTAACGTACTTCTATATAAATTTGTGTTTTAATAATTTCCTTTTTTAAGATTATTGAATTTAAGGTAATTAAATAAAAAGCTAAACGAAATCACGTTTTAAATTTATTTTCGTTCTGTAATCTATCGACATATCTGTGAGCAATCTGAGAAAACGTACAATAAATATTGTGATACCATTGTGATACTATTATTTATAAGCGATAATATACTTTATTTTGTATCCAAATTTTGTATTTGTTAATTTTATTACCTATATATATGTATTTAGTTTGATATAAATAAAAATTATGGTGAAAATTACAAAAAAAAATCGTGAATTTAACTCTGATGACAAATTTATTGCAAATTTCCTACCAGAAATAGATATTTAATTATTTTTAGCTACATTTGTTTCCGTAAAAAAATTAACGACAAAAAGTGCAAAAATGCCAGGTTATTTAAATTGGCAATGTCTTATGATTTAGGCACGGGTTAATGTCAATGTTTCACATCTGCCAGGCGTCCCGTGACGGCTCACATTTTTTTTAAGTAAAAAGTTAACTCAAAATTTGGCTGTGGACCATCTTAAATCTACCAGAACTAAAAATTGCTATAAAAGAAACAAAAACATCGATAATATTTACCATCAGTTTTCTACAATAATAGAAGGAGTAATTGGTTCGCAGGAGTGTGGTGTTGGTGGGATTTGAATGTTGGGTTTAAGGACCCTGCTATAGGAAGTGTCCTTTTCAGGGAGTGTATGGTTGGGTTTGGATGCAGTTAGCATAAGTCGTCGGCACCATTTGGTGTTGCCTTCCTGATTTGTGTTTGTTCTAGTGTCTTCTGGTTCCTCGTGTTCCCGGAACGTGCCTAAACTGTTAAAAAATAATATTTTTTGCTGTGAGTGTGTGTGTAACTCACGTGGTGCAATGTGGGTTTGGAAGATTAACGCTGTGGCGAAGTGAACCACAGAAACCTTCGCCAAGGAGTCTTTTTTTTGAAGTTATACTTCTATTCGTGCACTCGGCGGAAGAAATTTGTGTGGGGTTAAATGAGAAAAAACCTTACATATGTAATGGTGTGATTAAGAGAGAGAGACAGAAACACATAAGGTATATTGGTGGGTAAAAACAAAGATGAAATATTTACCATATATTATTAGTCTTAACTCTTAACTATAAGTCCTTTGAATACCGTTTAAACATTCAGTACATTAAAAAGAGATACAAAAAACAGTCATTGGATTTTTTGAAAATTTTTAGAAAGTATGTGAAACACAAAGGGTGCCAAGTATGCGTACTTATGATAAACAAAAGGGGTAAATTAACGGGCATGTACGCAAAAAGGATCATAAGGTCACGAGTAGGAATGGTAACCGCAGACATGCATGTTTCTGGCTCGTTAGCCGTCATCAGTGCGGCATAACCAAGTAAGGTATTGCACTTGGCTATTTTTTAACTAAAAATTGACAATGTAATTTCCAATCAAGATGTTCATCTATGTAAACACCTAGAAATTTTACAGGATCTTTAGTATTATTTATGGTTTTATTATTGCACATAACTGACAATGTGTTACATCTTACACTCTGATAAGAATGAAACAAAAGTATATTAGTTTTTTCATTGTTAAAAAATAAATTATTACTGTTAAAATAATTCGAAACTTTACCCAAACATGTTGAAATAGACCTCTCCATGTATGTTAAATGTAAGTTTATTAATTTAATTATTTATTGTACTCCAGCAATTATTATAATTATATTTTAGAGGTCTGATGATGCTCGTATGAGCGAAACGCGTCACTAAAGAATTATATATAAAGATTACTTTTATTGAGACCGAGACTTTGATTTATTTTTACTTGTTATTTACATATTCCGGTCTCTTTGAGAAATATGGACGAATTTTTTGAATTCCATTTAATTAATTTTTAAATTCGACATCAGTTACCTATGTACTTCTTTTGTATGATGTATTCTTTAATTAAGATATGAACCTAAGTAGTTCGTTTTTTGGTTATTTTTTTAAATATTACTAAGGCATTAATAAATACTTTGTGTCTGACTCAATTTGTTTAATTTCAGGTATGTCATACATCAGAAGAAGTCCATTTAATTATGCCTTTATTGCCTCGCCGTCAGACAATACATTTTTTCCTAGTGATAATGAAAACTCCGAAGATGAGAAAGGAATCGTAGCAGGTTCCTCGAAAGTACTATCAGAATCGACTGATAGTGATGACATCATTGTAATTTCTGATGATGAGCAGGAAGAAATCGCAACAGAAAGTAATGATACGCTGGCAGAAACAACAAAATCCGGTATAAGGGATGTAAGTATTTGCTTTTATTCTTATAAAATTAATAAAAAAAAGTTAATTACTAAAACTCATTCTTAGTATAATTATTTTTTGTATTTCCGCAAATTAATATAATGATTCTGTTTAAATCGCAGGAAACCCCAAATATCTATCGAAACCAGCGGGAAAAAAGATGGATAATACAGCAGTTATATTTGTCTAACGCTACTAGACCAAAAAATACAGATGTGACTCAAACACCTAAAGGATTAAAATTAGAATTAATGCCTCATCAAAAAAACGCATTATCTTGGTTAATATGGAGGGAAAATCAAAACCCATCTGGAGGAATTTTTGCTGACGACATAGGTCTTGGCAAAACGTTATGTATGTTATCCCTTATTATAAAATTCAATGAATTTGATAATATTGAACCAGAAAGATAACATGGGGAAACCTTAGTAATTTGTCCCAGGGGTTTAGTAACACAGTGGTCTGGCGAATTAAAAAGTAGACTTAAAGAAAACATACTATCATGCAATTTGTACCACGGACGTAATAAAGAAACGGAAGCCTGGCGATTAAATCAATATAACCAAATTCAGGTTCTTCCCATCAAGCTTCTTGACTTTTCGGATCAGTTAAATAAGTAAGAACCTGTCGTTTTGGAGTTTATAGAAGTAGACCTAAGGAAGAAAGAGATGTATACAACCGAATATTTATTTTCTTTAGAACATTATTTGTAGGTACAATATTTACGTCAAAGTGCAAAAAAAATCAGAACAGCGCTGATTTTAATGTCAACATTAATCCTATTGCTAAGAAAGACTACTTTCGTATGAGAAATATATTAAAAAGTAAATAAAGTTAGAGAGGTGGTGCATCAAGATATATTGGCTCTTCTTTATCGATTAAGACAGATATGCTGCCATCCGATTTTAGTAACTTCAATTTTAGAAGATGGAGAAAGTTTATAAGGGGACGATACAGAACCAGATTCAGGTTCTTCCCAAGCTCTTGACCCTTCGGATCAGTTAAATAAGTAAGAACCCGTCGTTTTGAATGATTTTTCTTTGTTGTCATTAATATTTCTTTTTTTCTAGTTTGACACTTGATGGAAAGAATCTTGAACAGAAAGCATGTAAAATTGGTGATGAAGCTAAACTACTTTAATTTTTTCTGTTATCAATTTCGTCTTTTCCAGTTTCTGTTCTATTACATTAATTTTTAATCTATAAAAAAAATCACATAAATCTCACTTTAATTGTATTCAAAAATATTGATCATTTCATCTAATCATGCTCGTTTTATGCGATGTGGTAAAAAAATAGGTAGGTAACTATTTCAGATAGAGAATTGTAATGTTTATGACTAAAATGCCTTATTATTTTACATGCAATTACACATTCTATCACGCATACTTCACCTTTTGAATTGTCCATAATATATTTAGCTTGAAATTATACATTATTTAACATTTTAAATATAATTGATCTTAAAATTAACGAGACAATAAATTGGTTTTAATTTTTATTTATATGGTAGGATATTATACTGTTCTATACGCAATAAATTACGAATTTAAAGTAACAAAGAACTCTATAATAAGTCTAATAGACTATTTTTTAAGTTAATGGATGCCAGGAACACGACATTTTTTTAAAAAGCTCATACTACGCTAATCCTCTTTATTTCCATGATTTAAAAATCTACATCAATTAATTAATTTCATCAAGCTCAAAGTGGCCTCGAATTAACATTTCTGTATGTAGTCGAGGATTATCTTGTTGAGGACTTTGATTTTTCGCGTTTCGAGTTTTAAATATCTTCAATAATTTCTGTTTACGGTTTAAAAAGTGCACCATGAAATCAAAAAATTCGGATTTTTGTGTCATGAATATTTTTAATCCTTCTCAAAATTTATGTGTATACTCATTAAAATAATTTTAATAAGAACAACCATTCAAAACGTGAGAGAGTTTCAAATATTTGGCTTTGAAATAACGTTTCACTTATTATTTTCATTGTTATGTGAAATGTTTTAAAAAATGTGAGATGCATTGCAAATTTCGCTTGCTTTATTTAAACTGAAATAATAAAGTAAAAACATTTTATTCAAATACTTCTATCTGAATTACAAATAATTAATACATGTAGTTAGGCAGAGTCTCTATTCAGGTCATATGTGTAGAATTACCCACATGTACATTAAATTTATCGTAAACAAATATTTAATAATAAATATTCATACAAGTTTATTTTAATCAAACCTGGTAATTACCTGACTTCTGTTGCTCTAATAAATTCAAAATCAATAATAAAAATATCAAAAATATAATTATAAATAATTAATGCTGTAAACTAATAAATTTTTTACTGAAACTTATAGGTTTGTTCCATTAGACCAAAGAACCATTTTAGAACCGTCCAGGAAACTGTGTACCTAGTAGATAAAATCTCGATACCACTGAAATACTGACTTGTTTCGTAACGGTTCTAGAACGGTTTTTTGGTATGATGGAACAAACCTTTTAATTTTCTATACCTACGCGGGTTAACTAAAAAGTGTCCGACCCCAACATGAATATGGCAACACTCGTAAAAAAAAGCTAATGAATTTTGTTCTTCATCTGCTGAAGTTATTCAACAAAGTTTCAGCCATTTTGGTTGTGTAAGTCGTTTCAGTGAGTTGATGTAAAACTTTTGGTAAAAATTAAATTGACTAACGAACTGTCATTAAATATCTGTTTTTGAAAGGTAATGTGCCCAAAAATTAGTTGGATTGTGTGTAAATGGACTCTACAACATGATTTACCACAGTGAAATTTTGAGCAGCTGAAAGTAAACGTGATTCGTAAGAGCTTAAGACACGTTGAACTTTCGGGACATGCAAAAACCACAAATACCGTTGAAAACATTGCCAAATTTTACCAAATGGTCTTAAATGACCGCAGTGGTTATAAATCTGTCAAAAGAATGTGTTTTACATATATTAAATCAACATTTAGGTATGAGAAAGCTGCCGGCGCGTTGGGTGAAGCTTTTGCTCCAACTCCAACTCACACCATAGCGATTTCCTTGGCGATAAGCCACTAATTACGGTTTGAACTGCTTGACCACCCGCCTTACTCACCAGATCTGGTCCTTATTCTGCCACGTATTTTAATGAATTTAACAACAAAATCAAATTTAGAAAAATAAATAAATTAATCAATCGAAATTCGACTCCAGCTGAGTTCGGTGGTGGTTTCTCTACTGGTAAATTATGCCCAGCTCAGCCGTAGAGGGTAAGTGCCCAAAATAAAGTGAGTGCGCCACCGATTTAGTACGGTTAAATCGGAAACCCCTGATGTTCCAGGCACCACTTCACCCACTGGAGATAATTAAATAAATTTTGAATATTTAACGGTTCTAATTGAATTACACAATAACTGAAAATAACGATAAGTGAGCTGAATAAAACTAAAATATCAACTAGACTCTTCTTTAATGAAAATATTAAGAATACAGACTATCAAGCCTCGTGCCTGACAACACAATTGATATTTATAAAAATAAATTATGCGAACAATAAAAAAAAAGTAAATTTATCAAAAGGTGTGATCACACGCAGTACAAAAACAAGGAAAAATAAATTTTAACTAAAAACTAAAGTCCGACTTAAGACTAATATAGCTTATCTGTATATCTAAATGAATTGCCGCAGTCCTTGGCTTCTCCAATACTTAGGCCGGTACCAAAATCAAGCCTTATCCAAACCAAAAGGCTTGCTCCAAACACAATTACTTAAACTCGTACTAAGTATAGGGTTAGCGATCAAAATTCTGCCTGTCTCAAGGGCTTAAGCCTGTATCTAGGACTTTTAGCCGGTAACTAGAAATGTAGCCGGTAACTAAAACCCTATCAAAATAGGGATATTCTTTTCTCGGTAAACTTGTGACACAATTACTTCGTTGCTAACTGCAATGATGGGGAATCCTGACCACAATTCGCTGACTGAACAGTCTTAAACTACCAAATACCACAACTGTTTGTTCGTTGGACCACCAACAGAAAATTTCACTAAAAACCGGACACAAAGCCGTATTTTCCACCGAATTTACCAAAATCCAGAGAAATCTCTCCCACAATATTCGATGGAAATGAACGAGGTTAAATTTCGTAAATCCAAACTAAATTGTCTTCGATGATTGAAGATTACAAATTAACCTCAAGACAAATCTTCTTAACGATGCTTCCACCACAAAGGTTCGTAAATGAAAAGAAAGACGATTTCACACGTCACTTCGATCACAATAATTTGACACACGTCGAAATAAGATATGGCCTCTACTATAGGGACAAACCGTAGCTTATTCAGCCAACAACTTACGAACAAACAGGGGTCATTTGATACGACCAATCTTAATATTTATATAGGCGACAACAAAATCCCAACATTACCTAATTTCCCCATTTATTTTTGATTTCAATAACAAAGTTAAAAAAAAATATGACCGAACGTTGGCTGCAAAACTACAATATACAAGTTATCAACGAGAGATTGGATCGGATGAACTACTGTCAGTGATTTCAAACCATAACAAAAATAATACTTGACTACAAAACCAATTTTAGCAACAACTGAATATAATTTTATGGCCGAAAATAATAAACAACAGTTGGCGTTTTACTATTAACGAACCTAAATCAACCGGTTTTGCCTCGATAAATCCTACAATATTATAAGGTAAGCCAACGATTTTGTTTACAAATTAAGATCTGTCGGTAACGCGAAATTAACCCGTGACACTTCCAATCGAGTTTTTGGAGCTTCAAAACATCGAATTGTTAGACCATATAGTTCCGCCCTAAGTACCAACAAGTTCTTCACTGGGCAGCGATTCCAATCACCAGAAGAAGCCATCGATGCCTTTAAACCAGCGATTCTGCAAGTGCCAACCCGCTTACCCGCTGCCAATATTAGATCTTCAGAAAAAGTTAACAAAATCAAATTATTTTGAGTAATCTCACTAAGGTAATTATAAAGATATTATACCAATACCTACAATCCAAATTCGTATTCTACACATAAATTGACCTGTAGTTGGACTACAATAGAAAAGGGACTCACTTTTTGCGTGACGGATACACTGAAACTTTTTTAAAATCCAATGTCATCCCATATGCATATTTATTTCCTTCCCTGAGGTATTGAGTTCATTAGATTAGATTTATTGCTTGAATAAATTAAAACGCCTTTCTGTAGTGCATCTACAGTTAAAGTTAAAACGATATTAAAAAATGATGGTTAAGTAAAAATAACATCGCATTATAAACATCAACAACTTTTATTTTAATTCGAGATAGTTTTAACGAATATTAATCACGAAAGAAAGTTGAATAGGTAATGAATTTTAATTACAAAAGTAGGTATTTCTCTTGAATTAGCTTTTGTAAACGAAGAAATTAATCCATTTCACTACATTGTTAGAAATGAGTTTTGATTCAGGATTTTATGATACTCGTTGTTTAATTGTTTGATAAATGTTTATACGTTGCTTAAAACATATGTTGTTATTAAACACAGATGGACTCGATGAAGCAAATTTAATAATTAAAGAAATGCAGAACAATTTTCAATTTATGTCACATCTGTTTTGTTTCTGTTACTGAATTATATTAGATCTTGATAAAATTATTTGCAATTAATAAAATAAAAGAAAGTTTGGAGTTGTTACTAAAGAGATTTCTATAATTTACATTAAACTTACAAGTACCACGAGAAGATTGACATACTGAGCAAGAGAAATTAAGGAAACAATCGGATAATCACGTAGAATATCGTATTTAAGATTCACGAACATACACTTATTTTAACAGATGTTTGAAGTGAAATAATTAAAATAATATTAACTAAATTCAAACTGGTTTAACCTTTAGTAGTTTACCAGTGTGATTTTAAAAGATTCCGACAACAAAGATAATTTTTCACACTTCTCCCAGCGATTTCTCTAACCTGTCCAAATAGAACTGGGCGTTTTTCTCACCTAAATAATTGTTAATGTTCATGATTACTTCTTTATACGAGGGTTATCTTTTTAATTTTACATGTAGATAAAAAAAAGATAAAAAATATAAAGACTTAAAGTATTTTATTGTTTTTTAAAATCTGTTCCACCAAGATCGATACACTTTTACATTCTAATATTTGTTGAAAAATTAAACTATAAATTTCGATACACAAAAAAGCCCACAGGATCCGGGTTTTATCATTTAAAAATTAATTAAAATTCAGTGAATATAAATAATCCCGGTCATATTATGTAACTGCGTGAATAAGCTATTGTCACATATATGTAAAATTTGCGTCATATTGTTCTGTGTAGCTTTCACTAGTTGATATCAGGTACCCATATCGTTGCACCCGGATACGAGAAAGTCTGGTTTTAACTATGGAACAATAAACTAAGGCGTTTGTTTGCCATAAAAATGCATCACTTAATGCTCCAGTGACAAGTCACATCCTACGCTACGATTTCGCCAATGAGACATGGGCGGATTAGAATGAAATAGCAAGGAAAGTGATTTCAAAACTCTTAAACTGATGACTATAATGTTAAAAATATACCTAATTACAACATTATTTATTAAATTGTATAAGAGCTGATTTTAGGATTTATTCGGGTTGATTAGGGAATTAAATATACCTTCAAAAATGTGGATCGTTTGTAATTCGGTGTATTTTTTGTGTTGGTCCGAAACATTTTATCAACCCCATTCATTTTTTACCTTTTCATAACACGAGTAACACAAATATTAATTTTAATACATTCATGTGGTATCAAATTTCATGATAGCTTTGAAAATGTTGAAATAAAAGGTAGGTATAACGATATTTTATTTTATGAGCTACCAAGCTTTTGTGATTTTTTTATAATACCATACGCAGAATGTTTGTTATTAAAATATTGTTAACAAACACCTTCTTTGACCTGGAAAACGAACTTACTTTATCTTAAATTATAGCTGAGAAAGTATTATTTTTATTTGTGTTTCTATTTTTTCGGGTGTTGATCTTTCTTTTTTTTTCTTAGATGAACGAAAGTATCTTCTAAGTTTTTTATTTTTCAATTAATAAATACGATAAGTTCCGTGTTTTCGATTGTACTTTCTATTTAATATTTTGCTATACTTTTAAACCGCCTGTTGTGTGTTTATGTTAATATATGTTAATATTATTATTATCTGTCAACTCGTACAAAAAGTCTGCAAAAATAACATAATTAAAACTGTTATTACTAGTAAAATCGGAATGTGAAATGATAAAATGTAAAAAAATAGTTACAGTTTCGTATAACGTATGTTCTTAAACCTTTGGCACGAAATATTTATTAGATTTTTTTAATTAAAGAAATGTATTTAAACACTAGTTAGTTATTATAAATTACAATTCAATATTCAAGTAAACTATCGAATTACGTAAAGTGGAACATTCTGCTCTTCCAGACACAATTTTTTTGTCATGAGGTCCTGGAAGAAATTCAAATCCATTTCTTAGTTGTTCTTCATATTGGATAAAAACCAACAAAATTGATTCGTTCTCGAAGTGTTTGAAAGAAAATGGTAGCAACTTTTATGTCAAAATCTGGTCATGTGGCAACATTTGCCTTAAAAGATCTAAGAAGAGTTCTGATTGGTATATAAACGTTTGTTTACTAAATGTTATCGCAAAACTCCAACAAAGCAACACACAATGGTGAATCATCCTACATCAGAACAATGCAAGTGCTCACACTGCCCAAGTTTTAACGAGCCCACCGTCCAAAATTAAAGAGTTCCATTGGGACCAGTATGCTTTTAAAGCAGGAGAGGAAGAGGATATCTCTCTCCACAACGGACGATGGTCCATTCTCTTCCACTCCCGAATCTTTCTCAGAACGGGATCGTTTTCTTGTTGCTCCTCCAGCATAGAGCTCTCGTCTTCTGGCACAACCTTAACTAAGGCAATTTTTTCCTCGTTCTGCTCCATACGGGTACAATGGGGGCAAGTATTTCTTATATGGCCTAGTTCTCCGCAGTTCCAGCATCTCACTGGGCGCCTTCTTTTTGGAGATACCTTCATTAACCTCTCTACTACCGCTTCGACGTCGCTAACGGAATGAACGGCATGGTCGTAGTTACCGGTGACTTCCCTTAGTCGAGCAACTCCACGTGAGGCCTCCGTCGCCGCCTCAAACTCCAGGGCAATGGTCAAGGCGTCCACAAGAGTCTTCGGCCGCGCCAACCGTACAGCGCGCTGCAACACGACGTTTCGAAGACCATCGGTGAAGGTTTGGACTGCTAGGCACTCGAGGAAATCCTCCGCTGCATTGGAATACGCAAGCCGTACCATTCTTGCCACTTCCGCCTCAAATTCCTGGATAGTCTCCCCATTTTTCTGCTTTCGGCTCTTTAACTGCATTCGGTACACCGGTTGTAGATGAGTTTGACCATAACGCATGTCTAGACGATTCACCAATAACTCGAAGTTGTCAGCTTCATCCGGTGTCAATGATTGCAAGACGTCTAAAGCTTCGCCTCGCAGAGCTACGGTTAGGGACAATGCCTTTAGTGATAAGCAAATGCAAGACCAAGACCAAGACCGGGTTAGTCTTGGTCTTGGTCTTGTTCTCGCATACAAGGTCTTGGTCTTGGTCTTGCAGTCAAATAAGCGGTCTTGGTCTTGGTCTTGTTATTGCAGGGTCCAGTCTTGGTCTTGGTCTTGGTCTTGCACCAAGACTCTTGCAAGTCTTGCACTTTTTTTGAAGATTTACTGGGGTCCATTTTTACAAAAAAAAATAGGAAAAAATAGTTTTTAAAATCAGTACAAGTAAAGAAAGATTAAATGAAAGGGATAGTATATTTCATTATAAAAATTTTGTTTTTTTTTATATTAAATTGTAGCGATAAATCAAGTATGAAAGTACAAATCCTATGCGCAGTTCCTTTATCATTACTCGGAAAAATATTAAAAAATTCACTAAATTTGCTCTTCAAATTCGGCGTAGGCGTTGGCATTTGTGTATCCCGTGTATCCGATATTTTTGTTTTTTTCTTGGATCTTTTATGAGGCAAATGTCTTTTTAATTTTTGAGAGGTCGACGGTGTAACATCTTCATCACTTTCTGAATCACTTGAAGTGTCACTAACACACAACGACAATTCCAGGTCACTCATTGTTTTCTTCTTTTTTTTTTTAATTTACCGATCCTATTCCTATGAAGGACAGATTAAGACTATTTTAGCCGCTTTAATACTTAACTGATTCCAAAATAATAATTTAACAAAAAAATTTTGGTATGTTTATTTACAACCCCAATATTCAACACTCTTTGCAAAGTCTTATAAAATACCAATAATATAAATTATTCCTTTTGTCTAACCGGCCGCTTTTCTATTGTTTGGTGATTTATGGCTCTGTTTAATGGTATCGTAATTATTGATATCATTATTTGTTCTAAAAACATTTTGCCATTTGAAAGGTTTCTAGAAATTTAAAATGCCCAAAATCGTCGCAGATAAACTCTTTTAAAATACATATACAAACAAGGTTAATTCTAAATTAAAATAAAGCGATATGATTTTATTAGTATTGGACTGAAGAAAAAGATTTTTCAATGTGATTATGGCATTAGGTATGCCCTTTAGATATTGTAATAAGATGCATATTCTGATAATATAAAGTGTCATGCTAGGTTCTTTATACTATACACAGTGATTAATAAGTATTGCACAAAATACTTCGTTAAAACAGGTTGTGGTTAGTAAATGAGTTGGGGTTAAAAATATCCGCGGCAGTTTTATTTTGTTTTTAGATCGTTAGCACAAGTTGTGCTTAGTAAAAAGGTTAGAGTTTAAAATAATCCGTGGCTACTTTATTTTTTGGTTTATATGTTTAAAAAACGCAAGACCGCAAGACTCTTGCAGGCTTGGTCTTGGTCTTGCGTAAGTCTTGCAATGCTAAGTCTTGGTCTTGCATAAGTCTTGCACTGCTCGGTCTTGGTCTTGATCTTGCAGCCTGAAGTTGGTCTTGGTCTTAATCTTGCATTTTCTGCAAGACCAAGACCGCAAGACCAAGACCAGTCTCGCTCATCACTACTGCCCAAAAGACAATCGAGTTTTTGGAGCTTCAAAACATCAAATTGTTAGAACATCCATCGTATAGTCCCGACCTAAGTGCCAACGATTTCTTCAGACTCCCAAAAATGAAGAATTCAATGTATGGGTAGCGATTTCAGTCGCCAGAAGAAGCCATGGATGTCTTTAAAACAGCGATTTTGCAAGTGTTAACTGAAGAGTGGAATAATTGTTTAACCAATTAGTTTGAATGTATGCAAAAGTGTATTGATCTTGGTGGAACATATTTTAAAAAGCAGTAAAGTGCTTTAAATCTATAGATTTTTTGTCTTTATGGCTATATATAAAATTTAAAACTAAAAATTGTTTAAATACAAATGTTTTTAGTAACCTTTTCAATATAAAAACTTTTTTCTACCATAATTAAAACAGATTAGTTGCAAAGTAAACTAATGGTAATGTATTCCAATATTTGCTTTACTAGTTTCTGTGTAGTATTACAATTCCGAAACATGTTTTGATTTAATATATTCTCAATATGTAAATTTTAAATATGCCAAAATATTTTGGTGGTAATAACTTTCATTGCAAATGTTAACGACACACATTAATAGTGTGTGGTGTCTCTTCGCTGAACACCTACTGCTGTCTGTAATCATTATTTTATATTGGCATTTCGATAACATTTGCAAGATATGGCCCTCGAATAGAAAGTAACCTAAAATCACCGATTCGCATAGTTATAAAAATTAATTCGTTTGGAATATTTAGTTTATATTTTCTGTTCAATTGATATTACGAGAATTTAATGTTAAAATGAATATACATGAATACAATTTAAGAGAAATTTGTTTTTTGTTCTCGCATATATACTAACCACAGCTTATTGTTGTGCATAGGATGTAATAATGCCGTGTGCTGAAACGCTTCAATTGGTGTCAATCATTCTTTGCTTTGTAATGTAAACAGAAAAGCTAGTTTGGTAATTACCGACGACAACAAAATACGAAAGAGCAAATTTATTCCATTATATGTTATAACCGAAGTTTATGCGATATTTAAACCAAATGTTACCTTCACTACAGTTTTTGATTTTAACACTCTTCTTCTCCCAGTGCTTATTCGTTCCGGATGTTGTCTGTTATATTGGCTTTTTAGTTGGTTAACAGCAGCTTGGAATAAGCTGATTGAAGTATGTCTTTAGGTTTTTCAATCACGATATTCGCTTCTCTAATAGCTCCATATACCTTGCCTTGTTGGATCTTTTTTAAAAGATCCAGCAAGGCTATCATTGCACATTACATATCCAAGATATTGTAGTTTTCGAGCATTATTTGTCTTGAGGACCTATTTTTCCTTTCCCATCCTTCTCATTACTTCTGCATTGGTAACTTTATCTGTCTTTTGACATCTGACATCTTCATGTTTTCTTCATTTGTTTCTTTATCTTTTTCGGCCACTTTGTCGGTTTTTATTAGTGTCGTACAGGAAAGACTCTTTATATACTTGTTTATTTTCATTTATCCTGGTAAATATTATCTGAATATCTCTTTTACACTCTTTGCTTGTATTTATCCTGGATACTTTCTCTTCCTACTTGCCCTTTTCACCACCTGTATCCTCATTTAGAGGTATTAGATATTCGTTACTACCTAGACGCCTCTGTAAGAGTCCACGATAAAACTCAATAAAAAAGTAACGACACGTAACATCTCTGTAGGTATTTGTATTTTGGTAGTGAGTTGTAGGTGGTGGTTTTCTTAATCTTACTCAATGCTGTTCTGTTTTTTTAGCGATTCCATGAATATGAAATCTTAATACAAATTTTCTATAACCCTTAGAACTTCCAAGTTTCGAAAAACGTTTACAAAGCGATCCTCAAAAATTAAAAGAACAGCTTTTACAGTTTTAAATTTATTAATTATGGAATTATATTTGTTAATGTAAATATTAGTTTTAAATAAATTATTTAATTTTCTACAACTATGATGAATTGTTTATATAAATTGAAATTACTGCTCTTTATAATCCTGTTGTTCTATTGTATAAAACTAAAATCAATTCATGAAATTGTTTATTTATTTGCAAATTTTCATGTGAAACAATAACTAGATTGTAATTGATTTGTATTATAGCGAATTCGAGAAAATTTAGAATAATTTCCTGAATTAACACAGAAAACATTAACAAATTTTAAATACTTATGGATTTAATTACGCAATCAAAACGAACCTTGATATTAATTGAACAATATTTTTAAAATATCCAAATAGCTAATACAGGTGTTAAATTAATTTTACTATCCAGAAAATTATACAAATCTTAAAAAGTCGTCATAGGCAAGGCAATGAAGGCAATAGGCAATAGCGGATACTTTGGATAGTTCAGAGACCATTATCGACCTAAAATTCGTGTTCAGCGACCTAAAGAACCCTTAAGTAATGATTATTGACTAATTTTGAATGAATTTAATATAAAACTCCACGCGACGAAGTCCACCTAGGCACCAGGGAACTCGAAGACCATTTGTGTTCAGCGACCTTAAAAACCCTTAAATAAGGGTCCTTCTGGACATCATGTAACTTGAAGACCATTATCGTCATCAAATTTATGTTCAGTGACCTCAAAAATCCTCCAGTAGAAAAATTTTCATAGATATATTCATAGTTTCCATTTGTTTGAGATGCTCTTTAAAAATGCATTTTCCTTATGTACAAGTTGCAATTTTCATCTATCAAAGATTAATTTTGTTTACAAAATTTCCTGACGCTTTCCCGAAGAGAATATAAAAAGTTACCTGCAGATTCGTGTTGCTTTGACAAATTGGTAGAATTAGAGCTTTTTAGTTCTATATTGTACAATGTCTTAAACTATGGAAAATGATATGAAATAAGAAAATGTAAATAAATATTCTACAGTTAGAACTAATTGTAAGCAATATAAAAAACGTAATCGAAAACTGCTTACAAGGGTATGTAAAATAGTAATAAAAAGATAAGATATAAAAATAAATAATTGGGAAAAATATAAAGTAATTAAAAATATAGAATAACGTTTTTTCTATAATTCGCAAAAACCAAAATATTCGGCCACTCAAAGTTAATATTGAGAACCGCAAGTTTATAGAAAGAAAAATATTTTCCTATAAATACAGGTATTTGCCAATATATTAAATTTTATAATATCGTTAATTAAAATTCATATAACATGTACGAAAATCCCATGATTAAATAAACTAAACGAGTCAACAATCGAAAGTCAAGGGGGTGACAAAACGGATATCAGCTATTGTGCAACAATCAACAACGGTATAATGCGTCAAGTAAAAGAAAGTGAATCAAATGCGTCAACATTCCGGAATTGCTATACAATGGATGACTTTGGATCCGGAGTCTTCAGAAAGCTTTAAACACTGTTCCACTAGTAACTCTTCTTCTTCGAGAGAGGGGCTAACTTTCACGTCGATATAAAACCAACGGAACATTTTAGGTGTATTACTTTTCATTCAGCCACACGTTAATGTGATTTGCACTCATTTTTGAAATTGACGGTTTCTTGCGGATACGTGTTTTCAGTGTTGTGTATCGACAAGTGCATTAAGGATTATTATTTTAAATAGTGCATCTTTAGTTAATGATTTTTATTTGGATTACTTCTTAGTAAGTAAATAGTATCTATTATGTAAATCAAAACAAACTTCCGTAAGCGCAGTGATAGTGGTCAACTAAATGAATATTATTAACCGTGAAATGTGTGAATAATTTGCAAAGAAAAAAGTGCAACCTTAACCTACATACTCCAAGGTCACCGGTAGCTAACCAGAAATGTTAAAAGGATTTAATTAAAAGCTACATCTGAAATCATTTATCATTATTTACTCATGAATTATACGTGCCATTTAAATAAGACAGTAATGAAAATATTATCAACTGTAGATCAGAGGAATATATTATCTTGTAATGGTGACTCGCTTTTTTAAAGAGTGATGTGATTAAATTAATACCATTTTCGTGACATTTCTGGTTCGTTTCTGATATGTGTAATAAGTTCAGGTTCTGAGAGCAAGTATTAACCAGCAATAATAAAGATAGCTATTGGCTATTTTAATCTCTGTGTATAAAATATGATATTGAGCACACAGTAGAAATGAAAGCAAGGCAGTATGTCAATGAGCTTTCTTTGCGCACAATCACCATGGCGCACGACATAAATACAATAAATACTGCAGTTGATAATTATCAAGATAACACACCTTGTTTAACATTGCCGCAGAATATTCATATGATTTTGGTTTTTATCTATTAATATCGTAATCAATGCACTTCAACAGAATATTAAATCAACTCAAATTTAAATAAATCTTTCACAAAATTATTATTATGTAATTTTAACATTTTTAATAAAAAAAAAATAGTACAACAATAAATTAAATATTTTCATTCGTTTTAAAACAGAAAGATCCTATATTATAAAACTTTATTTCGAATTACAAAATATTCGATTTCTTGTCATTTTTTTATATTTTTTTTAAATAAACAAAGATCTCGCTTAGAACTCCATATTCCTAAAAAATCCAATTTTTAATATTTGATATGTACGAATTTATTTCATGAAATAAATTTTTTCCATCCACCCACTGATATTAATATTGACTTTAAAAGTTTAAAAAATTCCATATTGTAGTAATTGCAATTGGTTCATTTGTACGTTAGCAAATTAAACATTATTGCGTTATGAGCTTTTTTCAACATCTCATATGCAGTATTTCACTATCACTGCTATCGATTTTATCAAACAACGATTCAAATGTTTACAACACTCAAAAAATTACAGCTCAAAAATGAAAATTCAATTTTGCTACGTATTTTATACAGGGAAATATTTGTTAGGAAGTTGTAGCTATTAGATTTGTTTTAACTGAATTGTTTTCAATTTCAAAATTAAAAAATCTGTTTATCTTCTTTGGATACATTTCTAAATAAAAATTAATAGCGTAGATATAAATAGATTGCATTTATTATCAAAATAACCGGGGCAACAATTTTTTCTAATTTTTTAGAGACTGTTTCTCTAATATGTCTTTAACTCAAAAAGTATTTAACTACAAATAAAGGATTCTAATTTCATTTAAAAATAAAGTTTAACTGTAAAATTTTCAATCACAACTTTCAACGTAACGTCAACAAAGAAATACCAATTTGCAGCTGATAATTGGAAATTAATTTTCTTTAAGTTTTACTTTTATATTTTAGTCAATTAAAAATGTTAATTAATAGTTAAAAACCAATTAAAATATGTTTCAAAGAAAAAAGCTATGACATACTGTTGCTGGGTTATACTAGGTCTCTTAAAGTCAATTTTAAATTGAGTCTAATATTGTGTAATATGCAAATTAATATTTTTTCTAACTGGATTTTTACGGTAGAAGTTATTTACAAATTAAGGTAACAATTTTTTTGGTTGTCCTTAGTAAATCCAATCACAATACAAAGAAACAGCGGTTGTTATTTAATAATATTGTTATAAAATAATTGATATAACTGTTTAAAACATATATATTATAAGTTAATATCTATTTAAATTAATTTTCAAAGCTTCTTGTAATACACATACTTTAATTATTTTTTGGAGTTTTTCTAGAACACAAAAACATGTCAAACAATTGAAATTAATTTATTTACTATCATTATAATATAAAACGTACGGAATATAAAATTAACATTAATAATAGTAATGCTGCTTTCTCTAATTTTGTTCTCAATAAATTTTAATTTTAATATAATATAATTTTTCCGTTATATATAAAATTTTGTATGTTTTTTTTAATTAAATAAAAATTTACATATCCACAATTCATTCGATCTAGGTTTCATTTTTAGAAAAAGTCGTCATTTTATCCATGTTTAAATGCAATAAAAAAAGCTACAATAACCTGAAAAATATAACTCTTCTTCACATTTGTTGGGGAATAGTAATACTACTATTTTATTTTTATTAGTACCAATTAAATGCTTTATGGATATAGCAACACTTAAGCTACTTCAGTAGATGATGTTTAAGATTAGACCAAGAAAATCATTTGTTTACTTATATTATTGATAAAATATGTATCTTTTTAAATCAAGTGTTTACTTCACGAAGCAACGACTGGACTCAAGAACACCTTGAAGAAAATCATTATCAAACACAAACAGGTCAGATTTGTCAAACTTCGCGCAGTCAAGCATCATTTCAAGAAAATTCTCATGAAAATAATCATGTTTCCGCTCGTGCCACTCGTGTTATTAAAATAATATGCTTTTAAAACTTGACTAACTGGATCTAGAAAATTGAAGCTCTGTTGGTACTGAGACTATATATGGCCCATTTTGCAACCTCTTGTGTCTAGGTTGTGATCAGGCCTAAAGATTTAAAATAGGTGATAAGACTCCCGAAGGGGGTTTCCCTAACATCGGCGGGTGTAAGCCAGTACTCACCCAACACGGATATTCTGATTTCAAAAAAAGCAGAGCAGTTATACATTATATGCTACATTGTTTCCTCTTCTAGTTTGCAACCTCTTCATAGGGGCGATTCTGCTAATTTTGTCTGGTCAATGCCTTAAATTTTCTTGCTGTTTTTATCGCCAGGATAAGGTAATAGCTCTCTGGCCAGTCTACAGTTCTTTGGTTCATCCCAGCACTATATAAAGTTTTGGTGAGAGCGCTGTTTTATAAGTTCCTCTACAGCGGACATTGTTAGCTTAGTAGATTAATTTCATCATTCTCAAGATTCTTGAATATGGTTTTATATCGAATCTAAAATTTATGTTCTTCTTATATGTGATTTTCTAAATTTTATAAAATTGCGAAATATCAGAAACTTCTTCACTTGTGGAAATAAGTAATTACACTAAATAATCATTTTTTAAAATTGTATATCTCGGTGTAGTTCTCTATAAATTTCGGGCCCCTTTGTTACAAGTGTCTCCATCTCTGCTATATTAAAAATAGAATAAAAGAGCTTCTATGGATTCTATACAATTTCGTTGATAAGTAATCGTTTGAAGCCCTTAAGGAAACACTTTCAACGATTTATTACTGTACTTGCTTGAGTGATAATGTTAAAAATTGTCTCCACTTGTGAATTATTTTTAAGAATGGGTTAACATCATCTAATAATCAACTACGATAAACTTAATCTAAATCAATTTTATTCATTAAAAGAAAGCAATAAATATCTTGTAGACAGTAACTTTTTTTAAAAGTTTCAAGATTAATTCCTTTCTAGGACAATCAGCGTTCTAGTTTTTTGTGTGGAAAAAAAATAGACACATTTTTGGTGAGTGATCGTGTTAAGCACTATAACTACTACAACCACTCATTTAATGGATAAATGAACAAACAAGAATGTGTTTACTTCTAAGCTAGAATTAGAATTAGTGGTTACTCTTCATGTTCTACAAGAAATGTGCAAGTAGCGTGACAATGATGGATATTTTTTAATTTATTTAAAAATAAATATATATGAAAGCCAATTAATTTGAACGTCATCTACGTCAATTATAGTAGTTAACCAGAAACGATACATATGGTAATAAAAATGTCATGACTAACGGATATTGAAAAATAAAAGCTGGATGTAACATGTAAATAAGCTTATTTGAAAAATATATGTTTGAAGATTATTCATTTGAAAAAATTTAAAATATGTACAGCAATTTTCATTCAACAAATCATTCATTATCTTAAAACATGCATACTTTGATCATTTTTTAACAGAAATCATTTTAGGCATCGTTTGATGTAGATGTTTTTAATAAAAAGAACCCAAATAAGTTTCGTACCAAATTGGTCAAATATGTTCTAGATTACAATATCTAAAGATTAATAGGTTTCACAAACTTTTGTTGACATAAATCGAGAATTTTATTGCGATACAACAAGTCGTGTAGGTACAGTGAATTTTTGAAATTAGCAAGTTGTTTGAAAAATTGAGCTTAGTCGAAAAGATTTCGAGTACTATTTTTTTAAAACATTCGAAGAGAATTATCCAGACAGCAAATTCTCTGTGTAATGATTTCTGTGTTAGGAAATGAAGCACCACACCAGCCAACCCCTTGATATTGTGAATTTCAACGTGGTTACTCCAGTCTTTGGGCATTTTAACTGCCTCCATCCAAAAGATTTTACATAAAGAACTGGCTGTTAGGAAGTTGGTTTTCCGCTGGATCCCTTATTTGCTCACAGAAGAGCGTCAATTGGTGTCGAAAAACATTGGAACGGTTCAACAAAGGAGGCTCATAAACGTTTATAGTATTGTTAGTGCCGATGAAACTTATATGTACTCCTACGAACCGAAAACTAAACAGAAATCTGCTGTATAGGTGTTTTACGATGAGTAAAAACCAAAAAAAGTGATCCATTCTCCAAGTCTGTCAAAGAAAATGACTTCTTCAGGTTCCCAAATAAGAACAAGAATTCATTGCGTGGACAGCGGATTCCAGTCGCCATCAGAAGAAGCGATCGATACCTTTAACACAGGTATCAAGTGAAAACTGGAATAATTTTTCCCAATTGGTTTGAACGTATGCAAAAGTGTATCGATCTTGGTGGAACATTTTGCTATATGCAAAACTAAAAAGAAAACACATTTATTACACTTAAACAACAGTAAAAATCTTTTTTGGAAAAGTTTTGTACATACATTACATAAATGTTATTTCCTTTTCTTCAATTAGTTTAAGAATTCCAACTAATTCAGTGTATTGTTGATATAATATAACATTAAATAACTTTTGGTTTCGTAAGAAATTTTTACTGTCATTGTTTTTACTTTCAATACGAATTTAACGATTTCTAAATTTTGTCACAATAATGTTACATTTGTTAAAGTTTGATGACCGTTCAACTCTCTAGGTAAAGACAATAAAAAAAAAGAGAAAATATACTTTAATTAAGAACAATAGAAACACAAAAAAATCGTAATAAAAGTATTCGCAGTCATGCGATGATTTTACAACGAGATTGATCTACAATACATCAATTTCTAATCCAAGGTCATTATCAAGATTGAATTTAATAATATATCAGAATTAGTAATAAAATTGGTATTATATTAAATATATATGAACTGTATAGATCGCATGTCATGGTGTATAATATATCTACAACTAATTATATGAATTTCACTAAAATGTAGAAAACAATTTAATCCTCATGCGATATTTTTTAAGTTTAGAAATAATACAAACAACACATTAAAGAGAAATCGAAAAAAATTTCACATTTGGAAGGACTCGAACCTATAATCTTTACCTATATAGTCAGTATTACCTCTAGCTAGACAGATGCATTAGTAGTTAGTGAGCTTTTGGATTATCTTGATTCAAGTGGTGTCACATTCCTTAATCACATTGATGCATATGTGGTTTAAGATGTTAGAGGCGGTACTGACTATAGGTAAAGATTGCAGATTCGAGTCCTTTTTTAATTTCCTCTTAATGTCATTTTCTTGTTTATATATGACCAAATTTCAAGAAAGTCCTATGAAATATGTCTTAAAATAATCAGATTACTAATCACCACCACTAGTATAGAAAATACTTTTTAGCAATACGAATAGATTTTTAAAGTTTAAACAAGCTCTGTCCTCCTTAAACATCCTGTTAAAAGAATATCATTACAATAAAACACAATTCTATACTCTTTGCACTAGTTGTAAAGTATAAAGACTGATTCATTTGGGGATTTGATTTCAGTAAAATCAGCTCTAACATTGCGGTTGAAATCAATTCAGTAAAGCTTTAGTGTCCTCAGTAAATCCAACCAAAATACACTACCAACGGAAAATCTAACTCAACCAAAATCAGTTTATATCAGTAAAAATTTAATTACCTACAATCTAGTATATGTGATTTATTTTCGAAAAATAGTTTTATTTCATTGAATAATGATGCAAATGAGGATAACTACAAAAATAGGTACCTACATTGTTTTTTCCTGGACCAGTTTTACGTAATAGTTTCCAATTGTGTTTTTTCTTTATTATTTTCATCTTTGAATTGTTATTTTTCTTATGATTCGCTTTAGTTTCGAACTTTTTAGTCCTACTTACATTATTAAATATAAAGTTTATTTATATCATTCTCCGAAAAAAGCAATAAAAAAGGCTTTTTGTAGAGTAATCGTAAAATTTACTAACTTTCAGTTTGTTGATTATTAAAAAATTTATCGAAAATTAGAAGAATGTAGGTTTAATTTGATCATAATATGAATTTACTGTTTTTTCAATAAGCTTTCAAAATGTAATTTAATAAACGCTACTGTGCGTACAATTTGATATTTAATTTCTGCTCCATAAACTTATCAATTGAAGTGTTTTTTTTATAATTATTTATAGACACCATCGGGTTTGTTTAATAATTATTAGGAAACTTTCATGTTGCACCGCTCATGGATTTATTTAAAAAATTCTTGCTTATTAGACGAAGACCAGTGTACATATGTTAAATTGCGATCCGAAGCGTGTTACCAGAACCATAATTGGACGTTTCGCACATCAGGTTTTATTAATGTGGACAGTAATAGTATTAGATCAGAAAAGTCCGAACACTTGTTCCACTTTCTAAGCGTACAGGAATGTCGGTCGACGAAATGATGAAAAATAGATAACACCTTGGTTCAGTGCTTCGGCATCTGCATTTCTCTTATTATTTATTGGAGCGACTGATAACGCAAGGCCATGGAGCTCGACCATTAACAAAGTAGGCCTCAATTTAATCGTTGTTGGTATTCATCAAATAATAGCATAACAGTCGCGATGTAAGAAAGTTGTTTTTATTGATCTGTTTGATTTTGTTAATGACGAACAGATCTCCTTTTGAACAGAGAAAGTTAACAGTCATAAATTAAATGAAACTTTTACAATTCGTAGAATGGAAAATAATAGAAAAAGTTTCTTGTTTACCAATGTTGCCATAAATAGTTCTAGGTCACACTTTTTATTGATTTTATTACTTGGTATATTAACACTTTAAAATTATTACCCATTAATCGAACACTACTTATAAATTCATGAATACATACTTTTACATTCACCCATCTTCCTATTTAACACCCTATAGCCACCGTACACATAAGTCTTATGTGTACGGTTCTATAGCGTATTAGGAGTAGATGTGATTAAGAATAAGGACATGGTTGATGGTTTATATTCATTGTATACCTACTCTATCATAACAATTTTGTACAGAACAACCCTGATCTAAATACAAAAATCATTATTGAACCTTTAGACTTTTTTACAGCAATAACTCAGAATTTCATTTTCCCTTAATCTTTTTTTTGTTTTGTTTTAATAGAAGAATTTGTATTGGATTTGATAAAAGACTAACTCATGCTTGAAAGGGGTGTTTTTTAATGATAATGTGCATTTAATTAACATCGATTGCTGGTTTTAATCAAAAAAGTTAATTGGAATGTAAAGTAATGAACATTCAACATTTCTGTTTTAAATATATTCTAACCCCTTACCTTATTGATACAGCTGTTAGGTTTGCAAGTGAAAGGGAACAATTCAAACAGAATTTCCATTCATGTGGTGTTATGTTACTTTTATATCTCTGATATATTCGATTAACTTATCATAAGCACCCGTAATAATCAAGTTTACAATACTTGTTTTTAATCTAGTGCAGATATTTTATACATAAATAGTTTATCTGCACTAATTTGAAACATACTTTAAACTTCTTACTATATAAATGAATTTTTGTTTGATTTATAAATTAAATTAAAATATTAAAAGGTATAATTAATGTGATTTATACGAAAATAAAATGATAATTTCATTAAATATTGGAAAATCTCTTTTTCTGGTAACTACTTATATAAAAATTATCTTCCAGTTTTAGCAAACTTTTCAGAATAGTGCTACTTTTCATCACTAGTGAGGAAAGTAAAGAATCGGTTACTTATGATATTTTGATTTGTTTGTATAACAATTAATTTGAGTAGTTTATATTGGTTTTCGTGTATTTATGCCGTAAATTTTACTTATTTCCTTACATTTTGTTACTGGAATTAACCGGTACCAGGCTTATTTATACTACTTTTAAAAAATATTGTAAATTCAAGGTTATACAACTTTTAAAAAAATTCTAAAGCTGAAGAATGTTATTAACCTTGACTTCTACTCCGTAGATTCTTTTACAGAAGAAAAAACTCAAATGCAAGATTATATTTATACTCATTGAAAACCTCAAAAAAAAAAAACAATTACTACATAAACTATTTCTTTATACATGAACTGTTTTTTAATAACAACTGTAATTTTATTATGATTGGTTGATTAACATTGTTAATCACTAATGTTAATTAGAGCTTTTTATTAAATCACGCAGTTGATAGTTACTTGAAAACATAATTATTGTTCATTTTTTAATTTAATTAAACAATAATTAACAAATTTGAATTGGTCACTTATGGAATGTTTATTATTGTATGAAAATACAAGAAAAAACAACTTTTTGGAAATAAATACACTTTTTGGAACGAAGTTCCCTTTCGCGCGTTACGAACAGTTACGACTGACGCTAGGAGCTAGCCAAAAAAAATTCATACCAAAAGTTGTCACGACACTATGACACGACACACGCATGTTTCTCTCTCTCACAGACCAAAAAATAAATAACTCTCTCTCCCTCTCTCTCATAGATAGATATATTACAATTAAAAAGACACTATTTTAAATTAAAAGAAAATACTGTAGAAAAAATAATAATTAACTATAATAGTATTACATATTATTTCATCCTGTTTTTATAAATTAATAAATTCATAAACATTTTAAAAATAGTTCGTAACTTGACTATTTAGGTACCTACGTCAAATTACCTTAACTGTCAGTTACTGTCAAATATTTTAATTTTAAAATTTTGTATTGAATTGTTAATTTCTGTTTTAAATTATAAAAAGTAATTCTAAAAAGATGTGTTATCTAAAGCTTTGGTATTGTATAAATGGACACTTTTGTTAAAATAAACGAACTGTTAGGTAAGTAGAGATTTTATACAGACAATAATAAATGCTTATGTATGTATAAACACTCTGTTGTGTTTACAAATTACTAATTCCTTCACTAATTAATCAAAAGGAACTTCGTTCCATCCGGGTGTCCCTTGACACCTCACACTTTTTGTTTTTTATTACATTCTCTTAAGCAAAGGATTATAAAAACATTCAAATATTTTTCTATCAATTTTAAACAAGAGTTCGATACTTTCAACGGTATTGACCAAAAATTCTTATATTGATTCAATACTTTCGACTGTAGGGAGCGCAACTGATACAACCAACCTTTTTTTACTGATTCAGAATTCAGGTTTTGTAATACGCGTAAATCCAAATTATTTTCTAAAAAATCCGAATGTCACATAAGAATATGGAGACCGAAACAGCCTTTTATAGCGTAAAACCAGTAAAAAGTAATCTTAATTGAATTGAATTAAATTCTCAGACTTTATAACGTAAATTAAATTGTTGTAAACAGTTCATAAATATGACAAATAATAAGTGTTGGATTTTCAATAAAAAGTGATGGCGTAAAAGATCGTAAATCGAAGATGCATTTACGATGCAGGCCGGTGAACTGTGCTTACGGAGTGTGTTAGTAGGTCAGATTCTGTCAGGTGCAGAGAGGTGCGGTGTACCTCACTACATCTGCTTTGCTACTCAATGTCAAGGTGCTTTCATAATTTTTCATTACAGAAAAGATACAACGGCTGAACACTGGCACAAGGAACATCATGACAAGGTCGCTCAGCGTTTTAGGACTTTTGAAAATTTTTCTCGTATTAGGGGTAAGCACTTTAAATAATTAAAATTACTAAAGACATTCTATGTGTATCTAGTTACTGGTACCCGCTTAAATTTGCATAACTTCCCATTAAATACATACTAATGAATAATTTATTTTCTAGGAAATCTATTGTGATGCTCCACTTTCGGACTCAGCGTCACTACCCTTAGAACACAGAGCGGTCTATGGTCCACCCTTATCTGGCCCCGGATATCTTCCTGCTGGACTTTTAGGGGGTGGAGGAGGCGGAGGTGGTGGTGGAGGAGGTGGTGGCGGAGGTGATGATCCATGGCCACTCGCTACTCCTGATATGCCTCAAATAAAGCATTTACAAGTGCAGTGCGAGAAAACCCATATGCGTGTTAATATCGAATTCGATCGACCCTTTTACGGTATGATTTTCTCAAAGGGATTTTATAGCGACTCTCATTGTGTTCATTTGAAGCCTGGTACTGGGCATTTAAGTGCAACGTTTGAAATATTTTTAAATAGCTGTGGTATGTCCTCGTCGGCTAATCATAATGCTGCTAGCTACGGTGGACCAACCCCAAGTGGAAGCTATGTCGAAAATACCATCATAATTCAATATGATCCATATGTACAAGAAGTTTGGGATCAAGCTAGAAAGTTAAGATGTACTTGGTATGATTTCTATGAAAAAGCTGTTACATTCAGGCCGTTCCAAGTAGATATGTTACATGCGGTCACTGCAAACTTTCTTGGAGACAATTTGCAATGTTGGATGCAAATTCAGGTAGGAAAAGGTCCTTGGGCTTCAGAAGTATCCGGAATTGTGAAAATTGGACAAACTATGACCATGGTATTAGCTATTAAAGATGATGAAAATAAATTTGATATGTTGGTAAGAAACTGTGTGGCTCATGATGGAAAGAGGGCACCAATACAACTTGTTGATCAATTAGGTTGTGTAGTCAGACCTAAAATTATGAGTAAATTCCAAAAAATAAAGAACTTTGGACCATCAGCATCTGTAGTGTCATTTGCATACTTCCAAGCATTTAAATTCCCAGATTCCATGAATGTGCATTTCCAATGTGTGATACAAGTGTGCAGATATAACTGTCCAGAACCTAAATGTGGTCACGGTTTAGGTTTAACCAGTGATTACGGTGCTCCACCATTATCAAATGCTCTTGGAAGTGGAGATTTTGGAGGTCATAACTCACTTGGTGGAGAATATGGACCACCACCATCTAACGAATATGGTTTACCCCCTGCCTACCCAGATCCAAGACATCCTTCTGGACCTACTGGAGCCTATTCTGAACAAAACGCAGATGTTGTTCCTGCTCCTCAAGCTCAGACTTCATCATCATCTACATCAAACCCTCCAAATCTATCCTCTCCTGCTCCTCAAGTATCAGCTCAAACTGGTAACGAAATACATTTACCTCCTCCACCTCCTCCCGGTCATCATGGTATTTACAACACTGTCAAGAGAAAGAGCAATATTGCTGAAGAATTCGAAGGTAATTTAGCCACTCTGGGAGGACGACCACGATCCGTAGAGAATTTACCAGCTGAGTTACAGGGAGTTAGAAAAAGACGTAGTCCTGAAGTAATGTCAGTAGTTGTTAGTCACGTCTACAAACGTGAAGCTCAAGAGATGACTGATGTGAATACTAGTCGAATCATTCAGGTAGTGGCACCAGGAGATGTTAACTTTGCCCTTAATGCCGCCCAAAACAACGAAACAGTAGTTATTCAATCTGCTTCTTCACAAGATCCGGAAACAATTTGTATGTCTGTTCCAAGTTTTGTTGCCGGTTTAGTGATGCTACTGTTAGTTCTAATTGTAGCAAGTTTAGTTGCAGCTTTTCTGTTTGTAAGAGTGCGTGCGATAGACAGAAAAGGAATCGGACAAACATTTGTCGGTACTCGGGGATACGATAACGCCGAGTTTGTGAAAGTGGCCAATTGACTATGAAAACTTTCATGGTAGGTGCATTCTAAAAGTTCCAAAGATGTTCAGGTTTAGCAAGTGATTTACGCGAGTGGCTTAAGCAATCGCAGGGCAACATTCCTTTACCATTCCCTTTATCCAATCCTAGTCCTTTTAAAGCACTCGCATGCGGATTTGATTGTGCTGACCTACTTCAATTCTGCATTCATAGCTGTAGTGAAAGTATACAGCAAAGTTAATAAAATTAAAATGAAATTTATGTCTTATTTCAAAATGTTGTCAAGATTTCTCAATAGTCAATGAATAGGCAGGCATTTTTTTTTATTTTATATATTCCTGAGGAATACTTAAGCATACTTTATCATTTTGGAAGGCAAGTACATATTTCATTTTCCTTTAATAGCATTGTAAAATAGTATCTAAAATTTTAGGCCTGATTTTTAATACGAAATTAAGTTGATATAAGTATGAACCTGTCAACTATTTATTTTTATCATATATATATATTCCTATTTAAAAGAAGCTTTGAATGGTAGCAGCTCAAAATTTATAATAGTAGATTTACACTCTTAGCAAGACTCTGCAAACATCCACAAGTTTCAAGCCTTCACAAACGCTTGAATTTACACGCTCGTGAGTGCGCTAGTGTTACGGACAGGCAAACATGGCAGACATAGACGTCGAAATTGTTTCAGCACTTGCGTTTGGCTTCATATATGCGCCAACGTGTAAATACGTCGCAAGCTTCCTTTGATCTGTGTTCGAAAACCGACACTGGCCTAGCTCGGCAACAAGCTCTTTCAATCTCACGCAAGCCAAGCCACACACTTGTGTTTGTGGAAGCTAGTCAAGACTTGCAAAGCATGTAAACATACTATTATACTAGTTTAAGAAATTTGTACTTCTTAACAATATGGACTTTATAGTTTAATTAATAAGCTTCATCTCTCGCCTTGAGAAAGTAAACAATTTAAAATATAAATATTTTAACCAAACTGTAAATTAAAAATGCACTTGATGGTAGTTTTTTCTGGCCTAACATTTAGGATAATATTGAATATACTAGTAATGAATATGTATTTGATTGAAACAGGTGATGAGTCTTCGAGTTCAGTTTTGAATAGGGTTAACACATAATTAATTTGATCCGTAGCTCTTTTCATCCTGCCATTTCATTATTTAACTACGAATTCATCCCGTCATTTTCAATCATTTGTGCTAGCAAAGGCATTATAAAAAATTCTGCTCTTGCTAGCATGACCTAACCTTAGATAATAAGTAAGTTATTTATAATATTTATGTGTTACTATTTATGCAAAATTAAGTGTAACTCACATTGTCTATGTACTACTTGCGAGTATGTTTGTAAAATATTTGTTTGAAGAACAATGAATTGATAATGTCGACTGAGTACCTATGTCACGTCAACTCTGAAAAAAAAGAGTATTTTCATCTGTCTATGTAAAATTATCATCAATAAAGGGCAGATCCTAGTCTCATAATTAGGGTGTAGTTCACATGTAAATAAAAGTTTGTAAAAATACTCAAAACAGAAAAAAAAAATATAGAAAAAAAGTGAAAAAATATTTTTTGTTCAACTATTTGTAAATTCCGTCAAATTGCTATCTTTAATTACATGTGTCTATTAATTTATTTATTTTATTTTTTGTTTTCGTTTTAAATCACATATGTAAGCTATCTTTTGATTAAATTATTGTCAATCTAATTCTGAGTCATCTAAAAGATTAACAATATTTTATAAATAAAAAATTTAAAGTATATTTGTGTCAGTTCTAATCCCATGCAATACGAAATCTATGAAACAATAGATAATAATAATAAGAGTAACAACTGATATGGCTATTGTTTACTAAAGAGGCCAAAATCGCATTGTTTCTTAAATGTCTAGCATCTGTCATTCTTGTAACGACTAGCCCAATTTGGGAATTAGCATCTATAAATATATATTCTCGAAATTCATTACTATCGTTACTTTCTCCAATTAGCATACATTGCTATTGTGTTTTCTCTAACTACATTCATCTCCGAAATAAACATCAGCCAAGCAAATGCTTTTATGTAATTTTATATTGAAATAGTCTAAATTATAAACTATAGAACGAATAACTGAGATCATAACAACTTCAAAGGTCTCTGTGTAGAGATAAAGCTGTTTATAAAAAACTATACTCAATTGAATGATTTTGATTTCTAAATAACAAGAAATCTATTTTTTTAAATGTCTATCGATAGTGATTAAAATTGAAAGTTCTGGATGTAGAAAGTTAGGAGAAGTAAGGTGCGCTCTACCTGCATGTAGATCACATTTAACTCATTATGCAAACTAATGCCTCAGGTCGACATCAACCGTTATCTTCTTAACATCAGCTAAGTGCAAATATTCACTTGTATAAGGATCACTGACGCATTGACATCATGTCCTAGGTAATTTAAGGTATTTTTCCTTTGCATTTACATGAAGGGTGGATTGCTCTGGAAAATGCGTATAAGTTAACAAAGACTCAGTGTCTGAAACACTACTGCGATCTTACAAACGAGGCTATTACCAATAGACTTCTGTGCAATAAAAAACGCCTCAATACTGCCAAAATATTTATTGCCTTTGATAGACAACCTGCTTTAAATGCTCTAAAATCTACCACGTTCGAAACCAAAACATCCTGGAACTGCAAACAGTCTCTTAAGAAACTGGCTTAACACAACAAAGTAAGTTTGCGGTGGGTGTTAGGGCATAGAGGGATTGTCGGAAACGGTATAACTGATAGTCTCGAAAAAAAAAACGAGCTGGCACTATGGAACCTAAACGTTTCTGTGGCATCTCGAAAGGTTATCGTAGCTTAAAATGACCATAGTAGCGAATTTTAAAGTTATACGAGGATATATTTGATTGCTGTGTCCTTAGCAGGCACATCAACCTGTATATGTCCTTAAAGTGATATTAAAATATTAAACGAGTTAATTAAAAATGTTTAATAGTATATTAAGTATGGAGAACGGTAAGGGTTTTATACCGATCGAAGACAATTGTTTGGAGGAGGAGCAGAGCGACGACTCCAATAATTGTCTGAGATCGGTTACCCTTAACGTTCGACATGCTCATAACGTTTTTTGCACGATTGATAGCATTATAAATTATAAAATTAAACATTTTCGTCATATTGACTAGTTTCATTCATTTTATCAAGATAGATACTTTGGTTGTTAGGTAGTAACTAGGGTGCATAACAACAATGGAGAATTGAGTTTTTATTTAGTTGTCAATAATTTTAAGTACAATTTTGATTATTATTAATTAAAATAAGAGCGAAAGTGAATTTGAAGAAATTGAACGGGCTTGGGATTCTTGGGAAGAAGGGTGTTCCGCAATTATTCCCGAAAAATCCAAAATCCGTTATCAAAATACCTACCAAAGTTTTAAAAAATGGTGCGAAGGCAAGAATTTAAGAATCGATGAAAAGACTCTATTGGCATATTTCGTTCAAAGACATATGCAGTTGAAAGCTCCTGGAAGCCTCTGGGCAGAATATTCAATGATTAAATCCACCGTTTTTCTTTATGATGGCATTGATATTTCCAAGTTTTCAACTTTGATCGCGTATTTGAAGAGAAAAAATGTTGGTTATAGGCCTAAGAAAGCGACCATTTTTATACGAGAGCAAGTTGAAAAATTTCTGATGGAAGCACCGGATGAAGAATTTCTAATTCACAAGGTAATGTAAGCCAGTTTAGGTAAAAGAAATACTCTAATGAAGATTTTTTCATAATTTGTAGGTCGCAATGATATTAAGAATATCTGGTGCCTGTAGAATAGAAGAATTATATAATATTACTATGAATGACATCCAACAAACCGATAGTTTAATGATTGTAAAAGTACCCAATACAAAAACGAACATCCAGCGTACTTTTACAGTCGTTAATAAACCAGACGATAAAATTCCATATTTAGAAATTCTGCAAAAGTATCTATATAAAATTTCGTCCATTACAAGGAAAATCAAATCATTTGTTCTTCTTCTTCTTCTGGTGCCATCTCCATTTAATGAAGGTTGGCGACAATTTCGGCATACTTATTTCGGTCTTGAGTGGTACGAATTAAAGATGTTGTGCTCATACCAGTCCAATCGCGTATGTTTTTTAACCACGAATGTTGTCTGCGTCCAGGACCACGTTTTCCTTCGATTTTTCCTTCTATTATTAATTTCAGTATATTATACTTGTTATTACGGTATATGTGGCCTAAATAAGCGATCTTAAGATACGCCAAAGGAAAATGTTGTGGTCAAGTAATAGGGAAAGGGAAAATCGGGGGCTGGCCTTCTCAAATTGCCAAATTCTTAAATTTGCCTAATCCCGAGAACTATACTGGCCATTCGTTCAGGAGGACATCAGCCACGCTTTTGGCTAATAAAGGTGTTGATGTCCTCGGATTAAAGCGTCATGGAGGTTGGCGTTCATCGACAGTGGCAGAAAGCTATGTAGAAGATTCTCTTCAAAATAAAATAGATTTTGCCGAAAAAATATTGTGCAATACTAGTAATACTACTAATGTAAGCGATTCTGCAGGAGTTTCTGTTAGAAGTGAAACCACAGCCCAAACAAGTGGGATTTCATTAAATAATTTAACAAATTGTACCATAAGTTTCAATATTAATAAATAATTCGTTAGTTTTCTTTATTCTTTCAAAACATAAATTAAAATTAATACATTTTTTAACTCGACGGTAAGTGAATTACTTACCGTCGAGTTGGAGTAGTTACCGTCGAGTTGGATTACTTACCGTCGAGTTGCTAGTAAATGTCACCTACTGACGTAAAATCTTTCACGGTAAACAGTCAAAAATGATCAATCGTGCAAAAAAGTATAATATGTACGTTAGTTCATTTAAATCTCGTAAGTGGTAAACTTTTTGAAGGAAAAACTTTCTTTCAAAAGCAAATTCATAAAATTCAGCTTGAGGCTACTCTTCTTACAACGAATAGATAGGGTCTTTTAGAGATTAAAAATTCAGTTCCAACCAACCTCCCAACAAACCGTTTATTGAATAGGGAAATCACTCAAAACGAAATTAGCTATCGTCCCCTTCATATCGAAAGATATCCGAAGGGTACTTATATACATCAAAATTTTACGTTTAAACAGAGGGTGTTGACGCACACAGGATTCGACGCCGTCAAGGACACTTTAGGGGTGGAACTGAACAAGAAACATTCAGTGGCACTTAGTAAAAATCTGAAAAAACCGACAAGAACTGAATTCCGTGAATCATCGGAATAAAAACATCATAAACGGAGTTATTTTAGAGCCAATGGTTCGGAATTTTATTGAGTTAGTAGTCTGGAAATGTTTTCCATGTTATTTCTCCCCTTTATGTTACTTAAAAAAGTAGCAACTAATTGTAAAAACTTGAATTATTGGTTTTTATGATTTTAATAAAATATACAAACTACAAAATAAAGGAAAATAAAAACGTGCCAGACTTAAATAAAGACTGCAAAACATCGATAAAGATATATATAGATACGTAAATAGTACCTAAATAAACTTTCATATAATATCAAAATAGTGTTAAAAAACCGATCTTATAAAAAATATATTATTAATTTATTTTAACCAGTAACCGAGCTTGTTTCTGAATATTATTATTTAACTTTCCTTTCGCGGTTAGATATATTTCTTCCCTTGTTTTTTAAAACTAGGAACCGATTTCAATAAATCTTTTATCCCTTACTGCCCAAAAACCATTCCTGAAACCTGGTTTTTAGATTTACAGTACCTACGAGCTTTAGACCAACCATCTCCTATTTTCCATACAAGAACAGTAGGTATACCTACGTTTTAAACCAAAAGATAAGTTAGGAGGCAATTTGAGAAACTGAAAGTTTCACATTAGATAGGAAATGTTTTGCCAATTAGATAAGATATGTAAAAATCACTGATGTTCGCCTCAGAAATCAAATCCACCGCTAAAAAGTGTTTCAAAAACCGGGAGAGTAATTCATTTTCGACTTCTCTTTACTCTCCCACATCAGTTCAACTAGGTATCTAGTTCTACTCTGTTGTAAGAACCTAGAAAATCATTGGGATTTTCAAAAGAAAAATCATGAAAATTCAAAGTGAGCAGACGAGCAGATCTCGATTCCGGTAGTAATTAAGTTTTAATTTATTAAATATGCTTTATTCCCACAAACAAAAAACATCGTATGTAACTAATGTAATACTAAACAAATTTTATTTTTAAAACATTAAACCATTACTTGTTTATCAGTATAGTGATATAAATAAATGTAAGCGACTATAATCAGATATGCCCTAGATTCAGAACGTCAGTAAAATATTTTTTAGTTCTTGGTTAACATATGTGTATACAACTTTCACTTGTTATACTTCCTAGTAATTTGTTATTCTTTGTCTTGTTAAATTTAATTAGATAGTTTATAAGATTTATGACTAGCTAGAATCACAAGTGCATCAAAAACTGGAACAACCGGATTACTTTTACCGAAAGATGAACACAAAATAATAATTTCCTTTTTTACTCTTTAGTTAAAATATTTAATGGTTTCTCAGAAGGTCGCTTAAGAAAGTTATCCAAATAATTTTTAAGTACTTGTGATTAATTTAAAAGTTTATATATGAGTAAATTCTTTCCTAGCTTAGTGGTATAAGAAATACCTAGATAAGGTATTACATAATATATCAGGTAATGTTGTGTTGAGGAATTATTTTTTTTTATGTAGGTACCGGGTGTGTCAATAGGTACGGACCAAATACTTTTAAAATTGATATTAAACCGTCAAAAGAAAGTTTGAAAAGTGTTGATTTGAAAATTTAACCAAACTTTCAAATTTTTCTGGTTTGTATTACCTGTTTTTTAATATTTTCTCAGAATATGTTTTACACCCAAATAGCACTAAAAAGTCTAAGAGTAATAAAAACTTTGGTTGGTAAATTATTTGCAAAAACACCCAGATTGCCTCCCTTATAATTCTTTTAATCGTCAACCAAAATATATAGAAATTTACGTAAATCTCAACGAGTTTATATATGAATTACCTACTAATTTTCAAGAAAATAACTTAATTGGTTTCTGAGACACATTTTTTTTTGAAGAAGTATATACATCAGATTGATAATATAATTAACAAAACTATCTAAAGAATATTATTTAAAATAGATTTTATTATTTTTTACCTAAAAAAATCATTTAAATACCCTATCCTTTGTTTTTCACCCTTAAAATCAAATAATAATGTATAGAGAAACATTAGAAGAAACAAAAATAGAAATAAGAAATAAAATGAAAATGAGAAAAACAGAATTAGAGATAATTATACAACAAGAGAATATGGAAAAGAAAAATGTAAAAGAAGAAATGCAAAATACAGTAAAGAAGATATATGAGATGGAAGAAAAAGAAATAAATGTAATACAAGAAAATGAAATTAGGAAATTAAAATTAAATAATGAATATGACGATGATAAGAAGAATTATAAAGATAAATATTATAAAAATGAAGAAGCAAAATATGAAAATAAAATATATGAAGGTGATAGAAATAAATATAAAAATAGATATTATTATGATAATAATAATAATAAAATTAAATATAAAACTAAATTCAATTACAATAAGGAGAATAAGAATAAACCTTATGAAGATGGTGATATAAATTATTTTGAAATATGTGATGAAATTAGAAGATTAAAAAAGATTTGGAAGGATATAATTTATAATTATAAAAAAAGAAAAAAGAAGTTAATTAAAAGCAAATGGGATTGAGATAAAATTAAAAATAAAGAGGAAAATAAGTAATGGGGAAATATTAGAAAAAGGGGGAAGAAATTGATTAAATAAAATAAAGTAAAATTATTAAAAAAGGGTAGAAATAGAAAGTAATTGTAACTTAAAGGTAGAATAGTAAGGGATAATCTGATAAAAAAGTAAATATAGAGTAAATTTAAAATTATAAAATGTGTCTTAATAGAAAATTTTAATTTTAAATTTAGGGGGATTTTGTTATGATTTGATTGGATAAAAATTTTTTTGTATTTGATAATAGGTAACTGTCTTTATATAGGTGTTTAAAAATTTTATTTCAGAAAGTGTAGAATTGTTGATTTTGTTTATGATTAGATTGTTTTTAAGAGGTTACCTAGGGACGGAAAAAAAAAAAAATGAGGGAATTAGAGAATTGGAATTTGGATTGTCATTGAGTTAATTTAGAAAAAAAATGTCATAAAGAAAAATTTGGATTATAATTATAGAATTTGAATTTGAGAAGAGAGTTTAATTTTAAAGTTTATGAATTTATGTAATTGAAGTTAAAGTTAAAAATAAAATTGAAAATAAACAAACAAGAATATAAAGGAAGTTTAAGTTGAATCCAGACCCAATAGCAGGAGTAGCAGCCGGAGCCGAAGAAAAGAAAGATTTCATAACAATATATATATATATATATATATATATATATATATATAAATGAATGTTTGTCATGTATGTCTGTATGTCTGTATGTCTGTATGTACTCAATGAACTCAAAAACTACTGGACCGATTATTATGAAAATTGGTATGTATATGTATTTTTTTCCACGGAGAAGGTTTGTATGATATGCTCATTGATGCCACTCGCCACTAGGTGGCGCTGCAGACTAGCAACTTCTGTCCCGTTCAACCGATTGTCATGAAAATTGGTATGTATATGTATTTTTCCACGGAAAAGGTTTGTATGATATGCTCACTGATGCCACTCGCCACCAGGTGGCACTGCAGACTAGCAACTTCTGTCCCGTTCAACCGATTGTCATGAAAATTGGTATGTATATGTATTTTTCCACGGAAAAGGTTTATATGATATGCTCATTGATGCCACTCGCCACCAGGTGGCGCTGCAGAGTAACCACTTCTGTCCCGTTCAACCGATTGTCATGAAAATTGGTATGTATATGTATTCTTCCACGGAGAAGGTTTGTATGATATGCTCATTGATGCCACTCGCCACCTGGTGGCGCTGCAGACTAGGAACTTCTGTCCCGTTCAACCTATTGTCAGGAAAATCAGTATGATGATGTATTTTTAACGGGTAAGATGAATATGATGTTCGTATTAATGGAAGTTACCACCAGATGGCGCTTCCATGTATCAAATTCAATTATGATTAATAGATATCTACACGAATTCGTATAAATATAAGTTCGAAAAATATATTTTAGGTGCGATAAGTAAAACAAAACTATAAACTTTCTTTCCTTCTCTATCTCTTCTTCTCTTTTATTTTTCTTAAATTTATTTTAGTTGCTGGCGTAGCAACGCGCGCCGGGTACAGCTAGTATCCTATAAATATTCAAAAATCATTGATTTCTAAATGTATAATGTCTAATTTATGTTATAATAGTTTATTTCATTAAATTGTTTTTACATCTGTTAATAATCTTACATAATCTCGAAATTTACACTAAATAATTATTAATTTAACTATGGTTTATGTACATGATACATATATGCAATTTAGAAATTTTTGTAATAAAGTGTGGTAGCCTATTTGGAGTAGCGTCAATTAATTAATAGTCACGTCAAGCATCGTTGTGTGTTCGAATACGCGAGCAATCTCTTTTTATTTTATAGTGCTTAAACATAAAAACGATAAATATTTTTATTTTAATTGTTAAGTAAAATATATTAGATTGTTTGATTCCGATCATTATGATAATAAATTATATTGTTTTATAAAGTATTTTTTCTCTTTTAACGCAACTGCAAAATTCCATATACCTATTTCTGCTTGAAATACAGATGTATACGTTTCCTGAAAGATAGATTTTTTTGTTTCCCTATTGCTGTAAATTTCTGCTGCTGAACTCCCTTTAATCTTAGACCTGTCTGTACCAGATAAATTCCTGAAGCTTGGGTTGACTGTTCGCATTTTACCATTCCTTATGTTGATGTATTTGAAAACCAGGTGGTCTGATTTCATCTCCTAGATGTCTTCTTCAATTTTCTGCTTTAGGTATTTCTGTTTTGTCCTATTCTAACCCAAATGTTCTTCAAGATTATGTGATTAGGAGGAAGTCTAACAACAATCTAAGTTCTGTCCGATAGCACTTTGAGTTCTAGTGTGAGAGAAGGAGTCTGTAAGCAGTTGCGTGAAAGAGCATGAAACCAAATGGACTGGCGCCGTAACGCGTTACGTTACGAAGCGGTTTACCCTTCGATAAGACCTTATCAACTTATCAGAAAACTGACAAACACAAAAATATGTATTAACAGTCATTGCTGAAATATAGAAATAAATTTTTACACAAAATATTGTTTTGTATAAATTTTTCTCGAATAATTAATCAATGCAGAGTTCTATTTTTATTTTTAAATGCGAAGTGTATGAAGTAATTGAATAGCCTCTATTAAAAAAGTATGTATCACACCACGTTCTGGCGTCTGTATGTGGAAAGCGTCGCTATGGTGACAAAACCATCACTAACACCACAGTAGCCGATCCATGTCATTAGAATATGATATTGTTGTCATCGTGGATGTAATGAGCTTTATATTATACCCAGAAGCGTAAATAAGTGAGGAGATAGGGATGACATTGTTAGTACAGAAAAAATCAATTATATCACGAAATTTTAAAAAATTGCTTCGAAGAAATACTTTGCATAGAGACTTGATTACATAAAAAAAATTAAGTTAGAATAACAATTTTATTATTTCTTATATTTAAATAATATGCATACTATACGTCCTGAAAAGTTTATTGTTGTGATAAAAAAGGTTTAGTATGAATAGATTAGAAAAGTTATTTTTCATTTTTTGAAGGATGCGAGTTAAAGTTTCAAAGTCGAAGCTTGAAAAAGAGAGTTATGGTTCCTATGTTATTCATTTTGGAGGGTAAGTGAATATTTATTGGATTCATGTTTACTGAAAGTTTTCAACTTTGTATATCTTCTTTCTAATGTTATATTAATGTAATATCAATTTTTATATACCTTTAGAAACTGTGCGCAATATTTTGTAAACAAATAGTTTTGTAGAATATCAATCATAAATATTAGTTTTATGGAACGCATGAATGATGCGAGATTTAACGATGGATATTGCCGGATGGAAAAAGAAAGACAAAGGAAGTGATTGATAAAATGAAAATCCAAATTTTATTCACATATTCGGTATTTACCTTAATAATAGCTTAATATGAGTTTATAGACTTATCAATTTAACTTTATTTTTATTGTTTTGCTACATCGACGATAAATGTTTGTGTTATGGATCTTAACGTACTCTTGTTCGCATGTATAAACTTTAAGAAAGTAAAAAGTTTGAACAATTTTCTCTTTTACTAGTAAAAAGACTGAAACCTAAAAAACTACAATTCCGACAAAACTATTTTCATTGAGTTTCACTTTAAGACAATCTCTTGGGATTACACTGGCTGGTGTCACTTTAATATATATGAACTTAACAAAGAATAACTATAAAATGGATCCCCATTTTAAGAACTTGGTGAACTAACTCTAGGAAAAAAAGGGTGATAAAGTCGTAGAAGTATATCTAGTCGGCAAGGAATTACTTCTGGGCAACATGTAATAAGGTAGCACTACGACCGACCGACACCGCACAGACCGTTAATTCCTTTTTGTTCTTTAAACCACCTTAAGAAGAAACGGCTTTGAATATATTTTAAAAATTGTGAAGTATATAAAATAGAATATACATTTAATTACTAATAAACAAATAAAACATAAATTATCATATTTGTTATAAATGTGAAGATTTTTACTGGAATTGCATGGTATTACAATAATTGTATTAGATCCTTTTCGATGGTATCAAAATTACAGAAAGCTATACAGCAAACGAGAACAGTCTCAAAATACCATATTTCAACGGGTGAAATAGATTAGAAGAGGGGTCGATTTGCCCAGAAGACCTTACTATACTTCTGCAACCTAAAAGATCTTTAGTGTATACCCTATACATCTATTTATTACACCATAAAGTCTAGACTTTGAAGAGAGTCTATTATCCGACTAGAAGTTACGTTTGTAATCTGATCAAGTTTTAAGAAGACCTTTCTGATGTTTATGTCGATGGCGAACAATTAATCTACAGTTGCAGATAATATGTTCGGTCGTTTCATCTACATATTCACAGAATCCGCATTTTCTACTTTTCACTCTGTCCATTTTATAGAGATGATACCTCAGTAGACAGTGTTTTGTAAGAATTCCTGCGATTACACTGAAGCTCTAAGAGTAATTAAGAGTAGCGTAGTGAAGGTTGTATTATCCTTTTCACTTGTCCTTGGCCTACAGTGTTTACCAGTAGGCTGCGCTGGGTTCATTTTCCCAATTTCGAACTTCATCTATGATTCAGCATTTTGACATACCACACAATGGTTCAGGTCCGATACAGGGCAGACTAGCTCCTTCTTTTGTGAGACTATCAAAAATCTGGTTTCTGGTACTCACATCAAAGTTATTTTGTTGTGTTTAGCCAGTTGCTTAAGAGACTGTTTGCAGTTCTAAACTGTTTTGGACGCGAACGTATTATATTTTAGACCCATTAAAGCAACTTAGCTATAGCAGACAATAAATATTCTGGCCGGATTTTTTACTGCATTCTTGGTAGCTTAAAATTAGGACCTATAACCCCTATCCCTACTCCTTGTGGCATTTTAGACTCATCAGTATAATACATAAGGTGTAGAAAGAAACTATATCGACTCTTTTAAGTCATTTCTGGTTTTGAACTTAAGAGTAGGTAGTATATAATCCTGCATAAATCATTTACTAAAGTTCTGAATAGACTTAAGCATCATTTATTATTCTATTATACTTAAAGAAAATGTTGTAGTGGCCGAGACGAACCCGGTCAAAAAGCAAATTAGAAAGCAAATAGAGATTTGGTACTGTTTTCCAAGAGTTTAATTTTTATAATAATTATATTATATACAAAACAAATCCAACAACTTTTGTTTTAAATTGTGAAACGGTAAATAAATTCCAAAAAATTAATAAAGACCTTAAAAGTTATCTTACTATTCATTACCTGAAATTACTCTTTTGATTTATGAACTTCGGCTGCCAAAACCGAACTCAAATGAATAAATTTAGTGCTAGATGCCGACATAACTCATTCAAAACACGTTTTAATAATCCTTCATATCTTAATTACAATCGAACTAGTTTTTAAATCTACAATTTTTTAACCGCTTCGCCTACTCCTTGGTGCTATATACCCTGCACACTCACTTTCTTTGTTATTCCATTCGAAAGAGAGAGTAGAGTTAAATGAATTAGTGATCCAAATACGGATTAAGGTCATTTTCCGTAAGAGTCTAGAAAAGTTTTCAAAATCATGCGGCTGACCTGAGAGTCGGGTTTTATAAAAAGTACGTATAATTATAGTCTTATTTTCTCATTTGATCTCTCTCTTACATATGGTTACTAGCAATAATTTATAGACCGACTTTGAATCATATTTTGAGAACAGGCTTTCGAAGTGAAACTAAACTAACACGTATTGAAACTTGTCCACCAATTATCTAGTAACACTGAATGAAACCGTAGATATATAATAATTTTTTCAATTGCATCAATTACCTATTATTATAAGCATTAAGATATTAAATGGTACTAATTCAAAGATATTTTGACCGGATGAAAATCAGCTAAGAGTCTTTTCATAAAATGGTTTTATTCAAATTTTAAACAATATGTGTCATTATATCGTTTTTTAGAATATGTAGATCCATATCGATTTAAATAACAATTTAATACTTTTTAGAAGAAAATATTTACTATCATATTCGCGTTTTCTTCACTAATGCTATACCCCAAAACACTCTTCCAAAAAGATGTTTTGGAGCGCTATGGGGACGTAGGGTAAGGCAGTTAGGAAATAGGCGCAAAAATACTTTATCGGGGAGACCCTTTGTTTTTATATGTTTCAAATTTTTGTTTTTATTTGATTTACCCAAATTTATTAGAAGAAATATTTATACCAATTCGGATATTGAGTGTAATCTTTTTCTTCAAGATTTTTTTTGTATTGATTTCAATTTCTTGTATTCAATTTTACGCTGTTATAATTATTTACTATTTGACTTTAATATTTTATAGAATACTAGCTGTACCCGGCGCGCGTTGCTACGCCAATAACTAAAATAAATTTAAGAAAAATAAAAGAGGAGAAGAGATAGAGAAGGAAAGAAAGTGTATAGTTTTGTTTTACTTATCGCACCAAAAATATATTTTTCGAACTTATATTTATACGAATTTGTATAGATATCTATTAATCACTATTGAATTTGATACATGGAAGCGCCATCTAGTGGTAACTACAATTAATACGAATATCATATTTATCTTACCCATTAAAAATACATCATCATACCGATTTTCATGACAATCGGTTGAACGGGGCAGAAGTTATTACTCTGCAGCGCCACCTGGTGGCTAGTGGCATCAATGAGTATATCATACAAATCTTCTCCGTGGAAAAATACATATACATACCAATTTTCAAGACAATCGGTTAAACGGGACAGAAGATCATATTATTCAGTGGATGAGTTCCTAAATGAATGATTAAAACGTCTTGAATATCACTTCCAGTAGCTGCAAGTCTTATTTTAAATTCTGTAAATTTTTTGTATTTTATTGATTTTTTCATATTATGTATTGCAGTTTATATTTTTTTTAAACTTTTGCAATTATTTTAGGTAACAAATTTGTTCTTTTTTTAAATTTTTTTTTTTTAATTTTTTTATATTTTCTAACATTTTAATAACCATTGATGATATATTTATTTATATCAATCAGAAATTGTTTTTGTATATATTTGTGTTATATTTTCCCTAGTGTGTTTTAATCTTATCCTGCTTTGTCCATAAAAATTGTATTTTTTTTTAGTGACAATAAAGCATACGTATTATTATTATTAAGTTGCTACTCTGCAGCGCCACCTGGTGGCGAGTGGCATCAATGAGCATATCATACAAACCTTCTACGTGGAAAAATACATATACATACCAATTTTTATGACAATCGGTTGAACGGGGCAGAAGTTGCTAATCTGCAGCGCCACCTGGTGGCGAGTGGCATCAATGAGCATATCATACAAATCTTCTCCGTGGAAAAATACATGTACATACCAATTTTCATGACAATCGGTTGAACGGGGCAGAAGTTGCTACCCTGCAGCGCCACCTGGTGGCGAGTGACATCAATGTACATATCACACAAACCTTCTCCGTGGAAAATTACATATGTATACCAATTTTCATAATAATCGGTCCAGTAGTTTTTGAGTTCATTGAGTACATACAGACATACATACATACAGACAAACATTCATTTATATATATATATAGATAGATAAGAACGTATTGCGAAAAATATGAAAACCAATAAAAATAACAAACACATAGAAATATAAATGGATAAAAGTTTTAACTTTATGTTGAAATTCCCCTGATAACTTACATTTTGAACTGTGGTGGAAAAATAAAAAAAATCTTATACGACTTTTATTGGAGACGTTCATTTCTTGTTGTAGAAAGATTACAATCATAAACTTTCTGGATAAGATTAAATCACAACGCACGGTCTAGACAACGGCTTTTGCTACCGACCCGACCTTTTGTTTTTTATGTTGATTATGTTTTTTGTCAAAATGATTTCGATTTAGTTTGAAATCACCCATTAAAAATATGCAATGATATCTATTTCCCCTTAGGCATTACATTATCTGTTTTGATTTTGTTATGAAACCACGACAATACACCATTTAGAGTGGTAAAATAGTATACAAGGGTTTTTAGTTTTCCAAGTAGCCATAAAGACAAAAAATAAATAGACTTAAAGTACTTTATTGCTTTTCAAAATATGTCGCTGCCCACGCACTGAATTCTTGATCTTTGGGAACATGACAAAGTCGTTGGGACATAGGTAGGGTCTATACGGTGGATGGTCTAACAATTAAATGTTTTAAAGCTTAAAAAATTTCACTTTTGTTGATTTTTCCTCATTGTGAAACACCTACACAGCGGATTGGCGTTTATTTTTCGGTTTTTAAGAGTAAATCCTTTATTCATCGCTATTAACAATACTATAAACGTGTTTTGAAATCATGTCATACTTCCATATATCTGTACAATGTGCGAGAATAATTATTACGAGAATGACATCGATTCCATGCTTACAAATGCGTTGAGAATCTTTTCGATAATGTTTGTTTTCAAATGTTATGCATATGCACATAGCTCTAAAACAGCTTTCTCCCACTAATTTTTAGGGCGGGCAGTGTACAATAAAATAGAGCAGCAAAGTTGAAGAATAATTATACCTATCTCCGTTTTTCATAAATCATCGGCCATAAAAATTGGAAAGAATGTTCTATTGATTTATACAAGCAAATACTTTTAGCGACCGATAGATTTACCAATGACATTTGGAATTGACTGAAGAATCGAGTGAACTTAATTTTCATCTAAAATGTTATCAGAAAAATTGTACCCAAATAACAACCCTAAATGGAAATATATGGTAAGTTTTAAAGGATGATAGAAGTGCCCCAAAAATGCATTACAACGCTTTTTCCAAGTAATGAAAATAAATTATTTTATGGTCTATTTAAACCCAACCAACCGCATCTTAAATATTTTATGTAAGGTTTTGCTATTATAAAATAATAATAAACTGTTTGACCTATACGTAAAAAATTACCTTTACATATACAAAGAAAAAATACTCCATACTACTATCTATAAAAAATTTCATAAAGATGTTGGTGTAATATACAGAAACAATTTTTTTGAGTTGACAATGTAACCTCTTTTTTCCTAGTGATGTTAAATGCTCGTTTTATAGAGGTTAACCAATGCGAACGGCACTCAGGGGGTAGGAGGAGAGCGAGCGTGGATTCGAACGAGCTAGATGATACAGTATTGGAAAGATATAAAGGGATATATTTACTAGAAAAATAAAAGATAAAAGAATTTAAAAGGGACTAAAGAGAAAATGAGAGAAATGATGGAAAAGGGAAAGGAAAATGGGCGCCACTTATTTTTTTATCATAAGGATGGGAAAATATAAGAAACCCAGATGGAAAAAATATTAAATATATATGTTGGATAAAATGATTTATCAGATGTTGTAGATAAAGTTAAAATAAGAAAGATATAAGAGATATAAGATAAGATAAGGTAAAATTAGGTAACCCGGCCGATGTTCTTGCTAAATTTTAAATTACACACTCTTATTTAAGATACTAAAAAAAATTATACTTACACTTTTCTTTTACTCATCCTTATTGTTGTCAATCTAATCGGTAAGATAAAGATAGATTCAAAAAAGCACAATCTATTGCTTTAATAAAATAATATATGCTTAAGAAACGAAATCTATTACTTTGGTAAAGTATAGATTAGAGAAACTGAAGGTATTGATCAGAGTAGCAGGCTCTAGCTAGGAAAAGAAAATCTATTTAAACACTAAACAGACTTTATTATCTGGTTTGATAATAAATAAGAGATACAATAAACAAAATAAAATAAAGAAAATATCAGTGTTATAAACAGTAAATCATATATCGGTATCATAAACAGTAAATCATATTAATAAACACATTTGTGTTTAAATTCAAAAACATAACTATTACTACCATAAAACAACAGCTAAGTAAATTCTATTGTTATTTTTGGTGTATTGAAAACTAAAAGTGAAAGAGAAAAATTTAGATAAAAAATAAAAAATATCACTTTTGGTTTTGCAATTATCTCGAGATAAAACGTACTCATATAGAAAAGTGTAGGTAGATCTTAATTAAATAAGGCGAGATAATAATTAACAGATAAAAAAAATATATGTAAAACAGTTTACAGATAGCAGGTACAAAAATATGAGTAAAAAATTTCAGATAAGCAAAAACACAAAAACACATCCCGAATTTTTTTATTACGGCACTGCACACTTAATTACAGGTGAATACAATTATTAAGGTAAGATATTCCATAGAAATAAATGGTACGTTATTGCTCGATACAGGTATAAAAAATATTGTTAAAAACTTACATTGTCTTCCAAATGTTTCTGAGATATATTTCTAGTATATGGCTTCTTTCTCTCGGTAATGGGTCTTAACGGTACGATATAATCTAAACCCATTCTTGTTTAGATTTATAGATAATTAGAGAAAACCATAAACTCACTTTTCGAAGCGTGGGTTTCGAAAAAGATGCGGTAAACGTAACAATGGCGAGCTTGCTGTTGTTACATAGAAAACCCAGGAAGTCTAAAGGAAGCACTGTCTGGAATCCTTTATGTGGTTCCTCGGTACGATAGCGGTAAATGATAAAAGAAACACTTAATAGCAAGTAATTTTTAAATATCTTAAGAAAATTTGCCGGGAACTGAAACTAGCGGCTGTACGAAAGATGTTCATCGTACAAAAGCCCAAGCTAGAATGCCAAAAAATCCGTTAAGAAGCTTATCTCGCGTATTCACCTAGGTCATATGATGGGAGCGTGAAATTTGATTGGACGATTATGTCATAAGATCTACTTGTTGGTGCGGATGTTTCTCCACAACGGTACAACTGAAAAATTTAACCCTGCATAGCAACAAAAAACGTTAGGATTGTAATAGCATCTAATAAGTCGAGAATACAGGGCGGTAATAAGTAAGAATTATAAAAAAGGATTTTTATTATTAAAGTTTTTTAAACACGCTACAACAATAAAAAAGTGCGACCAAACACTAAATCATATTGGATAAGGCAAAATCTTGCAAGGCGGAATAAATCTATTATTAGCGAGGTCTGGTTATTAAATAACGAGACTGGGTGCCAAGAGGGATGAGGAAAAACGAGGAGTGCGTTGAGTATCTAGAACTCTTCTCTATGCACGTACCAAACCACGTTTTCGTCCCTGTTATAGCATTTGCACCAGGACAACTAACCTGCCCATATCGAACATCTGTGAAGCAGTATTTGGCCAATAAACGCACTACTGTGCTCCGCACGCGACGTACTCTCCAGTTTTGGCACCGTGTGCCTTTTTTGTTTCCAAAGACAAAATCTGCTTTGAAAGGGTCTCGATTTGAGTTGATGGAAGCGGTTAAGCAAAAAACGGTAGAGCTCCTAAAGGACCTCACCAAAGAAGACTTCCCGTACTGTTTTGATCAATATTAGAAAAAACGTATGGAAAGGTGAGTGGCGAGGAGAGGAAAGTATATTGAAAGGAAGCATTCGAATGTAGAATAATATAGGTATTGAAACAAGAAAGTAGTCGAATAAAGGGTTCCTAAAGATCGTTACTATCAATTTTATTTTATTAAATACTTATAAATATTAAATTTAACTGCATATTTACGTTATGATTGCATTTAAATGAATATTGATTATTTCTAATTTGTCGTTGTTAATTTAAGTTAGAATTATTTTATTCTAACAATCGTTGATCTAAACTTAAATAATATTTTTTTTTTAATTAGTGGTTTGTACAGTATACCTTTCTTTACGAGTGGTGGAAAGTTGAACATTAGTAAGCGCATTTCATGAATTTTTCCATTTGGAATTCGATGTTTTAGAATGACTTTTATACTGATTGTGAGTAAATGAATAAAACAAAGTGTGGGTCTGTGACAGCTCTCGCAGAACGACCGCAAACATTGGATATCACGCGTTGATAAGCGTTATTTCATGCCATTTTCACAGCGAAGCATTGTTACGAATTTCAAATATCTTATGAAATTTTTGTTTAACAAAAGAAAATTATTCCTATAGAGTATGGTTTTAAATTGATTTACAACAATCCAAATTGTATTAAATCAAGTTTAAATATTGATTACACACTGATAGTTTTTTATATTAATTTTATGTAATATAAATAATATTAAAAAGATAAATAATCATGTATTAAATATCCTTTTACATAATATTCAATCATGTAAGGCTGTTTGCGAATCTTTAGCAATATATAGGTATATCCCTTAATATAATCTGTTTTCCAATTTCATTAGACTCATACCTAGAATATACCTGCTTTATCCAATACTTAGGGTCTTGATGGCATGGCAACAGAAGAACACAAGTAAATTGAATAAAATAGAATCTAGTACTGTATATGTGGATATACAGGAACAATGAGAAAGGAATATATTGTATAGTATAACTAGACCCACTTGGATAGGAATTATTTTTACGATTTTACCAGGGGAAACTCAAAAGAACGTCATTATATGAACGAACCTAGTAAAATATCTATTTAATGTTGCTTTTAACTTTCCGACTCACACCTGTACGCCCATAAAGAGAATTCTTGAAAATTCGAAAAGAGCGTTGACCACGCCTATTCAAGTGGTTTTGGATAAACTATAATAAAAGTTTGACAAATGGATTTGTAGGTATAGTTTAACTAATATTAATGTAAAAAGACAACCACGCCTTCTAACCCCAACAAAGGAACCGACTTTGGAATCTAGGTTGCCAGTTGCCAGATATATTTTAGAAAATTCCTAAGTTTATATATTTTGAAAATGTTCTCTCTACTTTACTATTCAATTGTTCGTCAATGACTCTTAGAAAGATAATATGAAAATATTCTTAAAAAATATATACTTAAATTAATTAACTAGGTTCTTCATATTTAAACAGTTTTCACTTTTAATGATATCAATTTTGTATATATTACTTATACTTAAAGACTTTTTTGAGTAAAGGCAACATTGTGTATATAGTTTGCCATTTCAAAGTCGGTTCGTATCCCTTTGATATTAATGTAAAGTAATGCCGACGGCTCTTACTAAGCGCGGTGGTACATCAAACGAAACATCAAATAGGAAAATTGCGTGAGTTAAATACCGCGCATAGTGTTGTTCCCCATTACAGTACACAGTAGCGTTAGTGATTTTTATTGATTTTTTATATTAGATATATATTACAGTGGGCTTGATAGTACTTAATATAGTAAGAATTTCTCGTTTAAATATATAAGATAATAACTGCGCCACCTTACGGTGGCGTTATATTATTTGATTTAGAAAGGTATTTTTTGACTTTATTTTTTTCGCCTTTTTCTGTTTTTAATTTTCCACTTTATTTTAGTTTTTCGTTTATTTATTTATTTATTTATGAATCGAAATTCAACACTATCTATTGGGTTTTCTTACAATTCAGTAATTGTTATGGACAATGCGTCGTATTTTTCCGCATATTAAACAAAATACCTAATAATAACACAAAAACGGGTGAAATTTTAAGATTTATGGCCATCAAAAATATCACTGTCCCTAAAAAGGTTCCAGTAAAGAAGGAATTAACAATGATCAAAAGTCAGAATTTTAAAAATGAATACGTCATTAACACCATTTGTAGCAGACACGGTCATACCCTTTTGCGTTTACCTCCGTACAACTGTATTTTTAATCCAATCGAAATGGTTTGGAGTACTGTAAAAAAGCGTTTATCAAAATATAATTAGTCAGCAACCTTAAGCGCAATTGTCCTTGATATTCGAGAGGTAATTAGTGGCATTAATAGCAATGTATGGCAAAATTGCGAAAGCTCATGTTATAAAAATAGAAAAGGAATATCCTGTTGTATCGCTAATAGCACCATTATTTATTCAACCTGGGACCGGTTTTATTTCAGGAGTCTCTGACAATTCTTGTTAGTCATTCTAACCAATTTCCTTTAAAACTATCGTGATGTATCTTGAAAACTTGTTTTTAAAAAGAAAACTAATTTTAGATTCTTACTAACATACCCAACCCTTTCCTTTCTAGAGGCAAGGAAGGCTTATACCCCCTCGTGGTCCTTGCTGAACAGACTATCTTTTAAGATTGTCTGACAAAATAAGTATTACTTGCAAACAATTGTTATAAATAGTTATTTGTGACACAAGGACGGAAAATGACATTTTGCAAGAGCAAGTAAAGTTGTGTAGCCGAGGTGGGTAGCACCGAGGCGAAACAATACGAGCACTTGCAAAACATTTCCCGGACGTGTAACACACACTATTTTTCGGTCCGACTAATTTTTAATATTTTCAAAAGTTCAAAAACTTTTTACTTTATGACATACAAGATTAGATGTTTATTGACATCTATTGCACGATTAAAAGAATTAGTAATCGATTTCAAGATCCTTAATTTTTATACATACGAATACTTTGCTAAAAAGCAACACAGTTAAAATTGTTATATTGAAAATATTAACATTAATGTCTAATAATTTTATATAAAATTAGCAGAGACAATGAACTATTTTAGTTCAATCAGCAAAAATAAAATCGAGATATGTATTTTCATAATCGAATGATAAGTAGTTGTAAATTGACATAAATGTCAAATTTAAAATAAAAGTTGTGAGAGAAATTAAATGTAAATTAGAATCCTGTTTACCTTTAGAAAAAGTAATTAGTTTAGTATATTATACGCTGTTTTTAAATAAATTAAAATTTGTATTATTCATTATGTATTTTTGATGACTCATAGCGCCATCTCTTTAGATACTCTAAAAGCTACTTTGCCGGCCTAGGCCGGAAAATGTCATTTTCCGGACGATTTTGAAGTAATTAATAGTATTGTTTCTGGACGGAGGACCAAAAAATATTATGAGTTAAGTGCCATTTGAATAAGGAGTCAAATGTTCTTATTAGAAACTAAAATTAACAAGTTTTAATTTGAAAGAATTAATTTCTTTGACAATTTTCAAATTGATACAAAATATACAAATATACGTTTTTCTTTTAAAATTTAAAATAAAAATTAATAAAAATTTCTTTAATTCCACGCCAATGGTCGGCATGGTAAACAAAGGAGTTTAATATCCCGTCAAAGACCAAGAGATTTTACATTCACTTTGGAAAGAGTATAATTAGAAAATAAAAAATTAGATTCCAATGAAAAGATTGTATTTAATAAATTATTTTGTTACTTAAAATTGTATAGTACATATGTGGGAATTTTTTAATCGATTTAAAACTGATATCAACCCTAAAAAGAAATTTTTAAACTGATTTTTATAAACAATTATTGCACATTTATTTATTGTAAAATTAATTTTATAAAATTTTATGCCAATTGCCAACTTGGTTTCGAAAATTATTTTTGGAACGAAGTTCCCTTTCGCGCGTTACGAACAGTTACGCCTGACGCTAGGAGCTAGCCCAAAAAAATTCATACCAAAAGTTGTCACGACACTATGCACTGACACAATGCACCGAAACACGCATGTTTCTCTCTCTCACAGACCAAAAAATAAATAACTCTCTCTCTCTCCCTCTCTCTCATAGATAGATATATTACAATTAAAAAGACACTATTTTAAATTAAAAGAAAATGTACATTAAAAAGAAAATACTGTAGAAAAAAACATAATTACCTATAATAGTATTATATTTTATTTCATCCTGTTTTTATAAATTAATAAATTCATAAACATTTTAAAAATAGTTCGTAACTTGACTACGTCAAATTACCTTAACTGTCAGTCACTGTCAAATATTTTAATTTAAAATTTTTTGTATTGAATTGTTAATTCCTGTTTTAAATTATAAAAAGTAATTTTAAAAAGATGTGTTATTTAAAGCTCTGGTATTGTATAAATGGACACTTTTGTTAAAAGAAACGAACTGTTAGGTAAGTAGAGATTTTATACAGACAATAATAAATGCTTATGTATGTATAAACACTCTGTTATGTTTACAAATTACTAATTCCTTCACTAATTAATCGAAAGGAACTTCGTTCCATCCGGGTGTCCCTTGACACTTCACACTTTTTTTTTTTGAATTCCTATCCTACCACGAGGAGGTAAGGCATGGTAATATGAGTATGAAAGGCTAAGTGTAGTGGAAACTTCATGTATGACGCTTCATACTCCTATAGACCAGTCGGGAGGGAGGGATATTTTAAGAAAAATTTGGCATAAAGAAATACTAAGAAAAAGAATAAACAAGTATACGTTAAATAGCATAAAACGAAACAGAAACAGAAAATTTGAACACCATCAAGAGAACGCACTCTAAGTGCAACATAATTCTGTCCCTTGGCAAATAGTGCTTTACCGAGATAGACTACTGCATAGTCCGCAGTTCAAACTAAAAAAAATTCTAAAATAGTTTATTTTATTAATAGTTAAAATAATAATTACTGTTTTGACATGTAAGAACAAAAACACTAGAATATAAAATATTAAATAAATGAAACAATCACTTAAAAATCTACATTATTATATTAACTAACACCACATGTTTCGACGCACAGCGTCTTCTTCAGCTAAATGGTATATTACTCTACTGTAAATATTATTTATAGGTCTTATAAACCATAAAATATCTTATAAAAAAAAATATTTATTTTTTTCGATATAATATACTCACATTTTTTCATAAATTTCCATTTTTTCTTCAAAATTCGAAATTTTGCATTACGGAATCTCCTTCTCAGAAATTTCTATAAATTCTCAGAAATGTGTAAGTTCTTAGAATTTAAGTACAGTATATTCCCAGCCGTTTCTATAGTAACGCAGTATTTGACCTAATTTCCTATTGGCTGAAAACAAGCGGCCATTATTAAAATTCCAAGAAATTAGGGGTGAAGTGAAACTGTTTTGACATTTATATTTGACATTTTGCAAGAAAAACGTCAAAAATTTGTTTGTTTACATAAATATTGCATTATTTAAATGAATAAATCATTTTTGATGGTTATTATAGTGTTTTAATGGTTAGAATATTATTTTTAATGGATAATACATAGATTATATTACCTCTGGGATAATATGATTAAGAAGAGAAACTCAGGTCAGTTATTATTTAGTTTAAATCAGTTATACTAACCTTAAGATCATTGGTAAATTTTCTTTTTGTTCAATTATTATTGTAGTTTAAAATAGTATCGTGGTTTATTTAATTGTTTCAATGAAGTGATAATATGAAAAAAAGATAGGTACCTAATTTTTGATACAATTTTCAAGACATTGGGACCGTTTTACTTTAAGGTATAAGATCTATCTATTTGCCTGTAAAACTTGGTGATTAATAATTTCGTTATAAAATGAGTAAGTATCAGAAGTTTTAGACAGTTTTAATAAAGAATATATAAAATATATTAATATACTTACATATTTGTATTATCATTGAATACTACAAATTCTGATTGAATGGGTCGCGACATCTATATATCTGTAGACTAGTTTATATATGAACTTGCGGTAAATTTAATATTAAAACAATTATATAATTATATTTTTTTTATAGTATTTATTATAGGAAAGATTATTTATATCAAAATCTGTCAAAATCATTAGAATTTGGTTTCAATTTTAGTTAGGTTAGATAAAGGTAAACAGAAACTTCAAACAGCAACCCTATTTATTAAAGATCAACCCCATATTGTGGATAATTGTTGGCAGTTAAACTCATCTGAACAATAAGGTATGGTAATTAGTAGTAAAGAAACTTTAATTGATTTATATGAGCATTATCTGTGCCAGATTTTAAATTAATTGAAAGTCAAGTCAGGTATGTTACTAAATCGAATTATTAATGGAAATTATATTACGAAACCATTAACTGAATATGTGCAACAATATCAAAAACACAAAAAACTAGTTCGTTTTAACTCACAAAGACGTTTAGAAGAAGCATATCGATTAATTAAAAATAAGTGCCAATGTAAGTTTTTGTATACAAAATCATAACCTATATCTTTTAATAATAAATAATGTATTTCAGCTAAAAAATTACCAAAAGATGTGAACCCTAAGGCTGTTTTTGCATGTAATGAATTAGATCTTAAAGAAGTAAATGTATATGGTTTTGATTATGATTACACTTTGGCTTGTTATAAACCTTCATTGGATTATCTTCTTTATAACTTAGGTCGACAAACACTTATTGAACAATTTAAGGTAATAATTTATTTACTGCTTATTTACACCGTCCAATAATTAATTTAACTATAAAATAATGTATTAAATGTGCGCATATTTATCTAATTTTTCACTACTTTTTCTATTTAATTCAATTTTAGAGTGAAAGTCTTTAAAAAATCTTCACGGTTTAAAAAGTGATTATTTTTAAGTTATTAAAGATAATAAATATAAGTTAACGTTTACTTAAGACAAGAATTTTAGTTTGATTGATTTCTGCAAAGAATTATCCACAAAAAAAATAATTATTTCATAGTCCTTTTATAACTTCGTTAAATATAAATGTTGTATTTTTATAAACTTGTCAAAATAGGAGATGATTAATAGAACATTATCAAATTTGAACCAATGCAGAAATAGATAAACCTAGTACATTATAGGATAATCGGTTATCTAACTTCCAAATATTTATTTATGTAAAAAAAATCCATAGATGGAGGAATCGATTCATTTAATATTATCATTGGTCAAATTGGTTTGGGATGACTTTTTTGGTCAACTAAATTCTAGTTTATGTGTGAATTTTTCTAAGTCCTCAGGTCTCCTTCTTTGTCCATTTCTGTATTTCATATTTCATTAAAGTCCTAACATCTTCTGTTGTTATTGTTTTTAATATAGACACATGATAATTACATATCGATTTATTGAATCGTGTAAATAGGCACTAAAAAATACATTCGATTCCAGAATATTTTTTTAGTATCCTCAAGAAATCGCTAAACTTGAATACAAACCTGGATTTGCTGTAAGAGGTTTACATTATGATATTGAAAAAGGTGTTTTATTAAAATTAGATTCGTTTCTACAAATTCAATTTGGTTCAGTTTATAAAGGATTAACGCCACTATCAAATGAAGAAGTTCTTAAATTATATAAAAATCGAATTATTCCTATTGCATATGTAGAAGGACACACCAAAAATGTATCGGTAAATATATATTTTTTTAAATTTATTTCTTTTTGGAATCTTTAGTTTGGAAATAGAAGCTGTCGGTTGCAATGTTTATTTTAAGGCATGAATTAATTATATAAAAAAACTGTACGAAAGTCTGTTTTTTGTATTATATAGTCGTTGGCAACATATAGACTATATATTTTGTAGTAATTTAAAAACGATGATTTAATTTTTCAATGCAGTGTGTATTTGTTATTTAGTTTTATGAATTCCTTATAGATGGCGATGTAAGTTAATTTATTCTGGAGAAACTCGTGGCATGTGGAGGGGTAGCTTTTTGGTGGAGGGGGTTGACCAGTAGCTTGGGCTCACCAAGAACTAGTCTTAAGGGAGTTTTGGATTTGTTCAGGGGTTTTTGGGGTAGTCATTTTAATGAGGGCTGTGCAATTTGGGTTGACTTTGTAAAGAGTGATTGTGGAGTAGGTTGAACTGGTTCAGGATTTTCATCGTGAAAAATTTTGTTAAATTCTTTAAACATTTCAGGAAGACATTTAACTAAATAATACACTAAACTCATTAAAAAAACATTATGCATGCTATTATTTAACTAACATTATGCAGGGTAACTACTGGATGGGTATCTGATATTGTACTTTATACTTTTTGAAAGAAGTGGATTTTGTCAACAGACGGATAAACAGATGGACAGGCAGATGGTAAAACAGACTGAAATGCAGCAAGACATATAGTCTACGTTTTCACTATTTGATGTTGGGGTGAACACAACATTAGAATAAATCAATATATTAATGTCCAAATTGTCGTAATGTAAACTGGTCTAAAAACTGAGAAAATGCATGTTGAAGTTACCCTCCATAATTGAGTCTTGCATGTTATGTTTAGTCATGCCAATAACATCTTCTATTTGCCAGATTTTTCCTAATTTTTTGGTTCTATTCTTTATAGTTGACTTTACAGGATTCACATTCCAAAATGGTTCAATTAGCGGATTTATTTTCGGTTCCAGAAATGTGTCTTATTTGTAATGTCGCTGATTTCTTTGATAGAAATCATGTAGATTACCATCCTGAAATTTTGTTTAGAGATATAAAGGTGAGTTCGATTTTGTTATTATTTTAATTAATTATTGGAATGAAAGTCATTAATTAAAAAAATATGTAGAATGAAAAAATACATTGTTTAATCTGTTTTTATATATATAAATGATTTTAGAATTCTATCAAAAGTTCTCATCCTGTGATGCATAAAATCGTATCTCAAAATGTTCCAGATTATATTGAAAGTAATGAAAAACTTAGACCGTTTTTCGACAGATTAATTAAAGCCAACAAGAAATTGTTTTTAGTTACAAATAGTCCCTATAAATTTGTGTAAGTGATGATTTTTATTATATTGGAACGAAGTTCCCTTTCGCGCGTTACGAACAGTTACGACTGACGCTAGGAGCTAGCCAAAAAAAATTCATACCAAAAGTTGTCACGACACTATGACACGACACACGCATGTTTCTCTCTCTCACAGACCAAAAAATAAATAACTCTCTCTCCCTCTCTCTCATAGATACTTAGATATATTACAATTAAAAAGACACTATTTTAAACTAGTTGAACCCGGCGCGCGTTGCTACGCCAATAACTGAAATAAATTTAAGAAAAATAAAAGAGGAGAAAAGATAGAGAAGAAAAGAAAGTTTATAGTTTTGTTTTACTTATCGTACCAAAAATATATGTTTCGAACTTATATTTATACGAATTCGTATAGATATCTATTAATTAGTATTGATTTTGATACATGGAAGCGCCATCTGGTGGTCACTTTAATTAATACATATATCATATTCATCTTACCCATTAAAAATACATCATCATACCGATTTTCATGACAATCGGTTGAACGGGGCAGAAGTTGCTACTATGCAGCGCCATCTGGTGGCAAGTGGCATCAGTGAACATATCATACAAACCTTCTCCGTAGAAAAATACATATACATACCAATTTTCATGACAATCGGTTAAACGGGGCAGAAGTTGCTACTCTGCAGCGCCACCTAGTGGCGATTGGCATTAATGAGCATATCATACAAACCTTCTCCGTGGAAAAATACATGTACATACCAATTTTCATGACAATCGGTTGAACGGGACAGAAGTTGCTACTCTGCAGCGCCACCTGGTGGTGAGTGGCATCATCGAACGGGATAAAAAGTATCCTATGTCCATCTCCTGGCTCTAAGCCTAAGCTACCTCCCTACCAATTTTCAGCCAAATCTGTTCTGCCGTTCTTGAGTTATAAGTGGTGTAACTAACACGACTTTCTTTTATATATATAGATTAAAAGAAAATGTACATTAAAAAGAAAATACTGTAGAAAAAATAATAATTAACTATAATAGTATTACATTTTATTTCATCCTGTTTTTATAAATTCATAAATTCATAAACATTTTAAAAATAGTTCGTAACTTGACTATTTAGGTACCTACGTCAAATTACCTTAACTGTCAGTTACTGTTAAATATTTTAATTTTAAAATTTTGTATTGAATTGTTAATTCCTGTTTTAAATTATAAAAAGTAATTCTAAAAAGATATGTTATCTAAAGCTCTGGTATTGTATAAATGGACACTTTTGTTTAAAGAAACGAACTGTTAGGTAAGTAGAGATTTTATACAGACAATAATAAATGCTTATGTATGTATAAACACTCTGTTGTGTTTACAAAATACTAATTCCTTCACTAATTAATCGAAAGGAACTTCGTTCCATCCTGGTGTCCCTTGACACCTCACACTTTTTTTTATTTACTTATCTCATCTTTAATGTCTTTATTTGGACGATTCGTAAGAGTTGCTTTCTTTTGCAACTGAAAAAAAAATCATACAGTTTTTTTTTTAGTAAAAGTGCCATCATCAAGGTAAGCAAAGTTTAAAGACTTGCTTATTTTGGCATAACTGGAGCTCTGAGAGTTTCTCATATAACCAAAAAAAACACCATTTATAAATTAGCCAGTCAAGTTATTATATATCTGTAATTAAATTTTAGAAATAAAGGAATGAAATACATGGTAGGATCTGACTGGAAAGATCTCTTTGATGTTCTTATTGTTCAAGCAAGGAAACCGAAATTTTTTACTGAGGTATCACGACCTATAAGAGTTTTCGATGAGCGAAGCGGAGCTCATATATGGGATCGAGTAACAAAATTGGAAAAAGGAGTAATTTACTATGAAGTAATAAAATTAAGATATTATTATTTAATAGTTATTAGAAATTTGTTATAGGGAACGGTTAAACAAATGCAGGAACTAACTGGTTGGTGTGGGCATCAAGTATTATATTTTGGAGACCATCCCTACAGTGATTTAGCAGATGTTACTTTGGAACATGGTTGGAGAACTGGAGCAATTATTACTGAATTAACGGTATGTTTTAATTTGGTACAAATCTAATTATTAGACTCGTTTTGATTAATTTCAATCTGTTTTTATCATATTTTTTTCGTTTTTACACCCTATTTTGTAATTTTTCTGGTTTTGTCATTAGTGGTTACGGCTCTGTGTGCGTCTATACCTCAGTTAGTGGGAACATTTCGTTTTATGTATATAAATATATATATTTTTTTAAATCGGTCTAATTTTTTAGCATGAAATTGCAACATTAAACATGGTTGACTTCAAAAAAAATGCAAACTGGTTACAAATGTTAACTCAATTAATAGAGGATCATCAAGATTGTGAAGATTTAGAAGAACAACAAATTTTAGCAAAATGGATGGCAGAACGAGATAAACTAAGGTAAACTCTAAACTATAACAAGTAAAAAATTATACAATAAATATAATTTTAGGAACGATATAAAGTTTGTATTCAACGAACAATTTGGAAGTGTGTTTAGAACATATCACAATCCGACTTACTTTTCAAGAAGATTATTTCGATTTGCAGACATTTATACATCGAATATTACTAATCTACTAAACTACTCTGTGAATCACACATTTTATCCGAGAAGAGGTGTAATGCCACACGAGTATATCTCGTATTTTGTATAACTGAAATCAGAAGCAAATTAGTCAATCCAATTTATTATTCATAGTATAAATATAAGTATAAATTGATTTTGTTATAGTGTCAGTGTTCATTATCCCGATTAACAGTATATGTAAATATATAAATTTTAATTATTTTATATATTATATCATATTAAACATGTTTAATTTTGATTGTATGTAATGAGAATTTAATATCTATTATTAATTAAAATAGATAATAACTAGTAGGAGTTGAGTTGACTTTATACGCTTCTCAGGCATCTCGACTTTGCGACGCCAGCGCTACCTCGTGGCGCAAGGCCGCATTAGGTTGAGTGAGGTGCTGTGTATTGCCTATTCTTTATCATGCAGAATCACTCTTCTGTAATGAGCGTTATTTAAAAAATTTAGTTGAAAAACCGCTAATTCTCGATTGTGAAAATGAACATCACGATCAAGAATCATTTTCAGGCCGTCAAACTGTAGGGAATTTCAAAGATGTTCTGAAGTGACTTTCATAAAAAAAAGATTTCTTTAAGATTGATAACAAAATTTGGAAAAAATAGTTAGCTGCTTTTAGAGTAATTGAGCACATAATATTATATAGGTTCTAATGAGAAAATTGGTATTTTTCTCACAATAAGTTTTTCTTTTCAAACTTAACAATAAATTTGAATGCTTCTGTGTCTAACTAAATGTCCAAGAAAAAAAAAACAGAAATAAAAAAACTTTGTCAATCCATAACATTTTATTTGATAAACATTATTGGTACATACTCGACTCGACGGACTGCGACAATCCAATCCTTGCGACGAGCTACTTCCCACGATTTCGAGGGAAATCTATAATAACTTATTCCTGGGATAGTATAACCCCGGGAATTGCACCCAACAACACACCAAGTGTGACCACTAACTTTTTTCGCGGACATTTCACGACAATCGATTAAAATTTTAAATTTAAAAAAGCACACACTTCGCTGGAATTACATAGCATATGACACTTATGACAGCCGATTGACCCAACCGCATGTCGCGGCAGTCCGCTTGGTGGCGCCACTAGAGGTGCCTGAGAGGCGTATAGTCTGTATTTTTTTTTCAGTTTGGACACAATCATTACGAAATGTTTATTTTTTTTTGAAGTTATACTTCTATTCATGCACTCGGTGCAAAGATTTGTGTACAGTTAAATGGGAAAAATCATTACATATCTAATGGTGTGAGTAAGAGAGAGACAGACACACTTATAAGGTATATTGGTGGGTAAAAACAAAGATGAAATATGTACCACATGTTATTAGTCATTACTATAAGTCCTTTGTATACCGTTTCAACATTCAGTACATTGAAAAGGGATAGATATACAAAAAACAGTCTGAACTATTGTATGAATATCATAGTGACGAACCACAGGATTATTTGACAGATTATTTTATAATTCTGTCACGTAAGTTAACATATTAAGTTTAGTATTTTATATTAATAATAATATTCAGTAATGAGTATTGTATTATAGTCTAAAATACCTTCACATGGTTGCAGTATATCCTGCACTATGCTTTTGAGGTTGTTGGCTACATAAACAGAGTTTTTACGAATAGTCGAGGAAATAAAGCACCAAAACCTCCGAATTTTGTAACGTAAGATGGATCGGAATGCGTTTTTTTTTGCATTGGATTCGTTAAAGTATATTTTATAATGTAAAAATGGAAATTGCATTTCTGCATTCCAAAAGTACATTCCGAACAGACAATAGAGAGAAAACTTACAACTCGGTAAGTATTGCTGAAAATGGGTTCAATTTATATACTCGGGGTTTTTGGAGTCGCTGAACACGAATATCACGATTCCGAAAGTTCTCGCGGCACTTGGTGTCTAGGGTATTTACCTCTTCTCCTGGGGTTTTATGTAAATTCTATAGGAAATCAGTGCACAATTGGTAGGTACTCGGTGGTTTTTTGAATCGTTAAATACGATTATAATAATTGCGATGGTCTTCGAAACACCTGGTGCTTAAGACGGACCTCGTCTCCAGGAATTTTATGCAAATTTGATACAAAAAGAGTGTGCACACGGTACTAGGAGGTTTTTGGGTTCGCTTACCACGAATATCATATAATGAGTTTGCTAAATCATTCGCATACAAATTTATGAATCCATGCGCGTGCATAGAAGTATAACTTCTGCCGGCAGTCCCATTGACTGCCACACTATTTTTTTTTGTATGTGTAGGTTTAGGATTTAAAACATTCAGAGAGGTAAGAAATCATTTTACTAAAACAAATACACAGGTCAACAAATTTGTATCATGAAATAAAACTTTATATTGGTTTTCGGTGAACAGAATCTATCCACAAAATTGGTCTATCACCTCTGGATTTTAAGATATCGTTTTGTCCAAAAAAAATTTTGCTTTTGGTCTTATTTGGGGTTCTGTAGCTTTACAAATTTTCTATTTCGTAAAAAAATATACAAAGCATCTTGGAGTACAAATCTTCCTGCCACTGTCATTAACATTTGATCGTGTTATTATTAGGCATTGACGTTGTTATTTACCAACCAGGAAACCTACGTTATATTCGTATTGAGCAACCCCAAAAACCCCGAAGTACTCTGTTTGCATCAATTTAGTGTCTGAAAACTTGTAAATTCCAGAAGATGACGTGCATAGCAGTCACCTTGGGCACTGAGTACTCTTATAGTCGATTTTGATGTCATATTCGTGTTTGGGAATTCCAAAAAACCCGAAGTATAGTATTTGAATCAGTTTAATGTCGAAAACTTTCGAAACTCTAAAAGATGACGTGCCTTAGCAGTAATCTTGAGCACCAAGTGCACCGGAGGTCGGGTCTGATGGCGTATTTTTATTCAGTGATTCCAAAAACCCCGAGTATTTTTTTTTTTCATTAATTTATTGCTGAAATCCCCCGAAACTCCAGAAGACGACCCTTCCTTAGCAGTAACCCTGAATACCAGGTGTTTCAGAGTCGGTTGTTGTTCTAAATGTCCTGGTCTATGCTTTTAAAGGCTAAAAAAGTTACAGATTCAGCGAATTTTTGTTAATTTATGTTTATATAGAAATCTTGAATGAGTTTATAACACTATTTTTTTAAGTTCAGTGCTCAGTAAGTGCCTATTGGAGGGACTGTCGTTTTCTACTTTCAGCTTATATATTTATTGCAAAAGTCCTTCGAAATAGGATTATTATGTTTCTCTGTATATTTAGTACTAACTTTTATCCACGGCATTGTTCGAGTCAAAATTTAGATGAGAATATTGCCTGATTGCCTATCGCATGTTAAGTGAAGCCCATTACAATATATTTCTGAAACCTGCATCCAAATCAAGCTATTTCTGAGATTGTTTTGGGTTCTTTTGTGTATATAAAGACCCATCATAATGTTTTTTAAATATATGTGCCATGTACCAACAACGATCAGTTACAATTGATAATGTATAGATAAGTATAATTATAGCGTAACAGAACTGAAAGCATAAAATTTTTGATAAATATATACATATTTTAAAAGCTTTTTAGACTGTTTTATACATGTTAAATAATGTATCATATATGCCAAAAATTGATATCTGTTCTTTACTTTTACATACAGATTGTGTTAATAAACATGTATTTGGTAGTAAATCAAAATATGAGACTAACGTTAACTGATTAAGCTAAACATATTAAAACCTAGTGATCTCTATAACTGGTGTTTTTATTTTAATACCATCTAAAAACAGTGTACCTTAAGACAATTTTGTTAGCTGGATTTACTGGCTAAGTTTCAAGCATGCTATAGCACTAATTTTTGTGTTGGTTTTCGCACTGTCTGCGTCATTTGACGATAGATTAGTAAACTATCTAATTTTTTTGTATGCAGTATTAACTAGAAAAGCTGACACCAATATTATTCTAAGACTAATTCAGCGAAGACACGCTGTGGTTGCAACTTCTGATTTTATTTTTAAAGCACGACGAAGACAATACAGATAATGGCTATTGGGGCCTGATGACAATCTAATGTTCTGACGATAATTTTCAATGAGCTTAAGTATGTAAAAAATCATTTTTAATATAATATAATTACCAGTACACCTACCACTCATCCCAAACCAATTTTTCTTGATCCCCTACCCAAAAATACGCACTTTCTGGCAGCTCTTCGCTCCAGAAAGTCCAACTTTTATGGCTTGCTTGAATTACAGCGCGCTCTGGCAGACTATGTTCGGATGGGGATCAAGAAAAATAGTATACAACCCATGGCCAAAAAGTTGGATACTCTAAAGCGTGGAATATAGATGCCGAGGCATCTATATTCCACGCGCCAGAAAATCCTAGGGTTGTAATATACTATTCCAGTCGTGACAGTTGACAGTATGGAACTAGAGAGCCGTAAATTTACGTCTAAAGAGCAGCAAACGCTTCTTTAGCCTTAGGTTGCAGACTCCTGAGATAACCAGATGAATCGACTTAAACCAGTTTCTATATTCCTCTATGGCTGATCCCAATCTCAGACACACCACATTTCCCCCAGTCGTGACAATATGGAACTTAAGAGCCCCATTTTTACTTCTAAAAAGTCGCAAGAACCTCAATTTAGAGATAGACAGATGAACAAAACTAATCCAGGTTTCGTATTCTTCTGTGGATTAATCAAATTAGAGACCTCATACTGTTGAAACCACACCATATTCCCCCTGCTGTCAACGCCTCAGGTTGCAGACCCCTGAGATAGAAAGATGAATCTGTGCCCTTTTTCTGTTGAAAGTGTATAGAATCTATAGCTGCGATTTATACTAAATAGGAGAGAAATGATACACTTTATAGCAATTGTTCTATTTTTAATAACTGTAATAAGATATAGATACAGATATATAATAGAGTATTGTACGAAATAACTTTTGTCCAAAGGAATACTGCAAAGATATACATGGAAGGATTCATAAACCACAGATTACATTTGAAAAAAATACACCTGAAAATTGGTTAAATCAGCACATAGTGGCTTATTAAATTACACATGTCACGAACACACATGCTATAATTTATAGTGTAAAAAAGATTTCTTAACGATAATATTAAATTTATACAAATATATTAAATTGCTCACGAAATTTATTTACAAGTTTGGCTGTTCTGTGGTTCATCTTCTTGTTTTTTTCGTTGTTTTTCTCTCATTAATTCAGCATCTCTAAAAAAACAATTAATTAGTTGACCTTAACTGTAAATTACGTAATAATATAATAATTTCAATTGACACAAATTCAAAGCATGTAATTAAAAAATCAATTAGACTCTTGAAAGTATATCTGATAAAATTCCTATCAGTTAAGAATATGTACATTCCACTATAGATTAAATTTTCCATATTTATAATTCACGAATCTTAAATTGCGTTTTGATCATATTTTTAGATAATCTTTAATATTAAAAATATAGTTTAAAAATTTTGTAAATATATCTCGCAAATAAAATTTATTTCCTAGAAGTTTTGACACTAAACTCATTGGCCTTAATTTTAACAAAATCAAAATAATACCTATCCATTTGTCTTTTAGTCGAGGCAATGAAGCACTGAATCTCCGAAATTTAAACGGCAGGATTCTTTTTGCATTCGATTCGTGAGAGCAACAGGAAACTTTGTGACCTTATGCGATCATGTACTACTGGAAAACTGCATTTTTGTATACAAAAAATGCATTTTTAAAGTGCATCTCAATCAGAACTCGTTATTTTTTGGCAGAAATGAGTTCAATTTTGTTACACAGGGGTTTCTGGGGTCACTAAAAACGAATATGTCAATGAAAGTGAAACCACAAACGCTCGACTTTTTGTAGCTGAATTTAACTTCAAAAAAGTGGTTCCTCTGTAAGCGGCCTTATATTTAATAAAACAAAATAAGTGATTTCGAAAACATGTGTGTACCAATGCTAATTTAGTTGCTATGAAAAAATTCAACCTAACTTAACGAAATTACGTTATCCAGCGTATTATTACTAACAAAAGATAATTGATTTTAACCAATTACAAATAATTTATAACAAAACTACTGAGTTAATGCACCTTTAACCGAAATGAATAACTCAAGGTTGTGTAATGATGATTAAATTATAGTTTGGTGTAATATATTAAACCATATATAATACATTAAAAAATGTATGTGACCACTAAGAAGATAAATAATTATTTATTTAAAAATAGTCCTCAATCGTACAAGAAATTTGGAAAACAAAAAACAGTTTATTAATGAAAAAATTCAAAATCAAAACACCCATAAAACTATACAGTGTTATACGGAATTATTGCAATCATAAGTATACTATCAACTGAAAAATTTAACACAAACAATATTGTTTTATATATCAACAAGCAATTTTGTTTATAAACAAAGTGATGTCATATGTGCAAGTTGTATAATAAGATTTGAGGATTCAAGCATACCAAAAGTACTTGAAGCCTATACATTCTGAACAAATGGTATATAAAATTTGTACTATGCTTTTAGTATTCTAATAAACTAATTCTAGTATATGTATCCAATTTTGTAAATATTAACTTTTCTGTTGAATTTAAATAACGTGAAAACAACGAGATATATAAAATATGTATAGGTATTATATGATATAATCAAGCTACAAACCAGATCAGTTCAGCAATAAAAAATAAATTTGTATTTCTTCACGACAAACGTATTATTTGCTGTTATCATAACCAACGATCTACTTTCCATTTATAAAGGTATACTTTTATAGTTTGTCATCGAAATATGAAATTATTATATATTATTACCTAAATTTTCGTTGCTCGACAGTTAGTCCATCACTTCTTTTATTTTTGTCCTGTTCTTTCTGTTTCTTTTGGGCTTTTGCTCTAGCCAATTCGCGTTGATTACCACCTTGCAAAGAAAAGTACACCTTTAAAAACATTAATTGACATTATGAATATACTTACGGGTCATGTTGAATGTGATGAATAATTTGAAAAACTTCTTGTTAAAGGATGCTTTGGCTTCCGAACGCCACCAGCTCTTACTAAAGAGACAACTCTAATAGAAATACATATAAATACAAATGTAAAAGATATGAAGACTATTATATGTCAATGTCAATATGAAAATAATAACAGTAGCGCCAATACCCAACAAAAAAAGTTACTGTTAAGGATATTTTGGGTCACGAATATCAAATTTAAAATCAGTACATAGTTATAAAATCTTTTATTATTGTGAAATTTACATTAAAAAGATGGATTTAAAATTATTAAAAATTCAAAAACATAAAGTTATTCTTTTGTATGCTCTTTTTTTATATAAGTTTCATATTAATATTATTTGGATACCTTTTTTTTTATAGCAACAATATTTTTTTATAGTTAAATGCTTAGATTTCGTTTTAACTACATTTCAATAAAACGTGTTGTTGAATAGATCTACAAGATAAAAGAAATGAAACAAAAAACGGTTACTGATAACGAAATTAACTGTATATATTGTATTGAAATTAAACTGACCGGTCTTCTCTTTATTCTCCATAGACATAAAACGATGCTAAGAAAATTGATATGGAGGAACAATTCAATTGTAAGTATTTAAAATTTATTTATTTAAATTATAAATTTATATTATGAACGTATGAAAATATATTTTTTTATATAGTGTATCAATGATTATTTTAACGTTATTTAAATTTTTATTTAAGTATTAAAATTATTATAGTTAATAGAAATGTAATTAATAATTAATAGTAGTTTACGTAACAAATTCAGTAAAAGCACTTTTGGGGCGTATTACGAACAATATATTTTTTTAACCGGCCAGAATTTAGTAATTTCCAGTTTATTTTTGGGTCAGAAAACCTCGAACCGGTTCAGAAAATTATTGTGATAGTCCGGTAAAAAAAAGCTAATACTCATTTTTATTTTCTGGCTTTGTCAGACAAAATGAGATTTTCTGACCTAAAAATAAACCGGAAAATACTAATTTCTAGCCGGTTTTAAAAAAAGAATATTTTAAATTAAAAAATTATAATAAATGCATTTAAATTTGACAGACAGATTGCCAACTTAATTCATCCGTTCCGTTCCCTTTAAAAAACCTTCCAATTTCCAATGCCGTAACCCCTTTAATGTAATAGCCCTGTTATAATAATACGCGTTTACAATAGTTAGACGAATGGTTTGTATAGTTGTAAATTAATTGTTTATTTTATCCCTTTAAAAATGATTGTATAAGTAAGAGGAATGGTGTTAAGAAGACATAAAAAGTGCATTTCGCGTATTAAAAGTTGTATTCACAAGTGAACATCAATAATGCCGTAATGTAATTTTTTCTAGTGTGTGCCATGTGTGATAACCAAATTTATGAACCAGTAAAAATGGAACAAGTCACAAACGACGATATAAAAAAATTGTTGGATTATTTTTCTAAAAATACTTATGGTGCCAAAGCTGAAGATTGGGAGGTAAATTAAAAACTATATATTTTTATATATTTACACCCATGACCTAACCCAACATTTTATTTTAGGCAAATGGTATCTTACAGCGATGTATAAGATTAATGAAACTTGATTACAGTCTTATAACTGTACAAAATATGAATGGTGAATTAAGTGCACATTACCCCAGTCATCTACCTATACTAGAATATGAAAAAAATCAGAATTTAAATTCCAGTCAAAATGTACAAAGAACTACAAATACTATCTATGAAAGTATTTATGATGTTCAGAAGATTAGGGATCTTTTTTACCGTGCAAAATTTGCCAGGTATGCTTTTACTTCTTTACTAAATTACCACGCGTTTATATATCTATTCCTCATGTTGTTTTGGACTCTGTGCTCAAGAAGGTATTTTTTGTGCTGTTTCAATCTTCACGTGCTTAAAAATATGTTTTTTCCTTACTGCTTTGAGTTTGTCTAGTGAAAACACACTTTTTTCCAATTGTTACTGTTTACTTTTTCTAGTGAAAACACCTTTTTCCCACTTTTTCGACAAAATTAATTAACAGTTTTGATTTGTAAAACGGCAATCGACATTTTTTAAGTTTAAGAGATGATTAAATTAAGGAATTGATCAAAGCAACAACCAAAATCTTGTTCTCAAAAAACATTATTTTTTGAACTTTCTCGAAATTCCTAAACAAATGACTTTCAAAGGAATGCAACTCTTTCGAATGCTACAAGTCTCATTTCGATCCTTCAAATTGGTCAAAAGTTATAAGATGGTTACAGCATACAGGGTGCGATTGAAAAGTATCTAGACTTTTGTTGTATCAACAAGTTTGTTAATTCTATTTGCAAATAAACTAAAGGTTTCTTGGGCTTCGATACAACGGCGGTAGTGATCCTTCCATTGCTTAAAGCATTTTTTTAACCCGTCTTCCTGTTTGTCTTGTTGAGTTTACCGCAAAATTTGATTGCATATTGTAATATTTTTGTAATTTTGAAAACCTAACCAAGAACCAAAACAATTTTTAACGCGAGACTCGTTTTTTAGGTGTAGAGCAAGGTTTCCTATACCTGTTATTTTATACAAAGGCAAATATATTTGTCGTTCTTCAACTTTATCAGGTGGACCAGAAATATATGGTAGAAGTGGTTTAGATTATCTGTTGTATGGTAGTGGTGATACATCATCAAAACTAAGAACTGAAGATGAAGTAGATGCATCATGTGAAACCGATTCATGTTCAACACAATCAGATTGGCAATTATTTGATAAAGTTCGTAACCAAGATATCAAATTACTTAAAAAACTTAATATTGGTACAATTGTGGATTTAATGGTTGAAAAAAAGAAAGTCAAATTTGGAATGAAGTAAGTATTTTACTTAATATACTCCAGTTTATGATTTTTTTTTGTATCAAAACTTCATTTTCACCTTCATCTCGAATTCCACCTTCTCATTTAATAATAGTCTACGTTATTAGCTGCGGTCGTATCTATTTAACAGACATTTTGAAAGTTATTTTCACCAACGTTGAAATATCGAATTAATTTGAAATTTTGCATACTTATCCAGGTCCAATGACAATGTAATACATAATATAAAAAAAATTAAATTCTCTTGATACTTCTAAATCTCCTGGACTGGACAATATCCCGGCTTTTTTTCTAAAAAAATGTGCCACATCTGTTGCAAAACCTCTTTCTATTCTTATGCAACAATCATTTGGAACAGGTATTTTACCCGATATTTGGAAAACAGCTGCTGTCAAACCTATTTTCAAAAAAGGAGATAAATTTGATCCAAAAAACTATCGACCTATTAGTCTTACTCCTATTATAGTAAAAATTATGGAATCAATAATAGCCGATGTCTTGTCTGAATTTCTAAAGGAAAATCATTTGATACCTCAGGAACAACATGGTTTCTCAAAAGGAAAATCTTTAGTCACTAATCTTCTTTGTTGTGTATCAGACTGGACTGAAGCTTTAGACAGAGGAAAACCAGTAGATGTGGTGTATTTGGATTTCAGCAAAGCATTTGATAAGGTACCAAAAAGTCGTCTGCTTCTTAAACTTGAACACTTGGGTATTAGGGGTGCTCTACTTTTATGGATCAGTGCATTTCTCAGTGACCGTACATTTCACGTAAAGATTAATAACACTTTAAGTGTACAAAAAGAAGTTTTAAGTGGTGTACCGCAGGGATCCGTGCTCGGACCAATTCTTTTTAATATATATACTTCGGACATCCGATCAACGGTTAAAATGGACCTCTCCATGTATGCAGACGACACTAAAATTTATGGTGAAGTGGACTATCATAATGACATTCAAACCGATCTTGATCGCATTTTTTCGTGGAGTGTAAAATTGATGTTACCCCTGAACACTTCTAAGTGTATCGTTCTCCATCTAGGTAAAAATAATCCTAGGACTGATTATATTCTTAATGATGAGTTGCTCCATCATACAAACAGGCATTCAGATCTCGGAGTTGTCATTAATTCGGATCTTTCGTGGTCTCAACAAACCTTACAACAAGTAAATAAAGCTAATAAAATTAGCTACGTACTCTCCAAGGTATTCTCGCAGTGTGATATCCGAACGTGTGCGATACTGTTTAAGAGTTATGTGCGACCTATCCTCGAGTTTGCAAATCCAGTATGGTCACCGCATCTGGTTCGTGACATTAATTTGCTCGAAAATATGCAACGAAAGTTCACACGATTACCTTTTAATTTCCGTCAACGCCCGTCCTACGAAGAACGTCTTCACATGATGCATCTGATACCTTTAACACAACGTAGGCAACGAGGTGACTTGATCCAGACTTTCAAGGCCCTGAATAGTATTGACTCTCCTGTGCGTCATATTTTTAAACGGAATGATGATGCACGCTTGAGAGGACATTACCTTAAACTCCGTAGGGAAAATTTCAGGACTACTTGCCGCCAGTATTTTCTTCCTAATCGTGTGTTTTACGAATGGAACACTTTGACTGATGAAATTGTTTCTGCTACTAATGTAGATCGTTTTAAAATTTTGTTAGATAGTATTTAGTTCACTATTTGCTAGTAATAATTTTGTTATCTTGTATGTAAAGAGTTTTATAGGAACTTAGTTCCTCAACTCTTATCTTGTATTATAATAATAATAATAATAATAATAATCAATAGCCTAAAAGTTTGAAGGTCCTTAAACCAATTTAATGTGATTAATAAAAATGTGTGTTTGTACTATTTAAGTAATTGTTTGAGATATTGATTTTATCAAAGTACATTACTTTTTTTGGTAGTGTTTTCTATCATAATTTCAGTATTGTCGAGAAAAAAAAACATTCGGGTATGCCATTTGAAATATTTCCTATTGTATTTTATTTTCAATTTCATTTCCAAGGTTATATTGTATGTATGTAATAAAAAAAATACAATTGGTAACTGTTAAGCACTTTACAAAGCAAACGATTACTTCATTTATAGTTTTTTTTTTTTAATTAATAACTTTTGGGTTCAAAATGGGTATAGGGATTACTTTATATAAAAAAAAACTACATAACATTTCCAATTTTTGTTTGCTTATTTTGATAATATATTTCCTTTTAATTTTAACATACACGTTCATAGTTATTTAAGCAACAAGTGTATTAATAAGGGCGATTAACAATTGAGATATTTTAACGCCGCGTTAATGTTTGAGATTGTTAATCGCCTTTTTAATTCACGAGTTCGTTACAGAACTTTTCCGTCGACCGTACTTTTCAGAAATATCATTTTTTTGATTTTTCAAATACAAAATAAAGTAAATAATGATATACAATGACAGTTATTACATTACTAACATAGACAGTTAGTATCAAGAGGAGCTACTTGATTTTGAATTTTTTAGTCTGAATATAAAAAGGTATATGCATGTTGTCTTGCCTATAATGACAAACAATGACAGACAGGCTACTCGATTTTAAATGTTTTAGTTGAAATCGTTGATTAATAGAAAATCATTCATTAATAGGGGTTATTAATCAACGATTTTGAGTGTGTTAAAATTCATCATAAACGAACGGTCGACGGAAATAGTTATTTAAGCAACAAGTGTATTAATAAGGGCGATTAACAATCGAGATATTTTAACGCGCGAGCATAGCGAGCGCGTTAATATTCGAGATTGTTAATCGCCATTTTAATTCACGAGTTCGTTACAAAACTTTTCCGTCGACCGTACTTTTCAGAAATATCATTTTTTGATTTTTCAAATACAAAATAAAGTAAATAATGATATACAATGACAGTTATTACATTACTAACATTGACAGTAAGTATCAAGAGGAGCTGCTTGATTTTTTGATTTTTCAAATGTACAGAATTTTAAACAATAAACTAAATAATGATAAACAGTGACAGTTAGTACTAACAATGACAGACAGGCTACTCGATTTTAAATGTTTTAGTTGAAATCGTTGATTAATAGAAAATCTTTCATTAATAGGGGTTATTAATCAACGATTTTGAGTGTGTTAAAATTCATCATAAATGAACGGTCGACGGAAAAGGTTTTTTAATACACGAATCGCTTTAAATAAAAAAAAAAGTGAGATGTGTCAAGGGACACCCGGATGGAACGAAGTTCCTTTCGATTAATTAGTGAAGGAATTGTAATTTGTAAACACAACAGAGAGTTTGTACATACATAAGCATATATCATCGTCTGTATAAAATCTCTACTTACCTAACTCTATCAGCAATATCCGGAACTTGTGCAGAAACACTATCAGGATACATTATTGTTTTTATTTTCTATTATTTTAATATTTATTATCTACAAAAAACCTGTATAAACTTAACAAAGTCGCGACACTACTCCACTGTTCAAAGCAAAATAGAAAAAAAAAGTAAATCCATTATTTTCAACAGTTCGTTTCTTTTAACAAAAGTGTCCATTTATACAATACCAGAGGTATTGTATATTCTACCTAGAATTACTTTTTATTTCAATTTAATTTAAAACAGGAATTAACAATTTAATACAAAATTTTAAAATTAAAATATTTGACAGTCATCTCTGAGTCACCTATGAGTCATCTATTAGTCATCTATGAGTCATCTATGAGTCATCTATGAGTCATCTATGAGTCATCTATGAGTCATCTATGAGTCATCTATTAGTCATCTATGAGTCATCTATTAGTCATCTATGAGTCATGTCATCTATGAGTCATGTCATCTATGAGTCATGTCATCTATGAGTCATCTATGAGTGAGAGAGAGAGAGAGAGAGACCGCTGGACGGTGACTTGAAACACTCTTTAATATTGATAATTTAGATATAATCCACAATTATCTCAATTTTATAATTTTTATATTTATACGTAAATCGCTCCAAAAACTTGTTGCCCAGTCATTAGAGTAAATTACAACTTCAAAAAAGATTTTATAATTCCCTGGTATATTAAAAACTATAAAAGATATAAAAAAAGTGAGAGGTGTCAAAGGACACCCGGATGGAACGAAGTTCCTTTCGATTAATTAGTGAAGGAATTGTAATTTGTAAACACAACAGAGAGTTTGTATATACATAAGCATTTATTATCGTCTGTATAAAATCTTTACTTACCTAACTCTATCAACAATATCCGGAACATTGTCAGGATACATTATTGTTTTTATTTTCTATTATTTTAACATTTATTATCTACAAAAAACCTGTATTAACAAAGTCGCGACACTACTACACTGTTCAAAGCAAAATAGAAAAAAAAAGTAAAAAAAATTGCAGTTTTTCTGCTCGCTATAATGTTTGCAATTGGGGACGAAACACATCACCATTTTTACTGCAACAGAATACTATTTAATAGTTAAAGAATACATAATTAATTACGAGATTACCATAATAAAATTTATAAACTTTGAAACAAAACATAACCTCAATTCCACTAAAATGCATATAAAATTTAAACACTTACACTAACTTTCAATGTTTATTCACTATCACAAATTGGATACAATAGGTCGTATGAAAAGTGTCCGGAAAACGTTAAGATTTTTGATTAGAAACCACTACAAGTAATAGAAAAATCTTTTATGGCATTTACAATGCAAATATGTTTTGTAGTTTTGTGTTTTGTTTAGAAAGATTTGTAAGCTCCTCCCATAGCTGACGTCACACTTTTCTATGCATTGTAATATATCTATCTATGAGAGAGAGGAAGAGAGAGTTATTTATTTTTTGGTCTGTGAGAGAGAGAAACATGCGTTGTCGGTGCATTGTGTCGGTACAGTGTCGTGACAAATTTTGGTATGAATTTTTTTAGGCTAGCTCCTAGCGTCAGCGTAACTGTTCGTAACGCGCGAAAGGGAACTTCGTTCCAAAAACCGTAAAGTGCTATTAAATTTGATGGTTGAATTAAGAAAGTTGAAAATGCTCTTCTTACATTTTTTTAAATATATCTCGAAAACGATGCAAAATAGGTAACTTAAAAATTAAAATATCTAAATCGAGAATTTGTGTACTTTTTGATTCTGATAAGAAAAAACTAAGCCATATATTTTTACAGTGTTACATCATCTGAAAAAGTCGACAAGGAAAATAGATACTCTGACTTTAATATAATCTCATTGCCTTATCCTGGTTGCGAATTTTTCAAAGACTTCAGAGACAATAACTTTAATGCGGAAGGCCTTATTTTTGATTGGAATCAAGAACAATGTGATGCAACTGTTAATGTTCCAGATAATCCACTTTTGGCACAATTAAAAATCGAATGGAACAATTACAAAACATGGGATTTAATTACTATGACACAGAATTATACAAAGTATCTTCTTAAATATTTACAAGTAAGTTTTTAATGATCTTAATTTTCATATTTAACAAATTACAAAAATAATTCTCTAAAAATTAAAAGCTACTATTTAATAATAATGTTATTTTTCTAGGATAATAGTTCAGGTATTCTAATTCACTGTATCAGTGGATGGGATAGAACTCCTTTATATATCTCTATGTTACGTTTAAGTCTATGGGCTGATGGTTTAATTCATCAAACGTTGGATGAACGGCAAATACTTTATTTAACGATAGCGTACGATTGGATGTTGTTTGGACATCATCTCTGTGATCGATTAGACAAAGGAGAAGAAATCTTTTTTTTCTGTTTTTATATGTTGAAACACTTAACGAGTCATGAATTTTCAATAGCACCAGGAAGGTAAGTAGAAAATTTATTTAAATTAGCATTCCCTATTTTCCTTATTTTTCCATATTTTCAATTTTGTCTGTGGTGCGCAGTTCAATAAACATGATAATTAGCTTGATTTGTAATGTTTCGATTCTTAGACTCAAATTGTGGCATCCGCATTTTATAGGTTTATATAGGAAAAAATATCTGTTTATAAAAACCTTTGTGTACTAACAAAAACGATTAATTTTTATTATACTTTTAGGTATAAAATGAAAAAATTAACCGATAAAGTTGTAGATGATTGTGTTAATCGAACTGATAGTGACACTCAATTAGAACTTCTACTTGAAAATGATTTAAGAGGCTCAAATATAAGTCTTAACTCAATATGTTCAACGGTAAGCAGTAAATCACAAGAACCTGCTGCTTGGTATCACCATTCTGACGAACCCAATGGGTAAGATATTTGGTGTTTTTTTTTTTTTTAAGAAGCAATCTTACATTTTTATTTTCCAGCAACCCTGCAAATTGCAATTCTTTGGATGTTCGAGATAATTTAGCATTAGGTGCCTCCGCTTCACCTCAAGCTCGTCGTACATCTCCTGTTACAGTACCGGTTGGGGCTAGATTAAAACGAACTGAATCATCCGCAACAACTAGCAGTATACACAGCAATCACAGTACGCAGAGCACACATAGTAATAACAGTACAGGAAGTTGGCAAGTTGTTACTACAACAGGTTCTCTTAGAGGTTCAGATTCCTCTAGTGGAGATATTCCATTTTCTCATTCTTCTATGTGTACAGTTGTTGATGGTGAGGATTGGTTGCAAGATGGTCTATTTCCGCTGCCATGGTAAGTTATTCCTATCTTATTTATAATTAAATAGTTTATCAAATTTTGATAAAATTTCATTAACACTACAACTTCTTCGTTAAAGTCTATGTCCTCTTCAGGATGTGAATATACTAACAAATCCTCTTTCTCTATCTCTTGAAAATTCCATTATCCTGCTTGTTTTACTTGCTGTTCCTATTGGCTTCTCTTTTTTCTTCTGTTCTTCCTGTTTTTGAATGTATTCCTAGCTCGATTTTTGTTTGCAATTTCTGCAGAATACATTGGTTTTCTATACAGTGAGGTACCAACAGGCCAAGAAATCACGAGAGGGCGCAGTTAATTACCAAGTACCTTATATTAAGGATAACGAAGGAAGGATATTGGCAGATCCAAGAGAAAAAGCAAAAAGATGGGCGCAATACTTCGAAGGAGTGCTAAATGGTCAAGAAAAAGAACCAGAGCAGGAACAAGAAGTAGAGGAGGAAAGAGAATATGTGGATCACGTGGAGGAACCAACAGATAAAGAAATCTTAAAACAGATGGAAAATTTGAAGAACCATAAGAGTGCAGGAGAGAATGGGATCCCAGCAGAAATTGTTAAATACGGAGGGGAAGAGATACAGAAAAGAATATGCAGAATAATACGTAAAATATGGAACGAAGAAAAAATGCCTGAGAGATGGAACAATTCAATAATATGTCCAATCTTCAAGAAAGGGGACAAAAGTATATGCGAGAATTATAGAGGGATATCACTTCTGGATGTGGTGTACAAAGTTCTGGCTAGCGTTTTGAGAAACAGATTGAATGTGTACCAAGAAAGAATAGTGGGAGAATACCAAGGAGGTTTCAAGAAAGGAAGAGGAACAACAGATCAAATATTTACCCTTAAGACAATAATGGATAAAAGCTACGAGCGAAATTTAGGACTACATGTCATGTTTGTAGATTTTAAGCAGGCTTATGATACAATATATAGAAACAAAATGTATAATGCCTTGAACTTACTAGGAATACCAAAAAAAATTGTGAAGCTAATCAAGATGACATTAGACAATTCATACAGCAGAGTAACGAGCGAAGGAACTACTGTATCAGACAAATTTAGAGCCCAAAAAGGATTAAAGCAAGGAGATCCAATATCGACAACGGTTTTCAATCTAGTGTTGGAAAAAATTGTACGAGATAGCAACATACAAACAACAGGGCTTATTTATCACCACAAGCAACAGATAATTGCATATGCAGATGATTTAGCTTTGCTAACCAGAACAAGGAAGGAACTGGAAAGAGCGTTCTGTAAGTTGGAAGAGGCTGCAAAAAATTACGGACTTAGTATAAATCAGAAGAAATCAAAATATATGGTGCTAAACCATCAGAATGTGGACGGTAGAAAAGAATATATAGAGATTAAAGCGGGGGAGGACAGAAAATATAAAATTGAAAAAGTCTGTGAATTCGAATACTTGGGTGCAACGCTGACAAATAAAAACGAAGAATGGAAAGAAATAAATAAAAGATTAGTGAAAGGAAGTAAAGCTGTGGGATCTTTAAATAAGTTAATAAGATCAAAGGAGTTATCTAGAGAAGCCAAAATTAAAATTTATCGAACAATAATACGACCAACAGTGACATACGGAAGCGAAACATGGGTTTTAACAAAAGCGGAAGAAACAAAACTGGATATATGGGAAAGGAAGGTACTAAGGAAAATTCTGGGGGGAATAAAAACAGATGAAGGACTCTGGAGAAGAAGAACTAACCAAGAATTGAAAGATCTTTATAAATACCTATCAATAACAAGCTTCATAAAAGCTCAAAGGGTGAGATGGTTCAGGCATACTAGGAGGATGCCAGAAGATAGATATGCAAAAAAGGTCATTAAAGAAGGGGAAGGAGGTAAAAGAAAAAGAGGGAGACCAATGAAAAAAATGGTTGGACGCGGTGTTGGAAGATATCAGAGAGGTAGAACCAAATTGGGGTGCAAAAGTACAGAATCGCAACCTGTGGAGAGAAATTGTTAAGGCAGTTGAAGAACGATAAAGAAAAAAAAAGTCATGGGCCTCAAAGGCCTGCAGTATTGTACTATATATATTCCTTCAGCTCCGTTTTCAGCCTGTTGTCTTCTCTTATCTTCTGCTTTCCTGTTCTATTGTCTGTGTTCTTTGCTCTATTTTTGTCTGGAACGTAGATTTTTTTATATATAATTGAAAAAGTCTGGAGTTAACATACGTAAAAATTATACTGTATTTTTTTTAGTCGCAAAGACCGCTTGTTAAAAGTCCGAGAATATTTTTATGGGTGTTACTTCTCTTCCATTGGATGCAAGAATGTTCGTTTTGGTCCAGATTCTTCCATCGGAGCACTATTCGGTAATATTGCCGAAAAAGTAGGATTTTCCCAAAGAACTTAACGGTATTTATATAAAAAAATAATTCCTGATTGTTAAAAGTACGTCATTGGCAAATGGTTCAATATAAACGACTGATTAAATTTAAGAAGTAGTTTTAAGATTTAAATTTTAGTAACAATTAATAAGTCATGGATCAATATTTTTTTAAAACAATTTTATCTATTTATTAGCACACTATTCCGAACGAAATAAGAATAAATTTCACTTATTGATACAATTTCATTAGATGCAATTTAATCAGTTTTTTTTTTAATCTTTATACATTTATTTGTTTTTTTAAAGTGAAACTTTTATTACATCGTTCCAAACTTTTTGATCTGTGTAGCGCATGTCGCGTGACGGTCGGCCGCCGAGTAGGTATAAAGTGAGTGTAGTGTATAGACTATTACTCATTTGTGCCAGTACTCGACGCTAATTGTGTTTAATTTTTGTCAGTGTTTAATTGTTAGAACTTTTTGCTGGTGCATGTTGTTGTTTATGGATTTATTTCAATTTTGAGTATATAGTGTGAAAAAAAGTTTAACTTTTACCGTGGTTTCATAAAACCACACAATACAGAAGAGGAACTTATTCAAGTCTGAAGTTATGAGAGATGATTTTAAAACAAAGCAAAGCAAGGGAAGCAAATTCTTACGTATCAGGAAAAAATTAATGAACTTCAGATTGCTGCTAACGAATCTGCTAAATTAAAAGATGAAATTGATGCTCTCACTAAGTCCGCTGGTAAAGTTGCCGATTTAGAATTTGCTGTAAGTTCTTATAAAAAAAGATTAGAAAACTATCAAGACATAAAGAGAAATTTACAAAAATTAGAAGAAAAAATATGGAGTATATACAAAAGAATATGGAATTAGAAGAGCTTTTAAAAAATAGTACCTGGAAAGCACAATGCGAAGTCTATAAAAACCAAATAACTAAAAATTAACATTTGTTTTTAGTTAATACTGACAACGACAAAGATGATTCTTTCGAGTTTATCCAAGAACCGAATACAATTTGGAATGACAGTGAAACACTTTGTTTGATAAATATTTTTTTTTTAAATAAAGACAAACCTTTTAAATTAAAGAAAGATCGCTGGATATTTGTATCGAGCGAACTCGAAAAAAATGGGATTGTCAAATTACCAGCAAAATGTAAAATAAAATGGGCAAATCTGATAAGAACATACAGATTGTATAAGCGTGAAAAGAGAACCGAAGGAAAATTTAAATTTTTTAATGAGTTGGATGTTATGTTGTCAAATGATCCAAAATTAAAACATTCTTGTGATAATCCCGTTTCTCAAACCAATTTTGGTGAGACCCTCAAACATGCAGATAATGAAGGAGTTCAAGAAGAAGGTAATTTTCTCTTTAAATTTAATAGGTAGAATTACAACAAAAATTGGATGAGGAAACTCAAAGAGCAAATAAAGCTACATTTAACCAAGAGCAAATAAAATCTAAGTTAGTTAGCCTACAAGGGGAAAAAGAGAGGTTAATCGCTGAAAGAGATGCTTTAAGAGAAGAAAATGAAGAATTAAAGCTTTCCACAGATTGAGCTTAAATTGTCATAGGGAGACGATTGATGAAAGGTTGAGTGTTCTAAATGGCGCTTAAGGCCAATCTTTTTCAACAAGACATAGACAACCTACGCCTAGAAAGCATCCATGTCGTCTTTCTGCTCTTTGAGTTTCATATGTTGTGTGGTTTTACGAAACCACGGTAAAAGTAAGACTTTTTTTCACACTATATACTCAAAATTGAAATAAATCCATAAACAACAACATGCACCAGCAAAAAGTTCTAACAATTTAACACTGACAAAAATTAAACACAAATAATATAGCGTGGAGCACTGGCACAAATGAGTAATAGTCTATACACTCACTTTATACCTATTCGGCGGCCGACCGTCACGCGACATGCGCTACACAGACCAAACAGTTTGGGACGATGTAATAAAAGTTTCACTTATATTTTAAAATTAGAACAAATGATTACTTACATTTAAACCTTTGTACTGGCTCCTTTTGGACAGCAGCACCACTTTTTCCTTTTGGATCAAGTTTTAATTCTTCGTTTTCTTCTCTTAAAGCATCTCTTTCAGTGATTAACCTCTCTTTTTCCCCTTGTAGGCTAACTAACTTAGATTTTATTTGCTCTTGGTTAAATGTAGCTTTATTTGCTCTTTGAGTTTCCTCATCCAATTTTTGTTGTAATTCTACCTATTAAATTTAAAGAGAAAATTACCTTCTTCTTGAACTCCTTCATTATCTGCATGTTTGAGGGTCTCACCAAAATTGGTTTGAGAAACGGGATTATCACAAGAATGTTTTAATTTTGGATCATTTGACAACATAACATCCAACTCATTAAAAAATTTAAATTTTCCTTCGGTTCTCTTCTCACTCTTATATATTCTGTATGTTCTTATCAGATTTGCTCATTTTATTTTAACTTTTGCTGGTAATTTGACAATCCCATTTTTTTCGAGTTCGCTCGATACAAATATCCAGCGATCTTTCTTTAATTTAAAAGGTTTGTCTTTATTTAAAAAAAAAATATTTATCAAACAAAGTGTTTCCCTGTCAGACCAAATTGTATTCGGTTCTTGGATAAACTCGAAAGAATCATCTTTGTCGTTGTCAGTATTAACTAAAAACAAATGTTAATTTTTAGTTATTTGGTTTTTATAGGCTTCGCATTGTGCTTTCCAGGTACTATTTTTTAAAAGCTCTTCTAATTCTATATTCTTTTGTATATACTCCATATTTTTTCTTCTAATTTTTGTAAATTTCTCTTTATGTCTTGATAGTTTTCTAATCTTTTTTTATAAGAACTTACAGCTAATTCTAAATCGGCAACTTTAATATTCGATATCATAAAGTTGTATTTTTACTTTAAATTTTCCAAAAAAAAATTGACACTTTGGAAAAATTTTTAATACTTTTTTCATTAATTTTTTATAATTAATCATAATTTTCAAGATTATTTAAAAAAAAATTATTAAAATATATCAAAATTTATTTTCTTGTTGGTGTTCTTTGAAGATGTCAGATAGGTATTCTGCAAATGTTGATGCTTTTTCCTGGTCTGACCTTCCCCATGTACCGTCGTCTTTCCTAATTGGTGTTATGTGTCTGATGGGTCTTTTTAGGTGTTTAGTTGCCTTCCATATTGTATGTTCATCTTTTGATAGGGTGCTAATGTAGTGTTCGAATGTGGCATTGCGTGCGTTATTTAGCGCTGATTTTAATTGTCTTGTTAGTCGATTGTATTCATGTTTGTCGTTCTGATTTCGACTTCTTTGCCGTCTACCTCTTGCTCTTCGTTTGTCAACTATTAGTTGTCTGATATAGATCGGAGTGTGGGCTCCACCCCAAGTCGACAGACACCCAACGGATCGCGACGTCCTACTAGAGGAAAAGTGCACGTGTTCCACATCGGTTCGAAGAACGTGAGGCGCGGACGACGTAAACGTAATCCGTCACACAAACTTTCAACTCCGACAGTAGAGACGCGAATGAATTTCCTCTTTCGACCTTTCGGGTTTCTCAGGTTTACTCCTGAACGGTTTCACGTACTCTTGAACTCTCTATTCAAAGTGCTTTTCAACTTTCCCTCACGGTACTTGTTCGCTATCGGTCTCGTGGTCATATTTAGCCTTAGATCGAGTTTACCACCCACTTAGGGCTGCACTCTCAAGCAACCCGACTCTGAGGAGAGATTCTTGCTGTTCATTGTGGATCATTTGAAAGAATAATATCTAAATTATTAAAGAATTCAAATTTTCCTTGAGTTTTTTGAGAACTCTTATACGATCTGCACATGTGACCAGTAGAAATCCCGGCCTCATCTTGCACTGGTCCAGCCTTACTTGAGGGCAGTCTTCCGTTATATCCTCCAGTGCATTCTCAATTGCTGATTCTACTACCTTAAGCCTTGTAGGATCTAGCTTTCTTTCTGGGCATCCAGCTTCTACAACTGCCACCCTTACAGCAGTCAAGGCCTCTTTAAAAGATCTTTCCTCAATATTCCTCTTTTTGAGGTGTACCCCGGGAAGTGTGCTTTTATCGGACCTTGACCGCTTTTTGGAGGTACTGGGCTATTGGCCTTTCTGCTTAGGAGTTACCTGTGCTGTAGGCTTTGGCTTCTCCTCCTTATTTTCGGTCTTACTCTTTTCTAGAGACTTCTTGAAGTTGTCTCTTATCACCTGGCGTTTTGCCTCGGCGAATTCGAGACCTTCCTTCACAAGTCTCCGTACCTTGTTCTTTGAGGTACCTGGATGACTACCTCGGTCGACATTAGGTCAATATCTTCCTCCGAATTGACCTTCAAAATGCCCTTTCCCTCTAGCCTTTCGGCTTGTGGTTTCTGGGCCTTTGACTTTTCCACCTGCCTTACAGCTTCTCAAAATATAACTAACTTACAAATTTGTATTACGTCAATTTTTCAAAAAATTTATAAAATCTTCATAAGCTTTTACTTTTTAACATTGTCTTTTATTTCTTGCTGTTCATTGTGGATCATTTGAAAGAATAATATCCAAATTATTAAAGAATTCAAATTTTCTTTGAGTTTTTTGAAATCTATTATACGATTTGTATGTTTTCAACAGATTTCCCCATTTTATTTCACATTTTTGAGGTAATTTAACTATCCCATTTTTTTCGAGTTCTCTTGATAAAGAAAAAATATTTATCAAAGCTAATGTTTCAGTTTCATTCCAAGTTGTATTGGGTTCTTGGGTAAACTCGTAAGAATCATCTTCGTCATTGTCAATATTAACTAAAAACAAATGTTAATTTTTAGTTAGAAACACGAAAGGGTATTAAATTATAAAGGAAAATTACCTTGTTCTTGAAGTACTTCAATATTATCTTCCTTTTTTACAAAAGCAGTATATCCCTTTTTTTGAATAGGATCACCTCAACGGGTTTAAATTCAATATTTTTAGAAAATCGAGTTTTCATCGGATCTCAACGTTTTGAGGTCTTTGGAACCTCCCCTGTCTGTATGTATGTGTAGATATGTGTGTGTGTGTAGATGTATGTAAACCTCTTATAACTTTGAACGACTTGACCGATCGGAATCAACTAAAGAGCGTTCCAAAGAGTTCCATCTAACTTAGATGGAACCAATAGATTTCGAGAAATTTCAATTTCAATTTTTGGGCCTATTTTTTGACTATTACATCGATCAATTTCATAACCTAATCAGCTCTCAATCTTAAAAAACCACGTCTAATGCCGTTTTGAAAATTAAAATCTGTTGATTCGTTCGTGAGATATCGTTGTCGAAAAATTTTCAAAAAAGTTTTTGTCGAAAAATTTTCAAAAAAGTTTTTTTTTTTAATTTTTTAAGATTTTTTGATTAATTAATCTTGCACTTCGAATAACATTTTTAGGTCTCAAAAAACTGCGTCGAATGCCGTCTTGAACATCAAAATCAAATAATGCGTTAAAAATTTGCTTTTTAAACATTCCAAAAAATAGTTCAAAAACGTCAAAATATGCCACGTTACTATAGCTTTGGGGTTAAAATTAGCGGGAAATTGAAAGGATGGCCTTTAAGTTCAACCTCTTTTCTAATTTTTTTTATCGTTAGATATATGATTTCCGAACGAAATATTTCGTCACAGTACGGATATGTGTGTGTAAAAACATTTATTAGCTATTTTTTAATAAAAGCCCTTAATTTGTTTAAAATTGGTTTTTAATATAAGTCTACTAGAGTAACGAGTAACGAAATATTGGTTAAACATCGGAATAGAGACAAATCTTGCATTTTAGATCATAAACTGCCAGTAAAATCTTTCAATGCTCAAATGTCTTATTTGTTTTTGATTACAAAAAATGTCAAGCATACTTATATCCTGATCTCAGAATATCTATCATATATTTTTATTAATAGTATCATTAGGATATTTAGTATGATATGAAATGAAGCAAGTTTTAGTTACTAAATTGACAATTTTTACTGTAATGCCATTGTTTCAGATTTAGTCGGTTTTTATATTTTGTTATTAATTAAGGGGGAGTTACATGGTTCTTAACAAAAATTCGAAAAGAGGTTGACCTTAAAGGCCATCCTTGCAACTTCCCGCTAGTTTTAACCGCAAAGCAACGTGACGTATTTTGACGTTTTTTACTTTTTTTGAAATGTTTAAAAAGCCATAACTTTTTAACGCCTTATTCGATTTTGATGTTCAAGATGGCATTCGACGCAGTTTTTTGAGACCTAAAAACGTTACTGGGAGTGCAAAATCGATTGGTCAAAAAATCTCTAAGTTATTGAAAAAAAAACTTTTTTTGAAAATTTTCGACAACGATATCTCACAAACGAATCAACCGATTTTAATTTGCAAAACGGCATTCGACGTGGTTTTTTAAGCTTAAGAGCTGATTAGGTTATGAAATTGATCGATCTAATAGCCAAAAAGATATGCCCAAAAAACATCATTTTTACCAATTGTTTTTTTCGATTATTTTGAAATTTCTCAAAATCTACCGGTTCGATTTGGCTCAAACTTACAGGGAGTCTAAGTTAGATGGAACTCTTTGGAACGCTCTTTAGTTCATTCCGATCGGTCAAGCCGTTCAAAAGTAATAAGAGGTTTACATACATCCACACACACACACACACACACACACACACACACACACACACACACACACACACACACACACACACACACACACACACACACACACACACACACATCCACACGTACATACAGACACCCTCGTAAAAATAGTCAGGGGAGGTTCCTAAGACCTCAAAACGTTGAGATCCGATGAAAACTTGATTTTCGAAAAACGGGGTGAAACCAATAACTTCCCGATTTTAAAAAAAAATTTAATTTTTTTTAGCGGGAAGTTAAAAAAGTTTTTAAAAAATACAATATAGTAAAAAAACAGTTTACTATAAAATTTTCACATAAGAATATCAAAAAACAAGTCACTGCCATTATTTAAATATAGGATTCTCCTAAAAGAATGAGCAATCGAATAAAACAATCAAAAGTTCTAAAAAATAATAAACTTCCCCCTTAATGATATTATCATATCACTAAGAACAAACTTAACTTAACTACCTGTTGTATATTAGTTATAGATTTTTTTACCGATAAATATACAGCTATAATTTCGCACATATCTTATAGATTATATAAGATTTTAATTCCACAAAAATAATAAAATATTAATTTTATTTAGTATATATTTTAATTATAATAAATTGTAAAAATTGTTACAAAATAAAATACTCATCATGACATTTCAGAATAGTTGAAATGCTCTTCGGTTTTAATTTAAGTTCTGAAGTGATACGGCCTAAAGGCTTTCGGCTTTTTAAAAGCCATTTATGTGATTGATTAAGTAATATACAGTCCTGTTTTTGTGGACTTATTTTTAGTAATAATCATATTTTTGTGTAAATATAGATGTAGCATGAAAGGGAAAAATCTTTATAAATTATATTTTCTACCATTTAAAAAAAGTTTTTTATCTTTAGGATTTACAATCATTTATTATAGCATATCTCAATTTTCTCGAAGCTTTTTTTAAAGTTATAATTCTTTGGCGACAATGACTGTCAGTCTTTCTCTAGCCCTTAAAATCGCATTAAATTGTGTTAGTTAGCCCTTAGGATCAGATTAAGTTCTGCTAGGGATTTGGTTTTAAACTAAATTTCCTTTCTATCACTTTTTTTTCTTGATTCAACTGAATTTTTGTAGTTTTAATAAATTTTTAGTATTTAAGCATTGAATCATTACAGCCAATGGCATACATTATTTATTTTCTTATTGACAAGCATTTTGTAATTTTTTAAATGTTCATTGTTTTGTATGTATCGAGGGAAAATATTTGCTTTTAGGGAATTTTATTGATACATCTTCTGTCATAAAAAGGGTTGGGGATTAAATATACGATGATATTTATGAGCATCGTTGAACAGCAAATATTTGTGCCTCTTATTGTTACAAATGTTACTGTAAAATTTTATGTAAAATTTAAAGAAATATATCTATATTTATATATGATTTTTTTTTCTTAAGTGTATCATTTCGGTGTATATTTTATTATCTATTTTGACACATAATCATTTATGTCTAAATGTGGGAAAGACAAAATAATCAAGGAAGTGTTTGCAAAGGTAAGATATCAATTAAACCAATTTATATTTTTTTCCTCTGGAAATGTTAGAAGAAGAAATGTAAGTACACAACCCCAAGTAAAATATTTGGGCCAATATTGAAAAATTACCAATGAACCCATTTTTATAAGGCTTTTGGGATTGCTTTTATCTCAATTTTTACTAAATTAAGCAAGAATTGATAAATTCTTAGCAGAAAATTGATAATTTGTCTTTAATAAAACCAATAGAGGTTAAAAAGAGATCAAAATTCAATAATTGGTTAGTAATCTTCTCCTCTTTAAATTGTATGATCGAAAAGGTCCACGTATCAATAAGTAATAGCTTTTTAAAACTTTCTTGTTTTTTTCTTGAAGTTTAAAAAAGTACAAAAAAATACTTTTTGGGCTCGAAGAGCTCAAAACAGCAGAAAAAAAAAGTGAGATGTGTCAAGGGACACCCGGATGGAACGAAGTTCCTTTCGATTAATTAGTGAAGGAATTGTAATTTGTAAACACAACAGAGAGTTTGTACATACATAAGCATTTATCATCGTCTGTATAAAATCTCTACTTACCTAACTCTATCAGCAATATCCGGAGCTTGTGCAGAAACACTGTCAGGATACATTATTGTTTTTATTTTCTATTATTTTAATATTTATTATCTACAAAAAACCTGTATAAACTTAACAAAGTCGCGACACTACTCCACTGTTCAAAGCAAAATAGAAAAAAAAAAGTAAATCCATTATTTTCAACAGTTCGTTTCTTTTAACAAAAGTGTCCATTTATACAATACCAGAGGTATTGTATATTCTACCTAGAATTACTTTTTATTTCAATTTAATTTAAAACAGGAATTAACAATTTAATACAAAATTTTAAAATTAAAATATTTGACAGTCATCTCTGAGTCATCTATGAGTCATCTATTAGTCATCTATTAGTCATCTATGAGTCATGTCATCTATTAGTCATCTATTAGTCATCTATGAGTCATCTATTAGTCATCTATGAGTCATCTATGAGTCATGTCATCTATGAGTCATCTATGAGCCATCTATGAGTCATCTATTAGTCATCTATTAGTGATCTATTAGTCATCTATGAGTCATGTCATCTATGAGTCATCTATTAGTCATCTATGAGTCATCTATTAGTCATCTATGAGTCATGTCATCTATGAGTGAGAGAGAGAGAGAGAGACCGCTGGACGGTGACTTGAAACACTCTTTAATATTGATAATTTAGATATAATCCACAATTATCTCAATTTTATAATTTTTATATTTATACGTAAATCGCTCCAAAAACTTGTTGCCCAGTCATTAGAGTAAATTACAACTTCAAAAAAGATTTTATAATTCCCTCGTATATTAAAAACTATAAAAGATATAAAAAAAGTGAGAGGTGTCAAAGGACACCCGGATGGAACGAAGTTCCTTTCGATTAATTAGTGAAGGAATTGTAATTTGTAAACACAACAGAGAGTTTGTATATACATAAGCATTTATTATCGTCTGTATAAAATCTCTACTTACCTAACTCTATCAACAATATCCGGAACTTGTGCAGAAACATTGTCAGGATACATTATTGTTTTTATTTTCTATTATTTTAACATTTATTATCTACAAAAAACCTGTATTAACAAAGTCGCGACACTACTACACTGTTCAAAGCAAAATAGAAAAAAAAAGTAAAAAAATTGCAGTTTTTCTGCTCGCTATAATGTTTGCAATTGGGGACGAAACACATCACCATTTTTACTGCAACAGAATACTATTTAATAGTTAAAGAATACATAATTAATTACGAGATTACCATAATAAAATTTATAAACTTTGAAACAAAACATAACCTCAATTCCACTAAAATGCATATAAAATTTAAACACTTACACTAACTTTCAATGTTTATTCACTATCACAAATTGGATACAATAGGTCGTATGAAAAGTGTCCGGAAAACGTTAAGATTTTTGATTAGAAACCACTACAAGTAATAGAAAAATCTTTTATGGCATTTTCAATGCAAATATGTTTTGTAGTTTTGTGTTTTGTTTAGAAAGATTTGTAAGCTCCTCCCATAGCTGACGTCACACTTTTCTATGCATTGTAATATATCTATCTATGAGAGAGAGGAAGAGAGAGTTATTTATTTTTTGGTCTGTGAGAGAGAGAAACATGCGTTGTCGGTGCATTGTGTCGGTGCATAGTGTCGTGACAACTTTTGGTATGAATTTTTTTTGGCTAGCTCCTAGCGTCAGCGTAACTGTTCGTAACGCGCGAAAGGGAACTTCGTTCCAAAAATATATTTTTAGTCGACCTCCTCAAAAAAGCATACATTTCAGTATTCATTTGCGAACGTAAAGTAAAACTTTTTTGTCCTTGTACAAAAATAGTTATTTGTGACACAAGGACGGAAAATGCCATTTTGCGGACGTGTAACACACACTATTTTTTGGTCCGACCAATTTTTAATATTTTCAAAAGTTCAAAAACTGTTTACTTTGTGACATACAAGATTAGTATATTGACATTATTGACATCTATTTCACGATTAAAAGAATTAGTAATAAGGAATGATTTTCTGATAATCAGTTTCACGATCCTTAATTTTTATACATACGAATACTGTGCTAAGAAGCAGCAGAGTAAAAATTGTTATATTGATAATATTAATATCTAATAATTTTATATAAAAATAGCAGAGACAATGAACTATTATAGTTCAATGAGTAATAATAGAAACCGAGATATGTATTTTCATAATCGAATGATAAGTAGTTGTAAATTGACATAAATGTCAAATTTAAAATAAAAGTTGTGAGAGCAATTAAATGTAAGTTTGAATCCTGCTTACCTTTAGAAAAAGTTACTAGCTTAGTATATTATACGCTGTTTTTAAATAAATTTAATTAAAATTTGTAGTATTCATTATGTATTTTTGATGACTCATAGCGCCATCTCTTTAGATAATCTAAAAGCTACTTTGCCGGCCTAGGCCGGAAAATTTCATTTTCCGGACGATTTTGAAGTAATTAATAGTATTGTTTCTGGACGGAGGACCAAAAAGTAAATAGCGGGTGTTTTAGAATCAAGTGTGTAGGCGCAAAGCAGTGTGACAGTTCTCAAAATACACAAAATAAACGTCATCGAGTGCCGACAAGTGTAGATGTTAATTGCAAACAATAAGTGAACTACGTATAAACGGTTAAAAATGCTATACGATAGTGAAGAAAGCATAACCGGAACAACGCCGGATATTAAAGAAGCCGCGAATGCAGCAAAATTAAATTTGTTGCCAAAAAAATCTGCAGAAATATATGAAAAGCAGTATAATATGTTTGTGGATTGGTGCAAGGAAAAAAAAGTTAAATTAGTTTCGGAGAATAGTTTACTTGCTTATTTCTCTGAAAAAGTCGATACGTTAAAGCCTCCGACAATGTGGTCAATGTACTCAATGTTAAAATCAACGTTAATTGCTAAAAACGACATCGACATAAGCAAATACACTAAGTTAATTGCGTATTTAAAAAGACAAAATGTAGGATATCAGACAATAAAATCAAAAGTTTTAAGTAAAGAAGAAGTTTTTAAGTTTTTGCAAACAGCACCGGATTCGCTTTATTTATTGCATAAGGTATGTACTTGTTAGATTCACTCTGAATCACTTTATATTTATAAATCCATTTTTTAGGTTACATTGATATTTGCACTAGCAGGTGCATTGCGGCGTAATGAACAATGGACAAAGATAACATTTTCATAATTAAGATACTTGAAACAAAGAATGGAAAACCTAGAACATTCACAATTACGGACGAAATTTACGGTGAATATGACGCAATCGGAATAATTGGAAAATACATATCACTACGACCTAGAAATGTAACCACCAATGCTTTTTTTCTAAATTACCGTAAAGAAAAATGTGTAAACCAAGTTGTTGGTATACACACTTTTGCAAAAATACCAAGTTTAATTGCAACATTTTTGAAATTAGAGAACGCCAAAGCGTATACAGGCCATTGTTTCCGCAGAACATCTGCCTCATTGTTGGCTAATGCTGGAGCAGATATATTGATATTAAAACGCCATGGTGGTTGGCAGTCATCTTCTGTGGCAGAGGGTTATGTAGAGGATTCAATTGCCAGTAAAATTGATATCGCGCACAAAATTATGGGCAATACGACAAACACCAGAAATGAAACTGTTGGTGAACATTCTAATACTTCAAAAATTGTTTGTGTAAGCGACGAAGTTTGCGCTAGTGAGATTGTTCCTAATTTAGAAAATAATAACGTACAATTGCACAGTGAAAGTACTGTGTCTAGTGCACCAGCCATTAAATTAATCAACTGTACTAATTGTTCAGTTTCAATCACCTTTTGTATGGGTTTGAAAGCATTTATATATACTATCTTTGAGTTTTGATTTAATTATGGGATATATGGTTGGTCGACTAAAAAATTTAATATGTAACACGGACAAAAGTAGACTTTTTTGGCCTCGCCTCGAACAAACCCAGGCTGCGGCCAAAAAAGTCTTACTTTTCGTCCTTGATACATAAATAACTATTTTGGTCTCTGAAATGTCTTTTGCATCTTTTTGCTTTTTTTTTGGTGTGTTCTGTTCTTACAAAAATGTTGCTAAGATTTTCTTGCAGCTAGAAATTTGTAAGTTTCTGTAACTACTGTAAAGTTTTGCTCCCAAACCCTCTTTAAGATCTACCAGATGTAACTCTGAAGATTGGAGTAAGTGCTGACATTTTACCATTCCTTACGTTAATATATTTCTATCTGGAATGTTTTCTTAAGCAGGTATTTGGGAACCATGTGGTCTGATTTCTTCTTCCTTATCTAGTTTTTTTGTATTTTTTGTTGTTTCTGATTTAAAAAAAGTGTTACTCAGATTTTCCTGTGTAAAAAAGTTTAATCGATATAATTTAATTTAGTCTATCAATATGCAATATCTCCATTAGGAGTTTTTGGTACCGCTAAATAGCGATTCAATTCTACAGTGTGTGGACGTAAATGAATATTGGAAGAATAAAAAATAAAAACAACATATATACGTATTTAAATAATTTATTAACCTACTCTTTGCACCATCTAAACATTTTTTTTAATTTATTTATAAAAGAGAGCAAACACAAGGTGAGTTCTGACTTATAAGGTACAAAATTATTTTTTTGTTGTTCTCGCACAGCCTTTTTTCTATCACGCACGAACCATGTGTGTATCAGAGATTGTAGCGAGGACAGATTTTTCAATAACATGAACTTAAGCAGATCGAAATACAAATACCAGAAATGTTTTCACATAGTCAATTTGTAAATCAGAAAATAATAATAAATTGTTAATTTTTGTAAATTTAGTTATATCATAATTGAAATTGTTTATTAAGGATAATAAATGTTTAAAATTAACTTAAAATTTGAGGTTTGGGTAGAAATGCAAATTGATGTACTTAAGCCATGTCAAACCTACTTATGCTAATACTTTCAAGAAATTTATATGCTTTTTATTCACCCTTAAAACAAGTGAACACAGAAATTGATTAATTAACATTGATATACATATATTTTCTACCTTTAAGTAAGCTTTAATAAGTGACTATAAGAAGCTTACTTTTAACAATAAACAGATATTTTAAGTGAATATATCAATTACAGCTGCCTTGACTTTTATAGGAACCTAAAATATAATTTTGATACAAATTCCATTTCGAGACTATAAACATTATGTACAGAAAAATAACTCACCTTTATATCAAAAATATATTTAAGGTAGAAAAAATAATTTCAAAAACCCTGATCGTTGCAATAAATCTCAAGAAGAGTCACTAGTTTAATCAAATCAATTTGAAAATCACACACCATACAAATAAAAATATGTGAGAGAAGTCAAGAAGACAAAGCAAGCTAGTTACTTGCGAAATGCTTCGTTGAGTATAAAGAACAAAAGAGGAATATAGATAATTTTTATTATAGCGTTTATACAAATAAATTGGAATATAATACTGAACAAAAATTTAAATATTTATAAAATAGGCATTAAATAATTCTCATTTGAAATAACAAATTCTAGAAAACTTACATTAATATATCTTATAAAATCTAATCCGAATGTAAAGTCATTATCGCGGGGTTGACCCGAAGTTGTATTTTCTACCCCAAGGAGTAAGAAACCACAACGTGTGTGTAGAGAAAGGGACTCAGATTCTCACCCTGATGAAGACATTATTTAGTCAGAAAATGAGCTTGTAAATAACGAAGCATCAAGTTTCTTGAATGGTAAAGATAGAACAGTTTGGTTTAAGTGGAAAGCCTTAAAGAACATAACCCTTTAGGTTCAAAGATTGGTAAATTAGTATATGCTAATGATCAAAATGATACAAAAGAAGTTAATGATGAGTATTTGAGCAAATAGTTCTTCGTATGAACAACTGGTATTGTTCAGTTAAGCTAACAAACGATTTACTGAAGCATAACCTAACATATATTCGTATAATGAAAGAGCATAGAAGAACTTGAAGATAATTGAAACCGCTCTGAACGTTGTTTGGGTTCCAAAGTCAGCAAAGCACCCAAATTGAGTTTTATAATGATTCAAAAGCTAGGGGTGGATGTATTTGACATTTTACGACGTCCCGAAGAAGACAACGTTGGCCAATAATACTATTTTATCAGTTAAATGTAAATTTTCGAATACTTTTATTAAATTACGCCTAATAAAAATGAAATTGAAAGGATTAGTTTCCTAAAAGATCTTTGTAAGAATCATATGAAACTCTGAATGAACAATGAACATAAAGTCCTTATCTCTATGAAAAATAGCGAACAAGCTTCCAGATGAAACCATTTCTTTGGTAGAAGTATCAAAACCCAAACAGAAAAGATATGCTATTGTCTAGTAAAATCAGAAAAATCAGCAATGCATAAAAGAAACTGCAAACTCCTATATGTTTAGCGTGTGTCAATTTTTTTGTGCCCACCATGCTTAACTTTATTCTAATGTTTGGTTAAGATTGATTAATAAAGACTTTACTTTTTTTATTAGTTTTTTTCATTTAAAAATTTATTTATATTCCTCCAATTCAGCTAATACACCACTGGAGGGTGTTTACTAACGAACATTATTCGTCAATGCAAAATATAGATCTTTAAAGCTCATTATCAATACATGAGACCTATAGTTATAATGCTACTGCTCCACCTACTAAGTGAGCGATTTACTCTTTTAAAACAATTGATAACTGACTCACTTTTTTATCAAAAAACGAAAGGTGAGTGTGTTTTTTTTTGGACATATTTATCGTAGGTTATCCCGCTAGATAATGTTTTAATCCCTTTAACGCAGATGTAGCAGTAGCATAAAAAAATTAATCTATTACCTGTCAGAGTCAACAATAATTTTGAAAAAATATGATATAACCTCCAAATATATACAAATTACATAATTAATATAAATAAATAATTATATCACATAATATACAATTTTTTATAGATACTGAGAGGTAAATTACTATAAAAATTAAATTGATAATATAATTTAGTATTAATAAATGAATCACAATTAAAATTAGGTCTTTCAAAATATTTACCAAAATAAGCAAACTTAATGTTTATTGAAAGGAACATATGCATAAATATTGTAAAAAGAATTTAACATCAAATATATAATAAACAAAGTAAGTAGTAGTATTTGACCATTATGTATCTTAAATAGGAACTTAAATTATATCATGATGATATGATACTCGGGGACTTTTTTACTTTTCTCATGCTTGCATAAATTCATAACTCAGAATTTTTAGAAATGATTCGATTACTGAGTCTACTGAAGAAGAATAATTCTCTACTTGTCTCCCTCGTTTGTTACTTTATCCAAAACAAAGCAGATTATGATTTTTCGAAACAAAAGTTATTTGTTTATGAGAAAGGAAAAATGAGTGGTTAACAAATGATGAAGTGACTTTATTTATCAAAATCTATGTCACCTTTAAGATCTGATCGTCTTCTTCACTAGAACAAGGAGACGAAAATACATTTTATTATAAAATGCTGCAAAACACAATTAAATACTAATCACTTTACTCATAGCAAATAGAAACTAGGCTTTTATGTACATTTGAACACCTTTTAGTGTATAATTTTAAATCCAATGAAAGTTTTAATCATCCACGTGGATTATAACCAATTCTAAGATTCCTATAAAATGTATGATAAACTTTTATATTATTTTTTGTTATTTAACATTCAATTAGTAATCTATTGCGGTGTAAAAATTGAATTTAAAATGTTTTTACATGTCTAAGCTAAGTTATGAAAATAGTCAGCAAAAAGTAAGTAAATCAAAGTCCCGAGTTCTATGTTCTTATTAACAACTATGTAATAAGTTTAAAAATATACATCTATTGATTGGTACCTTTCGAATAAACACTAGAAAAAAATGTAAAGTTGTATCTACAAAATAGGGATTTTTGATATAAAATACATTTAACAGTAGGATTTTTATGTTAGATGCGTTTATTCGCTGGGTGCGAAGGATAGGGTGGGAGAACCACGAATCGATCGCAGCGCTCACCGTGGCTAAAAAAGGAACTTACGGCGGACGATTAATCAATTTTTACTAAGGATTTTATATGGATTTCACTTATCCATGCGTCGATTTAAAAAGTAAATAAACCTGCGTCACGAGTCAACTGCAACAACAATGGAAAAAATAGTGATCAGAAATTCTATAAATTTACACAAGCAAGTTGGAAACGAAAACAACGTGTGAAGTAGTGGATAATCGCTACCAAAAGGAAAAAGCTAATAAGCTAACTTAAAAAGCAACATTTTAAATATTTGCTATATTTAGTAGATACCTATGTTGTAGGAAGCATCACGTTTTATTTTTACGTCTTGCACATGTTAAGCCAAAACTAATCCTTTACCTTTGTTGGTTGTTTGAGGTTGGAAAGTTAATATGTCGTGAGTGATTGCTTGAAAAACAGTTTTAATTATTAATTTGGCCATGTTTAACTGAAAATACACAAAACGTCTGCATTATTAACGGCATTATAATCATATTATTATCGTCTACAATGCGATAATCGTTTACATTTATTTATTTTTTTAATTACTTCACGTGAAGTCCGCCGTGATAAAGCCCATCTATACTACCTAAAATTTAATGATTTTGACATTTTAGACGGGAAATAAAAAAGATAAATAGTATTATCGAAGCTATAGATTTACATGATCAATACATTTGGGTAGAAAACCAATAAATTACGATGTTTCATTGAAAATAATTATTTGTTTACTTACTTTTCGTAATGACAGTTAGCCATTTAATATTTCAAAGTCCGCCGTAATTGTAAACGCAAGGTGCCGCTGTCATCGCGCACCCAGCGGATAAGAAGCAGATAAAGTTTTGAGAAATGTTAATGTTTTTTTTATTCACCGGTTGTAATAACTTTTTTTTATAGTTTTATAAAACAAATACGACATTTTGTCATGAATGCGAAGTTAAAGAAATATTTTCAGATAAACCTAAACTCGAAATTGTTCGATAAAACCATACAAAAGATCAACGATAGATGTTATTAAATACTTTGCATGTAACTAACTAATTATGCGGATTTCAGGACTTAATAGTACTCTATAAAAATATTGAAAAATAATGTTTTTTCTCGAGAACCAATATGTTTTTTTAATATAATAATTTCAAATTTACAAATGTAGTGCATTTTTCTTATTATAATTAATTTTTAACATAATATATCACCTAGAACACCGAGAAAAAACATTACAACAAATTAAATGAAATATCTAACATTCTACAAAATGGAAAAAATCTTCGTTTTGAAATTAAAATTAATTTAAATAAACAAAATAACATACATCAATACATATATGAAAGTAGTATTAAAGCTCCAAAAGATCGCATTCTTGAATTATCTCACAGTAAAAGCAAAAAATTATTCTAAAGAAAAAAAATAGGGTCTCTTATATACAAACGTGAGATCTCGTTCTGGCGGTATTAGATTAAGATGAAGTAGTAGATGTCGGTACCTCCTGCGGAACCCTTCGGCTTGAAGGAACGAATTCCTGGGCTTCAGGGTTTAGTTTTGAGTTGGCAATATTTTCTGGAGATGGAATACTGAAAAATAAAATTCATGTTATATGTAAAACCCCAATTTTTCCAATTAATATAAATGTAAAGTATTTACAACCTTCGTTATGTTTTTTTTTAAAATGTTATTTTTTTATTTTATATTAATTCATTCATATAAACCATTTGACACTCTATTTGTGACAATTTTGATACATGACAATTTTCACGAATGACATATTAAATGCCAATGTTTTTTGATATTTGACACTATAATGTATGACAATTTGAATATTTTAAGCAAAATGACAAATTTGACATTTTCATATAGTTAAATAATAAATTCTGGCAATTGAAACTGTGATTTTGTCATTTGATGTTACAAATATAATAATTTGAGAGTTGACATTTGACGACACCATTTTGACATTTAGCGCTACAAATATGATAATTTTGACATTTGACAGTACGATTTTGACATTTCACATAACAAATTTGTCAATTTTACATTCTGTTATACTTATAAATTAAATTAATCAAAACTATTGTTAATAAACACGCTAGTCTGTTTCAGCCAGATCTGATATATGACAATTTTCACGTATACCATATGTAATTCCATTTTTTATATTTGACGTTTTAATTTTGACATTTGATACTACAAGTATGACAATTTGGATATTTCAAGCAAAATGAAAAATTTGACATTTTCATACACTTAAAAAATAAATTCTGACAATTGAAACTGAAATTTCGTCATTTGATGCTACATATATAATACATTTTGTTTGTTTTTTTTATTTATAAACTTAACTAAACAAATACATTATACTTTTCACTAAAGGTATAATAAATTTTCCTATACTGCTCAATTGCATGCACAATTGCATCTTTTAACATTATTGGTATTTTCCTTTGAGATTAAATAGGTATGTAATTAAAACCGAAAATTATTCTTCTTCATAAAAAAAAATAATAATAATAATACACAATTCTCCACACTCAATGAATCCCCAAATTATAATAAATTAGATACTTATATATTCTTACCACACTTTTATAGTCTTATTATTAATTATTTTCTTGACTTTTTATATTAATGTTATACAAACTACAAAAACTTATTCAATAAATACATATTTGATTTAATCCATTCATTTATTTCCTTCTTTACCAAAAACTACATTATTATTTCGTCAAGAGGTATCATCGGAGAAAGTCCGTTGCAGTTCTGATTTCCCGGTCAGAAAATCCGAAGGGAAATTCCTACCGGCCGCTGTTGTCTTAGAAGTCCTTCAGTAGAAATCAACCTTCACAACAAGTGCTTAAGAAACTCCGTTTATCAAGCCATCATTAAAATAAAGATAAGAGATTAAATTAATTTTTCATTAACTGTCAGCAGTAATTAACCAAATTTATAGAAATAAACCATTTTAAAACTGATCTAATATTTTATTTGTATATCTGTACTGGCGCCCTATTAAAAAACTTGATTGGGGAAAAACTAAGCAAAATTTCAGCAGGAAAGTCACGACCCTCTGAAGCTAGCAAAGGGTATTTTTACGCTACAAATTTGGCTTGCTTTTCATACCGATTGGCAGACTATTATATATTTTGGGGCCCACACAATAGATATGACTCTGACAAGTTGCATGCCTGGGGTTATTTAAGGTAACATGATTTTGTGCTACAGTTAAGGTTATGTTTAATTTTTTCTTTATAGTGTGATGTTTTTAACTTAAATCTAATTGTTGCTTTAATGTATAGTTGATTAATTGTTAATAAATTACTATCTTTGAATTATGCATTGCAACTTTTCTATTATAGATTTTTTTCCTGATCTTATCCAGAACACAATGCAATAAGTTGCAAGTGAATTGGTGTTGTATTTAAAAATCGATTTATTCCGATGTTTTCTATTTTTATCAATTAATATAATTCATATTTTGAAACTATGTTTCAGCCAAAGTTCATTTTTCGATTCTGAAATAATTAATAAACATTTCATTATCACACAAATTCTCAGTTTCATAAATAACAAACATAACTTAATAGAGATAATGTTATTATTTTATATACATTGTAAATATAATTATTTATTAATAGGTACCTATTTGATTAGATTTTGAGATTGTTATATTAACGAAAAACAAAGTACGTACCTGTCTGGCTCTTTATTGATTTTATTTATTTAAATATTTTTTAATATTAGGAGGTCAATGTGCGTATTATCTTATCTAACTCGTTATTATACAGTATGTATTAATACAATTTTATTTAAGTATGTTAAAAAAAACTAATAAATTACATTAAAATACCTTATAACCGATAAGTTTGTACGGATTTTGTCGTTTTTATAAGACTAAAAAAATAGGAAAATTTTCCCTTTTCTAATCTGTAAAATTTTAATACAATTAGGAAGTGTACTATATTTATAAAATCATTCGATACAAAAAAATGAGAATGTAGAATATAAATTATACTTAATAAAAAGTACCTCCATTAAAGAGAAAGTTTAGTATATAATTTATTCTCTAAGATGACAAAGTGAATGGAAATCATTCTTTTTATGGATGTCAGTTATGTAACATAAAGACAAAATTGATTCAAGTTTATAAAATACCTGCAAGGCAATGAACTTTTAATTTAAACAGTCAATTTATGATAATTCATTCCAATTTACCAATGTGTATTTATGTCAGGTAATAGGAGCAAGTAAAAACTAATTACTATGAAATAGGTGTGTAAACAAGAAAGGTCTTTTAAAAATGTCCTACATTATGCTAAAATTTTATTTGTTAAAACAATTAGTTATTCAGAGAATTTTTATTACATGTAAAGGTAAAATTATGAATGTTTGTCTGTATGTACTCGATGAACTCAAAAACTACTGGACCGATTATTATGAAAATTGGTGTATATATATATATATATATATATATATATATATATATATATTATAACATATATAACTTGCTAAGTATTTAATTTATAAGTATATATGCTATAATTTAAAATTTTTCTTTTTCAATTAAATTTAAACTTTTTATAAGATATTTTAATTAAGGTAAATGACTTTTATATATGATTCCAAATATATATTTTATATTGCCCGTGCTACTCTTACCTTCAGAGCAGAGTTCAAAATTTAGAAAAATTAATTATTGAAATTTAACTCTTAATTTTATTATAAAGGGAATTTTAATTTAATTTTAATACCTAATTTGGAACGCCAATGGTAAGAACAGACGCGTGGTCGCGTGGATTATTGATTTTTAACTGAACTTAACCTTAAAAATTTCTAAATTAATATTTTGTGACTGTGAATGTGCAAAGTAATTGTTTTAATCAAATTTTAAAGTGAAAATAAGAAATTCTAAATGTTCTTAAATCTAGTGATGTGCAAAATTATTTTTTATATGAAAGTGAAAATGAATATAGTTTATACAACAAGAAATTAAACACACAATTATTTATTTTTATATTAAAATACCGTATAACTGCTGCTAATTGAATTCTCCAAGCCTTCTACCATATAAATACTGCTCAAACCATATAAATGAAGAATTTTCTTTAATTCTTGAGAAAAACTGCTTTATTTAGAACTGGTAAGTATCTATTTCAATACTTCTCTTCTTAACCTGATGATTTAATCTTCTTAGCAATGATAAATATTCTTTCTAGTCCAATATCTCATCTCGTCGACTTTTTCAATCTTTGAAAATAACTTTAAATAATCTTTCTTCTTACCAAACTCGTACAAACTCCTTCTATTCAACTTTAGTACCAATATTATATTATTCAAATCTCTTTTTACTTATTATTTTATCAAAAAACTCAATTTTAATACTGCATAACATTTATTACAACCATTCTCTTCAAAAGCTCAAGGGAAAGAGAGACAATCTCCAAAATCAACAAACTAACAAAACCCTATCACTAACAATCTATATCCTATCTAACTTTTTCCAAAACAAACTTGATTCTATTCAAATAAAACAAATCAGCCCTACTAGATTACTTTATAATTAATAGTAAAAAATGGTAATTTGATTATTAAATAAATTATTATTTATTTTAAAACAGCTATCTAATCCAAAAATGCACGTTTAATAACAAATTTCATTTCCCGAAGTACTTTTAGGTCATTAAACTCTTAAAAGTATGCCAAATTTTAGCATTCTAGTTATACGATTAACATTTTAGAAAGGTGTAAGAGACAATTCGAACATGTAGACATGCATAAGTGTTGCGTTTTTTTTTATCAAAATCGGATCACACAGCCATTAATAAGTTAAGATATAGCTTCCAATAACTGACAAAAGACCTAAACATATATGAAGTCTACCAAATTATACACAGTAAAATAAACTAAAATTAAAGATAGAATCTTGAACATTATTTTATGTTGAACCTTTATTTATCCCATTTATGAATGAAAAATAACTTTTATGTAATCGACGACTCACTCTCTCCCACACTTTTCTTCATAGTAGCAATATTTTCGGGTCTATAAACATTTTTTGACCTTCCACTCTTTGGAAGGTCATTAATAGAGCCAATTTGCTTGAATTTACACACCAAAAGACCTATTGTTGTTTCATTTCGACGATTATGTATAGCGAAATATTCAAGGAGATACATGCTTTTTATTTTTGCACCATTTTTAGTAGTATTCTTAAACAACTTTACAAGATCTTCAATCGAACATGACTCCATAACGCTAAATAGCAATCAACTAACAAAAAGAAATAATGCTGTCAAAAAAATGAATGGCTTTCCTGACAAAATAACGTCCCTATTAGCGAATTGTATGAAATTTGCTCTGTATGGGACCAATTTGTTATATTTATATCAACTATGCAGAGCAGAGAAAATTATATTTTTTGGTTTATACACAAGAATAAATGTTAGATCGTGAGCTTAAAAATGCATATATTTGGAAACCACTTATCACTTCTAACATAGTTTACCATAAATGGTAGTAATAGGAAAAGTTAAGCCTGGCAGGCTTGAGGGATAGTGTAAAATAGTGCTACCTTACCAAACTTTCGATTGTTCAGTGTACGATGGGAAACCATATAAAAAGTTACAGTTTGATTGTCTGGTGTATATTTTTCGGAAAATATACTATAAAGACAAGCTACGTGTAAAAAATTAGCCAGTTTCCTCATATCCAAAGAGGGCGCTCAAATTAGAACATTTTAGAGAGGATGAAGGCGGCGACCGATTTATTCTCTTCTTTTTGAAAATGGCTTAAATGCCCCTTTATCAAATTTGCATCAAAGATACATAGAAGGCTGATATTTTTGTAAATGAGGTTTTGGAAAACTATTATAAAATAATGAATAGCATAATGGAAGGAGTGAATAAACATGGGAAATAATCAAAAAAGGTTGGTTTTTACATACAATTTTTTGTAGTATTTATACTGAAACACGAAATATTCAATGATGTAATTTGTCCGGCCTTTTTACCCAAATATCCGACCAAAATTTAATTGTATTTACATCAAGAATTTATAATAACAATCATCTCCCAGACTTTTAAATACAAAAGAAAAGAAGAAAATAAACGAGTCATTTAATAATCACTAAAAATGGCCAAGTGTTTCTAATAACAAAGGCAATAAAAAACAGAAGACGACATGAGGGAAAACCCAAACTCCCAAACTATAACCTAATTTAATTGTGAATTGTGATAGTTGTGACGTGGTGGGTGTGTTTGCATTTGATAAAATTTAAACAATTGCAGTGATAAATAGTTGTTTAGAGTGAATGGATCATAATATACATATCATAAACAGGTAAATTTGTATAACTTTTCTTTTAAACTAAATTCATTTACTATGAAAATACGACAATTATTACAAGATATCTGTTGAAAAAAATATGAATAAATATGAAAGAAAATTCTTATCAATTAGATTAGGTATATGTAGATAAATGTAGACAGAAAGCAGAACATCGGAGAAAATAAATTTTCTACGATATTAAATATTAAAAAGCACATACGAAAGGATAATTGCTACAATTCAACACCGTATTTATGGAATTAAGTGCACACATAAGTAAAATGTTGGTTTACTTTGTCAGCAAGAAATTCGCAAACTCAATTTAATCAAAGAAAATACAGCTGATCTAAGCTAACAAACCAGTTCAATATTTTACCGGCAAATATTTTCATTTAATTTCACATATTGGTTGTTTCTTTTAGGTTTTCATAATTATAATCCTCTTTACTCTTCAGCCCCCCGTTTTTCATTCTTGCAATTTTAATTATGTTTGTTTTTTTAGGAAAATGTTGCATACATAAAGAAGTAAATCTTAATTGCAAATTATTTTTAATTTTTTTATAGTCTTCTAATTGGGATCTTACGGATTTTGAATACCCAAAAATCTCAAGATCTGTTGCCATGGTTTCAAAATATATTGGTTATTGCAAATGTTAGGAAGATAAAATTATTTTAATTTCAAAAATTAGAGGACCGTTAAACTACCTGATAATTTAACTTTTGATAACCATTTACAGTCATTGAATGGGTAATATTTTTGAAAGGTAACATTTATAGAACGATTTTCCATATCTATGTGATATAGGACATACACTTTATAAAGATTAACAAGAAAAAAAGTAAACAAATAGTGTAAATTATCCCTATTTAAAGCTTAAAACGCCTTTTAAAATAATTACAATAAAAAAAAGCTATTTTTTCTACAAACGGGAAGATTTTTATATCAACGAAGTATAATTTCTAAAATGCGTACATAACTAGACATAATTATTATTTAAATCCATGGTAATGATTAAATTTCAAATGAAATTAAAAAATAAATAAAAAAATTTATTTAGTTTTGACTTAGCTCGTGTTTACATAATTTTTTTTATCTACGTATGATTTAATATTTATATGGCAATTAATTAAATTCAAAATCGAAAACAACACATATGTAAAGTGAAATGTTTAAAAATAGAAAGCAATATGTAAACACTAATAAGATATATAATATCTGTCAAAAAATTTACCTTTGTTGATTAGTCGAATTAACAGGATTATTTTCATCGTTCATGAAAGCTTCAAGACATTCTTCCATGAGAGCTTCTTCCTCCAATCTTTGCATAACCTGCAAAATTAAAACACATTAACATAAGAAACAATAAAAAAATATCTGGGTTACCTCTTTGTCGAACTCTTCCTCGTGTTCCATCCACAGGTACTCTGAAAAATCAGTCTCTGGGGCTGCGTTGAAATCTTCAACGACATTGTTTTCAATTCCTTGAGAAAAATAGGAATTGTCTTCGTAATTATACAAGCTGTTATCTGCAGTTTGGTTTCCAGGCATTTTCATAGTCTAACAAAAAAGTGTTATTAGCAAGGTATATTCGAGACATTCCTCCTCCATTTTAGCGAAGTAGTATATAAAAAAATAAAGACACTCACCAAAGGTTCAAACGCCACTGTGATAATTATGTGTTAATAATTATTTAACGAAGAAATTCCTTACAGGTTATAGACCAAAATATTGCACTTTGTTTCTAACTTTTAGTTTATAATTTATATTTGTTTGAGACGCAGTCAATCTCCTTTTAACTGTGTTGTCAAACACCACACGCGCAGATGCGGGACAAAGAGAAAGCGTTTTAATGTAATGCGACATCTCATAAAATCTATACGAACTATTTATTGTGATAAAGTTTTCTGTAATACGTCTGACTAAATTCAGCTATTAATTCGTAGGTGGATTATTGTCCTGTATCTTCAGAGACAATATAATATATATCTCTGTGTACCTTTTACACAAAATTCCCACAAGACCAGAATTTATTTATTTAATAACAATAAACAGGGCCGGATTTGGAGGTCTAGAGGCCCTGGGGCAACGATAAAGTGGAGGCCCCTATTTTTTTCCGAATGAAAACAAATTTTTTTTAACAAAAGTCCTTCAAAAATTTATTCGCAACAAATAAATTATTTAAACAAAGAATTTATTAAAAACTAAATTACCGCGTTAAGGAATGGAACTTTGCGAGATTTTTTTAACGAAAAGTCGTTAATGATTTCGCTGAAATTTAGTTCCCGGAGTAAGTCACTTTCAATACTAAGTAGGCCATAGACAAATTAAGAAGTAGGCTCAACTTCGATAACTGGTTTTGTCCCATCGTCGTTCGGAGCCTATTCTTTATAATTTTCATTTTTGAAAACGAGCGCTCTCCAGTACAAATTGAGACCATCAACACTAAATACATTCTTAGTGTAATTTCAATGTTCGGAGGTAGCCCTGAAATTTTGATTTTCCAGAATGCGTTAATAAAACTGCTCCTTAGATTGGTCTTTTTCATAGTCCTTTTTGTATAAGTCTATCAAAGATACAAATTGAACCAGCTCTTACCAAGGCTACGTTCTAAATCATCTTTGTAAATTTTTACCAGTTCCTCTGCAGCAGCATACAAATTTACAGCGTTCATCTCCTCTAGATGATTGAGAAATCCAAATCTCGAACTAACAGCTTCGTATGAATGCAATCTTTCAGTGAGAGACACACAAAGTTGATCAATCACTGGGATAAAATCAGACACTTTAAATTTTTCTCTTGGTGACAGATTTACGATTTGTGTTTTCATATAATCAAGTGGATTCAACTTAACACTTTTGTTTCTGGTACGTGACTGAATGAATTCGATAGTACCTATTTGATATTTGTTTAGCTGCTTCTTCGTATTTATCAAAATCGTCTCTTTTGGATTCCACGAATGATCTCAATGGCTCCAATGCACGCATAGCTGATTCAAGAACCATTTTTGGGTCCTGCAAAATTTTGTTTGTTGCGTTGAATCGCTCCAAAATGTCATCCACTCATCTTATCTAAAAGATGTGCTGCTTCATTTCTCACGATATCTTTCTGCTCCTTATCAGAAGATATGCTGGTTAGAGTTTCTTCGATTTCAGAATATCTCATGACAATGGCATTTGTGGCTTCAGCTTTACATGACCAGCGAGTATCACTAAGAGTTTTTAAATTATACGACTGTCCACTTTTTTTTCGCTAATTTTTCATACAGGATTCGGTATCGTTGTGTACTTGCTGTAAAAACGTATATAAATTCTGAATGAAATCAAAGAATTGCACTGCTAATGTACAAGAGTTAGCAGCTGCCTTTCCAACTAAATTGAGGGAGTGACCACAGCATGGTACAAATGCTGATAAATGATTTTTCTGTAAAATAAGAGCTTGCATCCCTCTGTATTTGCCACTCATATTTGCAGCATTCTCGTACGATTGACCGCGGCAATTAAGGATATTAATTTGATGGTCATCCAAAAATTGTAGTAAAGCTTCTGCTATTGCTTCACCAGTATGACTGCAATTTGGTAAGAAAGCAAGAAATCGTTCCTTTGGTATCATCGATCCTTCAATATATCGAACGACTATTGTAAGTTGATCGATATGAGATTCGTCCGGAGTAGAGTCCACTGAAACCGAATAGTATTTTGATTTTTTAATCCTTGCTACGATTTCATTGAGCACTTGATCACCCATAGAACTTATGAATTCTTAGCAAATTATGAAGGAAAGGTAATTGACGTGACCACTTCCTTTGTTTGTAGGTTGTGTTAAATGAGTTGCCAAGGTTGGTTCGTACTCGGCTAGTAATTCCAAAATACCCAGAAAATTGCCATTTCTCGGGGATCCAATAATTTCATCGTCTCCTCGGAAGGCTAATCCACGTTCAGCAATAAATTTAATCGTACTGACGACAATTCTAAGAATTTTTCGCCAATACTCAATTTGTTTTGCCTCTTGTATTGCTAGCTCTTGATCAATACGTCCTGTAACTTCTACTCGTTGCACTAAACTCATTACTGACTCCAAATGAGTCTTCGAAATCTCATGCTCGCGTAGGCGTTCAGATGTATGCTTCCAGTCACTGAAGCCTTCTCCACTAAGCTTTGTTATTTGGGTAGACATTAATTTACATGCATAGCAATAAATTTTTCCCCTAGTTGGAGAAAAACAGCCAGAATCGATTTACAGTCTCTTGATTTTGATTGCGACGGGTAAATATATTCTTTGAACATTTCCGACAGATAGATTTCATCACAGTTTTGCAGTATTGTAGAACCTTTTTTCTTCCAATAATTGACCATTCTTTATGTTATAATGTCAGGCCAAAGACAAATGTCATTTTTGAAACCAAAAAAAAATCTACTTCCTCCCGATTGAGAATACACGTTTTTGGAATTTCTATATGACACATTGGAATTGATAATTTAAATTGTGGTGGCCCCTGTCTTGTGGAGGCCCTGGGGCAGTAGCCCCGCCTGCCCTCCCCCAAATCCGGGCCTGACAATAAAATACATAAAAACCTAACCCACATACATGTTTTTATTAAATATAGATTAATTGAAATACAAATATTTCGTGGAACAAACTGTCGATTTTTTTGTGCGGTAAGATGCGTTTATTTATAACAATTAATAAATAAAAGATTTACAACTCAGTAATTATTGACGGAAATAAGCGCAGTTTGTTACTTGTTTTTTTTCTTAAGTCGCTGAGCATAAACATATTGATAATCGGATACCTGGTGCCCAGAAAACCTGGAGTTTTCTGTAAATTCGCCATGAAATAAGTTGAAACGAGATACCTGGTGACTTTTGAGCTCGCTGATAACGAATACGATATCGACTGCGATTTCTAGGATACCTCTGGTGCACAAGAAACCTACATTTTCTTTCGTCTCCTGAAGATTTCTGTAAATTAAGACATGAAATAAGCTAAAACTCGATACTATGAGGTTTTTGGAGCCACTGATATGATAAATATGATATCAACAGCGTTTTTCTGAATAATTGGTGCAGGAAAACCTACTGTTTACTTCACCTCCTGGTGTTTTATGTAAATTCGTTCTGACACAAGCTAAAACTTGATACTCAGTTTTTTTGGGGTTGTTGAAAACGAATATGTTATCGACTGCGATCTTCGAGGTACCTGGTGCACAAGTAACCTACTGTTTAGTAAATTTGTCGTGACATAAGCTAAAAGTCAATACTCAGAGTTTTTTTAAGATCGCTGTGAAGGAGTAGCAAATGGACTTTGATTTATGCAGTACCTGATTCATATGACCTCTACTTTTTACGTTGTCTCCTGGAATTTTCTATACCTAAAAAAAACCTCTAGAAGACGATGTAAAAAGTAAGTTTTCTCTTCACCTGATTCTCACTAGGTAGGTACTGCAAACATCGCCGTAGAAATCATATTCACTCTAAGCGACTGAGTATTGAATTTTCGCTCATCCCATAACGAGCTTACAGATAACTACAGGATCTGAGTTAGGTTGACTCTATACCAGTACTCCTAAGATCATATTCGTTTCCAATAATCTCAAAGAAACACCAATATCGAGTTTTAGCTTATTTCATGACAAATTTACAGAAAACTCTAGAAGACAGCGTAAAAAGAAGGTTTCTTGTGCACCAGGTACTCCCCAGAGATCACAGTCGATTTCATATTCATTCCCATAAAAAAATTACAAGTATGTAATTATTGACGAAAATTCGAAAAGAGGTTGACCTTAAAGGCCATCCTTGCAACTTCCCGCTAATTCTAACCGCAAACTGCAAAGCTATTTTGACGTTTTTTATTTTTTATTTGAAATGTTTAAAAAGCCATAACTTTTTAACGCGTCATTCGATTTTGATGTTCAAGACGGTATTGGACGCAGTTTTTTAAGACATAAAAAAAAGTGAGATGTGTCAAGGGACACCCGGATGGAACGAAGTTCCTTTCGATTAATTAGTGAAGGAATTGTAATTTGTAAACACAACAGAGAGTTTGTACATACATAAGCATTTATTATCGTCTGTATAAAAGCTCTACTTACCTAACTCTATCAGCAATATCCGGAACTTGTGCAGAAACACTGTCAGGATACATTATTGTTTTTATTTTCTATTATTTTAATATTTATTATCTACAAAAAACCTGTATAACAAAGTCGCGACACTACTACACTGTTCAAAGCAAAATAGAAAAAAAAAATTAAATCCATTATTTTCAACAGTTCGTTTCTTTTAACAAAAGTGTCCATTTATACAATACCAGAGGTATCTCTGAGTCATCTGTGAGTCATCTGTGAGTCATCTCTGAGTCATGTATGAGTCATCTATGAGTCATCTATGATTCATCTATGAGTCATCTATGATTCATCTATGAGTCATCTATGAGTCATCTATGAGTCATCTATGAGTCATCTATGAGTCATCTATGAGTCATCTGTGAGTCATCTATGAGTCATCTATGAGTCATCTATGAGTCATCTATGAGTCATCTATGAGTCATCTATGAGTCATCTATGAGTCATCTACGAGTCATCTACGAGTCATCTACGAGTCATCTATGAGTCATCTATGAGTCATCTATGTGTCATCTATGAGTCATCTACGAGTCATCTACGAGTCATCTATGAGTCATCTATGAGTCATCTATGAGTCATCTATGAGTCATCTAGAGAGAGAGAGATGTCGTGTCGTGACAAATTTTGGTATGAATTTTTTTTGGCTAGCTCCTAGTGTCAGTCGTAACTCGTAACTGTTCGTAACGCCCGAAAGGGAACTTCGTTCCAATTATAAAAAATTAATCACATAAATTTTTTAAATTTAAACAATGTAAAATCGTGAGTGCATTAAAGCACATGCTGCGAGAGTCTGTTAGGGTCGAGAAAAGGATCTCTTTTATTGACCGCCCGCTGAACCCAGGTAAGGGACTTCAAACACTCTTTAATATTGATAATTTAGATAATCCACAATTATGTCAATTTTATAATTTATATAATTATACGGAAATCGCTCCAAAAACTTGTTGCCCAGTTATTAGAGTTTTCGGCCTCACAGGGTCGGAAAAACTTTGAAAATTCGATGACTTTTTATCAGTTTAGTGAGAGAATTATTGATCGGACCGCGATAATGTCAATAGAATTTTGCTTGAATTAAAAAAAAACTACGTTTTCAATATACGAGTAAATTACAAATCCAAAAAAAGATTTTGTAATTCCCTCGTATATTGAAAACTATAAAAGATTAATTGCAATTTGAGATTCTTAAAAAATGATAACATAAAACTATATCATTATAACCCTTTTTCCTGTTCCCGTGGGATAAAAAGTAGCTTAAGTACTATTCCCGACTACCATCTACTCTTATTTCAATTTCCATCCTACACGGTTCAGTCGTTTTGGCGTGATTTGCTTATAATAAAACTAGGATAAATATAAATATATCACGTTTATCTAGTTCCTGTGGGATAAAAAGTAGCCTATGTGTTATTCCAGACCATAATCTACTCCTGTTTCAAATTTCATCCCGCTCCCTTCTGCTATTTTGATGTGGTTGAGTAACAAACTAACACACAAACTTTTGCATTTATAATATTAGTAAAATTAAGAAAAAATGTACATCCTGTATTTTCGATAAATAGCAGGTTCGTTTTTGGATTGTAGAAGATACATATTCTAGCTATATTTATTTACAAGTTTATTTGTTCCTATGTGTATAGAAATTATGTACAAAATTAATAAGTCATACAAGTTAAAACCAGAACAAAGGATTTATTTATTCCAAAATACTAAAGGAAAAATTCTAAGATCTATTCAATATAAAACTACATCAATATTCACAAACTGTATTTATAAACAAATAAAATATCAAATCATTGATTGTTGTCTTCAGGAGTTTTTAATTTGAACACATTATTTATTACAAATTATTTAAATTTGTAAACAATGGTCAATTGCAACAAAACAAAGGATTGGATTCATAATGAAATAATCACAATTTATAAAAGAACTTTTTATAGTAGAAAGTTTTTTTTGGTGATTTATAAGTCATATTACTATTATTAAATTATTACTCCCTTGGCAAATAGCGCTTTACAAGATAGATTACGGCATAGTTCACAGTATAGTCTAAAATTTTTAAAAATTTTCTAAATTAGTTATTTTATTAACAGTTAAAATAATAATTACTGTTGTCACATGTAAAACAAAAAAAAATTCTCTCTCGCGTAGTCGATCCCATTATGATAACATAATAGAACTGTCACCTTGATTCATATCCGACGCTTAGTCAACTAGGCTACGAACGACATATTTAAAAACTTTCAAAATGATAACATGTATACACAATTTATATCATATTTCATATCAATTCAGTATAAATTTCGAAATTAATGTATATGCCTAAACACACTTGAAACATGCATTGTCCTCCAGATCTTAGCTATCCTGAAAATTTCAGAGCTCTAGGTAGTCGGGAAATAGGTTTAAATTCGATTACAAAATTCCGCAGAGAGACAAAGAACACGGTGAAAATATAAAAAATAAAAAAAATATTTTTACCTGTTTACTTATACCTTATTTAAAAACTAGGAGGAGCGATTTGAATTTAAGTTGGCAACACTCGCGTTTGTTTATTGGTTAATTTGGAGGCAAGTTTACACTATAAAAATTTGCCACTTACATTTATCAAGTAATTTGTGACAAGGGACACCCGGATGGAACGAAGTTCCTTTCGATTAATTAGTGAAGGAATTAGTAATTTGTAAACACAACAGAGTGTTTATACATACATAAGCATTTATTATTGTCTGTATAAAATCTCTACTTACCTAACAGTTCGTTTCTTTTAACAAAAGTTTCCATTTATACAATACCTGAGCTTTAAATAACACATCTTTTTAGAATTACTTTTTATAATTTAAAACAGGAATTAACAATTCAATACAAAATTTTAAAATTAAAATATTTGACAGTAACTGACAGTTAAGGTAATTTGACGTAGGTACCTAAATAGTCAAGTTACGAACTATTTTTAAAATGTTTATGAATTTATTAATTTATAAAAACAGGATGAAATAAAATGTAATACTATTATAGTTAATTATAATTTTTTCTACAGTATTTTCTTTTTATTGTACATTTTCTTTTAATTTAAAATAGTGTCTTTTTAATTGTAATATATCTATCTATGAGAGAGAGAGAGAGAGAGTTATTTATTTTTTGGTCTGTAAGAGAGAGAAACATGCGTGTGTCGTGTCATAATGTCGTGACAACTTTTGGTATGATTTTTTTTTGGCTAGCTCCTAGCGTCAGTCGTAACTGTTCATAACGCGCGAAAGGGAACTTCTTTCCAAAAATGTTATATGAAGTGCAAAATCAATTAGTAAAAAAATCTCAAAAATTTAAGAGCTGATTAGGTTATGAAATTTATCGATATAATAGCCAAAAAGATATGCCCAAAAAACATCATTTTTACCAATTGTTTTTTCGGTTATTTTGAAATTTCTCGAAATCCGAATCGGTTCAAACTTACAGGGAATCTAAGTTAGGTGGAACTCTTTAGAACGCTTTTTAGTTCATTCCAATCAGTCAAGCCGTTCAAAAGTTATAAGAGGATCACATACATTCACACACACACACACATCCACACATACATACAAACATACAGACACTTTCGTAAAAATAGTCAGGGGAGGTTCCAAAGACCTAAAAACGTCGAGAACCGATGAAAACTCGATTTTCGAAAAACGGGGTAAAAACAATACCTACAATAAATTTTAATTTTTTAGTGGAAAGTTAAAAATGAGTTGAGTTTTTTTACTCGTTTTTTTACATCGCTGAGAATAAATACAGCATCCACAGCGATTTTCTAGGTACCTGGTGCCAAAAAAAACTACTGTCCTGGATTTTACTGGTTTTGTGGTCGCTGAAAACGAGTATGATACTGTGATCTCCAGAGTTCTACTGTTTATATCGCCTTCTGTGGTTTCCTGTAAATTCGTCATAAACGAAATTCTAGCCATTGGTTTACTGCAAAGTTTGTTAATTCCTTTTGTAAGCTGATTCATGAAGTAAGAATAAGTATAAATTCTGTTCATAACTCGAAATAATTTAAATCGTAAAAAGATCAAACTTGTTTCATTTTTAAATAATCTTGTCAGTCGTGAACAGTTTTGTTAATCGCTGCGTATATCTTAGGAAAAATCGCAGATCTACTGATAATAGATTTTCATAAAAATACACACAGTTAAAGATTTAATAATAAATCCCAAGATAAATATTGACTAAATTTTTTTTAACATTCTAAAGTTATCATGTGTCAAATAGAGAAATTTGAATAAGCAACACCCACTGACAATTTACAGCCAGCTAAAACAAAGATACATTGATTGAACTCTGTTGGCACCGTATCACATTACCAATTCCCTACGTAAAAATATACAACGCTCCATTTATATCAATTATCATTCTTTTCCTGTTAATTGGCTTAAAGAGTAATCCCTCAACATTAGTTTTTTTGTGTCGTTGGAATAGAATGTAAAACACACACAAAAAAAGAAATTAACTCTTGATTTCTTGATGTATACATACAGACAAATTGCTTTAAAGTGGGTGGGTTTATTTTACTCATAAATTGATTAAGTTTTTACGTTGTAATTGATATTAAAATTTTTTAAAAGCATTTTTAATGTCATTGATACATTAAGTAAAGGATGTCTAAATAAAAGCTCTTTATTCGAATATAAGTTTGTAATAAATTTGTTTTTTTACACTAAATCGGCTCACAGTTCGAATACTTGTAAAAACTGATTGGCAAAAATCAACAACTGTAAGACCATTCACTAAAATCCTAAAAACAAAATTTTGAATGTATATTCAATATCAAAATCAATTTGTGCTTCCACCAATTCATATACAATATCATTAAGAGTAAAAGTGGTCCCAAAAAGAATCATTATTATTCGAATTAGTATCTCTGAGGGACAATTATGTAGGTACACCTTAAATTTTTTTTTATTAAGGATGTCCTCGTAGGTATAGACCAAAATACAAATGTACCGAGAACATCTATTGGGGCAGAAGAGACAATTTATTAATTTGGGATTTAAAGGCCTGCAAGTTAGGACGAGTGGGGAAGACGTGGGAAGGTAAGGAGTTCCACAATCTAGAGACCCTGGGGATGAAGGAACGATCGAATCGATCCGTTCTCGATATCGGGCTTTGAACAGTATAAGGGTGCATGGAGTTGGCACGTCGCGTTGTTCTGGCTGGTCTGGCAAGTGGAGGCATTATAGAGCGAAGTTCTTCTGAGCAAAATCCGTTTATATATCGGTAAAACAGGGAAAGATCAGCTACTGCTCTTTGGTGGGATAATGGGGCTAGGTTTTTGGTGATACTGGTGTCGTTTATTAGTCGAACTGCTCTTCTCTGTATTGCATCAAGAACTCCGAGCCTTGACGGAACCGCCGAACCCCATACATGCGAGCAGTATTCAATATTAGGCCGTGTTTGGGCTTTGTAAAAAGTAGGATGGAGAATAGTATATTCTGTAACAAGGTTAGAATGAAAATTCGATACGAGTGGAGAATTCCGAACGCGAGCGTAGCGAGCGAGAGGAACCACGAGTTTTCATTCTAACCGTGTAACAGACTGTATTTTCTCCACGACCATGTAATAATTCTGTTTATTTAAATTGAAATATGTAGCAAAACAATTAGAACGTCGCACTGACAAACTGAGTGACAGTTTTAAAATTCGCAGGGCAATCTATGTTTTTTGTTGAGCAATTACAGAATGTTATTCCGTCACTAGTTATAGAATGGAAATACATGCAAAACACATAAGAAGCAAGTGTTTCAGAATGAATATTCTATCTCAAGAGTGAGAATGAACACTTTCTATTATTAAAAATGAAGTCGGAATTATTACATTCATTAATGGTCGTGGAGAAAAATATTTCCATGCTCTAAACAGAAAGCCTAATTTCTTTCCTGCTGCAGTTGCTATGGATGCAATATGTTCGTTCCATAGTAAGTACTGGGAGATCGTTATACCAACCAGCGTAATGGAGTCGCCCGCTACCAGTGTCTGATCGTTGATTGTAATGGATGAGTCGCATGTTTGCTTCTTGTTGGACAGGCAACATGTCTTTGTCTTGGAAGCGTTGAAATTAACAAGATTCTTTCTTCCCCACTAGGTGAAGTGCTCGATTGGTTTGATGAAAAATTTCAACAATTTGTAAGCTCTGGTGTAAATTTATCCATAATGAAATGTCACACCAAACTAAACAAAAAGTAACTATTAGCTTTTAAATGGGTTATCAAATAAAGCAATGTTGTTAACTAAGAGTTGTGAACCTTTAAATGACATCCTTTATATGAATAGGAAATTTCTTAGTTTATTATAGAAGTAAACAAAATTTAAACATTGAAAATGTTTTATTCTCCTTTTAGATAATTGGTACATTGTAATGCTTTAAGACATTATTACTTATATTACTCTGCAAACTACAACTGCTATTACCTATTTACGAATGTTTTCTTGAGCGGAATGGCACATTTTAAGTTGTATTTTTAATACTTAGACCTTATTACTCGCATCTACTTCAAAATGTATAACATTAGGTTCAAATTAAAACACATAGGTATTTACAAATAATTTTTATTGCATATCAATAATTCAAAAATGAACTATAAATTAGCTAGATTTATGATCGTACAATAATATCAACTCTTTCTATAAATACAAACTAAAAAACATAAACAGAAATCGGTAATGTAAATATCTAATTGTAAACGAACTAAAATTATAATATGTATATAAAACTCTTAAGGTGTAGGTAAATGTAAACATAAAAAGGCCATCTGGCATTTCCTGACTAAAATAGATATATTATACACAGTTCAAGGAAATTATCTACTAATGATTTAACATTCAACATTTATAAGGAAGATCTACATGGTTTCTATAAAATAATGAATATATACATTGATAATAGCTTAGATCAAGTATCGAGTAGGTACATGATGATATTCAATTTAATAACTCTTGGGATAGTTTTAACTCTAGAATAGAACCACAGATACGACAGATAATAGATACCCAATATTGAAATGCTTGATCTATCTCGCTGTTGTAAAAATAGTAGCTATATTATCAATAAGATTCACAAAATATATACAGCACCATTTTAAATTATTAGGAAAGTATAAACTTCCTTTGGAAGGATTTTGAGTGCTTTTGAGGCTCCAACAGGGGTCGGTGCTGAACCTCTATTTGTTTAGTATGGTGATGGATGTGATACGGATGATATTGTGATTGTATGTTTTGAAGAAAAACCTTGAGATTGAGTAGAACGAAGATCAGGTTTAATGTACAACTTAATAACCTGGTCAATAGTGAGAGAACAACAGAGAAAGTTCGAAGTGGCGGAGATGAAGATGTTACGTTGTTGGATGTGTGGATTAACGAGGAGAGATACAGTAAAGGTATAGAGATAACTGAGCAAGAAAATCCAGGAAAAAGGTTGAGATGGTTTGGTCATGTAGAGAGGAGGAAGGAAGAGAGGAAGATGGATAGAATAAATGAGAAACTGAAAGAGGAAAAATGGAGAAGAGAGGATGCGTTAAACAGAGGTAAGTGGAAACAAATGCTACAAAAAGCTAACGCCGATCCCAAATACGCATGGGATAAGATTGATAGAAAGAAGAAGCAGAAAAAACTACCCTTTATTAATTTTTCACTAAAAGCTAGATGATTAAAGATATTGTGCGAAATACAGAACTACACAGATATGGTTTATATATTATAGCCGAATCTGTGGTAAATATTCTATAAAAAAACATTAAAATTTACAATATGAATGTATAAATTTGGACTAATTTGGACTATTTAAAATCTAGAGTCCCTAGATAGATAATGTTACTAAAAGTATATATAATACAAAAAAAAAATAATAGTAAGATTTCAGGTATTACTTTTAAAGCTTTTTTTAAAGAGCTTGTTCTTGTTTCAGTTCCAGTGCCCACACGTGTTGCGGCCAACCTGTACGCCCTTTTGCCTTCCTCGAATTGCTTAGATCTTCCTGTTTAGAATAAAATTTATAAACAATTCTTCCTACATATTGAGTTAATGACAGATTTTTAATTATTATATACAAATAAATTTAGCGAAACAGTAACAACTGCTGAAGAAAAAACATCCGCACATATAATATTAACAACTATTAAGCACACATGGGGCGCGAAGAAAATTCGGTAAAGAAATTAATAACTTACTTATTTTAATAATTTTGGATTTCTTCAAATGTCAAAAAATGCGTATTATTTATGGAAATAAATATAACTCTTTTTGGTTTGTTGAACACCAGACTAGCTAACCCTCGTATATTAAATATATCCACGACATAAAAGACAAGCTAATCTTATATAGTAGGTATATAGACAAATTTGAAAAACCTTTTATTACCGGTAAATGCCAATTTTAACAAATATTAAGAAGGAAGTAAAATCATATATTTCAACATTTTCAATTTTTGATGCAAAAATACCTTTGCAAAGGTTTAAAACAACCAATAAAAGATACCGAAATAATCTTATTTTAAACACAGATAAAACATCAAAGTTAACATTTATGAATGGAGTTTATGAAGGCTATGAAATCATTAAACTAATTTGTTATCACTGTTGACGGATTTAGTCACACATTATACGTTTTAAAACTCATTAAAATATAACGATATTAGTCTTTTAAAACATGTTGCTGAAAACTGTAGTTTTGTATATAAAGATTTACAATTCCCTCTGATGCAGCCGCACCACCACCTAGCAGAGAACTGGAGGAACTGGTGAAGTACTGCCAGCACCAGAAATTGGAGCTCATAATCGGCTGTGACTCCAATGGACATCACGTCAACTGGGGCAGTAAGGACATAAACGTTAGAGGTAAGTCACTTTATGACTATATAATAGGGAATAACCTCTGCATTATGAACAGAGGTACCACTCCCACCTTTGTAAACTCTCGAAGTCAAACCATAGTAGATATAACGTTGTGTACAACTAAAATATCAAAACAAATCCGATGCTGGCAGGTGTCTGACGAAGTATCAATGTCAGATCACCGATGGTTAGCATTTAAAATAGATCTGGGTGGTGTGCCCCCAACTCTATCCCGCGACCCTAGAAAGACCGACAGAGCAGCTTACGCTTCTCGGTTGGAAAGGGCTCTGCGGGAGCTTGAGGTCACCACACCCGGAAATAATAGTGATCTGGAACGGTATACAACAACGATACAGAACACAATCATCAAGTCTTACAAAAGCTCTTGCCCCCTAAGGCTGACTAATAATAAAGGCAACTTCACCCCTTGGTGGTGCCCAGAATTAGAACGCCTAAGGAAGATGGCGAGAAAGGCTTTTAACAAGGCAAGTAGTTCAAAACTCCTCGAGGATTGGAACTTATACAAGCTCCACCTTAAGGAATACAAAAAAGTCGTTAGGCAAAAACAGAGAACGGCATGGAGAACCTACTGTGAAGAAATCGAGGATTTTTCACAGGCAGCGAGACTCCAAAGAGCCTTAACAAAAGATCCATATAGAGATATTGGTATACTTAAGAAACAGGATGGTAGTCAAACTACCAACCTGGAAGAAAGTTTACATCTCTTGCGAGAAATACACTTCCCCGATTCTGTTGCCACAGTAGAGGCAAAGTGGAACGAGGAACATCACATACCCTCGACAGACATTGCCAGACTTATTGTTACCGAGGACAAAGTTAAATGGGCAATATCTAGCTTCTCCCCCTTCAAATCACCGGGAATGGACGGAGTTTATCCAGCCCTGCTGCAGTGGGGTCTGGAAGAACTTCTTCCTCACCTAGTGCAAATATTCAGAGCTTCCCTAGCTCTGAACTATATACCGAAGATGTGGAGAGAGGTAAAGGTTGTCTTCATACCAAAACCTGGAAGAATGGATTACTCCATTCCAAAAGCTTACCGGCCTATTAGCCTTACATCGTTCTTATTAAAAACGCTAGAGAGGCTAAATGAAAGGTACATAAGGGATACAGTGATAAACGCCAAACCACTGCATCCCAACCAACATGCATACACAACAGGGAAATCCACCGATACGGCCCTACATCATGTGGTTGGTCAGATCGAGCGATCATTGGACAAGAAAGAGTCCACCCTGGGCGTATTCATAGATATCGAGGGAGCTTTCGACAGAACCACGTTCCCTAAAATGATGCACTCGCTTACTGATCGAAATGTACCTACAACAGTAAGCGGATGGATTCTCAGCATGCTCTCCATGCGTGCAATAGAAATAACTGTAAATGATGTCAAGATACGAGGCAAGGTTACGAGGGGCTGCCCACAGGGAGGGGTTTTATCACCCCTACTGTGGAACATTGTTCTAGACAGCCTAATTCACCGCCTCAATGAACATGACAAAATCTATACAGTAGCCTACGCAGACGACATTGTTATTCTGCCAACAGGAAAGTTTGAAAGCACCCTTTGCGACAGAATGCAAGTGGCTTTCAGAACTTTAGAGACATGGTGTAAAGAACAGTCGCTGTCTATTAACCCCAAAAAGACAGAGATGGTTCTTTTCACGAAGAAAACGAAACCTAGGGGCTTAAACGCACCCAGTCTTTTCAACGTTAAATTAAGCTTTGCTACAGAAGTGAAATACTTAGGTGTTATCCTTGATAGCAAGCTGACTTGGAACTCACACATAGAAAGCAGAGTTAAAAAAGCATTTATATCTTATGAGCAATGCCGCCGAACCATAGGACAGACCTGGGGATTATCCCCCAAGGTCACCATGTGGATCTACACGGCAATCATAAGACCTATGTTAACATATGGTGCTGTCGTGTGGTGGCCTAAAGTGAAACAAACGACAGCTATCAAAAAATTAAACCAAATTCAAAGATCAGCATGCCTTCTCGTAACAGGAGCCATGCGAAGCACACCGACCAGCGCCATGGAAGTCATACTTGGTCTCACCCCCCTTGATATACCTATTTGTTAAGGAGGTCGCATTGATGACCATGGTACGCTTTCGCACGGTTGGTATCGAACCCACTGTAGGGACTGGCACCTATAGGGATAGTCTGTGGAGGGAATCGATAAAAGTGATACCACTCTTACAGGCAGTCACGGATGCCGTCGCACCAAGATTTGTCTTTGACAAACCCTACAAAATATTAACAAACAAGACAGCAGACCCCAACGTAGTGAACGCTCTGAGCGTATATACGGATGGATCAAAAACAAAGCAAGGTGTGGGATGTGGAATTTACTCTAGATCCTTAAGCCTAAAAACAAAATGGGCTATGGATGGCTTGTCAAGTGTGGTTCAATCAGAACTTACAGGCATAACCATAGCTGCAATAGAATTAATCAATAGGAACATCACAGGCAGGAATATAAATATATATACAGACTGCCGACAAGCACTACTGACCTTGAATAGACCACGTTTCACTTCAAGTTTAGTACTAGAATGTCACCAATCTCTAACTGAGGCCAGCCAGAATAACGTGGTCACTCTCAGCTGGATCAAAGGACATGGGAACTCTAAAGGCAACCGCATTGCGAACAATTTAGCAAAGAAGGCTGCGGGCTACAGATATGTTAGCCCTCGCCCATCTACCAAGCTAACATTGTCCGCAGTCGGGGACCTTATCAAACAGCACTCTCACCAAAAATTTATACAGTGCTGGGATGAAACTACGAACTGTAGACTGGCCAGAGAGTTATTACCTCAACCTGGCGAGGAAACAGCAAAAAAATTTAAGGCATTGACCAGACAAAATCTCCGAACAGCTGTGGGAATCCTGACAGGTCACTGCAAATTGCGACAACATCTCTTTAGGATGAAACTAACAGAATCGCCGCTATGCAGAGGCTGCGAACAAGAAGAGGAAACAGTAAAACACATTATGTATGACTGCTCTGCTTTTTCTGAAATCAGAAAATCCGTGTTGGGCGAGTATTGGCTTACACCAGCCGATGTCAGGGAGATCCCCCTCGGGAGCCTCATCACCTATTTTAAATCAATAGGCCTGGTGACATCCTGAGGTGAGGATATCCCTACATACGGGAGGATGCACAATGGGTCATATGTGGCCTCAGTGCTGGCTGAGCACTAGCTCGCCCCTCCCAAATTTCCAGATCCAGATAAAGATTTACAAATAATGTAAATTTATGACGAGAAATGATTTTCATTTAGTAAGTACCGTCGGTATAATTCTTTATTGAATAGGTAGGTACAGAATCGTGACATTTGGTATATAAAATCCGTTTCTCACGCGAATGATTTTGATCCAGATCGGGCCAGAAAATCGATTGGGTTAGATCCCCGAGTGTAAAAATCTTACGTTACTGTCCCTAGACCAAAATCTATTCCCGAAGTAGCTAGCAGAGATATAGGATATTTAGGAAAGCAGTTAACGAGCCAAGTATCTTGTAGTGGATTGTTTTCTTGCCTAGAATGTTTCGCTTTTTCCTTTGTGTAAACTACTTCTTGAAATTTGTTAGATTAATTAGGTAAATTTATGTATAAACATTTATTAACTAAACGCTCTTTTTCCTGACTATACACACAAACCCAAAATTGGAGTTGATAGTTACTATGTAGATTATAAGCAGGGTCGATTGCCGACCTAAAAGATCTTTTGTGTATACCGCACATCTATTTATGAGTTTATAAAGCTCTAGACTTTTACGAAAGTAAAAATCTGCCTCAAACATTTATATCATTAGCTCTACAGTTTCAGATAATATTTCAGTCGTTTAATCTGCATACTCAAAGAATCTGCACGTTCCACTGTCCACTTTGTCCATTTTACAGAGATATTACCAGTTACCAGAATTCCTGCGATCACTCTGAGTTCAGGTTTATGAAGCTGTAAGAGTTATTCAAAGTAGCGCAGCAAAGGTCGTATTAGCGTTTTTGTTTGTCTTTGACTCGAAGTGTTTTTCCAGTAAGCTGCACTGAGTTGCTTTTTCCAAGTGGAACTTCATCCATAATGTGGCATTTCGGGATGTCACCGAAAGGTTCAGGTCCAATAAAAGGAATACCAATCCTTCTTTTGCGATACCTTCAGAATCTCCTTTACGGCAATTCCTTTATGCCATGATACCCACGGATAAGGTCCTTTGTTGTGTATAGCCAGTTGCTTAAGAAACTATATGCAGTTTCAGACTTCATTGTGGGAGATTCTAGCTGAATTGAGGCGTTTTTTAATACACTATCGAGCACATAAGTCTCTTGGGAGATCGTAGGAGTGTTTTCTGGTGCTATTGAAAGCCTAAAATTAGGACCTGTAATCCCTATACTTTAGTCATTTAGGTTTTGACCCTTACGATGAACTTTGCTTTTTTTACATTCATCTAATGAGTTAGTAAAACTTTTTTTGTTAGAAACTGTCTGTAAATATTCCAGTTTAGTTATGATTTTCATCCTAAGGTGACTTTTTTGTTTGCCAATTGATCAAAAACTTTTAGAACCCTAATTGTCGTAGGAAGTTCCGACCATCGGTACCCCAGATTTCTGATTCTAGTCTAATAATAATTAATACAAAAATTTTGTCTTAAAACCATGTCGAAAATGTATTTTCTACGTTTATATCACATAGATTTAAGGGTGATTTATTATTAATATAAAATCTTGATAAATTTATCTCGATCAGAATACCCAAATCTAATTTCGTTAATAGTTGAGAATTCGGTGGAAATTTAATTTGGAAAGTCAAAACAGTCCGCGCTAAGTATAGAATAATTCAATTATCAAAGAGAATAATAGCCTGGGAGAAAAGCAGCAACACCCTCTTAACTTGCTTGTAGCCCTTCATTCACCAGATAATTATTGTCACTGTGGTTGTTAATTCTAGCAAATGTTCGAACAGGGGTGGACTGACTAATAATTTAAAAATTACTTAAATTTTTTACAGGGAATACGAAGTATTTTTAATATTAACAGAAGTAGCAGTGTTAATTACAAAGAAAGGTTCGCAGTTTATACCTCGAGCAATTCTTACTTAAACGAGTATTATAACAGTTAATATCCCATTCATTTAAACCAGAAAATCTTACTAAATTAAGTACTATGACGCCACTGTATAGTAAAAAACTAGAAACTGAAGAAAAAAATATAATGGTAACGACAAAACCAACAGAAACATTGAAAAAGAAACAAGAAAAAGTCTTAAAAAAACGGAAAATGAGAAAAATCATTGATTTTTAGGGACGGTAGATTTGATTCTTTCAAAATTATTGCGAAATAGACGTTTAACAACACTACCGCCCAGAGATCTGAAGATCAAGATCCCCCTTTCCTCCTTAAGACTTCTCCCAACCGTAGACTCTTGTAGAACTTGACGAAACCCTCCTCTTCTACAGTTAGACACTGGATGACAACAAGTGGCGAAGCTTTCTGTAATTCCCTTCGTACTAACCAAATGGGAGGCCACACGCCAGACGAGACACACCACAGCGTCAATCTCCCAAACCCACATTGCTCCACGTGAGCTATACTCCTACACACACTTACACCAAAAAATGTTTTTTTTTTTTAATTTTTTTGTGGTGCGATTTTTGTCGTTACATGTATTTTATATGAAAGTTGTAAATTCAAACTAGCTACTCCGGATCTGTATTGAAGAAAATAACATGTTTATATAATTCAGTTAATAGGCGGAGATGATACTATCATTATCTTCTAAAATAGACAATAAAATAGTAGGGAGGCGGTAACAATAGCGCAGTTTGACACCGCAATCTGATAATGGGTTTATTTGATTGGATTAAAATTTATATGCTTTTTTAATATAGCCAGACCCGCAATCTAAGTTATTATTTTGTTACGCTTAATAACACCTTTAAATATTATTTGAATGATAAAATGCTTTTTAAGAACATGTACAAATTTCCAACTTTTTATCTCTAGATTAATTGACTCTACTACGATCTATCTTTGTTTATAAAACAACTCGTTTTTTAGAGTTGGGAATCCCGAGTCGAACTTATATTTTTTTGCTTAAATCCCGTTTTAACCTGATTAGTAAATGGGTACTACCAAGCTGAAATGGGTTTTAAACAGATCCTGTTTCACCCTGGTATAGACTACATACGATAAGAATTTTAATAAGTGATAATGTAAACCAATCACAAGATTTAAAAAAATAAATATTAAAAACTCAGCTAAGAAGTTAATGAATCCGCAACTACGCTTTTTTGATAACATTTGAATAAATATAACATACTAGTAGATTGCTGTTAGTCAACTGTTTCACCAAATCGATTTTCTCTCTTAAATAAGATTAACATATTACACATGAAATTCAATTAATTGAAAAACAAAGAGCTTACCGAACTGCCGCTCTTAGGAGAGATTTGCTCGGCGATGCAGTCATTTACTTGAACTGGGTTACTGTTCGATTTTCGAGAAATTGTTCCTAGCTCTGCTTTGAAACCCCCTGCTGGATCATCTGTTTCTAGTGCTCGTGTCAAATAAGAAATATACGACGTTGCTAACCTCAGTGTCTTAATCTGTAACAAGAGAAAATATTTACTACCGTCATTGTACACAATATGTGTCACAACTGTACCTAATAAAAAGATTTTATAAATGTAGTTTTTGATAGATAAACAAAAATGTGATAAATGCATAAAAACAGAAACAAAAAGGAGGATTATTAACTTCATCAAAAAAGAAAAATTCAACCAATAGGTATTTGTGAAGATACATGAGACTATCTATGGGAAAAGGGAACAAATCTTTACCACAATCAAATTTGTTACTAATAAGCCAAAAAACAAGACAAAAATATGGCATGGAACCCAGACCAATAGCCGGAGCAGTAACATCACAACAATCAACAGAACCCAGACCAAAAGGAGCAAACAAACAAGAAAAAATATTGCATGGAACCCAGGCCAGAATCCAGAGCAGGAAGATCATAACAATCAATAGAACCCAGACCAGAAGGATCAAGCATAAAAGTATATATATTTTATCTGAGATTTGTACTTACTTTAGATAGTTTAGTATCACTAGGAACATTGGGTATACAGTGCCTTAAATCAGCATATGCCATATTTATAGATTGTGTACGCCGTCTCTCTTTCTTGTTGGCTGTGGTTCTCCTCTTAACTACCCTTACAAATGGACCAGTCGTATGTAAAGTTGAACCTGGATTTAGGTTAGGATATGCTAAAATGTTTATTTATATTAGAATCACATTTATGTGTTAATACCAAAAGAAACTTACTATTTCTATATGGTAAATATCTACTATTAGAACATTCTACTTGGGCATATATTTGGTATGTTCCTCCTATAGAATTTTGAAGTATATTTGGGGAAGGAGAATCTGATCTAGAAGGACTATTCGACCAAAAATTTGTATCATCTCCACCAGCTGTACTGCCACTATCTAAAAACAAATACCTACAATATTTAAATTCACAAAAACAGCAAATGTTAATTTTCAATTCGTATTTGAAAACAAAAATATTAGATGATAAAAATTGTTGTTTTTCCGATTAAAATACTTTTCACCACCTATTTTTAGGGTGTCTTTAGATTCCTTTTTTATCTACAAAATCAAAATGGGAGATACATAACTACCCTCACTATCAACTAATCTGAAATAGGATTGGGTTTATAAACAATAAATAGTTATTTATGAAACAGTTCGTAAAGTATGCTTTTTGCGCACGCACGCGATGTTTATATCGCGTAAGTGCGCAAAAAGCACTTCACGCACAGTTTCATACAATATTTTATCTACGATAATCAAATAAAAAATAATTACAAGAAAGCAATTTATTTTCAATTCATTTACAAGATACTAACAAAACTCTCATAGCAACACCATGGCAACGCGAATGCTAAGGATATTTGATTATATGAAGGTGTGTCAAAAACAGTGCGAAAAAAAAAATCCATTTAAAATACACTTTTACTTCACGCACACTTTCAATCCTTCACGCACTGCTGTCTATAATGACAGTTTTCACGAACTAAAAATTGATACATAATATGAGGTAGAGTAGATAAAATAAATTTTAGCCATCAAAAATCTCATAGAAACTGATTGTAAAATACGCGTGACGCCATCTCAATTGCTCGAAAAAATGCCTACAACTGAAAACTGAATATCCGCCATCACACATCGGCTAATCGCAAAATATACGCACTGTTCGAAAAATACGTGCGACCACTTTTCAATTGACTGCAAAATACGCGCGACTGCCTCTCACCTTACTGCAAAATATCCGCGAGCACATATCGACTAGAAGGTAGAGGAGCAGAGAAAAGGAGACAGTAAGTTGAGGTGTATAGAGAATGAGTTAACAAATAAAGAACCAGAAAGGAGACTGGCGATACGAACAAAAAAGGATATTGAAAAATTTTGTTGTAATAGTGATCGTAGAATCCACAACCCTGAGTTGTTATTGATTGGAAGGTATCCACAAGGAGGAGTTCCATATCGATATATTCAGGGTTTCTTCGGGTTATGCCATCTCCCATTCTGCAACCAGGATCTCCATTCAATCCTATTTTCCGAATCATTGTCCTCTTCATTGCATGGATTCATCCAATTTATCTCTCCAGGAACTACGTGGTCTTTCACTCTTCCTTTTACCTATCGGACTCAATTCGGTTATCTTATTTATCCATTTTCGCTCTTCTAACATTGCCGTACCACAAAATCAGCTTTTTATCTACTTGTTCGTCATTCTGTTAATTTTTGTAAGACCGCAGCATCTGATCCATTACTCTATTTTTGTGCTAGAGTTTTCCCTTTGTTGAATGACAGTTATTTTAGCTTGTTTTATTCTACTATTGTCTTCTCATGTTAAGGTATTTTTCCAAATGATAAATTTCTATTATTTAAATTCTTTGGTTTCCTTAATCACTCAATCATCTTAGTTCTTTAAGTCCTCTTCATTGGTGAATAGTTAAAAATTCTGTTTTTCTTTTGAAGTTAAATTCATATATTTTAAAGGAAATAAATTCATTAAAAGTTTATAATTAAATTAAGCATAAATATTTTAATGTTAATATTAGTTTAAAACTAACAAATTTATAGAATGAATCAGAGATAGTAAATAAAATTGATTTTTAAAATATTGATATATTAAGATCCACTCCAGTCATATTTATAAGCTTATACATCCTGTGTTCATTACAAGGTATCTATCGAAGATAAAGCAGCGGCTGTCTATCTTTAACATGAAAGTAACAACTATAACTCTTGAGTTTATTTAGATAAGGAGTTTTGACGAAAATAACTTCATTACTACTTGAATTTTAGATACACGGTGAAGTTCATAAAATTTAATAAACAAACAATCAAGCAAATTTGAACAGTGTAGTTTACTTTATCATAACGATTAGATATCATATGTTATTTTTTTTTTCAGTTTTAATAAATTTGCACGTGTGTCAAAAGCAAATACCTATGTAGTTTGATTTTATGACAACAAAAAATATACAATACTAGCTTTTACCCGCGGCTTTGCCCGCGTTGCATTAAGACATTTACAAATGATTTAATGACTGTCTATTTTACATATAAATATTTGATTTTAATTATTCTGTAGGTATATTCTTAGTAAAATAATTCTAGCTTAACTAATTTTAATTCTTTTTTTTTTATTTAAAATTTCATTTTTGTCAGTCAATCACGCTGCAACCACTTAACAGATTTTGATAATAATAAATCATACAACATCGATTATGACTATCTTATAATATTTATCCATGACAGTTCCACATTTGACCTGATCATTTGTAGGATATAGTAATTTGTATATGTACTTGCGATAAAAAAACAACAATAGTGCGTTTTAATTACCACATAGCGCCATCTTGTTTCTTACATCAAAACTAAATTATTGCACGTATGTATGTATGTATGTATGTTGTGTATTATTTCAGTGGTATTTTTAAATGTATCAATGAGATACTTTTATACAAAATCTTACTCCCTCTATTGACCCGTTAAAGGAGTGGGGAGATGGAAAAATTTTAATACACCAAATGTTAAGTTAAAAGAAGACAAATACATCTGTAAAAACGGCAGTTGAACCGATTCAATAGTTTTCATGTGATGCTCGCACAAACATACGTCGTGGGTGTGTTGATTGTTGCATAAAAAGTAGCCTATGTCACTCTTCATGTCTTCAACTATCCCGATACAAAAGTTAAGCCAAAATTATTACGTACAGACAGACAGACAGACTCAAAAAATCTAACCACATTTTTGGGTTCTAAATCGATGTACCCGCGACGTCATTCGCATGGCATGTTAATTGTTGTATAAAAAGTATCCGTCCCCGGTTCAACCTTTATAAAGGGGGTTGATTTCTAAACATAGAATATAAGTAAACCACCACAACCTCTAAAGAGCACACACTGTAATTTTCTAATCCCTTACTTTAAAAACATAGGACTTTCATACAAATTTTTAACCCCCGTTTTACCCTCTTAGGAATAGAGTTTCGTAAAATGCTTTCTTAGCAGATGTTTAGACCCTATAAGGAACCTACGTGGCACATTTCAAGTTTGTAGTTCTTATAGTTTCTGAGATATGGTGATGAGTGATCTTTCGCTTTTATATATATAGATAGATTAATAGGAATCAATACGTCAAAATGTCCTTCGTTAAAATGTCCATTAAAACGCATTCTTTTTATTCCTTGTATCGACTCCCCAAATCTGGAAATAAGTCTGCTACCTTGAAACAGTTGAAATTCAAATGAAAATATTTCTCCAGCTGCTTTCAGCTCGCAAGTTGTGCCATAAGTATGCAACCTACCCATATCGGCTACATAAAGCCGTTTTGTATCGTAAGGGGTCCCGGATCGGTCCATAGTAAAACACCTAAATCTTTGCCAATCGTTGGACACGTGGATATTAGCTCTAACTTGAGCAGCCATTGAAATATTTCCATAAAGCAAATAAGACAGAGATGAAAATAAACACGCTCCATGGCCAGGTATCTCATTCACTCTACATCGGATTGCTAATCCTTCAACTGTGACTGTTACAATTTATCCATCCATTTTTCAAACAAAAGTAAGTTTACTTAACGAAAAATATAAACTTTTTTAAGTAAGTAATCGATATGACACTTTGATATAAACGTCAGTATAATCAATGAAAAAAAAAACAAATCTAAGCTAGCACCTAATTGGCATGAAACTTTGAAATAAACATAATTTTAATCAACGATAAAAAAACAAATATTATTAACTAATTTGGAACGAAACTTGTACACCTCCACAACCTCTAAGCAAAACATTTTAATTTTCAAGTCCCTTATTTCAAAAACATAGGACTTTCATACAAACTTCCAACCCCCGTTTTACCCCCTTAGGGTTGGAGTTTCGTAAAATCCTTTCTTAGCGGACGTCTAGACCCTATAAGGAACCTACCTGCCAAATTTCAAGTTTGTATGTCTTATAGTTTCTGAGATCCGGTGATGAGTGAACTTTCGCTTTTATATATATAGATGTAGTAATTTAAATATACTATAGCAAAATATTCATACACGAATTCTTTTACATAAAAAAATAGGTAAGAAAAGTAATATTATTAAGGAAAAAAGTTGGACGTTAGGAGTGGCTGCTTTATTTTTCGGTTTATATGTTTAAAAAACGCAAGACCGCAAGACTCTTGCAGGCTTGGTCTTGGTCTTGCGTAAGTCTTGCAATGCTAAGTCTTGGTCTTGCATAAGTCTTGCACTGCTCGGTCTTGGTCTTGATCTTGCAGATTGAAGTTGGTCTTGGTCTTGGTCTTGCATTTTCTGCAAGACCAAGACCCAGACCGCAAGACCAAGACCAGTCTCGCTCATCACTAAAAAATACAATATGACACCAGTAGCACAAGCTGTTGTTTTACAGGCTAGTAGACGGGGCATTCCTTACATCGCAAGCACAGTGTTTAATACAGTACAAAGATTTCGGGAAACAGAACAATGACAATACACCAGAAGGCCAAGACAAGGTAGACGAAGAACCACAATTTGAAAATCGCCTTATCAGATTGCAAACTGTGATCGAACATTAACAGCATCAGTACTTGTTCAACGGTTCATTAATGTCTATAGAAGCACCGACAGAATATCTGTCACAGAACCTCTATTATCAGCAGATCATCTGAGGCAACGTTGACACTTCGCTCACCAATATCTTAACTACAGTTTTGAAGAATAGGGTAAGGTGTTCTTCACGGATAAATCAAGATTTAACAGATAACATCGGATGGAAGTCCTAGTATTTGGAGAAGAGCTGAGGAATATTATTAGCAATGTTGTTTTACTCCCAGAGTTCAATTTGGTGGATTGTTGTAAGGGTGTGGGCAGATATTTTCTAAATACTCTCGAAATAAGGTTATGAGCAGATATATATTCCTAGACGCTTGTACAGACCTTTTTATAATTCGAGTGGACACTTTAAACACTAGAAGGTTGGGAATTCTTTTTAGTATGTTTCCCAAGAAGTCCAGACAATAATTCATGGTATATTCTGAGACGATTTATTCGACACAACCATGTTGAGTTTTAAGTTATTAATAACCAATCAATTCCTGACGAATGGGAGCAAATTCTTCAGGAAAAAATTGCTTTTTAATCCGAAGTATGTGTGATCAAATTAGGGCTCGTGGAAGTAATACACCCTATCAAATAAAGTTTTTGATAAAAAAATGTTAAAAATTAAACAAATTATTTTTTTTGCAGATATTTAAATTTATGTATTTTTTATTAATTTTCTTTGTTTAATTCTTGATTCGTAATAATTTTTTTATTTTATTTTGGTAGATCTTCTCAATGTTCTAAACCTAACCAATGTTATATCGTTTAAAATATATTCTATGGGAATTATATATTTTTAATACAATAAATGGCAACATAAAAGCTTTTGTTTATTATTTTAACATTTTTATAAGGTTACAGCTTACCATTTGTTACACAAATGTCTTTTGTGTATGTTACCCTGGAAATTAAGGAAGGAATGAGTCAAGAATTAACTGTTTTAACAACTGATACCGCTATATTTAGTATAGGTCGTAAAGAAACAAATATTTTAAATAATAGACCAGTTATTTTAGAAAATATTATCACACGGAGGCAAAAAATTTGGGTACCATGTCCGAGGAAGTTCGTTTTTTCCAGTTTTTCACCCAAAATCATTTTCCCACATAAGATTATGATAAAGGTGTTTTACGAGCAAAGCTCGGTCATCCAGATACTAATAAGTGAGGATCTTTTTGAAGTTGAACGATTTGAGGATAACTGTTAATCGCTATGATCCTTGTCATATCGCGATACAGGATTTTTTGTTTTTTTGGGTTTGATGGCTCATTTTACCGCCCTCTTGAACCCTCTTATGTTGCAGTACACGTATTTTATAGTGATACTAAGATGTTTTTAATGACTTAAAAATGTCACTAGTTTTGTGATTACACTTTTATGAAGTTATACTACTGGAATTCTATTTTCTTCAATACCCTATTCTATGTTAACTAAAAAAGGTCTCACTACAACCTAAATTGATTTTAGTAATCAATCATAGTACCTACTAGTTAAAACAAAACATAAAAGCTCATATCAACTATCATCAAATATAGGTACCAATGATGACGGTCGAAGTTTGTGACAGAACTTATAGTACAACTGCGAATAGATTTAATTTTTTCTTGTAGTAAGGCCCATTAAAATATTGATACAAGAAATTTGTCATGTATTAAACCATAATCTAAAATTTCTTTAAAATAAAACATTGTTTGAACTGAATAAGTGGCCCTGTTACTGTTAATCACTTACTCAGTATACTAACTTATTGGGGATTGGTAAAGTTGAGTAATTAATAAGCATACAGATTTGAGTTTAAAAATATACGATTTTCCAGCCTATTAAGATTCTACATGAGGAACTAGATGTTACCAAGTTAGTTTCCCATTGGATCTCTTATTAGCTCACAAAAGAGCCACAATTGGTGTCGAAAAACATTCAACAAAGGAAGCTCCAGAAACGTTTATTGTATTGTTAGTTGCGATGAATTCTGGATTTACTCCTAAACACCGAGAGATAAACGCCAATCCGCTGTGTGAGTGTTTCACTATGAAGAAAATCCAAGAAAATTGATCCGTTCTCGAAGTGTATCAAAGAAAAAGACCACCCTCATACTAATAATATTAAAATTAACTATCATTATTTTTTAATAATAATAAGTAGAATCCAAATTAACTCTTTAAATGTATCTTTTTCGACATTTGCAAGATGATAGTAACCAAAACAATGACGATTTTATGTAATAAGTAAATTTGTTTTGTTATGTATAAACATTGAGATTTGTTTTTATCTAATGTTTAAGTATTTAATTATACTTTTGACTTAAGTATTAGATACTCTGAACTGCTTTAGCAATCTTACCTGACATATAATGATAGCTGTGCGATGGATACCCATACTGGAACATATCCTGATGCTCAGGTGGGGAACTATTGTAAGACATTTCAAAAAATTTTACACTCTCGATATTTCCGCACAATTTTGTCACAAAGCACAAAATTTTGAAGTTGCCACTTTGATCCCTCAGGTTTAGAAATACTAAGCTTGTCACTTTTGCGGTTGAACTAATTTTATAACGTAGGCGGAGTCGGGATATTATCAGGGAAACGGTATTGCTTGTATTCGGGACTCTGGGAGGTTCCTACGGGAGTTCCACCTTCGGGATCAATATTTTATTAGAATTACACCATAATAAATTTATAATTAAACATTAGTGGTTTATTTTTAATCCAGTTGATTTTTTATTCTACTTTATATTCTGGCCTGTCAAGATAATTTTGAGCTTAACTTATTTTAGATATCAAAGAAACATACCTACGCACATTTTACTTCAAGTTTTAATAGTCTGTAAAAATTTTGATATTCCCAAATGCGCATAAAGTTTTATTAGATTTTAATTATTTACTTTGTATGTAGCTGATTATTGCAAATAACTTTTCATTTCCTATTTTGTGAATTCCCGTTTTGTGACTAGACCTTTTTGGATTAAAATTTTTCCCATTTTGTGCCTAGAGAATTTTTTACCTGTTAAAGACCCCTTATGGATTCCCATTTTGTGACTAGAATAAAATGTGATTTTATAAACTCTTAAATGTTGGGTTTTCCCCAATACTGAAACGTATTAAGATAATGATAATCCCTTTAAAGATGCTTTTTTTTTCGGATAAGTTTTGCATAATATACTTTCTATTTATGAACGAAGAAGGGATAAATTGATAACATAAGTAGCAACTTTCTGTTGTTTGAAGATGGCGAAGAGAACAAAATTTTGGTTTTTGCTTCGCTAAAAGCGCGACAGACACTGGTAGAAACCAATAATTTTTTCGGTGATGGGACATTTAAAAGCTGTTGTAGACATTTTCAGCAGCTTTATACAAACCACGACGATGTTGGCAGCACGGGCACTGAAACCAATATTATTCCTGTTATTTTTGCCTTGATGCCAGATAAAAAGGAAATGACGTATACCAGGCTTTTTTTCTTTAATTGAAAAACATAAACCACAGTGGACACCAAAAAACTTTAAAATTGATTTTGAAGTGGATTCCTAATATAAACATTACTAGTTGCAATTTTCATTTTAACCCATGTTTAGGGCGAAAAGTGCAAGAAATTGGGTTAACTTAGGTATCTATACAAGGAAAACGAAATAGTTCGTACACACATAAGGAAGTGTGCACAAGGGCGGATCCAGCTTTGTCACCAGGGGAGGGTCACATACTCGTGGTCAAGTCACAAAAAGTTATAATCTAATTTATAATAGATGCAAGTAATAAGAAGGTAATTTATTAATATATCTGAATACTGTTCTTAACCATTCCTACTTGTATTTTAAAGAACAAAATCATTTTTTCTTTTACGTTTCTCCCGAAACGCGTTATCACTTCATCTACATCAATGGCTACATTTTTATGAACATGGAGAAGAGCCAGTCCGGTTATTCGTTCTTCAATCATTGAAGCTCTTAGCCACGATTTTATTTTTCGTAACGTAGAAAACGATCTTTCCGCTGTCGCTACACTAACAGGTAGTGTAGCAATTATACATAAAAATTTTCTGATATTAGGATACATTTTAATATCGAAATTTAAAATAAGATCAGAAATCGACTGCGGTAAGTCCTGACTCCGCTGCCACTTCACCATCCATAGCCGATATTCGTTTACTACGACAGAAACTGGGGTGTTATCCAGTAACAATGTACCTATAATCGGTCGCAAGCTGTTTCACGGTTTCAATGTCTTCATGACTATTCACTTTTTGGCATAAAAACGCTTAGCTGAAATAAATTAACTATTTCAGGAGATAGACGGTCCCGTAGGTCATTTATTATTGAATCCAGAAGAGGGATGTATATGGCTCTGCGGAAATACTCTTCAGCAGATTGAGCGACTCCCAGTTCTTTTTTAAAAATTTCATGCCTCTTAGCGGATGCATTGGCAAATGCTACAACTTTTCTCATTGTGCCCGATGTATTGCGACAGGAAACTACTTTGGATCTAGCCAACGAGTTATTGAGTACATGGTGTTAGGTTTTATTTTCGTTACGGAATTTCTGTATTCGGTCTCCACGTTCAAGGCCCGCGATAGAAGCTACGCAATAGCTTAAAAATATAAAAAATATTAGGTAGGTAGGTACATAAGTCGCATTCTTTAGTAAGTACTTATTTACCTATCAGGTACTTTAAGAACATTAACAACAATAACATTTGAGTTTGAACACACACTCACTGGCATAATGAACAAACTTGTTAACTACTTACCATTTCTTGTAATGAATTTGCAGCAACAATTTTGTTCAACACTATTACTTGTATTGGAATTTTAACCTTTTTTTACTTACAACTTTGTTACTAAAGTGTAGTCGTTCTGATTGATGTTAGGTCTAGCTAGACGTTTGTCGAAACAAAAAGCGCACAAGCAATTATCACACGAAATGTGACAGTATGAAAGGGGCGGCCGTGGTGGTGGTGGCGCGTTAAAATTCAAATTTTTGATTCATTCGTTCTCGAATTAACGTTTGTAAATAAAGTATACCTATATTAAATAAATTAAATATTGATAGTACCTACTGAAATAAAATCTATGTTGTGACAAAAATGTATAAAAACATTATGTGTAACAATTTTAATTAGGAAGTGATCCACCTAGGTTCTGAATATCTGTATCCAGTCCAGGGGGGGGGGTCATGACCCCCATGACCACCCCCCTGGATCCGCCCTTGAGTGTGCAGCATTTTCCTCCTGAAAAAGTGGACGACGGTTGGATGTGGATTATGAAGAAATTTGAAAATCATCTGGAAATATTTAATGATTATTTTGTGGAACAGTGACTTGACAACAATATTTTAGGACTGATGTGGGTGTGCTATATCCAATTACACTGGACTACAAATTCCTTAGAAGGATGGCACAACCGGCTAGATACAAAAATTGTCAGGGTAAATCCAAACATTTTCGAGCTTACACAAGCAATTAAAGAAAAAGCATCATATTACGACAATATAAAACTACAAGTTGAGTTACATATGACACCGAAACGGAGAAAAACCAAGTATGTACCTACAGCTGGATGAAAGAATTCGCCGTACAGTTACAGACTTCGTTGAAGATTGGACGTTGGCCATTGCTTAATAAATTTGGCATTCATAATAAGTATGCAATGTCAATTTTCCTTTAGCAATTATTTTACTGACTAAAAATGTATATAAGTTTCTTTGATGATTATTTAATGTTATATTATTATGTAATATTCCATATGACTATTATTTAAATGGGTGAAATGAGAAAAGACGATAAACAAAAATGATTTTTAAGTTAAATTGATTAAATCAGGTAGGTACTAAAATATGTGGCATTATTTTACGCTAGTCACAAAACGGGAAATTCATCTTGGGTCTTTTCAGGTAAAAATTTGGCTAGGCACAAAATGGGAAAAATTTTACCTGAAAAAGGTCTATAGTCACAAAACGGGAGTTCACAAAATAGGAAGACACCAACCGAAAAAACTGCTAGGTATCTCATAGACTCAGTTTTATTATGGTTTTATTTGTGTGCTATTTCGAGTAGAACACGGGTACACGGGTAAATAGACCAAAACTAATTATTGACCCACCACGAAATCTGCATAACTATAAGAATATACCTATCCAAAGTTGAAATATTTTTTGTACGTTTTCCTTACATTTAAGTGCTGACTAAGAAACAGTTTTAATGACACATCATCATCATCATCTATTTATTCTCTCAGATTCTAAAATCGCCAAAGTTTATCCTGGGTTCCAAGTCCTACACTAACTGGATAAAGAAGAACCTCATTCCAGGTGTACATAAAGTATTGTCCCTTTTACCGCCTCCTGCACTGATGTTATGTCGAAAGACGGTCCCAGACAACAAGGACAAGAACGACACAAAAAGATTTATACTTAGGACGTACGTTGGTAACCTGATCTGGCTCTAAGAACAGCCAATGTCTTTGTTGAACAATTAGGTACTCACAGAATTTTATATCTATAATGATTCGTTTTGAGATGCCACATAAAGGTTCCGTTTCCATCTCATCAACTTATTGAGTTGCTTTTCTATTTAATTTGAATATTATTTTCCCAAGCATACATGATCTGTGACATATATTCCGATTAAAAAACCATTATCATTTTTTGCGTTTTAAGAGTGACTAATTAAATAAAATTCGTCGTAAATTTATTTGTACCATCTTTATTAATTCATCTACTTGAAGTAGTCTTCCGTATATTTAGATAACGTTAAGTGTTTTAGGTACTAATTAAAACACTTATAAACTACTTAGTCTGCCGATAAAAATACATAAATATGACTTATAATACATGGCAACTGTTGCTTTTTATGAGAAATCTTTTACTTTGAAATTGCCGGGTTTACTTATGTTTACATACAGGGGTGTTCACATCTTCTCATAGTATATATTTAAAGTTTATGTTTTTTCTAATTTTTTACAAAAACTGACCAACACCAACACATATTTTAAAACAAAATATACGGAGATAATCAAAATATCTACTTCAAAAGACGGGCAGTTTAAATCCCTAATTCGTCAAAAACCCCCGTATTCAAATAACAGTTAGCAGTTCTGAGCTATTTCCAAGTGAATATACAGTATTTAGAAGTGACAGAAACTTTGCAGCTACAAATTTAAAATCTGGCGGTGGGTCGCTAATAGCAGTGCGTAACAGTTTTAGTGCTTCTGAAATCAATACTGATATCTTTAAATCCAACTTTGTGTATGTAGATATGGTAGGCTGTAAGATAATAACTGGTAAATCTTTTGTTGTTTTGTATTCAATTTATTTTCCGCCTTCTATGTCACTGGATGAGTTTGAATCATTTATGGACTTGTTTGAAACTTTCAATACTGTTTTTGGGGACGCTTACTTTATAATTTGTGGTGACTTTAACATTCCTACTTTTAATATTGGAAATGACTCCAAATCACGTGTTGTTAATAATTTTTGTTCTTTCTTTAATCTTCAAAATTATAACTTTGAGCTAAACCAAAACGGTAGACTTCTTGATCTTATTTTATCTAATATTATCTGCACTGTAACTAGAGATTTGCATCCCTTAACAAAAGAGGATCTTGTCCATCATTACGCATTAACCATTGAATTCGATTTAACCACTTTAAATAAAAAGCAATTCTCCTATGACAATAGCAACACTAGATTCAACTTTCGACGTGCTAATTTCCCTGCTATTTACAATGAACTTTTGGTCATCGACTGGTCTTGTTTATATTCTAGCTCTGATGTTGATGAAGTATGCTACAAATTGTATGAGATACTGAATGCCATTATTTGCAAATATACTCCTACTTTTAAAACAAGCTCTCACAAATATCCTCCCTGGTTTACGAATGAGATAATAAATAATATTAGAGCCAAAAACTCAGCTAGGAAAAACTATAAAAAGTACAATATCTTATCATATCTTGAGTGTTTCAAACAGTTGAGAGGTCTGATTAAACAGCAGATTCAAGTGTCGTTTTCTGCCTATGTTCAAAATATTGAAGATGCTATTTACTCCGATCCATCAAAATTTTGGTCATACATTAACTTGGGGAAAATCTAGAATTCCTGGAAATTTGACCCAAGGTTCAGAAGTACTTAATAATCCTCAAGATATAGTCAATGGGTTTGCAACCTTTTTCTCTAATGTCTACTCTCATTCTAATCCTCAATTTCTTGAATTTGATCTTGAAAGTGTAGGTAATTCTTGTATATCTCTGGATAGTATAGCTGAATCTGACATTATTAATGCTTCTAAAAAACTTAAAAACAAAATGACTTCGGGTTGTGACAACATACCAAGCTTTCTCGTCAAAGATTGCATTAGTGTCTTGGCCAAGACCTTGCGATTTATTTATAACCTCATTTTAAAAACTAAAATATATCCAACTACTTGGAAAACGACTAAAATTTGTCCTGTTTATAAAAAAGAGGATCCCACCCTTATCAGTAATTATAGACCTATAGCTATTTTGTGTAATTTTGGAAAACTCTTTGAAATTATACTGTATGATGTTATCTACCCCTCTGTTAGTAATACGATAAGTGAATATCAACATGGGTTTATGACAAAAAAACCTACAATAACTAATTTAATTTGCTTTACCCAATTTACCGCTGAGGTGTTAGATCATGTGGGACAAGTAGATGTAATTTACACTGATTTTCAAAAGGCTTTTGATAAAGTTGATCATTTTCTACTTTTATCCAAACTGAGAGCAAGGGGTGTTGCATCCCATTTACTTTCAATTTTACAGAGCTATCTCATCGGGCGAACACTTGTTGTTGAATATGGCGGATTTAGATCTCATCAATTTGTTTCAACTTCTGGAATACCACAGGGGTCCAATTTGGGTCCGTTATTATTTTTAATTTTTATCGATGACCTATCGTACAAATTGAAATCTATGCATCTTATACTCGCTGATGATTTAAAAGTATATGGAAAAATTGACCGTATAGAAGATTGCTACCTATTGCAAAACACGTTAGAGACCCTCAACAGTTGGTGTTCTACTAACTTTCTTCACTTAAATATATCTAAATGTAAAGTTGTTTCATATACTCGTCGTAATTATCCATATTCTTTGAATTACTCTCTTAATGACCAAACTTTAGATAGGTGTAGCACTATAAAAGATCTCGGTGTTAAATTTGACAGTTCTTTTACTTTCAGTGAGCACATTACAGACATTACTAAAGCAGCGTCAAAAACTTTGGGTTATTGTGTTCGAAATTGGTCTAGCTTTGCTAGTGTCTCAACTCAAAAAACCTTATACATGACATTTATTAGAAGCAAACTCGAATATGGTTCAGTAATTTGGTCGCCTATCTATCAAAATTCCATACAAGCCTTAGAATCCGTTCAGAGGAAATTTTTAAAGTATGCTTATTTTAAGACCCATGGTCATTATCCTGAAAGAGGCTTTGACCATACTTTACTGATACAACAATTTGACATGGAACTTTTGATGGATAGGCGCAATTGTGCATCTTTGTCATTCCTGCATAAGATTATAAATAATAAAATTGATTGCCCTTATGTATTAAGCAAGCTTGATATATTGGTACCTAGAATATCATCTCTAAACGAACTTTTTTTTTAACCGACTTCAAAAAAGGAGAAGGTTATCAATTCGACCATATTTTTTTTTTATTTTTTTTTTATGGATGTTACTGAATATCTCCGGTATTTATAACCCGATTTTAAAAATTCTTTTTGCATTCAAAAGGGTAGAGTGTCCCATTGGTCCCTTAGAAATTTGGTTAAGGTCTGGTCATCAATGTGAAAGATATTCAAGGAAATAAGGAGAAGGGTCTCAGTTTGACCATATTTTTTTATATACGTTACTGAATATCTCCGGTACTTATAATCCGATTTGAAAAAATCTTTTTGCATTCAAAAAAGTAGAGTGTCCGTTTGGTCCCATAGAAATTTAATTAGGGTCCGGTTATCAATGTGAAAGATATTCCAAGAAATACCACAAAAATCAGCATTTCAGCGAATATCTCCGGTATTATAATCCGATTTTAAAAAATTCTTTTTGCATTCAAAAGAGTTGAGTGTCCCATTGGTCCCATAGAAATTTGGTTAAGGTCTGGTCATCAATGTGAAAGATATTCCAGGAAATAAGGAGAAGGGTCTCAGTTTGACCATATTTTTTTTATATATGTTACCGAGTATCTCCGGTTTTTATAATCCGATTTGAAAAATTCTTTTTGCATTCAAAAGAGTAGAGTGTCCGTATGGTCTCATAGAAGTTTGATTAGGGTCTGGTAACCAATGTAGAAGATATTTCAAGAAATACCACAAAAATCAGCAGTTCCGCGAATATCTCCGGTATTATAATCCGATTTAAAAATTCTTTTTGCATTCAAAAGAGTAGAGTGTCCCATTGGTCCCATAGAAATTTGGTTAAGGTCTGGTCATCAATGTGAAAGATATTCCAGGAAATAAGGAGAAGGGTCTCAGTTTGACCTTATTCTTTTTATATATATTACGGAATATCTCCGGTATTTATAATCCGATTTGAAAAAATCTTTTTGTATTCAAAAGAGTAGAGTGTCCGTGTGGTTCCATAGAAATTTGATTAGGGTCTGGTCACCAATGTGGAAGATATTTCAAGAAATACCACAAAAATCAACAGAATAAGTTCTGCAGTTCAGTAAATTTGTTAAAAATGATGTATAACATAAAAACATAATAATTAGCCCATTACTGTCCCACTCTAAAGCCAAAGACCTCTTCTCACGAGGAAAAGGAATGAGCATTTAATCAATTCTCTTGCTTACTGCGAGTTGGTGATTTTAGACAATTTATTCCACGTTTCATCACGATGTTTTCCTTTACCGTGCGTGCTTCATGTTTTTAGGTGTAAGACAATTTACTTATGTCTCCAAAAACTCACATATCGGGATTGTTGGGGATTAAACTCAGTACCTCTTGCACGGTTATTGAAAGTCTTTGAAAATAGTACATCATGAATCAAGGAGCAACTAAAAATGATAAAATAAAAACTTTTTTAAAAAAATTAAACCGCCTTCAAAAAATTTACTCTAAAAAGCCAGAAATAAAATCTTTATTTCTTAATAAAATTGCAACCAACTAGGCATCTGATTTCGATTTCCTTGAAGTCGGCTCCAATGGCAAATTACCCTCTAATTTAATCTTAGCTATTAAATCTAGCTTTCGAATGTTAGTTACAAAGATATAAACCATTGGAGCCGACTTCAAGGAAATCGAAATCAGATGCCTAGTTGGTTCCAATTTTATTAAGAAATAAAGATTTTATTTCTGGCTTTTTAGAGTAAATTTTTTGAAGGCGGTTTAATTTTTTTAAAAAAGTTTTTATTAATCTCCGCAATGTCATTCAAACGTATTGATTAGGTCTCCATTATTTCAAATGTGTAAATTATTTAATACGATCTGTCAAAATTGCGATTTAAATAATGATAACATACAAAGTTTGTTCAATGCTTACAAAGATGCACAAGATAGATAAGATATAGGATGTAAGATTTATTTATTAGGCAAATCTATGCACTACTTGGTATTAATCTTTTTTTTTATTTTGATTGTATTATTTTCTGTTATTGGGTGTATACCTGTTGAAAATAAACGTATTATTATTATTATTATTATTATTAACATAATAACCAGTCTTTTTATGAAGAGTTAGAACATAGGTACTGTTCTTTTGGTGTAATTTTGTATAAAATTTTCCACTAAATAACCTTAGATTAAAAGCGACAGTCGTAAAAAATAAAATCTTTCAAATAAGATAAGAGAAACTAACTAAAGTATGTTTATTAGAGGAACATTTATCTAGGTTATTCAAGTGGAGGCTTTAGTAATGTGGGAACTCTTAAAGCATATGTATTACTGGTATTAGTGGCGCCAGGCTTGGGTCTGACCATGGGTAACTCTTAAAATTTATTACATCCAGCTTCATACCTAGAGAAATATAAGATTGACAGGAGGCATATATGTGCGAAATATTTATTCATATCATATTTACAACCACTTAAATTCTTTACATATCCAAAATTAATAAAAATATTATTTAAATTCTTTAAAGGAATCAAAGGGTTGAAAGGATAATAGAATATTCATTTAATTCGTATTAAAAAAATTTATTTTTAAAATGCACCTATTCGATGCTGTTTCTAACCAATTTACGAGGGTGGTCTGAAAATTCTGCAATGTAAAAAAGATAGTAACTCTACACTTCTCCCACAGATCTCATCTCTCTAAATATTATTATGTATAGAGGGCAAAGCAGTTTAAACAAACAAATGTTATCTAATACAAAATATAAGCTAGAACTTATTAAGTCTGTCTAAAGAATTTATAAAAGTATTTACATAAGTACACAAAATCAGGAAGCGCATTCCAATCTCTAAAGATTCTATTTGATAGAAAGTGTTGTCAAGACAGCTTTTTTTAAACTTTTCACGCACTAGTTTATATCGATGATCACGATTCCGCACATCGTTACTGAGCACAAGTAAACCATGTAGAAGTTTGTATATCTCGATCAGATCCTCACGGAGTCTCCTTTATAGAGACTGCATAATCCCATAATCTTGCTTAAGAGCATGAATGTCTTTTGCAAAGTAAGGGTTCCAAATTAGTGTATCACAGTCCAAGATGGGACGGATCTAGCTTTTGTGAATAGTTACTAACAATTGTGGAAACAGATCTCTGTTCCTTAAGAGTAATTTTTAAATGAGGGGACAAAAAAATCACTAGGGGCTAGATCTGGTGATAAAGGGGGAAGGTCAAACAGTAAATCGTGGTTTTATAACTGCTGAGCTATGAGACGGAGCATTGTCTTGGTGAAACAAAATGTTCCTTTTATGCCATCTTTCGAAAAAATTCTATCTTTAGCTTGTCAAGTAATGATACATAGTGTACCCCTGTAATTGTTTTTCGTTTTAGAAGATGATTTAAAAAAAAAAAACAATCGCTATCACTTTCCCAGCGAAATCAGCTTTTGCTTTTTTGGAGCCGATTTCCCCTTTGCAGTCGACTTTTTACACTGTATTTTTGTTTCGGGTATATAATGGTGTATCCCAGTTTTATCTGCAGTAACTAATCAGTGCCAAAACATATAGCACCCAACGCACGGATAGCTTTTTCATGTCTAATTGTGGATTTAATATGTGATAAACACGTTCTTTTGATATGTTTATAACTTCTACTATCTCTTTCACTTTAATTCGGAGGACGTCTAGCAACATTTGGTGTACTTTGATTATGTTTTCATCGGTAGTTGCAGTTCTTGGACGTCCCGAACGTTTATAATCTTACAAGCTCTTAAGACCACGTTTTCATTTAGATTTTAGATGTCCAAAGATTTTTACTGTGGTAAATGATAATTCAAAGTTCCCATACAGAGAATTCAACGTATCTTTGATTTGTGTAGGTGCATTGCCTTTTAAAATCAACTATTTAATGATAGCTCAATATTCGATTTTTTCAAAAACAATCACCAACTCGCTCAAACAACTGCGTGTCCAAAATGGCTCAAATTTGGTGAGTAACTGTCATCAGGTAAACAACCAAATTCATTAGATTTTATTTACGAGCACTACTATCTTCACGTAAAACCGTAGTCATATAGGTACTCGGACAGCCAAGCAGCTCTAAAGGCGATAGTCTCAGCACAAATAAGCTCACAGAGCTGGTGTGGGACTGTGTTGGGGCCCTGACACATGCCGCAACTCAAAATTCTTTGACACTGGCTTGGATACCAGGACACTCAAGGTTTCGAGGCAATGAGAAGGCTAATGAATTGGCCCGTGCGTGAGCTAATACCCCAATGATTGGCCCGGAACCATTCGGCGGAGTTGCTGACAGATTCAGAAAGGCAGCCATTGAGAAATGGAGGCTAGAGAAGGCCCAGGAGTGGTGGGAAAAATCACTGGGCAAGCGATAAGCCAAAGTCTTCATAAAGGGACACTCGGCGAAGTTTACTGCTGAGCTGCTATCACAAAGGCGAAACGATGTCAGAATGATTGTCAGTCTCTTGACAGGACATTGTAGGCTCAGAAAAAACATGAGTCAGCTGAACTTGTCAGATGAAGACATTTGCCGATACTGCCAAGAGGAAGAAGAAACCGCATTTCATGTCCTATGCCAATGTGAAGGCCTTGCAAGGACGCGGTATCTAGTACTGGGAGAGGAGAAACCGGCTGCTCCAAGTTATGCGGAGTGGCCACTGTCAAGGCAATTAAGTCTCATTAAGAGGGCAGGGCTGGACAAGGTTCTCTAATCTTATTCTTGAGATAATGGGTGGTCACAATAGATCTGCAAAGGTCGCAGTGGTACAGGCTAACAGCCAAACCAATAAACATTTAATCTAACTATCTTTACGTTGAGGTCGGAAACTTTTCAGACCAAACTCGTACTCCATAGTTGAACCAAACATGATCGAAGGATTCTCACTTTTTCATCATTTTCATTTGTAGTTAATATCTAAAGTAAACCACAAAGTGTAACTGGTATATAATCAGTTTCAGAGAGTATATATGAAATGGGGACATGTTTGTAAGAAACTGTCTTCATTCAGTAACTAGGTAAAAAACAAGAGCTAAACTTACATTTTCATTATCATTTTCGTGTTAAAAACATTACGATTAAGCAATTTCATAAATGTTAAATTTTATTGTCTAGTATAACTGTTATATACTTTTGTTTTTATTGATGATCAACTTAAAATTTCCAATAAACTCGAATCATAATGTTGATAAACTTCTTCGAGTTTTATGTTTATTTATATAGCACTCACAAAATTAAATAGAATAATAATGTAGGTACGTAAGTAACGTTCACTTTAGTGAATTAAATAAAGGCTTCTGTTTTCTATCTAGATATGATCCAAGACTTGTGCTAGAAAAGGGGAAATTCGTTCTTACAGCTTCCGATTCACCGTTTGTGTTTGAATCATTATTAAATTATCTCCCCTCGCTTTTCGGAATAGATTATTTTTCTTTTAATTTATGTTTAGGCGGCATTCCGTATTATAAATAAAATTTATATATTTTTTTAAATTTTATATCATTTAGTTTTTGGAATTAATTATAAATATATATTAACTAGCTGATCCGACGAACTTCGTATTGCCTAACAATTAAAGTTTTTTCATTATTCGTTTATTCCAATTACCTAATCACCCTATAGCGCTTATTTCTCCTCATGTAAAATTTCTAAACATATATATTGAAAAAAAACAGATCTTCATATTGTAAAGATTTTTGTGAAGAAACTTGTAAAATTTATATCGATAACCCGAATCAATTCAATTTCTTAAAATATTACAAAAATAAGCGATTAAAATTGATGGGTTAACTTGTCCGATTTAAAACTCATGTTTACAAACATGAAATTTAAAACTTTGTCTAAAATTGAAATCCATCGCTTCCGACGTGTCAGACTGTATCAAATTGTAACTAATATGACAAAAAGTCATTGTTTAGGTGTCATCCAAAACATTTGTATCTCGGTCGCCTTTTAAAGAAACAGAACCGATTTAAGAATTTCTGAAAAATATACCTACTGGTATCTTTATGATTACAGATTTCTTCGATATAACATTTGGGATAGATATTTTTGGTGTTTATGTAAAAAATGGAAACTAAACTGTTTTTTTTTTCTTTATTGAAGATATTGACTTTTAAAACATATTAAATCTAAAAACAACTTAGAAATGATTCTTTCTACAAAGTAACACAATTAAGATGTTGACATATAAAAAAAGTTTTCTGAAGATGCGATTGTGTTGTTCTTAAGGCCACTTGACATGGTGCAATACAACGTGCAATGCAATGCAAGACGCAATATTTCTTGACCGAAAGCATGCGCAGTTGAGATCCAGCTGATCAGTTTCTGCAACTCGATGCAATTGCAAGTTTATCGGTTTGGTGCCATTTCTATTGCATGCAAGTCGCAATTCTAGGGAGAATTCTAGTGACTTTCAGTATATAAGGTTATCTATGCTAGTTACTTTTGGTTTAACAAGTGGCCCACCATCGCCTCGGTGCTCTTTCCTGTTCATTAGGCTCCAGAAGCAAGGCAGCAAAATTTGAGGTTACACAAATTATTTATTTTTGGAGGGTTGGAGAAAAGGATTCGTTTTGGTTGTTGGCAACCATGACGCAATTGCAAGAGACTTGCATAATGTCAAACAGCGTGAAGAAAGAATGAAAGATTCATCATGCAATACTTTGACCTTGCAAGAAATTGCATGCAATCCCTTGCAGGTTGTATTGCACCATGTCAAGCGGCCTTTAGGTCAAAAAATTATGGAAAATGAAATCAAATAACTACTGATATCATCAAAGGAAAATAAGTTAAAATTATCAACTAAATGAATAGGAAAACTTGGCCACGTGAAATCAAGGACAATTGAACAGGATCAAATAAAACAAGAAAAATAACGTCAAAATTGGAAAAAACGAAAAATGAAAAAAAAAATCATAAATTTTTAGGCGATGCGAAGTGCACCTGGTAGGCTAGTCAAATATATTACCAATGTGGACATAATTTACAAAAAATTCCAATATTGGCTAAATATTCATAGGGTTAAGGGTGAGGTCTTACAAATATCCTTAAGTCGGACCTTGATGAAATTATCGCCCTGAAAGAAAGAGGAACCAATATGGGCAGACAGACGCCAGGAGCCACTTTTACTACACAAAAACATGATATAAGTGACAGCTTGACATACTTCAATTTTGGGGCGGATCCTTTACAATGTAATTTATACCCTAGGGTATAATATGTTAAAGTATCACACATTTGTCTGGAAGTAATTTAACAAGCAAAACGCTTTCTGTTGTTAATTGCTCATTTGTATCAGAAGTTTATACGTGATTACTTTTATCAAAAGTAATAAAAATGTACATATATGTGTTTGTTTTTTGTTCAAATCGATTTTATTTCACTGATATTTCTAAAATTAACAAATTACAACTATAAAACAATAACAAACCTATAAATAGTCCCAAACTTAAATAGAATGATATAGATTTATAAAAAAATAATACAAATTAAAAATAAGAATAACAACCTAATAGATATATGAGTTTATTTAAGGATGTCCTCGTAGATATAGACCTAAATACAAATGTACAGAACGTTCTAGAGAAAACCTCGAAGAAAGTTCCTACTCCAATAGTTGAGGCCACTCCAATCGGCAGAACAGCATCCTCTAGAGAAGCAGAAGAGGCTCAACTTATCTTAAAATAGTTGGTATATAATTTAAAATACTTACAATTAATTAATTAAAATATAAACAAAATATACAGAAAGCTTTTCTGTGTTTTCCTTCGAACCAAGTTCGACACTACTAGAAAGTTCTTTCGTTAACAGGATAAAGTCGCTACGGAAAACTCCTATAGAAAATGCTGAAAAATATTAAATGACAATAGGTCCTTCAGGGTAGTGCTAGTTAACGGATGACACCAGGATCCTGCACAATCGCAGGCAACCCTAAAAACTTCTTGGAGTAGAAGAGGTTCCGCTCAGCTTAATTGTAAAAAAAAGGTTCTCTATTGTTTCCTTCAACCTAAGTTCGACCTGTCTTAGGGTAGAAAGGTCTTTCTTAAACAGGACAAAGTGGCCAGGGACAACTCCTATAGAAAATACAAGAAAATATTAAATTGTAACACTATCCTGAAAATGATAACTGAATGTCAAACCTCAAAAACGTTGCACTAACGTCTGTTATTTTTTTACCTGTTCCATAAAAATGCGCCTTTACAAGCCGTAAATATGACAATAAATAAAAGTTTATTACAAATTATTTACTATGATTTCTTGTTATTTAACTATGCTATATGATTCTACGGAAACGAAGGTTACTTGATTAAAACGTGATAGATTAACAGTGAGGATTTAAAATCACCAGGGGTTGTTGTCGTCCAGACTCCCTGTGAAGTAGGACGTCAAGGATTTGTATAAAAACAGACTAAAGTCCTGCAAGACATTCAGAAACGAATCATGGACAGAATGATTCGCACGTCTTGTGTTGTTATCCTTATGGCCAATATTTGCTTCGAACTTATATTAGCTAATCAAAAGGAACTATTACTATCGAACCAAAGGGTAAGTTTTTTACTTTTATTTAAGATATTGCATGAAATTGTTTATATCTGTGTAATCCGGTGTTACTTTATTGGTGGTTTTTGTGAAACTAAAAAAATACAATCTGAAATTATGTTCATGAAAGAGGAATGGGAATATTCTAATAAACAAACTGAATGAAATCACAGAGTATTATCACCTCTAATCTCAGAGGCTGTGTACGCACAACCATAAAACAACTTCGAATTATGGTAGCATTTTGCTCCTAAGCTCTTCGAAGTATTATTTGGAAGTTGACTTACTTTACCATAATCCAAAAAGTTAGCTTTTCTGCAGTTTTTAATTATGGCCGATAACGCTTCTAATCCCTTTCACCACAGATACATTAATAGTTAGTCAACTTTTCGATCGCCAGCCCATATGGCACTCTTCTTTAAGCATATCTACCATCTTGAATTAAAACATTTTATTAGGGCTCAATATCTGTAAAATAATGTTCGTTTTAACCCTTCGTCACCAATATTCCTAAATTAACATTGATATAGTACAAAAGCAACTTCAACTTTGATATTGTTATATTGATGAAATCATTGACTAATATGTATAACATCTTTAACGATTAAACGCAACTTTAACTTAACTCAACTTTTTTTCTAAAAGGTTTTGATAACGCACATTCTTATTTTTTGTTATTTTTAGTTTGAACCCGTTGTAGAAGGTTCTAAAATAAAAGACGACGATGAAAGTAAAATTCCGTCTATCTGGTTCAGTCCTCGTTTAGGAAGAAAAAAGCGAACATTAAAAGATGATGAACACAAACTTAACGAACAAGAACTTGAGGATTTATTTGCTTACGACAAGGCTCCAGTTTCATTGATCTTGATAAAGAAAAATGGAGATACTCAACTGATTTGCAAAAATGTACCAGGTATGTGAACTCTTAAAAACATCTTAATAAAAAAAAACTATCCTTATAATTGAATATGTTCCTCCTCTTGGAGCAGTGAAACAGATTCTTTGGCTTTAATTTTTCATTTAATACCGGCTTATTGACGAATCCAAATATTTACATATTAACTCTGAAACTTCCTTTTGAGACTCTTTAACAACTATTGGTTGCACATATCTTCTTCTTACTCTAATTTATAAATTGAAGATCTTTCATAGATAGCATACATAACTCGCTGAAAATTTACTGTACTTCATCAACATTTCATTGCTTTTTGAATTCTTAGCTCCACAAGAACCTACTAGTAATGTTGGTAGGTATACTTGAGAATCAGTAGGAGGTCTTGCGGTAGGTGGGATAAGTTAATAGACAGATAAAAAGGGATTAACTCCAACTGGTTGTATGTTAGAAGCCAAGCTGTAGGAGTAACTTTTGGGGGCCAAGTTGCTGGAGGTAACGTGGTAGGAGGCCAAGCTCCTGGGATTGATGTAGTAGGAGGCCAAGCTGCTGGTGATAATGCAATAGGAGTCTAAGCTGGAAATGCAACAGTTGGATAAACTCGTGACGAAGAGTGGAAATGGTGTTTATAGAGGACAAGGCCATTTGAATAACTGTGGGAACTAGGGCACATCTCTTTCATTAACATGTTTATAACTCGCTGAAAATTTACTATACTTCATTAATATTTCATCGCTTTTTGTATCCTAATTCTTAGCTATACCAAAACCTAATGGTAATACAATAGGAGCCCAAGCTGGAGGTGAAATAGTTGTATAAACTCGTGAACAAGAAGGAAATGGCGTTAATAGAGGAGAAGGGAGAAGGCCGATAGGGCACAACTCTTTCATTAACCTGTTTATAAATAGTATATTACTATACTTTATCAATATTTTATCCCTTTTTGTAATCTTAGTAAAAAGCCTATGTGATTTTTTTTTATTTAAAGGAAATCTTAACATTTACGACGCGCGACCGGGAAGAAGTGTAGAAGACGACATCGGAGTTAATGATAAATATTTACAAGATACAGATAATTCTGCGGAGTATATGTTTCAAAGATCTCCTCCATTTGCTCCACGTTTAGGAAAACGATTTTCTCCATACTCCCCACGACTAGGAAGAGAACTTTAACTGAAATTGTCTCAAGAAGTGTATTATTTGAAACTGATATAAAAGAATAAACCTATTACGATTTTTTATATATTATTTCCTTTCAATAAATTTAAACTAATAAAAATTTTAACGGTTTAAAAATTAATATTCATCCTTCTTTATTATTTTTTTCTATTTATGGTGACAAAAAAGTCCTCTATAAATAGAGAATATTCGACTTCCTGGAGAGTGAATTGGATACATTTCAAATGCATTCGAGCAAATTATGTCATACTGGAGATACTCACTCCTTATATGAAGTGCCACACACCTTTGTTTTTGTTTTGAAAAACAATCTTATGAAATGCGTTATCATCTCTCTCACAAAAACCGCAGAAATAAGACTCATAAAACATATATGCTTAAAGAATATAGCAATAATTTATTTATATTTCAATTAAAAATAAATAATATTTGTATAACTGATAATCTTATTTAATAAGACTTGAGTTCTCGTATCTATTATTTTATTGATTTTAGACACTAATTATTTTAAATTCTTTTGAATCCATGGCAGGAACTTTTCTACTCTAGTATATACTCCAGGATATTGTCCTTTTCCACAGCCTATACCCCAAGAGACAATACCGACTTGAACCCATTTTCCATCATTTATCATCATTGGTCCACCACTATCACCCTAAAAATAATTGATAATATTAGTACGTACAACACAATTGGAAATTGGACAAGACATTTTGCAGATAGGCTCCATGGAAGAGGCCTTCAATAAAATTTGATATCTCAAACTTTTAATGAGTTGTACTCATCGGCGCAAACCTTATGTGTCACTAATTTTTGCCCAACTGAAGACTATTAAAATGTTCTCATTTTTTTATGGATACGAGAGATAAGAGTCCTATAGATACATTGTTGGATTGAAAGTCCTCCACAAGAAAGACCCAAATATTTTCCTTAAAAAACAATCCAAGTAGAAATACATCACCGTGAGGAATGGCAAAATGCGAGCACTGAACCCAAGATTGTCATAAAAATCTGAAATGGTATAAACGTTCTTAAAAACAACAATATATTTAACTTACACTGCATGAATCTCTGTTAGCTTCTCCAGCGCACAGCATATGTTCAACAATACCTCCTGGGGCAGCAGCTCCATACTTAAGTTTACAATTATAGTTATTCCAAATCGGAATATTAACTTCTTGTAAAACAGCTGGTTGTGGTCCACCTAAATAATTTAAACATATTAATTAAAAAGGTTTCGTAATTTTAAAACGTTTACTTACTTTCTCTCAAACTTCCCCATCCTATGACTGTTCCTGTTTTACCTGTAGGATCCGTGGAACTGGTAGGTAAACATACAGCTCGAATTTGTTGATTGAACTCTACCGGACTGTCTAAGGTTAATATTGCAATGTCGTTGTACTGAAATTTATAATGTTATATATAGAATAAGTAAAGACAAATATCTATTAAACTTACCAGAGTTCTAGAATCGAATCCTCTATGTCGCACCACTCTTTTAACTCTCTTTTCAACATGTCGGGTTTCTGAATTGGATTTAATATTATGATCTCCAAGTCTTACAGTAAGTCTAGCTACATCCCAGGAACTCATACTAAAATAAAATAATTATCTGTTAATTTCTCCAGGAATATAAGAAAAAAAATTCGAAAAGAGGTTGACCTTAAAGGCTATCCTTGCAACTTCCCGCTAGTTTTAACCGTAAAGCTATAGTAACGTGACGTATTTTGACGTTTTTGACTTTTTTTGAAATGTTTAAAAAGCGCGTTATTCGATTTTAATGTTCAAGATGGCATTCGAAGTAGTTTTTTGAGACCTAAAAACGTTACTAGGAGTGCAAAATCGATTAGTCAAAAAATCTCAAAGTTATTAAAAAAAAATTTTTTTTTTGAAATTTTTCGACAACAATATCTCACGAACGAATCAACCGATTTTAATTTGCAAAACGGCATTCGACGTGGTTTTTTACGCTTGAGAGCTAATTAGGTTATGAAATTGATCAATGTAATGGCCAAAAAGATATGCCCAAAAAACATCATTTTCACCAATTGTTTTTTTCGGTTATTTTAAAATTTCTCGAAATCTACCTGTTCGAATCGTTTCAAACTTACAGGGAATCTAAGTTAGATGGAACTCTTTGGAATGCTTTTTATTTCATCCCGATCGGTCAAGCCGTTCAAAAGTTATAAGAGGTTTACATACATCCACACACACACACACACACACACATCCACACATACATACAGACACCCTCGTAAAAATAGTCAGGGGATGTTCCAAATACCTCAAAACGTTGAGATCCGATGAAAACTCGATTTTTGAAAAACGGGGTAAAACCAATAACTTCCCGATTTTAATTTTTTTTTTAATTTTTTTAGCGGGAAGTTAAAAATACTTACTGTGCTACACAATGGGCAGCTGATAAAATATGCTGATTATCAATTAAAGATCCCCCACAAAACTGTCTTCCTCCATTAAACAATGCAGCCATCCACGGCCATTCATTAACTTGAGCATTGTGTCCCCCTACAATTCTTTTTTGATCCTGATATCCATTCTTAGCCCCACAGGAACCTACTGGTAATGATGGTTGAGATGCTTGGGAATCATCAGTAGGAGGTTTTGCAGTAGGTGGCTTGTAAGTGGGATAAGTTGGTGGTTTATATGTGGGGTGATAAATGGGATTACCTCCAACTGGTTTTGATGTTGGAGGCCAAGCTGTAGGAGCAACTGTTGGTGGCCAAGCTGCTGGAGGTGACGCGGTAGGAGGCCAAGCTCCTGGAGCTGATGCAGTTGGAGGCCAAGCTGCTGGTGGTAGTGCAGTAGGAGGCCAAGCTGGAGATGCAGTTGGATAACCTGGTGACGGAGGATGTGTTGGAAGAGGTGGAATAGTGTTATCAGGTGAATGTGTTGGTAGAGGAGGAGGCCAGTTAAATACTTGTGGAAAATAGGGAACAGCACTTTCATTAATATGTACAGCGTCAACTACAGTATCGTTTGGATCTATAATCGGAATATCCGTTGTTGAAGCTGGTAATGAAGGTTCAGTTGGTTTAACTGGATTTGGATTTGTACAACAAACTCCAAACAACTAAAATAATATTATGTTTTCTATTAAATTATCTCAAAAATTTCAATAATATTAAAATTATTGTTCATTTCTTTCTCCAATAGCAATCACACACACTAACTGTCTAAAAATGTATATTAACCTGTCTTCCTTGTGTTGTATAATAACTACAAGTGTCGTACATTCCTAAAACCCAACTTTCAAAATTACCAAAATCTGGGATTTTAAAATAAGGATAACATTGTCTGAAAGATGTACATTTTCCCACCAGACCTTTACCAGTAAAACATTGACCAGTAGTAGCAATGGTTAAAGAATTCGTATTGATAGCACTCCAAACTTGTGGTATCAAAAATGGATTGTATGTTGGTATTGAAGGTCCTCTGAAGAAAAATTGGCGACTGTTTCTAGCATCTGTTCGGACATCATCTGAAAAAATGATCAAGTGCTTCATTATTTCGAAATATAGAGACACGATAACAAAGCCAGTCCCGTTATTATTATTTTTATATTTAAATTCGAACAAAACATAACATCTGCATTTTATAATAAAAATAAATTACCTTATATAAAATTTATTCTAAATTATTCTAAAGTTTTCCGGTTTTAATAATATATTTCTTTTTATTACAAAAAATGAATATTTATTGAACAAGTTTAGATTTGATTATCGTCTCTTCATATAATTTTGGTAAAAAAACAGTCCACGCTGTATTTCAGGTGATAAAACCTGTAAAATTTCGTTACGAAAATTAATGAGCCTTTTAGCGATTCGGTTGATTGCAAAATGAAGTTCAATACTCTGAATCTGTTAATTATTTTCGATGTTTTGTATTCGGTTGGTTGACAAGAATATGAATTTACAATTGTAAGACAATGGTTTGTGGTTTTTTAAGACGTTGTGGTATCCAGTTGGCAAGTAAATATTTCAATGACACCTTGATTTGATCGGTAGGTAATCTAATAACTCATTATATGCTAATAAATTAGATTTGGTGATAAGAATTTTAATAGAAATTATTTTTTTGTCTAATTTTTTATGGTGCTTTAGAAGATTGGAGACAATTTATTGGTCATGTGGGCGGCAACCTAAATTTAATTATATAATGGTTATCGAATAATAAGATACAGGTTGGCATGGTATAAATATGAAATATGTTGATATGGATTTTTCTTCGTGGACACATTTATTTCGGTAGCTTTCCGGAGGAGGGGGGTGAGTCGTCTTATAGAAATCGGTTGCTAGTTTTAGATATGTTTTGTAAAAGATAGGTTTTTGCATTATTAGTTTATTTTATGGAATAGAGCATTTTGAAAACAATGAATAAAAATGAGTTTCAGGTGTTTATAATGTTCTGATTTTTTGCGAAAAATAATACTGTTGAAACGAAGACTTGACTTGATAAACATTATTCAGAATCTGCACCAAGAAAATCAATCGGTTTGTGCATGACGAACACTAAGATGTATGCACGCAGTGGACGCCACAAAGAGGCTGTTACTGACGAAAACATCAAAAAAGTTTACAAAATTGTTGAGGTGAGACTGTGAATATATCAAAGGAACATGTTCCATCAGGGCCGGATTTGGAGGTCTAGAGGCCCTGGGGCAACGATAATGTGGAGGCCCCTGTTTTTTTCCGAATGAAAACAAAATTTTTTTTAACAAAAGTCTTTCAAAAATTTATTCGTAACAAATAAATTATTTAAACAAAGAATTTATTAAAAAACGTATATAAATTCTGAATGAAATCAAAGAATTGCACTGCTAATGTACAAGAGTTAGCAGCTGCCTTTCCAACTAAATTGAGTGAGTGACCACAGCATGGTACAAATGCTGATAAATAATTTTTCTGTAAAATAAGAGCTTGCATACCTCTGTATTTGCCACTCATATTTGCAGCAATGTCGTACGATCTACCTCTGCAATTAAGTATATTAATTTGATGGTCATCCAAAAATTGTAGTAAAGCTTTTGCTATTGCTTCACCAGTATGACCGCAATTTGGTAAGAAAGCAAGAAATCGTTCCTTTGGTATCATCGATCCTTCAATATATCGAACGACTATTGTAAGTTCATCGTCTCCTCGGAAGGCTAATCCACGTTCAGCAATAAATTTAATCGTACTGACGACAATTCTAAGAATTTTTCGCCAATACTCAATTTGTTTTGCCTCTTGTATTGCTAGCTCTTGATCAATACGTCCTGTAACTTCTACTCGTTGCACTAAACTCATTACTGACTTCAAATGAGTCTTCAAAATCTCATGCTCGCGTAGGCGTTCAGATGAATGCTTCCAGTCACTGAAGCCTTCTCCACTGAGCTTTGTTATTTGGGTAGACATTAATTTACATGCATAGCAATAAATTTTGCTCGTAGTTGGAAAAAAACAGACAGGATCGATTTACAGTCTCTTGATTTTGATTGCGACGGGTAAATATACTCTTTGAACATTTCCGAACAAAGTTTGTATTATCTCGAGGCTGATCTTGGAGAACTGAATTTTGCAGATAGATTTCATCACAATTTTGCAGTATTGTAGAACCTTTATTCTTCCAATAATTAACCATTCTTTCTGTTATAATGTCAGGCCAAAGACCAATGTCATTTTTGAAACCAGAAAAATCTACTTCCTCTCGATTGAGATTACACGTTTTTGGAATTTCTATGACACATTGGAATTGATAATTCAAATTGTGGTGGCCCTTCTCTTGTGGAGGCCCTGGAGCAGTAGCCGCGCCTGCCCTCCCCCAAATCCGGGCCTGTGTTCCATGCATGATAATTTGAGTATGTGAGAGCTCTATTTAAAGTGGGTGCCTCGCGAGCTCACAAGGTACAAAGAACAACAACAAATTAATGATTCTGAGCAGTGTGTGAAGCTCTTTAGCCATAGTAAACCTGAATTTATGCGTCGATATGTGACACTGGATAAAAAATCAGAGGACGAAAGTGTTTTTTGATTAAGACGATGGCAAAATTGTATGAATTAGTCTTTCAGCGACTTTCTCTTGTTCTCAAACCCTAAAAATTGGATACTGTTGTAATTGGAAGAGGCCTTCGTACTTGGGTGCATATTAATGCCTTATGAGATTCCTGCTGTGCTATTAAAACGTCAAGGAAGAAATACGCAGTTTTCAATAACAAAAAAGGCAATAATATTTAAAATTAAGTTTTCGTATTTTTATTTGTTATTGCCAATAATTGTATATTATTAAAAATTACGTAAAAATTTTTAATGATTTTAATGTTCTCTAAATATAAAAATATTTTCTTTCAATCGATTTGTGGTAAAAACAGCGACTGTTTATAATTAAATTAAATACAACTACACTTCATAAATTATAAAATGTTACTACTCTTGGATGCTTTAGTTTATCGATGCATTTAGCGAAGATTCTTCTGAAATGACCATAAATTAATATGTTAAATAAATTATATGAGTATACATATACAGGTATATCCCAGAGAGTTATTATAAATAGAGTAGGGGCACCAGCTGTCCCTCGGTTGGAAAGATAGAAAGAGAAAGAAGTTCTATACTTGCGCATTATCGTGCTATTAATATTACAAACATTAAAAAAACAACTTTTTTCTATATTTTGTTACATATGTTTTTTCATTCGAAAAACAAGCTGTCAATAGTGGAAAGTAACAGGCTCAAAATTCAGTTTACCCGTTTGGTCTGAAAACAAACTTATATAGGCTCTACCAGGTTGAAATGGGGTTGATTATTAAAAATACAATCTTTTATTTACAAAATGCATTGAAGCATTTCGAGAATACTGTCTTAAAAATGATGAAAAAATTTGCCATTTTCACAATTTTTTGTGAGCTGTAATTTTTATAATATACTATCATCTTAAGAAATGATAAATTAATAATAATAATAATAATAATAGCTGTTTATTCTCAAGATAAAAAATACAAAAATATAACAATCTATGTGACATGATGGCAGTCATAATTTAGTTTCTAATAAAAACATAGATTTTAATTGAATAAAGGTATTAAACTTTTTCATGACAATAGGTTCTGGATAGATTCACCTGCAACAAGTGCAGATGCCTCTCTCTACTCCCAGAACCCAAAACCCAAATTAATCCACAACAAAAATAAATTCTTAAAAGTAGGATATTCTTAGCTCACTGTCCGCTCTACACCCTATTCTACATAATGTTATTTAGATATATGCTTAAGTCACCAACACACAGACTCAAACGCACAGTTAAATCAATAGCATCATTCTCATTTTCCGATGAAATACGGACGGACTCAATAATTTAAATTCAGCAGGGATATTGTTATAAGACGATGCGATATTAAATGAAAACGAACGGCGAAATAATGAGCTACCGTGTCGGGGTATAGTGAGAAGACCACGATGACGTAAATTAAGATTATGAACATCCGTCCTAAATGAAATTCGATTAAACAGGTACGGTGGTGTTTTAAAGATGATTACCTTATGACAGAAAGAAAGAAAATGAAGACTCCTTCTGTTTTCCATGTTTAGCCAGCCGGACCACACCAAAGCATGAGATACATGCTGCCTCCTTTGTATGCCATAAATAAACCTTAAACATGAATCTTGGACTTTTTGTATCCGAGAAGAAGTGTAAACATCAAGACATGGGCCATATACAATATCACAAAAATTAAAATGACTCAAATATGATTATGAACATCCGTCCTAAATGAAATTCGATTAAACAGGTACGGTGGTGTTTTAAAGATGATTACCTTATGACAGAAAGAAAGAACATGAAGACTCCTGTTTTCCATGTTTAGCCAGCCGGACCACACCAAAGCATGAGATACATGCTGCCTCCTTTGTATGCCATAAATAAACCTTAAACATGAATCTTGGACTTTTTGTATATGAGAAGAAGTGTAAACATCAAGACATGGGCCATATACAATATCACAAAAATTAAAATGACTCAAAACGAGAGAATCACAGAGCATTTTTTGTACTGGAGGTGACAAAGAATGACGAAAAGAATAAATAGTTCTAAGAGAATTATAAGCACGATTAGTTATTTTAGCAACATGTTCTCTGAACCTGAGCTCAGTGTCAATATACAATCCAAGGTCCCTGGCTACAGAAGAAAATTCAAGAAGATTACCATCCAATGACAAGCGGAGATTTTCTTGAAGAAAGTTGCAATCCTTATTGCTACAAAATAGCAGCACAGACGATTTTGAATGATTTATTTTGAGGCCATGTTTGGACGATACACATAAAAGATTCTGTAGATCTTTATTAATGACCAACTCCGCTGTAGCAACATCCTTGGTATCAAAAGAGTAATAAAGCTGGGAGTCATCAGCATATAAATGAAACTTACAAACCTCGAGACAGTTATAAATATGACAAGTGTAAATTGAAAATAAGAGAGGACCGAGAACAGAACCCTGAGGAACACCATGATGCAACATCAGTGAATCAGACAACTCTTCAGAAATCTTTACCCTCTGTGACCTACAATCCAAATAACTGGCAAAAAAGGATACAGCATTGTCGGAGAGACCTAAATAGTGAAGAATAGCCAAAAGTAGATCATGGTCAACGGTATCAAATGCCTTCGAGTAGTCTATCAGTATCAGAGCTGTGTTTCGATGAACATCAAGGGATGACATAACATCATCAAGTATTGCAGCTAATGCACTCGCGCAACCATATCCTGGACGGAAGCCTGACTGTGTTTCGGGTAGAAGATTAAAGTTAGACAGGTGTTTTCTAAGCTGGTAGTCAACAATCTTTTCTAAAATTTTTACCAACGGAGAAAGTATACTTATTGGACGTATATCATTAAGATTAGTACAATTTCTAGTTTTGGGAATCGGAGTGACATTAGCTTCGCCCCATTTTTTTGGAAAGGTACCTTCAAGAAGACATGTATTAATAATATGTGTGAGAATTGGCAAAATTGTAGGACAACACAACTGTAGCATCTGTATAGAAATATCATCCGGACCTACTGCATTAGATTTAATGCTGAAGATGACCCTTTCAACATCCTCCATAGAGACAAGTGAAAAAGAAAATATAGAATCATACCCAACCTTTGTTTTGCTCCAATAAAAATCCAAAATATCAAACGGAATATTTCCAGAAGTTTGTGAGGAAGAAACAAAATACCTATTAAGCAAGTTTACATCACTAAGTTGAGGGGGTAATTTTGTACGAGATGATTTATTTTTGATATTTAAGTTGCCCAACTCACTCCACAACGCACGAGACTTATCATGATATCTTAATGCAATATTTTCAAAAAAGGATTTTTTTGCTCGACGAGTGGCAGCAGTTGTAAAGTTTCTAATCTCAGTGTAATGAGTCCAGGAACCTTCTACCTCAGAATTTCGTTTACATTTTTTGAAAGCCCTTTCTCGTTTTCGCTGTAAGCGCCGAATATCAGGCGTTATCCAAGGGGCATACGGTCTAGAGAAAGTTTTTTTCTTAATAGGTGCATGGAAGTTAAACAGCTGCAGTAAAATAAAGTTGAGAAAATCCACCTTGTCATTAACAGATTGCATTCTGTAGCAGAAATGCCATGGAACAGTGTTAAAATCATAATCAAAGGACACTGGATTAAATTTTGTAAAATCACGAAATTCACGAACCTCTGGGCCCCGAGCAGGAGGAAGAATATTGGTGACAGCAAAAACTAAACAATGATCTGATATTTCATGAAGATCGACGACTCCAGAGCGAACAATTAAAGAATCATCATTAGTTAGAATATGATCAATTAAAGTGGAAGACTCCTCAGTTATCCTTGTCGGTTCTTCAATCAATTAATGCTTAGCATTGTTGGATCCCTGATATAAAATATTAATGAGTAGGTACCTACTATAAAAAGGTATCGAAAAATCAATGATACATGCGTTTAATATGCAATAACTAAAAATTTAAATTATCTATATGAACAAAATACATTAGTGAAACTATATTTTTTGTATATTTGTTTAAGTTGATTATTTGTTATTGTTATAGCTAAAATATTTTTTTTCAGTTGAAAATAAACAAAATATTATTATAATTTATGGTGGGACACCCAGTAGTAGTTTACTTAAGTCTGTGGAAGAGGTGAATGTTCTTGGCGACCTTGACAATATCTTCCGATTGATTTTAAATACTGGTAACTTTGTAAGAAAATGACACTAGTAAAAAATTGGTTCCATAACTTTTTTCCTCCCACTACATCTGCTTTTATATTCAATACCATTAAGAAGAATAGCTTGATAATATGTGGGAAGTACATAGGTACTATTGAATATTTATTAAAAATTTTGCATTAAAATGAAAATTAGACAAACAATATAATTTTATTTTTTTAATCAACGAACCGAACCACTTTATAGAAGATATAAAATCTGTTAATTTCTGAATTAATTTAAAATATAAAATTCAAATTTATATCTTTATTCCGTTATAGTGAAGGTTTTTTATCAATAAAAGATTTATACCAGTCACTACCGTTATTAAAACACAAACAAATGTTAACGACTAGAAACGCAATTAAAATAACGTTATCAATTTTTTAAAAAATTACGTTTTTATACATAATTATAAAATAAATTTTGAAAAAAATCTGTTAGAGAAAATTATAACGCAACGAAAAAAGTTTATTTATACGAATTAATGAATGATGCCCTACCTGCTTCAATTACAACAGCGTCTTCATCAATGAACTCTTCTGCATATACATTTAAATTGACCACAATCAAACACAAACAGATATTTACAGTTAATCTCATGTTTAACCAGAATTTAATTTTTAAATTTACACACTACCGTAGCCTGTGTCGTAAGGCAATGTCTTTATTTTGTAAAGTTGCTCTTATAAAACTCGAATCTGTACATCTCCCCTCTCTGAGCAGAAGAACTATTTGCAAGGATCTTGTTTTTATTTTAATAAGGACTTGGAATATATTTTTAGTATTTCTTCCAATAAACTATTTACTACTAGTGTATAGTTTTTTACATATCTCTTGTGTGCCTTTGGCTGTTTTCCATGAGGTACCTACAGTTTTTGTATTATTCTAAAAAGGTTAATTATTTCAGAGCCTTATGTAATAAGCACATCATTCAAAATAGAAAAATAATGAAATCCTACAAGGAAGATCAATCATGCAGTTCCAAATATTGAAAACTATCTTTCATAATCACTCTATTATCAATTCTTCTAGGTAAGCTAAAGGGTAGGTTATAGATTATAACTGGGGTCGATTATCTCAGATAATCTTATTACTCTGCAACCAAAAATAATGATTCTATAAGGAAGCTGTTATCCGCTTAAGATGTTCGTTTGTAACCTGATGAGACTTTAAGAAGACCTTTTCCAGATATTTGTTGGCAAACAATTACTCTAAGAACAATAAAAGTGTATCCAGTTGAGTCAAAATTAGTCCCATACAAGGTTAATCAGATTAGTAGCCAGTTAAATACTCACAGAATCTGCATATTCCACTGTCTCCTTTATTCATTTTAGAGAGATGTCAATGGACATTGTCATGTGAGAATTCCTGCGGTTACTCTGAGTAAAGGTAAAGGTGGTAATTTAGAGTAGGACAATGAAGACCGTATTAACCTTTTCGCTTCTCTTTGGTCTGGAGTGTTTATGCAGTAGGCAGCACTGAGTTTATTTTCCCTGAACTTTCATAATGCACCGATATAAGCTCCTTCTTGCTTAAGACACTGTTTGCACTTCCAGGCTATTTTGGACTCGATCGTGGTAGATTGCTTCAAAGCAGCTTGGCAATCAGAAAAAATAAATATTCTGGCTGAATTAAGAAGTGTTTTAATGAGCATAGAAGCCTATTGTAGAAACCTACGCTTGAAAGAATTTAGGAGTGTTTCTCAGGACTATTAAGAGTCAAACAGAACCTGTAACACCTTCTGGTGTTTTAGATTCATCAGTATAATAAATAACGGCTCCCTTTGTAAGTTGAGTAATATCGTTTTGGAGAGATAATGTAGAATCTTAAACAGTCACCGGGTTTCAGAGATTTAGTTTTTGTTAACAGATAGGAACTTTCCAAGTCAAACCTAGCTATATGTAAATGCAAGTGGAAAGTTCTAGAATTCCCTATACACGATCTTTTCCACGATAGAAATGCTTTGAACACATAATTTAGTCTATATTTGTTGTCAATTAAAGTCTTATAACCAAGCCTTAAGTAACAATATGAGCCAGCAACTTCTTCCAGTATTGACATAAACTCTCCTAGAAATCTCCTTCGCTTGTAACTTGTTTATTTACTCTATTCTGAATTGAGTTCGTTTAATCGTCGAATGATCTTACGTTAGAAGTGGTGTAGATAAAGATGTCGCGTTGGATGTATGGATTAACGAAGAGAAAAAAGTAAGAGGTACCTACATTAAAATTGGACCCGTTGTACAGGAAAATCCAGGAAAGTAGATTGAGATGATTTGATCATGATAAGAAAAAAAGCATTGTGTGGTTTTATGAAACCACGGTAAAAGTGAAACTTTTTTCACACTATAGACATTTAACTAAAAAATTTTCAAATAATATTCCATTAAGGGTATAAAAATCGCTTTATCAATCTTAATTTTATACTTGGAAAATTGGAATGGACCGAATATAAATAAAATTAAACACAAATAATATAGCTTGGAGCACACTACACTGTCAGCTGCTGCAAACTATAGGCGTTGAAATCGAAATCAAAATCAAAATCGAAATCGAAATCTAAACACCACACATGATAACCTCATTTCTCTACCGAACAGGACCTTCGCAGGCGTTTGGCCAGTTGATTCGTTGATGGCCGATCGAATTGCCATTAGAAATAGTGGAATATAACGATCCCAATCTCTCTGACAATCTGACACCCCTTTTGACAGATAGTTGGTTATAGTCCGGTTCATTCGTTCCACCATTCCATCAGACTGAGGGTGCATCGCTGTGGTTCTCGTTTTGTGGATGCCTAATCTTTGGCAAACTTCTTGAAACAGCTTGCTCTCAAAATTTCTTCCTTGGTCTGAATGTAATTCTATTGGTACCCCAAATCGGCTTACGAATTCTTCAACCAATATATCTGCTAAAGTGGTGGCTTCCTGATTGGGAACTGCATATGCTTCAACCCATTTAGTGAAGTAGTCCATTACAACAAAGATGTACTTGTTTCCTACATCGGTCTGTGGAAGTGGCCCCAATACATCTAATGCGATTCTTTCAAAAGGACTTCCAACCAGGTATTGCTGCATTTCCGCCTTCGGTCTTCGGTGCGGACCGTTACTGGCAGCACATGTAGTGCATTTACGACACCAATTTTTAACATCATTAGTGCAACTTACCCAGTAAAATCTATCTCGGATCTTTTGCAGCGTTTTCGTAATACCCAGATGTCCTCCAGAACTATCATTATGCATCTGTTTTAAAATTTCTGGTACAGCATTTCTTGGGACCACTATTTGTTTCCTTGTTTCTGTGCCCTCGGAATTTTCTACAAGTCTTTTAACGAGCCCTCCGTCCAAAATTAAAGAGTTCCATTGGGACCAGTATGCTTTTAAAGCAGGAGAGGATGAGGATATCTCTCTCCACAACGGACGACGGTCCATTCTCTTCCACTCCCGAATCTTTCTCAGAACGGGATCGTTTTCTTGTTGCTCCTCCAGCATAGAGCTCTCGTCTTCTGGCACAACCTTAACTAAAGCAAGTTTTTCCTCGTTCTGCTCCATACGGGTACAATGGGGGCAATCAGGTCGACACGGTCTTCTGGAAAGTGCATCAGCATTACGATGTCTTGTTCCAGGTCTGTGCTCGATTACAACATCATATTCCTGCAGTTTTTCGAGCCATCTTGCTATCTGTCCTTCTGGGTTCCTAAAGCTAAGTAACCACTTTAAACTAGCATGGTCTGTTCTGATCAGGAATTTTCTGCCATACAGATATTTATAAAAGTGTTCGACGGATTTTACAACTGCTAACAGTTCCCTCCGAGTTACACAGTAGTTCTTTTCAGCTTTTGATAAAGTTTTGCTGAAGTAACCAACCACTCTTTCCTTACCATCTTGTAGCTGTGACAAGACGGCTCCAATTCCCACATTGCTGGCGTCGGTGTCCAGAATAAAAGCTTACCATCATGAAGTGGATAAGCAAGAACAGGTGCTGACGTAAGCTGTTTCTTCAATATTTCAAACGCCTCTTGACATTCCTGATCCCAACAGAAGGACTTATCTTGTTCTGTCAAACGTGTCAAGGGTTTGGCGATGTCTCCAAAATTCTTGACATATCGTCGGTGATAGGAAAAGAACAAAGACCCAAGAAACTCCGGAGCTGATGTTTGTCGATAGGGATTGGCCATTCCTGAACGGCTTGTATCTTAGCGGGGTCAACAGCAACGCCATCCTTGCTTACGTTATGTCCTTATATACAACTTTATTTAATCTAGTCAGTGTGTTTAGATCTTTCTAGAATTTTCTAGAAACATTATTTAATCTAGTCAGTGTGTTTAGAAGTTTCTATAGAATTTTCTAGAAACATTATGATTTTTAGAAGTTTCTAAAAATCAACTGTCAATAACAATCTTTCAAATTAAGGTCCCTGCCTTTACGGTTATCCCGTTACAATATGTTACATAATTTATTGCTCAAGTTCCATATTTTTAGTTTCAAAAATTATTATTTACGACTGTAATATTTTTAAAACGTTACATGTTGTAGATACTTACGCAGTCGAAGTTCGTATTAATACGAATTTTTAGAATATAACCGTCGACGTTACATGTCGTAGATACTTACGCAGTCGAAGTTCGTATTAATACGAATAGGTAAAATTGTTTTCATTAGCAGATCTGCTCACTCCCGTACATTTTTGTATTAAACTAAAGGCGCCGCCTACTTTATACTTTATACCTACTCGGCGGTCGACCAACATGCGACATGCACTAACACAGACCAAAAAACGACGTAATAAAAGTTTCACTTTAAAAAATAGGAAGACCGAAGTTGAGATGAATGAATAGACTAAATGAGTATCTGATCAAGAAAAAATGGAGAAGTGAGGATACGTTAAACAGAGATAAATGGTAGGAAAAACTAGCGCTGACTCCAAAAAAAGGCGTGGGAAGAAGAAGGAGTCGTCGTCCAATGCATCATTTTCCTTTGTCTACTTTCAATTTAGTAATTATCAGAGTTTATCACCGGCAAATAATTATTCCTCCTGATAAAATTCTACATGGTTTAACATTGTAATTTATGTTTATTAATTCAACAGCAACGAGTACGGTGTTAATTAAAGTAACTCAGTTGTATACAAACTTCACTTAAATGGAGTAATTAACACTTAAATTTTACGATGGAGTGCACAAACATTTTAATTTAACAAGAGATTATTAATTACTACTTAAACTATGGTTTACTGTTAAGATTTTTTTGCATAGAATAGAAGTTAAAGTACATAAAAATCGACTTAAATTAATGTAAAAAACGTTTGTGTACTTTAAATTAATATTTCAAATATGTCTTATTTAAAAAAAAATTGTTGTGGCTTAGTATCGAAAAATATTATTTTAAGTAGAAATTTAATTAACTTTGACCATATGATAATCGAGTTAATGAAACGAAAAAATCTAATTGACAGAAAGATAATCAAAATCGAAAGTGTAGTGTTTCGACAGTGATCAAAATCAGGACCGTTTTATAGAAAAATAATTCATAAGACTTTAAAAGCTAAATAAACAGATAATTAGAAAAATATGTTTAGATTTAAAAAGATTCACCAAAATGTCTACATATCCATTTAAAATCGACTTATTCAAATTGTTTGAATATAATTTTTTTAAGTGATTTATTATGACTTTAAAAAACACTTTGTTATATCACAGAGAGATTGTCAATTTTTTCTACTATTTATGTAATCCTAATCTTTAATCATCAGATCTAAGAAATGATAATCACAATAGCGGTCATTGTTAGCATCGTTTTTATCTTAAACAGAATATAAATTCATATCTTACATTGACAGATATAATTATTGAACTATCTTTTCTTCCTTTATAAATCTTGATTTTTTTTTAAGAATGATTTTTGAAGTTATACTTCTATTTATGCACTGGATTTGTGTGGGGTTAAATGGCAAAAATCATTACATATGTAATGGTGTGAGTAAGAGAGAGACAGAAACACATATAAGGTATAAGTACATTGAAAAGAGGTAGATGTAGATATACAAAAAACAATCTGAGCTAATGTTTTGGAATATCATAGTGACGTATTACATTGTGTTTGACAGATTACTTTATTATTCTGTCACGTAAGTAAACATATAAAGTTTGGTATTTTATATTAATAATATTCAGTAATGAGTATTGTATTGTAGTCCATACTACCGTCACATGGTTGCATTATATTTTGCACTATGGGGTTTTGTAAACACTTTTATCTACTCTACCTCATATTATGTATCAATTTTTAGTTCGTGAAAACTGTCATTATAGACAGCAGTGCGTGAAGGATTGAAAGTGTGCGTGAAGTAATAATGTATTTTAAATGGGATTTACTTTTTCGCACTGTTTTTGACACACCTTCATATAATCAAATATCCTTAGCATTCGCGTTGTCATGGTATTGCTATGAGAGCATTAAACTTCAACAAACGTTATTCTGACTTTTTTGTAGTATAAATTTTCAAATTTGAATTTGTAATTATTTTTTATTTGTTTATCGTAGATAAAATATTGTATGAAACTGTGCGTGAAGTGCTTTTTGCGCACTTACGCGATATATAGCACTCGCTTCGCTCGTGCTCTAATTATCGCGTGCGTGCGCAAAAAGCATACTTCACGAACTGTTTCATAAATAACTATTTTTGTACATTGATCGTTTTACTGTTTAGTTTTCGTGTTTGAAGTAAGGACGCACATCAACTGGTCTTATTTTTCTAAGTATTTATTTAATTGAATACAGGTAATTTAAAAAAAATATATTTCTACTTGCCTGTGTTTGTAGTTATTAAGTTTTATTAGTTAACAGTGATGCCATTGATATACATATATTATTTGATGGCGCCGAGTGATGATGATATACCTAAATGTGAAAATTACATGCGCGAGTTGTAAACGATCTTTAAAAAACGAATTAAAATGTACAAAACAGTATCATCCTGCTTGCCTAGTTCGTCTAAGAGGCGCAAAAGTGGTTGGTCAAAATTTAATCATCTGTCCATCATGTGCTGAAACTGAAAATGATGGCGACCATGCGTCATAATATAAAATACAGTGCTATTTGTTTGGTCGAGCACTTTCTTTTAACAGAAGAGGTTCAGCATCTAAGTGTCTTTGGTTATGACCCGAGCTCTTATTTTTGTCGTGTACAGAATAAACGTGGTGGAGCTATGATTTCGGCAAAACATGGTATGGAGGTAAATCCTTTAAAAATGATCGAAAACTTATCAGTTGAAGGACGAAACACCTGGTACTTAAGAAGGACCTCGTCTCCAGGAAATGTTATGCAAATTTGATAAAAAATCAGTGTGTACTCGGTACTAGGAGGTTTTTGAGGTCGCTGAACACGAATATCATATAATGATTTTGCTAAATTATTCGCATAAAAATTTATGAATCCGGGCGCGTCCATAGAAGTATAACTTCTGCCGGCAGTCCCACTGACTGCCACACCCTTTTTTTTTGTTTAATCTTCCTTGAGTTTATCAGTTTCTTTTTTAAGTAAAATTACTTCCCATTCTGGACAATTTAAGTTTAAGACACTTGGAACGAATTATATTAAAACTGATTTACTATCATTTTCAGAAAATTATTTCCATATAACAACTTAATTGTTGATTCGAGGAGTCATAAAGTAGCAGTTACTCACTTTCAACAGTAGTTTATGTATAATCACTTCTGTTCTGAATCTGAGGAGTTACTAATGGTCCTTTATAAGATCAGCTTATGTGTCTCTTCGTCCGTGAGCGCTATGAAATTTGGTATATAGAATCATCATACCATAAAGAAGAACCCTATTGATTTTTGTTCAGATCGGATAACCTTAACGATAAAATTTCCCGAAACTCGGGTAAATAATCCATATTTCTTTCAGTTTGTGTGCGCTCTTAAACGGATGACGGATGACTATAGGGTAATGAAATTTGGTATAAGAAATTCTAATTTCATTAAGAAGCCTATTGATTTTGTTTCAGAATAGGGTAGAATAGTCACTGCTGGTATAAAAGGAATCACATTTACATATTTAGAGAAGTAATTTACAAGTTACAAATTCTTCTTAAAAGCCATTTCATTTACGATCAACAAAAAAACAGATCTTTTTTGCTATTACATTAAAAAAAAAATTCAACCCACTTTAATATACATATGTACTCTTATGCATATTCGTGTTGTTCGACATAATTTATGATTATCAAAACTTTTAAAACTTAACTAACAGCGGCCCTGACAACTTTAAAATTAATGCACTTCAAATTTTACAGCCCAAAAAAATAACTGTAAAACTAATCCCTGGAATTTAAGCATATTGATGGCAACTCTAGATATATTTATGTGAAAAAAACAAGATTATTGAACTTTAAGGTGGGTACTTCAAAAACTTGATATACATCGCAAAACTGAATGGACAGATCAGAGTCGGATTTCATTTTTTTTTTTAATATAAAAAAAACAATACTATAAGATTAAGAGGTAAGAAATTATTCGATCAAAAAAGAAACTTTAGTTTTTATTGTATCAAGATGTCTATACTGGGTTATTCCGTAACAAAAGTTTTTCACCATTTAAAAAAGGCTTAAAAATTAAAGATTCTTTTGTATAATTATTACTGATATTTTTTCTTAAGGATGTCTTCGTAGATATAGACCTAAATACAAATGTACCGAGAACATCTGTTGAGGCAGAAGAGACAATTTATTAATTTGGGATTTAAAGGCCTGCAAGTTAGGACGAGTGGGGAAGACGTGGGAAGGTAAAAAGTTCCACAATCTGGAGACCCTGGGGATGAAGGAATGATCGAATCGATCCGTTCTCGATGTTGGGCACTGAACAGTATAAGGGTGCATGGAGTTGGCACGTCGCGTTGCTCTGACTGGTCTGGCAAGTGGAGGCATTATAGAGCGGAGTTCTTCTGAGCAAAATCCGTTTATGTATCGGTAAAACAAGGAAAGATCAGCCACTGATCTTCGGTGGGATAATGGGGCTAGGTTTTTGGTGATACTGGTGTCGTTTATTAGTCGACCTGCCCTTCTCTGTATTGCATCAAGAACTCCGAGCCTTCACGGAGCCGCCGATCCCCATACATGCGAGCAGTATTCAAGATTAGGCCGTATTTGGGCTTTGTAAAGAGTAGCTAAGTTGGATGGAGAAAAATATTTCCGTGCTCTAAACAGAAAGCCTAATTTCTTTCCTGCTGCAGTTGCTGTGGATGCAATATGTTCGTTCCTTAATAAGTCCTGGGAGATTGTTATACCAACCAGCGTAATGGAGTCACCCGCTACCAGTGTCTGATCGTTGATTGTAATGGATGAGTCGCATGTTTGCCTCTTGTTGGACAGGCAACATGTCTTTGTCTTGGAAGCGTTGAAATTAACAAGATTCTTTCTTCCCCACTTGTATACAATTCTTAAATCTTGATTTAGAGAAGCCGTTGTGGATCTTGTGTCCTCTTCTAGAATATTTAGAGGTATGGGACGGTTGTCCGCTTTGCTACAGTGTAGGTTGCTATCATCTGCAAAACCATGTATCGGGTTATAAGTGGCTTCTAGTAGATCATAGATATTTACAGAAATTACTAAAAAGTAGCTTATAGAGTTTCTCATACAAAGCAAGACTATCCAACTCTACAATTTGTCCGCCAAGGGTAGCTCGCAGGTCATAATCTTAGAGCTAGAGTCGAAATTTCATTGTCATCCGTAAAATTGCATTTCTCCTTTGCAACATTTTTATTCAATATAGGTATAAATCTCATTTTTTTAATAAATAAAACATTTATTTCAGTATATACTTCGTTATTATCAAATGAACCTTATTACGGATCTGTGTAGTTAACCGTGTTGATAATTTACATGATAATATGCTTAACATCACCGAAGGAAAATTTGAGTGGGCCAAAAAAATTTGCATAATTTGATCCAGTTGCAATCGTAAACTTGGTTCCATAGTAAAACCCTTTAGGGTTCGACATAAAAGCTTTATTTTTTTACCATACATTTTAGTATTAATGTCACAGATTTTTATCTATGTTAAATCGCCATGAAAAGAAAATATTTTTCATAACTTCAAATATAGTTTTGATGAAGATTTCCGATTAATTGGAACCAAATAAGTGAGATCAACTATCAACTCGCTCTATTGTGTCAAAGCTGGTATCAAGGAATGTGGAAAACACTGTGGTGAGGTGGATAGGCAACATGCTCGAAAGTAGGAGAGCGCAAGCATCTCTGTGTGGAACGGTAAAGGAGGTCAAGGCACAAAGAGGGTGTCCACAGGGTGGAATCTAGTGGTTGATGACCTCCTTTCTGAGCTCAATGCACAGGGAATGTACGCTCAAGGATATGCTGACGACATTGTTGTCCTAATAAAAGGAAAATTTATGAACACATGCCTAGAACTCATGCAGAGGGCATTGTTCATAGTGGAAAGGTGGTGTAACCAGGAGGGTCTGAGGGTCAATCCAATGACGACTGTAATGGTACCATTTACAAGGAAGAGAAATGTTGATATCGCTAGGGTAGCAACTCTCTTCGGTAACCAGATCCAGGTTAAGAGAGAGTTCAAGTACCTAGGAATAAGACTAGACGATAAGCTCACCTGGAACAGCCATTTGGCACATATAACGCAACGCTCTCAGACCACACTTATGATGATGAGACGGGCCGTTGGGAAGACATGGGGTCTGAGCCCACAAATGACTAACTGGCTATACACTAGGGTTGCAAGACCGATGATGGTGTATGGCTCGATAGTCTGGTGGACCAAGGTGATGCAAACTACCGCTGTAAAGAGACTACAAAAGATCCAGCGAGTAGCGTGTCTTGGCATCACAGGAGCCATGAGAGGTACTCCAACTGCAACCCTGGAAGTAGTGCTAAACCTCCCCCCACCTCTCCACATTATTGTGAAAGGGGAGGCAAGGATGGCAGCCTACAGAATGGGTTGCAGTAGCAACTGGAAGTATAACGCCGCCAGTGGGCATACAAGGATTGTGGACACTGTACAGATGGACACCTTGGAAATGCTACCAGACAGGATGGTGAAGATCACAGATCTAGAAAAGCCATACAATGTCAATATTATTGACAGGGCTGCCTGGGAGAAAGGTGAACCTGAATATATGAAAAGGGGGATCACTTGGTATACGGATGGCTCGAAGAAGCCAACAGGCACTGGGGCGGGAATATATGGAGTCAGGCCTAAGGCGCAATTTTGCGTAAGCCTGGGTAAGCTGGCTACTGTTTTCCAGGCTGAAGTTGTTGCCCTATCAGAGTGTGCAAGAGTGTGTTTGGAGCGTGGTCTGACAGACCACACCATATACATAAATTTGGATAGTAGAGCAGCGCTAATGGCACTTGACAGTTTTGACTTTACCTCTAAAGCAGTATGGGACTGTCATCAGGCCATGAAAACCCTGGGAGAGTACAACAAGGTTATCCTTAGTTGGGTTCCGGGGCACAAAGGTATCGCTGGCAATGAGGGAGCAGACAAGTGGGCAAACAAAGGAGCTGAAAGCCCGCTCATTGGCCCAGAGCCGACGTGTGGTATTGCTTACAACACAGCACGAAGAGCTGTTCGCCAGTGGATGGGCATAGAACATCGAAAGAGCTGGGAAAGAACAGAAGGTAAAATACAGTCAAAGAGAATGCTGCAGACACCTACTGGTGCTATAGCGGCAGATGCCCTTGGGCTGAGGAGGAAGACACTGCGGAAAGTGGTTGGCTTCATCAGCGGCCACTGGGTATTTCGCGGACACCTACATAAGATGGGAATTCAAGTTGAAAACCTCCTATGTAGAAAATGCGGTGAGGAGGAGGAAACAGCCTTCCACGTGATATTCATGTGCCCAGCCCTGCAAGGTCTGCGTGTGAGATCCCTTGGCCTACCGACTGGAGATCAAAGGGAAGAACGGGCAACCATAGTCAAAAGAATCTCTTGGTTCATTAAGAACCTGGGATTTGACGAAGAATGAGGACCTGTGAATGAGGGTGCACAATAAGCTGTACTAGCTGCGATGCAATCCCATGGACTACCTCTAAGCCTGGCCCTCTTTAAAAAAAAAAAAAAACTATCAACAAAATATACTTTACGATGTTTTTTGGTTGAACCTTAATTTTTCTGTCTTTAACTAAAGTGCAAAAATCAAAAAAATCTGGTGGATTTTCGATTTGGAAGTAATTATGTTCTTCATATTTTCTGTTTTTGCGGAATTATTTATTTCAACTTTTGTTTACAAACCATAACCCTCACCGTTAACAGTGCCAACAAATTAAGACTAATTCAAAGAACAATTGAGAGAAGTATACTGGGAGTAAGCAAGAAAGATCTTATTAAAAATGAGGATATATTAAACTGTGAAATAAACTGTGAAAGGCTTTCGCGGCCATTGTCTATTGTATCAATGGTTTTTGGGCTATTAGGCCGGCGTCGATTGTCTTGCTGACTTGACGTTTCGCCAACACGAGCGGTTGGCATCTTCAGAAGTTGCTTCCTGGTTGACAGTCTGCGACTTACTAAGCTTTGCGTCAAATTCAAATTTAAAAATGTTTATTTGTTAAGTTTACATATTTTCTTAAGATTAGATAAAGTATTGTAATTTTTCCCTATACCCTGCTATAGGACTTAGTGTCCTTTTCAGGGTAGTGCTACATTATAATGTTTCCTGCTTTTACTATAGGAGTTGTCCGTGGCAACTTTATCCTGTTTAAGAAAGACCATTTAGCAAGTTCTTCCTCAAACAGTCTGTTTCCAGACTGAGACAAAAAGCTTTGCGTGATCGCAGCTCGTATTTATACGTCGGGAAGGAAGTGGGCGGGGCCACAGTTGCTTTCGATTCCAATCGGTTCTGGTCGGTGTTGTTCGTTAAGGGTAGAGTTTTCGCACTCTTTATTATCGGGACCCATGTTTTGTTAATCTTGACTGCTTCCTCTTTTTTATTAAAGTTGTTGGGGTGCTTCTCTATCTCTATGGCTTCTCTATAGAGTCTGGAATGGTATGCTGATGTAGTAGCGAGAACTTGGGTCTCCTTAAACTTAATCTGATGGTCCATAGTGAGGGAATGTTCCGCTACGGCGGATTTGTCTGCCCCAGACGACAATTGGCCTTGTGCTCTTTAATCCTGGTGTTGATCGAGCGTTTGGTGGTTCCTATGTACACGCTTCCACATGTGCACGGAATGCGGTAAATTCCCGAAGCCGACAGTGGATCTCTTCTGTCTTTTGCCGATCGAAGACATTCTTTGATTTTTCTCGTTGGTTTGATAGTCTTCACATTTTTCTTTCTTAGCAATCGACCAATTCTGTCTGTCACTCCCGGAATAAAAGGCAGAAATGCTTTTGCCACTGGTTGGATTTGCTCATTTTCCTTGGGTCTACGATTTGTTGGTCCAATCGATCTTTTGATTTCCCGTTCTGCATAACCATTGGCCCTTAAAGCATCATGAATATGAGTTAGCTCTGCGTTTAGTGCCTCGGGTTCGCAAATTCTTCTTGCCCTTTCTGCTAAGGTTTTGATGACTCCATATTTCTGACATGGGTGGTGGTTGGAATCCCTATGTAAATACCGATCCGTATGTGTAGGTTTTCTGTACACTGTGTGGCTCAATGATCTTCCTTTTCGTGATAATAACACATCAAGGAACGCCAGCTTGTTGTTGTCTTTGATTTCCATCGTAAACTGTATCTTTTCATGGATGCTGTTAATGTGTGTCAGAAATTCTTGCAATTTATCCTGCCCATGGCTTCATATTACAAATGTGTCTTCTACATATCTATACCAAACTTTTGGCTTGTATGGGGCACTGTCCAATGCAAGTTGTTCGAACTTTTCCATAAAGAAATTTGCTATTACCGGGCTGAGAGGGCTTCCCATTGCTACTCCTTCGATCTGTTCGTAAATCTTATTGTCCCATGAAAAATAAGTGGTGTTGAGGCAATGTTTAAACAAATTGGAGATGTCCTCTGGGAATTTATCATCTATATGTTCCATTGCATTGCTTAGGGGCACTTTTGTAAAGAGAGATACTACATCAAAACTTACTAATATATCATTCTCTTCAAGAACTAAGTCTTTAATTTTTGAAATAAAATGGGTGGAATCTTTGACATATGAATCAGTAAGTCCGATGTATGGTTGCAGGAGTGATGACAGGTGCTTAGCCAAATCATATGTCGGTGAACCAATGGTGCTTACAATGGGACGCAGCGGAATGTTGGCTTTGTGTATCTTTGGCAAACCATAGAGTCTTGGTATAGCAGCTTCACTTTTACAAATTAATTTCTTTGTCTGTTCTTCTAGACTTGACTTCTTCACTAAGGTCTTTGTTGTTCTAATTAGGCGTTGTGTTCGATCATTGCGTAACTCCTTGTAACTGAGGATATATTGCTTGTCAGAAATGGAATTGGGTGGGACATATGGCAAAACAGGGAAACGAAAGATGGATAAAACAAATTGTGCAATGGAGACCTAGCAAAACCAAAAGAAATGTAGGAGGTCTACAAAGGCGATGGATAGATGACATAAAATAGTGTAGGGAGAAAGTGGATTCAAATAGTACAGGACCGGATAGAATGGAAACGACAAGGGGAGACGCACAAAGCTTGTTGAAGAGAGAGAGATATGATTTTTATGGTCCCTGAAGAGGATTTTCTTGTTTCTCCGAACTTGATGACTAAGGTGGACTACTAAATAAATGACAGTAGTTCTTTTAAAAATATTTATTTTTTGATATGCAGTGATACAATCACATCTAACAAAAAATATTACATATTATTTATTCCTCAAATACGTACCTAAGATTAAAATTGGCTTAATATAATCTAATTATATTCAAGTCAACCAGTATTATAACATTTCACAAAAACATCTTCTATGGCTTAAATCAAACACCTATTAACATTTCTTTTCTAAACTCTCAATTATTTTAATTATCTATTAAGTTATAAAACAGACATAAAAACTGTATTTAAACAATTTTATAAAATAAAATTAATTGGTCCGTACAAAAATATATGGTATAAATAAAAGAAATCGATGTATAAAAAAAGTCCGGAAGTTTAGGACATAGTTGGCATAAGTAGTCTTTACGATAAAGATATTTCTATTAACACAATTACTAGAGTTCACAAAAAGCTATTACATATTTACTAAATTTTACATTTTTTTTATGTTATACAGGCCCGGATTTGGGGGAGGGTAGGCGGGGCTACTGCCCCAGGGCCTCCACAAGAGAGGGGACACCACAATTTGAATTATCAATTCCAATGTGTCATAGAAATTGCAAAAACGTGTATTCTCAATCGAGAGGAAGTAGATTTTTTTGGTTTCAAAAATGACATTGGTCTTTGGCCTGACATTGTAACAGAAAGAATGGTCAATTATTGGAAGAAAAAAGGTTCTACAATACTGCAAAATTGTGATGAAATCTATCTGCAAAATTCAGTTCTTCAAGATCAGCCTCGAGATAATACAAACTTTGTTCGGAAATGTTCAAAGAGTATATTTACCCGTCGCAATCAAAATCAAGAGACTGTAAATCGATTCTGGCTGTTTTTCTCCAACTACGAGGAAAATTTATTGCTATGCATGTAAATTGATGTCTACCCACATAACAAAGCTCAGTGAAGAAGGCTTTAGTGACTGAAAGCATGCATCTGAACGCCTACGCGAGCATGAGATTTCGAAGACTCATTTGGAGTCAGTAATGAGTTTAGTGCAACGAGTAGAAGTTACAGGACGTATTGATCAAGAGCTAGCAATACAAGAGGCAAAACAAATTGAGTATTGGCGAAAAATTCTTAGAATTGTCGTCAGTACGATTAAATTTATTGCTGAACGTGGATAAGCCTTCCGAGGAGACGATGAATTTACAATACGTTCGATATATTGAAGGATCGATGATACCAAAGGAACGATTTCTTGCTTTCTTACCAAATTGCGGTCATACTGGTGAAGCAATAGCAAAAGCTTTACTACAATTTTTGGATGACCATCAAATTAATATACTTAAGTGCCGCGGTCAATCGTACGACAATGCTGCAAATATGAGTGGCAAATACAGAGGGATGCAAGCTCTTATTTTACAGAAAAATCATTTATCAGCATTTGTACCATGCTGTGGTCACTTACTCAATTTAGTTGGAAAGGCAGCTGCTAACTCTTGTACATTAGCAGTGCAATTCTTTGATTTCATTCAGAATTTATATACGTTTTTTACAGCAAGTACACAACAATACCGAATCCTGTATGAAAAATTACCGAAAAAATGTTTTAAAAACTCTTAGTGATACTCGCTGGTCATGTAGAGATGAAGCCACAAATGCCATTGTCATGGGATATTCTGAAATCGAAGAAACTCTAACCAGCATATCTTCTCATAAGGAGCTGAAAGATATCGTGAGAAATGAAGCAGCACATCTTTTAGATAAGATGAGTGGATGACATTTTGGAGCGATTCAACGCAACAAACAAAATTTTGCAGGACCCAAAAATGGTTCTTGAATCAGCTATGCGTGCATTGGAGCCATTGAGATCATTCGTGGAATCCAAAATAGACGATTTTGATAAATACGAAGAAGCAGCTAAACAAATGTCAAATAGGTACTATCGAATTCGTTCAGTCACGTACCAGAAACAAAAGTCTGAAGTTGAATCCACTTGATTATATGAAAACACAAAACGTAAATCTGTCACCAAGAGAAAAATTTAAAGTGTCTGGTTTTATCCCAGTGATTGATCAACTTTGTGTGTCTCTCAGTGAAAGATTGCATTCATACGAAGCTGTGCGTTCGAGATTTGGATTTCTCAATCATATAGAGGAGATGAACGCAGCAAATTTGTATGCTGCTGCAGAGGAACTGGTAAAGATTTACAAAGATGATTTAGAACCTTGGTAATGAGCTGGTTCAATTTGTATCTTTAATAGACTTATACAAAAACGATTATGAAAAAGACAAATCTAAGGAGCTGTTTTATTAACGCATTCTGGAAAATCAAAATTTCAGGGCTACCTCCGAATATGAAATTACACTAAGAATGTATTTAGTGTTGATGGTCTCAAATTGTACTGGAGAGCGCTCGTTTTCAAAAATGAAAATTATAAAGAATAGGCTCCGAACGACGATGGGACGAAGTTGAGCCTACTTATAGTATTGAAAATGATTTACTCCGGGAACTAAATTTCAGCGAAAGCATTAACGACTTTTCGTTAAAAAAATCTCGCAAAGTTCCATTCCTTAACGCGGTAATTTAGTTTTAAATAAATTCTTTGTTTAAATAATTTATTTGTTGCAAATAAATTTTCATCAACTTCATCGTTGCCCCAGGGCCTCTAGACCTCCAAATCCGGCCCTGATGTTATATTATAGTTATATTTCTTTGGGTGTATAGATAAAAAGCCATAAATATCAATAGTAAAGAATTGAGGATAATAGAGAAAATTTTAAGACAAAAAATAGAGAAAAGAGAATTTTACAGGATGACTCGTCTGACGATGAGAGTAGAGTATGCAGACGATTCTTTGGATGACAGTTTTGAGATATTTTGATTTTGTGTTTTACAATTACAAAGAGTTTTTTGTCTATTTTTTAATTCAATATACGATGAAAGTATGAATTATTTATTTTAAGAAGATCTTGTTACGCCAAAGAACTATAACTTCTTATGTGCATACATAACTACACACACACACACGTATTTTTTTAAATATTTTCTTGAAATTACCAATATAACTATAAATGTGATGATACATGCGTAATAGTTAACAATATATGGAATAATTTTACTTAATTAATATAATAGATAAATATTACTTAATAGATCATAAATTTACTTAATAAATCAAGATAATTAGGTTTGATTCTTTAGTGACTCCCTGATTTTGTTAACGAATCTCAGTAATTTATTCAAGTTTTTTTTTTTAGTAACTTTTGTGTTATTTATTAAAACTGGTACCAGTGAAAATTTTTTGAAATTTAAAAAGTATAAAAACAAGAAAATAACATAAATCGAACAAAAAATTCCACATTCGGTTTGAGTAGAATCTGCAATCTTTACTTTTACAACATAAACTAAAATAGAAAAAAGAAAATTAACAAACAAAATAATTGGGTATAAATGTTATTTAATAATATTCTTGTCTGTATACGTTCTAAATTTTAAAAATTCCATGAGAAATATAATGACTATGATCATTATTCGTAATGTTAATATAAAAAATAATAATAATATTATTTAGGAATAATAAAAAATATAAAAAACTCTTAGTTTTTTTATAAAACTTTCACTTTTAATGTTTTTTTAAAATAATGACATGTTTCGCTGTACTAAGTATCGTCAGATTGACATATAAAGTTACATTTTGTTTATTTGTAGCTAACTATCTAATGTTAAATAGGTAATATTAAGGCTAGATTAAGTATGGAAGTAATAAGATATAACAATATTAAAGCCTAGATGTTATTAGCCCTAAGGGATTATCCTGGAAGTATCTCCCTCTAAGATCAGTATAACTGTGCAATGATATAGAAAAACCAGGAAAAAACTATATCTGCTGATCTTTACAATAACTTAATATATTTGTATTACAATTATATCTTATCTATGTATAAAATGAAGACTCAATCAAAGTAAACAGTTTAATAGTGGAGAATTTCTAAGATTTATTTGTTCATTAACAACTTTAAATTGTGGATCTGCTAGATGTCTTTTTATTTTAAGTTTTTCAAGGAAATCTAAATTTTGTTTTTTATTACAAATGTGTAGAATTTGGATGTCATTGTTGTGTAAGAGTGAGGTTGGATGTTCAAGTAGGTGTTTTGCATAATTTGACTTATCTGGTTGTTTTAATCTATATGCTCTTAAGTGTTCATTAAATCTTATTTAAAATTTTCTTTGTGTTTGACCTATATATATCGCATTACATTTTGGACAATTAATTTTGTAAACACCAGATTTTTTTAAATTGGGTAATTTTGTTTTTACATTTAATAATTTTGTACCAACATTATTTAGTGTTTTAAATGACATTAATGTTGATGTTGCCGAAGATATTATTTTTAAAATTGTATTGGAAATACTTCCACAATATATAATATTTTTATAACTTTTAATTTCTTTAGTTTGTTTAGGAAATATTAGTTGTAGTGATATTTTTTGTTCTTTCTTATTAATTAATTTATTTATTAGATAAATTGGATAGCCATTAGATGTAGCTATTTGTTTTATATATAGGTCAAATACAAAGAAAATTTGAAATAAGATTTAATGAACACTTAAGAGCATTAGATTAAAACAACCAGATAAGTCAAATTATGCAAAACACCTACTTGAACATCCAACCTCACTCTTACACAACAATGACATCCAAATTCTACATATTTGTAATAAAAAACAAAATTTATATTTCCTTGAAGAACTTGAAATAAAAAGACATCTAGCAGATCCACAATTTAAAGTTCTTAATGAACAAATAAATCTTAGAAATTCTCCACTATTAAACTGTTTACTTTGATTGAGTCTTCATTTTATACATAGATAAGATATAATTGTAATAATATATTAAGTTATTGTAAAGATCAGCAGATATAGTTTTTTCCTGGTTTTTCTATATCATTGCACAGTTATACTGATCTTAGAGGGAGATACATCCAGGATAATCCCTTAGGGCTAATAACATCTAGGCTTTAATATTGTTATATCTTATTACTTCCATACTTAATCTAGCCTTAATATTACCTATTTAACATTAGATAGTTAGCTACAAATAAACAAAATGTAACTTTATATGTCAATCTGATGATACTTAGTACAGCGAAACATGTCATTATTTTAAAAAAACATTAAAAGTGAAAGTTTTATAAAAAACTAAGAGTTTTTTATATTTTTTATTATTCCTAATAAAATGGACTTTCAAATAGTAAGGGTCAGTACAATTAATTTAATAACATTATTGTTTGTTTAGTAAAACTTGTGATAGCTTACAGAGGCAGTGAGTTATCATTTAAGTTAATAATTTTTCTGTAATATAAAAAATTAAGTAGCTTAATTAAAATTAATGTAAATGCTCACTTTATATTAAAAATTTAATTAACTAAAACAGCGCTCTATTTGTTACAAATTTGGCATTACACTGATTTTAAAAAAGCTCTAGTCCATATTGTATTTGATATATATGATTTTCGTCATTTTTATTAAAAAATATTTATATTTTTTCAAATATTGTATTATTAGTAGTCTCATCAGTTCGTTAACCATTTAAATATTAAAAGTTTAACAGTAGGTCATGTTGTCTCAATTTTATCCTTAAAATAATCTTTTTTCGTATGAAAACAAACTGTGAACATTTCCTTCAGCCTGAGCCGAATTAGTTCTAAGTTCAAAACGCAGCTTTCCAGTATACATCATTTCTCTGAAATTATAAATTAATTACTATTAGAATGTTATAAAATAAAACATTAGGTAGAGAAATAAAACATTAAAAAGCTTTAAGGCTGCGTTTCCACCAGAGATGTGCGATGGAAATGTGTCGTACGAGGATGTCTAGCTGTACGATGAAAATGTGTCTACGAGGATGTATAGCAGATCTGTGAAAATGCGCATCAATTTGTGGAGCGAGGATGCGTTGCAAAGCTATGAAGTGTGTCGACGGGAGAACGGTGTAGTGGAAGCGGAGTAACGGGACGGGGGTGCTGTTTTTTTAATTATCCATATCTATTTTGTGCACTTCTACTTCCAACAAACTCCGTCTATTGACTGGCTGGTATAGTATGCGCAAACCTTCTCAACACACATTCTCCGCAACACATCCCTCGCACCTATCCCTCGTACATATCCCTCGCACACATCCCTTGTACACATCTCTCGCTTGTTTTGTATGCGCAAAAATCTAACTCCGCTGAGCCGTTTCCACCAGAGCTGTGCCGACCGAGGTGAGGTAAATGAAGCGATTCTATTGGTTGTTTACATACACATCTCTCGCTACGCATCCTCGCACATCTCTGGTGGAAAACCAGCCTAAATCTAACAATTTGGCAGAGTAAAACGAATCTGCGCAACATTTTGCATTCGATTCGGGATTAATTAATTTGCTTATTATTTAGAAATAATACCATTATTGTCAGAAACTTACTTACCTAAGCTGGTTTAATGATCGTGAACCAATATCTTGACATCCATGTTTTATACCACATTGAAGGTAAGGGACAAAACGCAATACTGAACCTTTATCAACAATACTTCCACTTACTCCTTGGGCTACTTTTAGCTTGTCAACTTCACTACAAAAATAAAATAGAATATTATAATACAACACAGAATACTTATTATTGCTCCCTATGAAATATACTTATTAGTAAAGGTAAGTTTCAGTTAAAAGTATCCAACAATATATATTTTATTATTACACTACTTAGTTGTACTCGCAACGTCGTTCGCATAGCGTGTGATTGTTGTATAAAAATTTCTCCCCCCACCCAGTTAAAGGAATGGGAGAGAAATTTTTATACACCAGATGTTAAGTTGAAAGAAGACAAATACATTTGTGAAAACCGCATTCGAATCGGATCAGTAGTTTTCATGTGATGCGCGCACAAACATACAGACAGACAGAGAGACAAAAAAAGGGTGTGGTAGTCAGTGGGACTACCGGCAGAAGTTATACTTCTATGCACTGTTAACTAATAAAACTTAATAACTACAAACACAGGCAAGTAGAAATAAATTTTTTAAAAAAATTAACTGTATTCAATTAAATAAATACTTAGAAAAATAAGACCAGTTGATGTGTGTCCTTACTTCAAACACGAAAACTAAACAGTAAAACGATCAATGTACAAAAAAAGTGTTTACAAAACCCCATAGTGCAATATATAATGCAACAATGTGATGGTAGTATGGACTACAATACAATACTCATTACTGAATATTATTATTAATATAAAATACTAAATATGTTTACTTACGTGACAGAATTATAAAATAATCTGTCAAACACAATGTAATACGTCACTATGATATTCCAAAACATAAGCTCAGACTGTTTTTTGTATATCTATCTCTTTTCAATGTACTGATACCTTATATGTGTTTCTGTCTCTGTCTTACTCACACCATTACATATGTAATGATTTTTCTCCACGACCATTAATGAATGTAATAATTCCGACTTCATTTTTAATAATAGAAAGTGTTCATTCTCACTCTTGAGATAGAATATTCATTCTGAAACACTTGCTTCTTATGTGTTTTGCATGTATTTCCATTCTATAACTAGTGATGGAATAACATTCTGTAATTGTTCAACAAAAAACATAGATTGCCCTGCGAATTTCAAAACTGTCACTCAGTTTGTCAGTGCGACGTTGTAATTGTTTTGCCTCATATTTTAATTTAAATAAACAGAATTATTACATGGTCGTGGAGAAAATACAGTCTGTTACACGGTTAGAATGAAAATTCGATAACTCGTGGTTCCTCTCGCTCGCTACGCTCGCGTTCGGAATTGTCCACTCGTATCGAATTTTCATTCTAACCTTGTTACAGAATATACTATTCCCATTTAACCCCACACAAATCAAGTCCATGATAAGAAGTATAACTTCAAAAAATCTAACCACATTTTTGGGTTCTATTTCGATGTACCCGCGACGTCATTCGCGTGGCGTGTTGATTTTTGTATAATAATTTCTTTCCTCACCCCGTTAAAGGGGTGAAGGAAGAAAGTTTTATACACCCGATGTTAAGTTGAAAGAAGACAAATACGTCTGTGAAAAACGGATTCGAATCGGATCAGTAGTTTTCATGTGATGCGCGCACAAACATACAGACAGACAAACAAAAAACTAACCACATTTTTGGGTTCTATATCGATGTAGTAACACCCCACACTAATTATTTTTTAAACATCTTCAATGTACAGAATTTTCATTTCTACAGTTTTATTATATGTATAGACTAGTTGTACTCGCAACGTCGTTCGCGTGGTGTGCGATTGTTGTATAAAAATTTCTTACCCCACCCCATTGTTGAAAGAAGACAAATACATTTGTGAAAACCGCATTCGAATTGGATCAGTAGTTTTCATGTGATGCGCGCACAAACATACAGACAGACAAAAAAATCTAACCACATTTTTGGGTTCTATTTCGATGTACCCGCGACGTCGTTCGCGTGGCGTGTTGATTTTTGTATAAAAGTTTCTTTCCTCACCCTGTTAAAGGGGTGGGAGGAGAAAGTTTTATACACCATATGTTAAGTTGAAAGAAGACAAATACGTCTTTGAAAACCTTATTCGATTAGGATCAGTAGTTTTCCTGTGATGCGCGCACAAACATATACATCTCTACAGTTTTATTATATGTATATAGAAGATAAACGTATTTTTAGTTGCAGTCGTAGAAAAAGTATAGTGCGCAACACGTGGAAAAAGCACTTTTCTTACTAGTTGCGGCACTCGCCTTTCAGGCTCGTACCACAATTTTCACACTCGTTTCACAATATACTATTTTTATGTAAAAAATTTACCATTTAAACAGGTATAATTTTGTTAAAAACAAAATTAGGGGCTCATATATAGTATCAATTTAAAGTTAATAATGTGGTATTCAAAATGAGAGAACTTAAAATGTGATAGCTTTATTAGAACCCGAGTTATATTTTTTTTTCAAATGTATCAAAACAAGTATTTGAAAAAAATGTTGTATCTCTCTTAGTTTTCTATACTCTTTTTAAAAACTAGGAGGAGCGATTTGAATTTAAATTGGCAACACTCGCGTTTGTTTATTGGTTAATTTGGAGTCAAGTTTACACTATAAAAATTTGCCACTTACATTTATCAAGTAATTTGTGACATTTATAGGTTATGTTTTAAAAGTGTGAAATATTTATAATGGTGACTTTTGTTAATTGATTTCTTTTTTTAATATAATTATTGTAAGTTTACTTTGTGACCATCTTAGACCATATATAAAGTGTCCATAAACATTTATTTTCAATTTTATTTAAATGAAAGAAATGTATTTAAATTTGCCGCCTTGTAAATTTTCTAGTAACTTTTTTGGCTGTAAGTCTGGCTTTTCAAATCACTCCTCCTAGTTTTTAAATGAAGTATAGTTATAATTGTTTAAACGATTAAATTGTTAATTACAATTTATCCATTTTTCTAAAAAAAAGTTTTCAGATTCGGATTCAGCGAGAAAAAATACGTAAAAAAAAACATTCTTGATCAACAGGAGGAAAATCGGCCACGAAAACCCGTCTAGCTGCCGTAGTAGGTATCTAAATAGGTTTTAATACGCTTCTAAAATACCTATTTTTCAATAAAAGTTCTTATATATACTGTTAATTTTTTTTTTAATCAACCTATACCAACACAGCGTGCAGGAAATTTCCTTTTACCTAAACAAACGTATTTCTAGCTTTCTCTAGCTCATTACGAAGATTTTTTATTTAAAGTATTAAAATAGATAAGTCGATTCTTGTTATTCAAAACAAAAGAAAGTTGGCAGGGTAAAAAAAAAATTGTAGGGTGAATCACGAAGACTGGGTGAATAATCGCGGTGTTAAGTAGTTTCGGCAGTCACATTCCTACGCGCGTTTATATTCTGACAGACATTTATCCGTGAAAGAGTGTTTTCGTTAATTATTCAGTTTTTAAATAATTATAGGTAAGTAGATAAATAATTTCTTTATATAATTTTGATAGTTGGTTTAAATTATTGTTAATTGTTGCAATCTAAATGAACATTTTTTGTGGAAAGAATTATTTAATATAAATTTTGAATTTTAAATTTTTCCAAATAGACAAATAGCGATCTTAACAAGTACCTAAGCATTTTTATAATTTATAATAAATCAATGAATATCAATGTTTATTATTGATTTTAGCTAGAGTTTTTCTTTTGTGGATAGTTTTCAGGACCAGATTAGCGAGGCATGATTAGGCTTTGAAAACATCTCGACAAGAAATCCAATGGCAGATTAGAATTTTTTGGTAAATATTTTATGTTCATAAATTTGAATTTGTTACATTAAAATAATAATTTTTTTTCAGGTATCTGCATAGAAGTGTGAAAAGTGTTTTTTAATGCGAGTTTCGAAAATATTTTTGCAATGCAATCGGGTAAAAGTTTATCAAAATAAAAACCGGGAAGTAAATTCAGTGCGTTTAATAAATCGAATTTATCGTAAGAAGTAAATCACGCGATAATTAATATTATGAAATCGATAAAATGATAATCATACCAATTTCCTCACAATACCTTAGGTATAGTCAATATTTACCTTAAAACATTTATTGGGCATATCTGGACAAGGCTGTGGGATACGCTGAAACGAGAGTGAACGTAAACCGGGCAATTTCGGGAAATTTTTAATTTTTTGAATTCGGAAAGTCGCGGGGATAATTATACCAATTTCCTCAAAATACAATAAAGACAGATATAGTCGATATTTATATAAATTCGATTTATTTGGATTTATAGATTTATTGCGTATATCTGGACAAGGCTGTGGGGTACGCTGTTATATGATTTTTTTTTAAATCATATAACTTTGCGTAAGGGAAATTTGGGAAATTATTCTAGAAGAAAGTTACGTACGAAACGGGAGTGAACGTAAACCGGGAAAATTCGGGAAGTGTACGCGAATGGAAACTATGGAGCAAACTAGATGGTTATGGAGGAGCCAGCATTAGGGAAGGAGAAAATAGGTAATTTATCAAAATTATTCTTTTTTCTTTCAGCAGTCATTAACTGTTCATTTCTGAACGTAAGCATCTCCTTGATGTTTCAATTTTTTTGCTATTTGATACCATTTCCTTGATATTATCCAACCATCTCTTAGGAGGTCAATCCACACATGCATGCTATCTAGGTCTCCACTTCAAAATATGTTTGGTCCATCTTGCATCCTCTGGTCTAGCAAAACTTCCTATCCACTTCCATTTGTGAGCGGCGCATTGTATTCTGTCTTCAACTTTCGTTCATCTGCGTATTTCATGCTTGCGGAAGTAATCTTTCAGTTATTC